>JBBPBP010000002.1:50167545-50224902 GCA_037974735.1 Cicer chorassanicum | reverse complement strand
TCAATTTTAAACACTATTAAAAAATATGGAACAAATATTTATCAGCGGTAAATATAAAATATTACACATAACAAATATTGTCATTAATAGATATAAAAATTATAGTACAAGTATTTGCCGCTAATATATAAAAAACACGAAGCATATATTTGTCATTGATAAATATAAGTAAAATATTAGATAAATATTTTTCACTAATACAAAAAAAAAATATATTATCACTGATAAATATAAAATTATTGAACAAATATTTATAACTAATACGTAAAAAAAATGTGTAACAAATATAAAATATATTGAATAAATATTTATTATTAATAAATAAAATAAGAGATTTTATTTAAAATCTACATGTAAAATATCAATCACGAATGACTCGTGTGATAATACATATTTCTTCTAAATTTTAAGTAAAAATGCAAAATAAATTTTTTCAAAAATATATTTACTAACAAAAATCGAAAGACGGGTGATTGTGGTGCTAGGTTGTGCATCCATCGAAATAGCAGTTACAATGGATTTTACAAAAACATGATCGAGAGGAATTATCTAAAATGTACGGAAGAGGGGTGCTAGATTAACAGAGCAGATTTAAAAGGTGGATCAATAGAGCAGTACATCTTCACAATTATGTTCATGATAATGATAATGAAGCTAAAATAATGCCATGACATTAGATCGATTATTCGTATACTGATTCACTATAATTTGATTTTATAACTTATATCACATATTAAGTGTCATTTTAACTTTCTACGTCTCTAAACATATTTAGTTTTTACTTTTTAATTTTTTAATTTTTAGTCAATTTACGTATATTTTTTTAATTTTTAAATAAATTTTTATTATCATATTTAAGATGTTAGAAATATTTTTTTCATAAAAAATAAAATAAATATAAATTTTAAGTATATGGTGCTTAAAAATTCATATTTTGTTTTAAAATTGTAAATTTTTGTGTAGAAAATTCTTATAATTTTCTAAATATATATTTTAAAAAATTATTTAAAAATTAAAAAAGATACACGTCAATAAATTTAAAAACAAATACGAAAAGTTAAAAATTAAATATTAATATTAATTTTTTTATAGCGATAAAAATAAAAAAAAAATAAAAAATTGATTTATCTCGTATAAATTTAAAAACAAAAACAGATGCATGAAGTTTGTACATGAAAGGAGTAGTATTTAAGTCTATAATAAATGAACAAGTTGTTGGATCACATAAAGAAAATAGATTAATTAATGATTCCGAGGGAATACATAGATACAATGTGTGTTGTTAATTTGTTTGACACCATCCATGGTGATCATCTTGGGAAACAAATAGTTAACATTTAAACCAGCAAAGTGCTTTGGTCTGCACACTCTGGTCGGGTTTGATCGATCAGAGACTCAGTCTGTGTCTCCTCTTCTTATGCTTTCACAACTGTTACTCATATCATATATATGCATACTTACTTCACTGTTTCTTCCACCTCTTGTCTTTCTTTTTCGACCACTTACCCATTTTTGGATTTTTGGAAAACATCCAACCTGTAGTTACATTTTGTGTCACATAAATACTATAATTAATAACACTCACTGAACACCATTGCCACCCACTCTATCAACACCATTTTGGGACCTGTTTTTTATTTTTCGATCACCTAGGCTTCTCCTACATTCTTTTATTTTATTTTTTTGAAAAAAATATAAATATCACTAGAAATTTATTAAATGTGAGGTCTAAATTCGAATCTAAAATATAATATCTAATTTAATAATATCAACATTTATTGGTTGAAATATCATGATTCAAGAACTATAACTTTGATATATTATTTTAATAATTTATTTGTGTGGGTGGTCGTATATGTGACAAATGGAAGGTGTGTGTCCATGTGTTTATACATTAATTTGAGTTGTAAAAAAGTTTTAGAATTATAAAAACTTCAAATAACAAAAGAAATTGAGTTTAATGAATATCTAGCGTCACACTAATTTTCCTATTTCATATCATTAAGGTGAATTATTAGTGAAGTAATGTGCCCAAACTACATGATTAGATATCAATGTATTTTACACTAACAAGAATTTGTATTCTCTTATAGACCAAAAAAATTTGTATTCCCTTTTCTCAAATAAATTTAAAGATGAAAAAATGTAAATTTCATTTCTAATTTCATCGTTAAGTATTAAAGATATCAAATGATGATTAATTTTAACTTTTCTAGTTTTAATTTCATTCTTTATTTCAACTTTTTTATTTTTTTATGTAAGGTTGTACATATGTATTCAATTAGAAAAATACTTATTGCTACACAACTTTTTGACAAGAAATATAAAAATCTCATGTGATAATATGTTATACTTACGAGTCATATATATCAACTCTGTTATCTATGATCAACGAGAATGTGATTCATCAAATAACTAATTTTTATGCATTATTCTCTCTTTTTTTTTTTTATAAGAGTGTTCAATTCAATTATATTTTCTCAAGTAGATCATTGCAGAGATATTTTAAAAATAGTATTATAAAAAAATACATAATGATGAGATACTATTTGAGGCATATGTACATACAAATTAAATCTTTAATTTAAAGGTCAATGACAATTCCGCACCTTAATTTTAATTACTTTCGAAGTCTAATCATAACATAATTTTGATGGATGAATAATTTATATTTCTTTGCATAAAGTACCCCATTTTTTCCACGGAAGAAAAGCAACCGCATTTATTTAATAGGATGATTACAAAGTAGCGGACCGACTAAAATTGTTAATATCTGAATTATACAAGAATCAAAGTGAATCTAAGTACGTGACTTTAACAGCAAAGCCAAAAAGTAAACCAAAAGAAAGGGGAAATTACAACGAAAAGAACTAGCAATAATTTTAAAAAGTTAAATATTGATTTCTGTGGCGAATTAACATAACATGCGTTGTGATTTTAAGGATTAGAAACGAATCGTTTTAAAAAACTGTTTTCTGCTTGCAAGGACGAGAGAACTTTCTTTTATATGGTGGTTAACGTTTAGCAATGGTATATCTCTCCGCTGAGCATATTCAATGGAGTTCTACAGTGAGTGAATTTCATAGTTTAATTGTATATTTGGCTTCATTGTTGTTGGAGTTTAAATCAATTCTAAAAATTAATTTGAACATGTTTAATTATACTAAAATTGGTTATGCCTACAGAAGTGGTGAAAGACTCAAACAATAAGCCATTTTTTTATTTTAAAATAGAAAATATTAATTGTTAATTGTTTTCGAACTCATACTGTCCTAATCACTCCAATTTCTATATCTCTCCAAACCGCCAAATCAATCTATGGGAGAGACACTTGAAGAAGCATCAGCTGAACACACTTTTTAGAGAAAAAATATTCACAACTTTTCCAAATTAAGGAAAAGCCCATGTAAATTATAAATAAATAAAAGATCATCCAAAACAATCAAAAAGCATCTAGTAACAATTGTCCCTCTGAGAGGACGTTTAGTTTCTATAGCCAACTCCAAAGTGAAACCTCTTCTCTTTCTTGTCATTAAAGGCATATTCAAGGCGCAAAGGACCCAAAGGCGAATCCACACGGATGCCCAATCCGTACCCGTATCCGCTTCCAGGCTTATTCCTTGCTCCAGCAGGGTCACCTAACAAAAAATCAAAAGCCCCCTTTAATATGTTCCTCATTAAGTACAAGCTATATTGGCAAACATCAAGAGAAGCACAACCAGTTGAGAAGACAATTTTAGAAAAATAAATAAGGACATTATGGATAAGGTCATTTGGTGGAGACGAAGTACAAGGATAAGCTAAGAAAGTTGTCCTCATCGACTTGAAGTTCTAACAGATATATCAAACATCATAAAATAGGACATAGTCACTCTTTTCGTGTTTATGATAGTACTTGAGTAAAAAAAATGTCTATGATAGTACTCATGCGCATTTGGGGGACCTCCAGAATATTAATCCTCAAAAGAAGGGATCAAATAAGTTAAATAAAATTGTAGTCCAAAAAAATTTTAAATAAATCAAATAAAGACCTACCAGGGACAGTCGGGCCTGATCCAAGATCAGTTCCATAGTCAGAAAATATGACACATTCTACTGGCCCCAACTGCAAATAGAAAGAGTAAGATCAGATAGTATTGTTCTCTTAATTTAAATCAAATGCATGCGCCTGTGGGTACAGGAACACCAACAACAATTTTTTATCATCAATTTAGATACACATGAAGAGCAGTCTAGGCACAACGGTTCAAATCATTGTTAGGAGCTTTATACTATAGTATCAAGTTGCCCTTCCCTTGACCCCAATAGATCTTTTGCAGTGAAAATTTGGTGAATTGGGATTTGCTGACTAGAGGTAAAGAGTTGAGCAGTTAATTCTTGTAATATTTATTGATCATAGTGAATTTTGATTCTGGATTGAACCATGTTAGTTCTATATCTAATTATCTTCTCCTTATTATTGGGTCTGTATCTGGTTAAGTAAGGACGTGTCAGAAAAGTATACCGATTTTTTTCCTAATTGCTACAATTTTCCATCTTCAATGATACGTATATTCAACACAAACTTAAAACATTATTCTGTTTTACTTTTTACACTTTCTTCGGACCAGAAAATACCTTCTTTTGCAATTTATACTTTTTCCCCAACACTTTCAAATTCATAACAACTATTTCTAATAAGCCATCTTCTACTCTATTCTCAATATTCCAAAAACATGCATCTCCAGCCCTAAGTCGTCACTGTCAGCAACATATTTCCGATACAGCCAGTTAGAAGCAGGTGATTGTCTCTATGTTGTCAATCCCGACGCGATCCCGCTATCCCAGTGTGGTGGAGGGGCTGGCCGCGACGCCACCGACCGGGAAAACATGTTCACCGGTAGCAGCTCTCCCGACCGCGAATTCCACTATCATCGCGACCCGCTATCCCAGCCCGACCCCCTCTAGGACTTTTTCAAAAACATAAGTTTTATGTTTTTTTATTCTTCATTAAGGGTATCTAGGTCATTTTGCACCCACTTAAGACTTAATTTTTTATTATTATTAACCCACAAAGGGGCTGGTTTAGCATCGTGAAAAAGAAACCGTTTTCATTCTTCTTCTGTTTTGTTCTGGCTTTGTCGTCATTGTTCTTGCTCCGTCGTTTTCGTTCTTTACTTGCTCCGTTCAACATCATTTTGTTCCGTTCTTGCTGTGTTCAACATCATTATCGTTATGTTCTTGCTTTGTTCAACATCGTTATGTGCTTGCTCTATTGTTTAATTCTTTTTTGGACTCTATTTTGTCTGTTTTGTTCTCTATTTTGTTGATTACAATTACTATTAGAACTTGACTTTGATGTTGGATTTTGGTTATTAAGTATGATCACCCCTTTAATTTTGTGTATTTTGCTATTTTTTTAATATTTTTGTATAATGTTTGTATTTTGTGTATTTTGCTATTTTTTTTAATATTTTTGTATAATGTTTGTATTTTATGTTTAGTTTATACACTGTTTTTTGGCTTACGTAATAGCGGTCATCCTACTATCTACGATTCCGCTATCCCATTTTTAGGGTTAGGCGCTCCGCACCGCTATCTGAGACTGACAACGTAGGTGTGTCTTGAAAATTAGGATCAGCATAAAGCACACAAGAAGCGAAACTAATTGAGCAGGAAAAGGCTTAATAAAATTCAAGTACCATAGGGAAAGAAATTTCTCCAGAGCCAACAACATACGATCGACCAGAGCCCACACCACCTTCCTCATAGCCTCTTACACTATTTGTTCCACCGATGGCAAAAGCTTCATAGGGAGAGAACTTTCCTACCACATGACCACCGGAGAGACTGGTAGTGAACCAATTAAAGTCAGAAAAACATAAGATTGTGTCTTGCATTAATATTTATTTAAGCATAAAAAAAATCCACTAGTTACTCTTTCCAAGAGAATGGGATTGAATACATTTATTTCATACCTTAAATTAAGACGAGCAGGACCTATCTCAACACCCTTCCTAGCCCGTGAATTCACCCTAGTGAAGGATAACCAATCAGACAAAAGAGGAAGTCCCTGTTCCATGTTAAGGACAAACTGCAAAACCAAGCAAATAATGATAAGCAACTATTACATTTAAACTGAAGGAGTGCGTTCAGTTCATAACGAACCATAGAAGACCCATGTTCACCAGAACCAGTGTAAACAGTCTCAATTTTAGCAAGCAACGTATCGTCGTGGGTATTGCCACTACAAGGAAAAATTGACAAAAATTAGGAACAACATAAAGTCATCATAAGCATAAAGTCCAAAACAAGTAACATATAGCATTGACTTAGATTACTACCTGGCAGTAAGAGGACTGTTGTATCGATCCCTAATGATAGGAACACCATTGTTGTCACAAACTCCGGCACGCTGATGTGATAGAGATAATTTATAGAAGTTAAAAACAAAGAAGCAGTAGCATTCATAAATATAGAAACAAACAAGGGGGTCCTAGATACTATATTACATTTAATTTCCGGAAGCAATAATCTCAATAATGATTACACGGTTTAACTACACCAGACAAATCAATAACCAAAAGAGGCATTGATAGAGGTAGTGTGGAAATACTAAAATTAGAAATAAAAATATATTACAGCTTAACACAAAAACATCCACCAAAACAGTCAGTGAAGCACCTGGAAAATCAGTCCTGCTGTTCCACTCCACTTTGGCCTGATGGGTCGACTCAACTCTATGCCACCTGTGATGCGGCCAATGGTCAGGCTACTGTTACCATCCCGATTACCATGAACAATTGTTCCGGGTGTTCTTGAATTCTAAATTGAAGATAATTAAATATCAGCAAACACAATACTTAATTTTCTATCATCAAAAGTAAGCTTAACAAACAAACCTTCAGAGATTACCTGAATCATAATTGTTCTAGATGTTCGCTTATCATCTCCTTGAATCCAAGGGTCTGTGTAGTTTGCACGAACAATTAAGTCAACCTGGCCTCTCTCTAAGGAAATATTGAGTTTCTGGTTTCTCCCAAAAACATTCCTATGAGAATAGGCGAAGCTGCAATAGTTACAAAATATAGATGAGTGGATCAGTGATTCGTAAACCAGTGGCATTTGGACTATAAGCAGCATGTAATATGTACATATTATATATTAAAGCAAAAACAAATTTATTCAGTTTCATTGACAAATGATGCTGGGAAAAAGATACATAGGGTGCATTTTGATACACATTGTAGCAAAACACATGCAGACCTGTACAGGACAAGTAGTTAAGTCACAACACAATTTTTTATTTTATATGTTGTTTGATTATCGATCCACAGCACAGCACAAGAAAGTGAGGATGGAGAGAAAAGAAGGGATAACTTTGACTTTTGAACTGTCTTGTATCGTCGCTTCATTAAGTACATTTTTCAATTACCTTAAGTCTCGTCTCATTTTGTTATGTCCCCCATGACTAAAACATAACTGATCAAACACAGAACAATTTTTTTGTTGAGCTGTCTAGTCTTTTACTTTCAAGCAAATTAAATGTAAAAATATCTGATAGACTATCACGATAAGTTAATATCAAATAAAAAATCTTCACATGGCTCAGCTTTATCTTCGGCATAACTGTGTACAGGAGGCTGCGTACTTACAGCTACAAGGGGCTTTTTTTTTTTGACAGGACAGGGGGCATATTTACATATTTAACAATGTCAAACACTATGGCACTAGCCGTATATGGAGGAAGCAGCAGAGGTAAATAACCATTAAAACAGTTTTAATTGAAGGAAATCGGCCTTCGCTACAAAATGAAAGAGAGCAAAGGATGCCCAAAAGATAAAGCATTAATTCGTTAACTTCACCCAAAACATGACAAGAAAATAAGCTTACCTTCCAATGAGTCCTCTGAGCGGACCACTTGTAATCCTGCGAATATAAATGACTAGTGAGATTATACAGAAACAAAGAGAAAATTGTATTGACCTTCCCTCTTGTTTACAATTTTTAATAAAGGTCAACGAGGTAGATATAATATGAGTATTTAGTATATTTAAGCAAGCTTTAAACTCACATCACTTACCCACTTGATATCCCACCACCAGCAGAAAATCCTCCACTAGGACGTTCCACCACATTCATCACTAAATCAACCTTCCCCGTATCTATAACACAACAAAATTTATACTTCAGAGAGTGTCAGGGATCTAATCGAGGAATACATGAAAACACAAATAGAAAAGATTGTGTCAATTCTTTTAGAATTTATGTATTTCCCTTTTGACAGCATGAGTTGCAGTGAAGGTATCATATATAACACCTTACAGGATGACATTGACAACACACAAGCAGAACTAATAAGAAAATATTTGGGCCACTTGAGAAACACTTCAACTTATTTAAGTCCTGTTTAGCACTAGTAAACTCTACCAAAGCAAGCTTCTAAAATTTTCAAATAGTGAAAAATATCCATATTTCTTTTTTCTCTTCTTTCATTTTGGCCTTAGATTTTTGTCAACTTCAGTTTCCTAGTCTCTCCCCAAATTAGCATGAAAAAATCTCCATTTTTCTTAATGATTCTTCTCCACAAACATTTATGAAAAAATTATATTAAAAGGATTTTGTTATATCACTGAAATTTTAAACAGTAGCTTCTTGTAGAGGTTGAAATTAGCTTCAACATTTTAATTTTTCATAAGCTCTCTCAGTTAACATAAATTAGCTTCAACATTTTAATTTTTCATAAGCTCTCTCAGTTAACATACATATAAGCTATAAATTCATTTTAGGAACAGTAAGCTATAAACTAATTCAAACTGAACAAAAGTAACTTTTGGTAGAAGTTAGGACAGTAAAATGCTGAACAAATAAGATGCACTTATACAGACCCCAATAAGAAATTACATTGCAACTTGGCAAGTGTAAATAGCAGTTAGAACTGACATTGTTTCTTTTTTACAGTTATTCACCTTAAATTAAAGTCAATTTTCTGTATGTATAATTACCTGCTGGTTGGGGAATGATGCTAACATCTTCCATGATCCCCATTGTTAATACAGTTTCTACATCTCTTTTTCCCTGATGCATGCTGTAGACCTGAAAATACAATTATGGATGATGCCAAAAATCCTTCTCAGCTAATATGCAAAATCAAGGTGTGTTTCATAAAAGAGAAAATAAAGACATATCCGATACTTTCCCTTTATTGAACTATATCAATTGCTATTGAGCAGACCACAGAATGTTATCAACAACCAAATTTGATAAAAAAATAATACCATAATCAGCTTTAAAACTGAAATTGGATACAATATGAAATTATTGTTTTAGCTTGATTCACAGTTTTGCACAAAAATTAAAAGTACAATAGTTCTTCATTAAATTTCCAAAAGCTAGTATGAACCATCATCTGCTGGATATCGAGAGTTGGGTCAAGGAACTACCTGCCCCTTCTTTGTTGTAATTTGTCGAAGTATTGTTTCAGGCTTAGTCTTCCCAACAGTAGTCTCACCTCTAAATTTAAAATCAGGTTAGAACAGAAAATCTCTCCACAAAAATATATAACATAATATAATATGACAGGTGTATTTCTGTGGGCATGAGTGTATTTATGCATGCAAATCAACATTGAAAGAAGGTCCTTACGTCTTCCGGTCAAGAAACCGTACGGAGATATTATTGACTTCGGCCTCTGAAACTTGTAATCTAAGAATACCCCCAGAGAGAATCTCAACAGCTGACACCTAAAGTCGTGATATAGAGAGGGGAAAAATAGAGAGAACAAAAGACGTCAATTCCCAATGAAAACTAGTTTGAGTAAAGGTAAACTTTAGGGATATAATATGGATGATACTTTGTGCTACTAAGGCTACTGAAAACTTTAAAAATCGACCTGAATTCTGGATCCCCACCAATCTCAAAACAGGACTATATTTTGAAGTTTGAATAGAAGTTAATAGGAATTTACCATGGCAAAAAGACCACGCTCCATATACCAATCATTAATGGAAGATATAGCTTCATCTAATCGCCTCAAATTGATAACTTTCCCTGCACAACTTAACACAGTAAATTTCTCAAACAGCAAATGCTACACACGAACAACATGTGCATGATTACAATTGCACCGGTAAGAACAAAGAAGAATAAATTACCATATCCGTCTCGAAAAGAGTTCTCTAAAAACTTAGCCGGAATAACATTAGCTCCTTCACATACCAACCCTTGAAACTCTTGGTTTGGTTCTACCTTATACCACAAGAAACCAGTACTCACATAACATATCCAAATATATCATCACTAAAAACTTTAGTTCAATGCACATTGAAACATGCAGCACTATAAACCTAAATTTCAATTCAATAATCAACAATTCTACTAAAATTCAATTCAAATAACATCATAAAACGGTTATCTAAACTTCAATTCCTAACCGAAAATACCTGAAATACCAACTGAATTCCATCACGCGTATCCACTGCAACCGGAACGCATGAACAAAAGTATCCACTATTGATAATGCGATGCACATCGTCTTGTACCTCACGAACCGTGAGAGCCGAATTAGGTCGACAAGCTTTAAGAGCCTGAACCGCTTCTTCTTCTAGGTCTTTCCTTTCGAGTTCTTCGCCATCTTTGTTTCGAACCAACACTTCACTGATTAGAACTCGCTCTTCGTTCTGTCGAGTTTTCAGTTGAGTCTCCTCCGCCGGTGAAAGTGACGGCGCTCTCTTCTCGTCGGTGAGGGATAACGTCGCCGAACATAGAGAATGCGATTTTCGAAAAACGGTACGAGTTAACTCGGTGGAGTGAGTTTTGAACGAGTTAATGAGTTGAGAAAACGAGTTAGTAGCGTTTAAGAAGTGAGAACGTGCGGTTTTGAAAGGAGTGTTTAGGGGTTTGGAAGGAAGAGGGATTTTGATTGAAGAAGAAATGAAGCGAATATCGTCGTTTCGAGGCATTGAAGTGGAATCTGGGTGTCGTTTTGAAGATACAATTTAAATGTGGAATGAGCGAAGTGCAGCGGTTGCCTTGCCACGGCTGAAGCTGCTTCGTTAACCGCTGATGCCTCCGGTTTTCCGACGAAGTTTTCATGCTCAGAAAAAAAAAGTGGGCTATTGGGCTTTGTATTAGTGTGTCTTAAATTAACTTTGGGCTGGGCTTTGACTATGGCCCATATTAGCCCATTTTAACGCTGGTGTAGTAGAGTCCCCAGGATATCCAAAATCACTTTGATTTTTGTCTTTGGGAAAATGCACTCGTTTTGGAGGGGAAACTCATAAAAAGTGCACAAAAGTTGATCCAATGATGCACCGGAATACAATAAATTTTTATGATAATTTAAGATCTTAAAAAAAAAACGCTGCAAAAAATTATCCTATTTGCTTGACACATGCTACACACCGATAATTTTATAAAATGGTTGTAAAATAAAAACACTAATAGTTATCAAATTATTACATTAAATAAATTCAGCAAAATCTACTATTATACAACACTGTTTTTCTATTGTTTTATTTTTAGGTTTTCTTCAAAATTTGAATAATGATGCATGTAGCTTTTATTTTCTTTTTTGGATTTTCATTTGTAAAAATTAGGATTGATATTTTAGTAATTTCGGGTTACAGATTTTGTAGAAAGAATTAGGGAAAAGAAAAAAAGAAGAAGAAAAATCATCTTTTGATTTATTTAATTATTTTACCCAAAAATATTCTGAAATTATTTATTTTAATAATTATTAATATTTTATTTAATTAATTTATTTAATAAATGATGATTCAGATGCCATGCCACTAAAAAAAATAATGACTCTATATGCCACCTCATCATGGATGGATAGATGTGACCGTGGACTAAAAATGAAGAAATGTGAAATGGTAGGATGTAAAATGAAATTGATCTCATATTGTAGGGACGAAAATTAATATTAACCCTAATTTATATATACAATTAGTGTATATATCTTTGACACCGTCAAATAATTATATCAATTTATATTATTAGAAATATTTGACTACTTTCAAAGTCACACAAATAAATTATTGTAATTTGGTATTTAAATTTGATTAATTACACTATTTGATTATTATCTAAATTTCAATAATATGGTGCATAGAAATTTTAGTATAAGAAATAAACATATAATATATTAATGTTAAGTTTAATATCGTATGTTTTTAAAAAAAAACACATTAGGTTGATTGTAATGACTATAATTGGTTTAGAATCACGTCCAAAATAATGAATGAGATTTTTTTTAAAATAAAAACTGTGATTTAGATTAAAAAGTATATAAATAGTTTTCTTTGACACAAAAACAAATAAAATTGAATCTAACTACAAAAAATGTTACTTCGCCACTTTTGGGACCAAAAAATTGATTTCGAACAAAAAAAATGCAGCTATATGATATTCGAGGGCCAGAAAAATATATTTTAAAAGAGAAACTATCTTTGTGAACATAATAAAATAATAAAATAGTAGTAAACTAAAAATACAACTAAGCTAAATTGTTTTTACTAAAATTGTTAAATTCATAAATTAAATCTTTAATTAAAATATTATAAACAAATATGTTCTCTACTCTCATAAACAAATAAATTAAAATTTCTTTAGGTTGTGGTGTGGTGTTGTTTGTTGTTGTTTATTTTTCCATCATGGTGCAATTCAGGGCAGCAATTTTAGTGGCAAATAATTCATTTTATCGATATATTAGTTTGAATAAAGAGTTTATGTAGTCTATATACAAATAGGGGTCATCCATGAAAAATTTAATGTCTTGTGAGAAGTTTGAATTTAATATTATTTTTTTATAATGATGATAAAATTCATTATATTTGATAATCAATTCATTGTGTTTTTTTTTTATATATATTATTAATCAATTCATTTTAAATCTTACGACTAAAATAGTGATAATTAAATTTATTGTATTTTATGCGAGGAAGGACGAATAATTGTTGGTAAAAAAAAATTCTTATGGAAAATCATATTTTTTTTTTATTCTTCACAAACTCTAGAGACTAAGGAATAACAAGAGAGTATGAGAAATGATCTACAAAACCTTTTTGTTATATAAAGTCCTAATTTTAGTAAAAAGATAAAGAGTTCTATCTTTTTTTTACACATTCAACCATAAAGTCCCAATAATTTTGTAAATTTAGAATTAAAGACCTAGAGTTAGAAAAAAAATATTGAATTAACTAAAAATTGGCATTTTATACTATATAATTTTTTATACTATAAAAATAAAATTTTAATGTTCCTGAAAATTTAGAGTCCTATGTAGTTGTACACACTAAACATGCTTAGAGCTAATATTGATACAAATTCAACAACCTCTCAATCTTACATATTATTTGATAACACATATTGAATCGATCATGACAGAAAAACACATATAATCCATATGAGCTAATATCAACAACAACAAAATTTGTAGATGAGTAAGATTAAAGACAGTAAATCTTATATTATTTTTTATCATAGGTCAAGGTTGGTCCAAGACATAGAAAAACATAAAGTAATTTTAAATATGAGACATTTAAAAGTCCTATAATAGATTTTAATAAAATTATTAAATTTTGTATAAAAACTATTTTCTATAGACACTTTACAGTAAAAAATCATTTATTAAATTAAAAGACATCTTAATACGTGCCTTTAGGGGACACTCAATGATAAAAAATTTGTATTGAAAATTATGAATTTACTTTTTTTAAAAATTGTACATTTTGTTTTAATAAATAATTACTATTTGTAAAATGTAACATGTTTGTGATCTATTAAATTAATATAATCAATTTTATATAATATATTTTTTTAATTAAATATTAAATCAATTAATTTAACATTGTCAAGACTATTAATTTTAAATAAATAATTTAAAAATAATAAATATGAAGACTTCTCTAAATACACAATTATTTTTGAGGTTTTTCATTAAATAGAAATTACGTTGTTTGTTAGAATCAAAATTTTTGTACAATCATTTTTGATTGACTTATTTGTTAAATGAAGAATATTCCAATACATCATCAATTTGAAACTTTTTTCTGTCAAAGAAAAAAAAAAAAATAACAACACCTGGGTGATGTGATTGTGGCAAAAGAAGAAGAAAATTGGTGAAAAAAACAATAGTAGAAGAAAACGCCCAACACTCTCTCTTTCCCAATTTTTACCGTTGCTCTTCACTCTCCACTGCTTTTGATTTATCGTCTTCTGTACTCATCAAAAGGTAAAGCTCAAAACGAGATCTATCTCATAAATCAAATTAAATCAATATATCTATCTGCTTGACTTACATAAATCGCAGTTATTTCATAGACCAACCTAGTTATATCATTCATTATTGATTATTACTCGTTAATGTCTTCAGTTATTACATATTTCCGGATTCTGCGCTCTTTTCATTTATTTCTTTTGTTTTTAAAATCACATGCTGAACAAAATGTTTCTTTATTTTATTTTATTTCAGTTTTCCTGGTGGTCTGAATCAAGTATAATCAATTATATAGTGTTCTCATCACATTCCAATTCAAATTTGGGAGTTAGGGTTTCAGAATTGTGTTGATATACTGTTCTCATTACTATCCAATTCTAATTTAGGAATTAGGATATCAGAATTGTGTATATATAATGTTCTCATCACAATTCAAATTTGGGAATTAGGGTTTGTGAATTGTGTTGACATACTGTTTTCAGCACAATCCAATTCAGATTTGGGAATTAGGGTTTTTGAATTGTGTTCGAATTATGAATGGTTCAGGTTTGGGTGCTGGGTTTTTGTCTGGTCCTAGTGGGGGTATTTTGGACCTGGAATCTCCATTTCACAGGCACCAACAGACTCAATTGGGCCATCCAAATGTAACTGGTCAACACCATATGAATATCATGACTGGTCTGGAAAATGATAACCGAATTGGCCTAATTGAAGTGAAAAACTTGAACGCGGCCTTGAGTTTTGGTAAAGGCAAGGCGATTGCAGAAGATGACTTGAGCGAAGACGATGAGCATGGTTATGCAGAAGATGGGAATTGCGAGAATTTCGATGGTGGCAAAGGTAAAAAGGGGTCACCTTGGCAGAGAATGAAGTGGACGGACAATGTGGTTGGTCTTCTTATAGCTGTGGTGAGTTGTGTTGGTGATGATGGCACAATTGGTGGCGTCGATGGTGTTAAAAGGAAATCTGGGGTTTTACAGAAGAAGGGTAAGTGGAAAACTGTTTCCAAGATAATGATAAGTAAAGGTTGTCATGTGTCGCCGCAACAGTGTGAGGACAAATTCAATGACTTGAATAAGAGGTATAAGAGGTTGAATGAGATACTTGGAAGGGGAACTTGTTGCCAAGTGGTTGAAAATCCTGCACTAATGGATTCAATGCCTAACCTTACTGCTAAGTCCAAGGATGATGTTAGAAAGATATTGAGCTCAAAACACTTGTTTTATAAAGAGATGTGTGCATACCATAATGGGCAAAGGATACCAAATAGCCATGATCTTGACTTACACAGTTATTCATTAGAGCACGGGAAGGACTCGAGAGATAATGATGGATCTGAGGATGAAGATGAGGATAACAATGAAAGCGAGGATGATGAGTTGGATAATGAAATTAATATTAATGCACGTGGGCATGGAGGGAGGATGGAAGAAGTCTATGATAGAAATAAATTAAGTGAGGAAGATGGCCACTTTTGGCCACGATCTGTTGCGCTGGAGAAACTTGAGGTTGAAATGGCAAGGGTTTTTCAAGACCCCGCAATGTCACCGTGGGAGCGAAGAGAGTGGATTAAGGTACAACTGTTGCAGCTTCAAGAGCAAAATGTCGGCTACCAAGCCAGGGCTCTTGAACTTCAGAAACAGCGGTTTAAGTGGTTAAGATACTGCAGCAAAAAGGACCGGGAGCTGGAGAAGCTGAGGATGGAGAACAAGAGAATGAAATTGGAAAATGAACGCAGAATCTTGAAACTGAAGCAGAGAGAACTCGAGGCAGATGTCATTAGGGCTGAGATGTCCTTAGACCCTGCCTCTATTGGTATCAACAGGCCACAAGGGAGGGAACATATCAACTTGGCTAGACAGCAGTAGCTCCCAGATATGATCTCGATCATCATTGCTTACATAATGTATGAAATGTAACTCTTTTGTTTATGATGATGTTTCATAATAATTTGTTAAAACAGTTAGACTAACTTAGCGGGTTATATATATATATATATATATATAATTATGTATAGAAGTTATTGGCCTTGAACATGAATGCTATATTTATTTGTTCTTGGGTTGTAGTTATATGGTCGAGAGGTGAGTTTTCTAGACATTTGCCCTAAGCTACTAGTTGCGTGCTTCCCCTCATTTGATGATAATAAATTTTAGGCTGGAGAGTTTTATATGTTACTAGAATTGGAATGATGTCGATCTAAGGCACTTGAACATTTATTGGTCATCTTAATTGATGTGGTTTTAAGTTTCATGTTAGATTATGTTAGATTCTCTCCATTTCCCCTCTTTACTTTTCCTCTCCATTTGTTCTCTTTATAACTAAAGTTTTGGGGTGTATAGAGAATATTTAGACATCACCGTATGTCACAATATGGCGTTTATATTTCAAAATTTTTAGTATAGAGGAAATTGAGAGAATGAGAAATAGGGATGATTCGGTCATGTCTCGCATGCCTGAATTTTTAGAATAAGGATATTTCTTTAGCTGAGTATAATGTTATGATTTAAATTCATCGAAGTATAAAGGTTGATATATTTGTACTTATTCGTATAATGTAATGTATTAAACAACCATCCCAGATATTCCCAGTTTGTATAGGCCTTGATTTCCAGATCTTTTTTGGTTGTGTTTTTGATAGTTTTTTCATTTATCCTTCACACCACCTCTACTCCTATGTTGAGGAAGCTGACTATGCAATGAAAGATCGCACATAGGTCGCCGATTCTCCCTTGCATGCACCTTTGCAAACTACAACCACGATGAGACACCATCAATATTGAAGACAAATTAGTGACAAAACACTCTTCAACTCCCGATTCGTCCTCTATCAAATCCAACATATATTACACATGATTTCAATGAATTTGTTTGTGATGTTATCAATATCAGACACTCTTCTAAGTTCTAATCAAAAAGTTACAAAAGAGCTAGTTTAATGTGATGAGAGACTATAGTTTTTCAAAGTTAAATCTTATCTTTTAAGCATTAACAAATAGTGAATCGCATCCTTACTTGGGAGGACTTGAAAATGTTTAATAAGTGACATTTTTTTTAAATGAGTAAGAATATTATTATTATTATTATTCTTTATTTGGATAAAATATGTTATGATTTCAAGGCATCAAAATTTTAAGGTGGATATGTTTTTACTTAGTAATTGTAACGAGTCTTTTTCCAACTAAATAATTGAAATGACAAGAACATTAAAATACTTTGATAAATTTTACGAATTTAAATTTTAAAATAATTTTTAATATAAAATTTTAAAATTTAAATTTAAATCGTTGGATTAAGATAGAATATTGTTACTACACACATGGTCAAAGACTGCCAACTTATGTTTTTTTTTGTTACTTTAAACTGCCACCTTCGTTTTCAAATTGAATTCTACATTTGAAAATTAAGAGCAGCCAAACTTGTTAAAAGTCAAATAAGTCTCTATCTGTATAAATAGAACAATGAAATGCTAACCAGCTATTTCTATAATAAATGGTACTAAAATAAGGTTAAATTATTTTAATTTAAGTTGCAAATAGCTTATAAATATATAACAAATTGTTTTTATAGATTCTTCTAAATAGTATCACAAATTCTTTGTCACTAAATAATTTTAAATAAGTCAATCTAAACAGATTTTAATCCTGATTGAATTATGTGAACAAGGAAAAGTATGAAATTTCCATGGAACTTTCGTTCCCATTTTCTAGGAAGTAGGAACTAATTTTGTAGCATCCATTTACTATTCTATTCTAAGAAGTAAATTCAACTTTTTGCACCATCCCAGTAGAAGGATGAACAATATAACATATAAGTTTTCTTTATAATCAAAAAAGGATTCCACGTCTCAGAGAGTTCATAAGATCATAATATCTTTTATTCATTTTCCAGAAGCCAAGCCAAACATACAATCAATCTTTCAATCAGGTCTGCCTTTTATTTTTCTATTTCTTTTCTATAAACATGTTTATGTTGACTTACATGTTAGCTTCTGTTTATTTGGATCCATTTTGTTTGTGTAAGACTATATTTTTGCCTGATTCTATTGCTAATTAATTTTTGTGTTTTTTTATTGAAGTGTTGAGCATTTGATTAGTATAAACTGTTCAGTTCGAATAGAGAGAAAATTACGATCGAACCGTTCAACTGTTTAGTTCAACCGATTCGACTGTTTAGTTCAACCGATTCGACTATTCTATTCGGTTTTTAAAAACCACAAAAAGTACCATTTAAAATTCAAGCGATTCAATTGTTCAGTTTAATTTTTAAAACATTAGTATTAACTTTTTTCATATACATGATATTTCATTCAAGAGATTTTATTTCACTTTTTTCAAATTGAAATTTGAAAAGTGTTACATTGCATCCCTTCTAGTAATTGTGTGAACGTGCATCTCATAAGGCTGGTTAACAAAAAATATATATGATGAACAATTTCAAATATGTTGGAAATTAAGCATGAACGTTAGTTTCATATCAACTAATAATTGAGGTAACAAAATATATATTAGAGAGGTAATTCGTATATTTTACGATTTTGGACGTAGATATAATATTTAAATCTTTTAATAGTTTATGTCTTTAGTATGTTGTTACTTGGAGTGCTTCCCTAACTCTTCGATATAGTAGTATTATTCTAGTTCCCAAATATAAACAAAAATAACACATATTTGGTGGTCTCAATATAAGGAAAATCTAACTCATTTAACTATATTTTATACTATTATTCTTAAAATACTCTTCAATAAAACAAGTTCTCACACAAAATTAAATAAAAAGAAAGAATAGTTTGGAAAATGCAATTATTATTTTTTATTACACCAAGAAAATTAAATGAGATTAATCATATTCTTAATATGCATGTAGTTAATTACTTTTGCTTATAATTGACACATGAGAAATTACTAAATTATGTGCATACATCGTGAAATATTTTAAAGGAGAAAGAAAGTTTGTTTTTAACTTTTAGTAAGTTAGGTGGCTGACTTATTTTAAAGGAGAAAATTTCACATTTGAACATTTGATTCAAGTATAGAAGTTGGACAAAATACACTATGATTGGTATAAAAATAACAGTGCATAGAATATTCAGTCACATCTTTGGAATTTTAAGCACCTGATTGATGAATGTGTTGCTATTTGAGAACTGTCTCTTTTCTTGATTTCTCAAACATCCTACCTCTTCATTATTTCATCAATTAAAGTCCATTAATGGCCTAACATAAATTTTTTTGGTGCAATTTGCAGTAAGTGAATAATAACAGCAATAATGGCTGATAGGAACCAACACCCAAAATTGACAGAAAAGTTTGTTACAACTTCCTATGGAGGTTTGGAAAGACATGTTCTGTTTCATCAGAAAATTTCATCAAAAAACTACACAAATGCAGGGTTGCAGCAGTATTATCCTGTGTTTGTTCCTTCTCCATCAGAGAAAAACTTTGCAAGCTTTGCCACTGATTTTCTCATGGGTGGAGTTTCTGCTGCAGTATCTAAATCTGCAGCTGCACCTATTGAACGTGTGAAGCTTCTGATTCAAAATCAAGATGAGATGATAAAGGCGGGGCGGCTTTCCGAACCTTATAAGGGAATTGGAGAATGTTTTGGTAGAACAATCAAAGATGAAGGATTTGCTTCACTTTGGAGAGGAAACACTGTCAATGTTATCCGTTACTTTCCAACACAGGTTTCTCAACTCATTCCTCTTATACTTTTATTTGATATGAATTTACTCTTTTTTGGCTGTGTTAATTAATTAGGCCAAAAAATATTTTGCAGGCCTTCAACTTTGCATTCAAAGACTACTTTAAGAAGCTATTTAACTTCAAGCAAGATAAGGATGGATATTGGAAATGGCTTGCAGGTAATGTGGCATCTGGTGCTGCAGCAGGAGCTTCATCTTCAGTATTTGTTTACTCGTTGGATTACGCTCGAACACGCCTTGCGAGTGACGCAAAGACAACGAAGAAAGGTGGAGAGAGGCAATTCAATGGCCTGATTGATGTGTACAAGAAAACATTACAATCAGATGGTATTGCTGGTCTTTATCGTGGATTCAATGTTTCAATTGTTGGAATCATGGTCTACCGTGGTTTGTATTTTGGAATGTATGATTCTTTTAAGCCAATCCTCTTAGTAGGAAACTTACAGGTGAGACTCAAAACATTTCTTTTCTTTACAAGTAAATTTGCAGCTCTAACACATTTTTTTTACTAAATTTCAGGATAGTTTCATTGCTAGCTTTGCTCTAGGATGGCTAGTTACAGTTGGTGCTAGTGTTGCATCTTATCCCTTAGACACTGTTCGTAGAAGAATGATGATGACATCAGGTGAAGCTGTCAAGTACAAGAGTTCTTTTGATGCTTTCTCACAAATTGTGAAAACTGAAGGTCCAAAATCTCTTTTCAAAGGTGCTGGTGCTAACATTCTTCGAGCTGTTGCTGGTGCTGGTGTTCTTGCAAGCTATGATAAACTTCAGGTGCTTGTGCTTGGAAACAAATATGGTTCTGGTGGAGCTTAATTAATTATCAACAAGAAGCATAAGATGACGATGATGATGAAAAAGCCAACAAATAAATCAGTTTTGATTGTTTCTTTGGAGAAAAATAAACCCCTTTTTCAATATATTTTATATATGTAGTTTGCTGAAATTTTCTTGGATTTTATAGAGTATATTATTGGCAAAAAAATAGTTAATGTTGTATTGGTATTGTAAAATAACAAATGATACATTTAAAATGAGATGGATGAAGTATATAAATTTTGATCAATAATAAAGAGCATATTAAAATAAGTGTATTAGGGTTTAGGGTTTATGTTAGATTGATTTTACGATCCACTATTGTGAAGTTGCATAATTTCTGATTCAAATATAATACTAAGTGAAACTACCGACATCAATATTGCGTTATTAGAGTCGTTGGATCATAAATTGACAGTCAAAATTCATTACAACGTGAAACTCTATGAATGTGCAGCTGCCGCAAATTTAGATCCTTAATATAAATAATATTATCGTTTCAGTTTTATTAATTCAGAAATTACTTTACATTCAACTCATTTTTTTAAGAAAATAATAACATATGAAGAAATTTATGGGATTCCTTTCCTATTCAATAATGAATAAGTATACTGCATCCTATGAAGCATAGATTCTGACGTACACATTTGACACGACACGGCAGACACAAATACAAACACCAACATTGATACATATATAATTATTTATTTATTTATTATAAGTAAATAAACTATAAACAATATCTTTAAAAGATCTAAATTGAGAAGTTTTATTACAAATTATTAAACAAAATACAATAGTTTTCATCTTCATACATCCATTTACTATACCGAAAAGCTAAAAATATTATAATAAAATTTAATGTGTTCAACCTTTTATGAATCATTTCAATTTTGACACATCTTTAACCTCATAAAAGTGTCTTGAGTGTTCATGGAGTAATTAAGGTGTGTAAAAAAAAATTTAAGACATTATTTGAATAATCTAACATGTGTCGTATGATTATCAGACATCAACACGTGTCGGACATTAAATGAAGTTTAATCTCATATGTGTTTCATAGATTCCAACCCTTACAATTTATAAACTATTTGCACAAATTCAATAATCACATTCAACTCCTTTCCATAGTCATTAGTTCTCCAAAAATAAATGAAAATAACCATAGTTGGCTTTTACGCGCTTTTTGTCAAAATTTGATCCAACCTAACAAATGCTTAAATCCAGCTATGAGATTACCAACCCTCTTCCTTGACTGTTAATTTCCGTTCTATATTGTGAGATTGAGAAATATGAACTCACTTAGTGGAGAACCAATACTTTCAAGCAAGTCTTCAACTTGAAATATAAAAATGCTTTAAAAAAAAGAGTAATGGTGAAGCATACATATAATTTAAATTGTAAATCAAAACAGTTTATGCATTTACAAAGAGATGTTATAGGTGCACAATTGTGAAGAAGCTAACACTATATAAAGGGGGTGAATCGCACTTAAATTTCAAAACAAGCATATTTCAAAGAGAAAGCAGCTGCAACATTGATAAAAGATGGGGACTCCACTCATCTTTGCAATGGCATTTTTCCTAATAGCTATGAGCATTAATATTAATGCTGCTGCTGATAAACCTTATTATGAATCCCACCCAAATTACTACTATCCACCACCACCTCGAAAGCATGCAGAACATCCACAATCAGCGTACACACCAAAACATGCAAAATTACACTCACACTACCATCAGAAATTAACTCCATCATATACATACAAATCTCCACCCCCACCTTCTCCTTCACCACCTCCGCCTTATGTCTACAAGTCACCACCTCCTCCATCTCCCTCACCACCGCCTCCATATGTCTACAAGTCACCACCTCCTCCATCTCCCTCACCTCCTCCACCGTATGTCTACAAGTCTCCTCCACCTCCATCTCCTCCCCCTCCACCACCATATATCTACAAGTCTCCTCCACCACCTTCCCCTTCTCCTCCACCACCATATGTCTACAAGTCTCCACCACCGCCATCTCCTTCACCACCTCCTCCATATGTTTACAAGTCTCCACCACCACCTTCTCCTTCCCCTCCTCCACCATATGTTTATAAGTCTCCACCACCACCATCTCCTTCACCACCTCCTCCCTATGTTTACAAGTCCCCACCACCACCTTCCCCCTCCCCTCCTCCACCATATGTCTACAAATCTCCACCACCGCCAGCCCCTTCACCGCCGCCTCCATATGTGTACAAGTCTCCTCCTCCACCATCTCCTTCACCGCCTCCTCCATACGTATACAAGTCTCCACCTCCACCTTCTCCTTTGCCGGCATATATTCGTAAATCGCCTTCACCTTCTCATTATGTCCGCAAGCATCCACTTTATCATCTTCCCCACCTCTATAACTCTCCACCACCTCCTCCACCATATGTCTACAAATCTCCACCACCGCCATCCCCATCGTCGCCACCACCAACGTATATTTACAAGTCTCCTCCTCCACCATCTGCTTCACCACCTCCTCCATATGTGTACAAGTCTCCACCTTCTCCTTTGCCGACATATATTCATAAATCACCTTCACCTTCTCATTATGTCCGCAAGCATCCACTTTATCATCTTCCCCACCTCTATAACTCTCCACCGCCTCCTCCACCATATGTCTACAAATCTCCTCCTCCACCATCTCCTTCACCACCTCCTCCATATGTGTACAAGTCTCCACCTTCTCCTTTGCCGGCATATATTCATAAATCACCTTCGCCTTCTCATTATGTCCGCAAGCATCCACCTTATCATCTTCCCCGCCTCTATAACTCTCCACCGCCTCCTCCAAGAGTCTATTGATGCAGTTTGTTCAATAAAATCATGCCATACATTATGGCAATTTACAATTGATATTTCCTTAATATCAGGGTCTACATCAAAGAGCCTTGTTATAAACGTAGCCCTATTCTGTCGTTGACTCAAAAGTTTGTTTTGTTCTAAACATTATTCATACTATATATTACGTATTGTAATTGTTGTTAAGTTTCTACTTATTTCTATGATATGATGCCCTTCTCCTTTGAAATGAAAATTTTATTTAATAATGTTTTTTTTCCATAAAAGTTTAATCTAATGCAAACATATAAGTGAAAATATATAATGATAACCTAATCAAGCAAGTCTAAATGTTCATACATCTATTGTGAAAATGCATTTGTAAGGGTAAAATCAGTGTTTAAGGAAAGTTAAATATAGAAAGCAAGTAGAGAATATATAGATGAAAGTGTAAGTTACCATTGCTTTGCCCCAGTGCTGCAGTTGCTACATCATATTAGATGTGTGAGGATTTGGACATTCTCTGAGTCCATTAATGGTGGTCTCGTGCCCTTTATAAATTATTTTTTATCAAATGTATGTACATTGAAAACTTCACATGTTGATATGCCAAGAAATTTAACAAATGAATAAGCAGCATCAAATCAAACACTAAGTTTGGGATGGAAATCTGAGTTAACAATAGATGTTGTAAATTCATCTAAACAAGCCATCCGAATTCTCTCAGGAGTTGCTGGACTATCAAGTGGAAACCAGTCGGCGCATCCCGTTTCAACTCTTGCAGCACTGATGGCATCCTTGATGGCGAAGAATACAGCTGATGCTAGGAAAAATGGAGGCTCACCAACTGCTTTCGATGAATGGATTGCCTTTACATTTGGATGGCCCTGCAAGTTAGAGCACACAACAAAAGCAAGTTAACATGTATCTATCGTTAAGTAATTAAGTTTGGTACCAATCAGGAATAGCCAAATAACCACAAGCCTTAGATACAATTTTAGTCCCACTATTTTGTCTCATTCGTGATTTTGGTCCTCTTGTTTCTAAACCTGCATTTTTAGTCCCCTATTTTAAAATGACTAACTTTTTCTCTATTTGTGCGTTTTGAGGCTGAATTTTGATGATGTGACAATTGAGATGTTTCTGTGATCACTTCAGTTTGTATCACCAAGAAAAGTACTAAAACATGTTCAGGGTTCAGAAACATGCCTTAAGAAGTGAGACATTAAATTTCAAGGGAACGTCATTTATAGAAGGAATTTTATAAGCTCCAGGTCCACAAGTGTTAAGCCATCCAGAGGGGATCCATTTATGTGCTCCATCTCCCCATTTAAGTTCTTCTAAAGCAGCCCAACCCAAACCTTGAACAAAAGCTCCTTCGATCTGTGAACATGAATAGCAATAAATCAAATATGAATATATCATATAGAAATATATCAAACAAGATTTCCAAGAATAGGGAAGAAAATAACTAGAAGTTGTAATTCCAAGGAAATTTAGAGAGTTTTGAATATTCTACAACCAGGAAAATAACTACCATCTTTTACCAAAAAAGTTCATACAACCAGAAATGAAGACATGAAAACACAAATAAAAATTATTGACGAAAGCTAAAATTTGTTCACTAGTATAAAATCCCTTGCTTATTTAGAAATCAACAAAAAGAGTAATGAACAACTATAAAAAAAAAGTACCTGCCCTACATCTATCGCTGGATTCAGAGAATAACCGAGATCCAAAAATATGTTTGCCACCCTCGTGTGAAAATCTCCAGTCAAGGTGTCAATTTCAACCTCAGCAAATGCAGCCCCATAAGTGAAATACCTAAAAGGGTTTCCTTTACCCGTGGTCCAATCAAAACCAATATCAGGTGTAATAAAAAATCCATGGGCAGAAAGGTCTATTCGCTCTGCATAGCATGCACTAGCTAGCTGAAAACAACAAAAGCATAACAAAATATGTTCAGTAGTTTTCAATCATAAGACACTTTGTAACAGCATAGACAATCACAAAAGCTACATGTAATTAGAAGAACTGTTGACAACCTATACAACATATATCTTCAGTAGGTATACATGTACATTAACTGAAAAATCAATGGTCAAAATTCAAACAAAAACATAGCTCGCTATACATGTACATGGCTGTAATTCCTCACTTTCACCTTTGAAGTGAATTTGGAGAATCCAAATCCTATCAATAGGATTCTGATATAATAGATGGAATTTCTAACACAATCCTTGAACTCCTGTAATCACTTCTATTTTTTTTATTCTTCTTGAAACCCAAGATATTCATACAAAAATATATAATATCTACTAAAATATTTGTTTCTTTTCTCGGAAATTCGAATAGTCTCATCTTTTCTTTATTTCCTCTCAATTTCCCAATTCCTCAGCATGCGTATGAAATATATATATATATATAAAGCAATTTCGGTAATAGAATGAACTAATGTGCTTTTATAGTCATTTATTCTGAGTGGATCACTTCATAGACTGAGAAGCAAAAACTGCAAATAGAAGAGTACCTCAGCAAACGAGTTGAAGTTGTGTCGAGAAGCAATAGGTTCCATGCGTGCCATTATTTGCTCACATGCATCTAAAACCGCTGCTCCGTACATATCAGAACTAGCAGAAGCAGCTGTTGGAGAAGAATTAGGAACCTAATTTGCAGCAAGCATGAGGACGTGACTCTCATAGGTACATAGTTTTAATGACAAATTCATGATATCTTTCAAAAGAGTAACTTAGTACCTTGTCGGTACTTGTATCTGATATAAAGACAGAACTAAGGGGGATATTGAAAGCTGATGCAGCAATCTGGGCAACTTTCGTATGTAAACCTTGACCCATTTCCACACCCCCATGGGTAACTAAAACAGTTCCATCCGTATAGACATTAACCAGAGCACCTGCCTACAGTTGTTGAGAAAATATGGAAGCATAATGTTATCTCTATTCTAATAATGTCATTATTTCCCAACTAACAAAATAGGAATATTAAATAGAAAATTTTGAACGAAAATCACCACAAAAATATCAAACATAATTACTGTGTAATATAGATCAACACCGGATCACTCGAATGAATTTTTGAAACAAAAGAATATAGATAATAGTATGTGGTAAGTGGCTGGCATTTAACCCATTAAGCTCTTTCCATTTTTTGGTTTACAGGTTATTTGTTGTTTTCCATTCTTGTTGTTTTAACGTAGATCTTATTGTATTTAGTCGCATTACTAGCATCATGGGATTTTTATTTAGGGTTGAGCTTAGTAATTTATTAATCTAGCATAAACAACCCTTAACCTTTAGATGATGTACTCAAAGAGTTCAAATGAAATACTTGTCTTGAGAAAGCTTGATCACCACTAACAGTATACAAATTGGACACAAGTATAAAAATTGAAAAAAAAATTTGAAACCAAATTAGGAGGCATCAACAGAAAAATAACCTCGTCAACAACCCAATCTTATGCCAGAAAATTACCACAACAACATATAAAACAAACTTGACAAGCTTTCTTCTAATCGTCCCTGAATTTCCTAGTATTTCAGTTGAAATCACATTTTATTTTTAATTAAATAACATGATAGAATTCAGAATATACCTGGTTCATAAGCTTTGTTGTAAAGGATATACCAAACTTAGTAGGAATCATAGCAATGCCACGCTTCCTCCAGCGGTTGTGAGCATTGAATTGGTCAACTTCTTCACGGGTCTTCACAAAGTCACAGGATAACTTCAATTCATTCCATAGCTGGGAAAGAGGGCAGTGCTGAAGTATCTGACCATAATGCAAAACGGATCCTTCACCTTGAAAATTAATTTCCTAAAAAGAAACATGGCGGTTTAGAAAGATTGACAAGAAAATCCAACATCAAGTACAGGATGACCGTAAAATTTCATATGTATAATTCGAAAATGACAACAATCCAAAATTTTATATCTTACCCTTATCACTTCTGAGCTCATATTGAGTTCCACAGCAATCCTCTGAATCCAGTTTTCAGTAATAAGCATGCCTTGAGGGCCACCAAATCCACGAAAAGCAGTGTTGCTAGGTAAATTCGTGAAGCAAACTCTTCCCATTATCCTCACATTTGGTATTTCATAAACATTGTCTGAATGAAACATGGCACGTTCAAGGATAGCAAGTGACAAATCCAGTGAATTTCCAGCGTTGTTATAAATTTCAAGATCTAATGCAAGCACCTTCCCTTCATTTGTAAATCCAACCTGAATCAAATAATATCCCTAATTAATTACTCAACCATATAAAAAATGAAGAAAACAATGCTGATACTGAACTCAAAGTTTCAAATGATGAGTCGGAACATTAAGATGTGCAAAATCAAGAGTGAGAGAAGCAATACCTTATACTTCCCTAAGAAACTATGGCGTTGTCCACTTATCATCATGTCTACATCTCTATCCAGTGTGATTTTCACTGGTCGATTTAACAGATACGATGGAACTGAAGCTGCAGCAGCAATAAAAGCTGATCTTGTCTCCTTTCCCCCAAATCCACCACCAATTCGCTTTGTTTTGCAAACTACTTTCGACATGGGAAGACCAAGAACATGAGAAACATATTTCTGGTGTTTCTGAGGGGCCTGCAATAACAAAGTGATATTTTCAAAAGCAGTTATTTCTTTAGAGCCAGAACTCAAACGAAAATTCCATTTCCCTGTCAAAGAGTTTTAGATAACTGCACAAACAACTTTTATTCAATACACATCTCAATATATCTCCCTCTCTGTACCCCATTTAGGGTTGCACAGCATTAAAAACATGCAGCAGTTAAAAAACATTAACTAGGCCAAAGACAAAGCTTCCAGAATGGAATAAGTAGTTTTCTTGAACAGCCTCCTTTCTACTTTTGTCCATTGTTTGACTCTGTTAACATCATATATGCAGTTCTTAACACTTAATTACATAAAACACATATGTGGTTTAGTAATACATGGCTGAATATTTCCATAAAGATGTTGATACAATGAAACAAGCAAAAAATTTCAGAAAACTTCAGTTTCCAAAAGAGACATATAATCATAAATTATAAAATAAATTCTAGGCATTCACCACAAAATTATGTAACTTACTTGAGTGGATGAAATCATATGAACTTCGTTTCCACCATCCACTGTCCATATGAAACTGCTATGTGGCTCCAGATAAAAGTGTTCCTGACCTCCTATCTGAACTTCCCCTTCAATTATTCTGTCACACTTGCCTGACTGAAAACACTGATCAACATCACCTTTACTCATATGCTTTTCTGTATTGGGATGAAAACTTCTAGCATTGATGGCATCCTGTATTGACAAGATGGCTGGGAGCTCTTCATACTCGATGTGAATTTTTCTTGCTGCTATCTTTGCATTTTCATGAGTATCAGCTACAACGACTCCTATTACCTAGAAAATACATATAAAACCAATTATAATGGCAAAAGGCTAATGTAAGACTAGATATTCCGCAAGATTCGTGAACAATATTTTATAGGTCATCCACCAACTTCAAGCTTTGGTCATATATATGCCGGAGGTGAAAGATAATTATTAGTACAAGACTAAGTGGGCATTCAGAGTGATAAGACAAGAGAATAGGTAGACACAGTGAATTGGGAAATTGACATTGATACTATATGAGATCTAGAAGTACAATTCATTGTATCATTAACTGAAAAGATCATTGTGTAGACTATTCTAGATGCTCCAACTCGGTTCAGCAACCAGATTAAATTACAGTATATTTGTGTGAAAAGTGTGACAAATAAAGTCAATAGATGAAGAGACATGAGCTGGGAACACTCGAATAAGGAGAAGTAGTACCGTACTACTACTAGTGTTCTTTGAATAATGCTAAATCAAAATTCTAATATGTAGATCATGATGTGTTATATACCAAAATAATACAACTGTCCTCACTAGCTCTAGTTTGCCACAACAACCACCAAGTTGTAGTATGCAAGACAAGTCAAATTCATGCATGTGCAATATATATTAGAATATTATAAAATATCTTATAATATCTTTCATATTATATTAGACTATCTTGAGTAATTTCCTATGATCAATTTATAATCATAGAGATATTTTAGAATATCTCTCATTATTATTATGATTTGTTCTTGATTTAGGATTGAGTCTATGTTTCTCTATAAATAGAGATTAGTATTAAGTCTTTTGTAATCAAGTTAGCATAAAGCTATTATCAATAATATTTAAACCTTATTATTTTCTCTCCTCCTTTTCTCTAAAATCCCACAACTTCAACATGGTATCTAGAGCCTATTTTGATCCTCCTTGAACAATCTTGCCATTGTTTTGCTTCCGAGTTCTCAACAGTTAGAGAATGTAATCATATTTTCTCTTTTCCAACGTGATCATTCTTTTTTCAAACCATTGTCGTGACACATTCCGATACCGGTTTCCCTCGTTGTTTGCTACTGCCGCCATCACCGCCACTTTGAATCACAGTGTTGGTGCTGTGATTTTGCATCCTCTTCCTCTTAAATCTTTCTTGCTACGTGTGAAATCCAATGGCCGGAAAAGGAGAGGGACCAGCTATCGGAATCGATCTCGGAACCACTTACTCATGCGTCGGTGTTTGGCAACATGATCGCGTTGAAATTATTGCCAATGATCAAGGTAACAAAACCTCACCGTCTTATGTCGGTTTTACTGACTCCGAGCGTCTCATCAGTGATGCCGCTAAGAATCAAGTCACCGTGAACCCTATCAACACTGTTTTCAATGCTAAGAGGTTGATTGGTCATAGATTCAGTGATGCTTCTTGAAGAAAGTAAAAGACAAAATAATATAATACTTTCATATTTTATTACTACAGCCTTAAGCTGTTTATATAGGAAAAGAAATTACAATAGTAATACTGAGTAATAATGACAAAATCATAAAATAAAAATAAATATAATAATATAAAATAAAAGAGAATCAAATATGATTTCTCTTGATTCTTCAACACCCCCCCTCAAGTTGGTGCATAGATATCTGTCATGCCCAACTTGGCTATAAGTCGCTCAAAATTGGGTCTTGCCAAACTTTTTGTCAAGATATCAGCAGTTTGCTGATTGGAAGTCACAAATGGTAGGCATATAATTCCAGCATCAATTTTTTCTTTTATGAAATGGCGGTCAATCTCAATGTGCTTGGTTCTATCATGTTGTACAGGGTTGTGAGCTATACTTATTGCTGCTTTGCTATCACAGAACAATTTTAAGGGTGAGTCAACTTTCATTTTCAATTCGTCCAAGAGTTTACGAATCCATAAAAGTTCACAGATTCCTTGAGCCATTGCTCTGAATTCAGCTTCTGCACTACTTCGAGCAACAACCCCTTGTTTCTTACTTCTCCAAGTAACTAAATTTCCCCAAACATAGGCACAATATCCAGTGGTGGATTTTCTATCAGTAATTGATCCTGCCCAATCAGCATCTGTAAATATAGATACTTCTCTGTCATTAGTTTTCTTGAAGTACAAACCCTTTCCAGGATTGGATTTCAAGTACCTTAAGATCCGATAAACTGCCTCCAAGTGTTCTTCATAGGGAGAATGCATGAATTGGCTTACAACACTCACAGAGAAAGCGATGTCAGGTCTAGTGTGGGCTAGATAAATAAGTTTGCCGACTAACCTCTGGTATCTTCCAATCTCAATAGGAACACTGCCTTTCTCCCAAAGTTTAGCATTTAATTCCATAGGAGTATCTGCTGCTTTACACCCACTCATCCCAGTTTCTTCCAAGAGATCTAGGATGTATTTTCTTTGAGAAACAACAATTCCCTTCTTTGAGCGAGCAACTTCCATACCAAGAAAATATTTAAGCGCGCCTAAATCTTTGATCTCAAATTCTTGTGTCAAATTTTTCTTCAACCTTTCCATCTCGACAATGTCATCTCCTGTGAGAATAATATCATCTACATATACAATTAGAATTGCAATTTTACCAACATTAGAGAATTTCATGAACAGAGTATGGTCTGATTGTCCCTGCATATATCCTTGCTTTTTGACCGACCGAGTGAATTTTTCAAACCAAGCCCTTGGGGATTGCTTGAGACCATAAAGGGATTTTTGTAGTTTGCACACATTTGAATCAAATTTATCTTCAAAGCCAGGTGGACTATCCATGTATACTTCCTCCTCCAAATCACCATTCAGAAAAGCATTTTTTACATCAAGTTGGTTAAGAGACCAATCTAAATTCACTGCCAAGGACAAGAGGACTCTAATAGTGTTTAATTTGGCAACGGGAGCAAAAGTCTCTGAGTAATCAATGCCATATGTCTGAGTAAACCCTTTAGCAACCAAGCGTGCCTTGTATCTTTCAACTGTGTTGTCAGAATTATATTTTACAGTAAATACCCATTTACAACCAACAGTATTCTTTCCTGTAGGTAACGTCATGACTCTCCAAGTTTGATTCTTCTCAAGAGCTCTCATCTCCTCAAGAACAGCTTCTTTCCACTTTGGAATTTTTAGAGCCTCCTGTATATTTTTTGGAATTTCTACAGCAGACAACTTAGAGGTAAATGCAGCAAATGAAGAAGACAATTTTGAGTATGACACATAATTAGACAAAAGATATTTAGTGCATGATCTAACAGGTTTTCTAATTGCAATAGGAAGGTCTATATCAGGATACTCGACATGACTCTCAACAACAGAAGAAGACTTACCTGTATCAAGATGATGTGTTGGATTATCTATTGGTTCGGAATCTTGGAAGGGTCGGAGAATGGGTCTTTCATTTCTCTGTTTATGGTTTCTTCTTTCAAAGACATTTCCCTTCCAAGTAGGGTCAATTGTAGTAAACCTGCTTTGTGTCTCTTTATCTGAGTCATTATGTTGTGGCATTTCAGGTGGTCCTTCATTATTGTGATTTTGATCATTGTGATTTTGATTTGAAATTGTCGCCCCCGAATCTGTCGAAACCTCATTCATAAGTGGATTGAGTTTCAATATGGATTCTTGGGCATTTTCTTTTGGTGCATCTATATAAGTCTCAAAATTTTGTGACGACACTATATCACTTAAAGTAATGATGTTTTCAAACGTAAAAGATGAATCTTCCTTAAATTTTCCCCCCTGAAGATGAATGTCAGTAAAAAATGGTTGATTTTCAACAAAAGTAACATCCATGGTTACAAAAATTCTTTTTGATTTCGGTTCAAAACATCGATACCCCTTTTGAGTTGGAGAGTAACCGGTAAACACACATTTTATTGCTCGTGGCTCGAGTTTGTCAAGGTGTTTATGTTCATGAACAAAAGCAGTGCAACCAAAAACTTTTAATGGCAAATTAGCAGAGACACTAGTCAAAGGAAAATAATTTCGAAAAACATCAAGAGGGGTATGAAAATCTAAAACTTTAGATGGCATTCGATTAATTAAATATGATGCAGTTAAAACAGCTTCACCCCACAAATATTTTGGAACGTTATTTGCAAATAGTAAAGCTCTAGCAACCTCAAGAAGATGCCTATTCTTTCTCTCTGCAATTCCATTTTGTTGGGGTGTATTAACACAAGAACTTTGATGAACAACCCCATTTGCAAGAAAAAAATCGGACAAAAGTGTATTAAAATATTCTTTACCATTGTCACTTCTGAAGACTTGAATATTTGTTTGGTATTGAGTATGCACCATTGTAAAAAAGTTTTTGACAACCTGTCCAACTTCAGATTTTTCTTTTAATAGATATACCCAACAAATTCTAGTATGATCATCAATAAAAGTTATAAACCATTTTTTATTAGAAAAGGTGTTTATTCTATTAGGACCCCAAACATCACTATGAATAACTGCAAACGGTTTTGATGGTTTATATGGTTGTGTAGAAAAAGAAGAACGGTGATGTTTAGCAAGTTCACAAGTTTCACAATGAAATAAAGACGGATCCTTCTTAGAAAATAATTTGGGAAACAAATGTTTCAAATACGGAAAACTAGGATGTCCTAACCGTAAATGCCATAACATAATATCATCATTATTAGAAGAGACAAAAATAGATTCAAAGCAGGTACTTGTTTTTTGTTGGTCTTTGAAGTCGAGTCCATTGTCAAGATAATAGAGTCCTCCACTCTCCTTAGCATTGCCAATCATCTTCCCCGTGCTCAAATTCTTAAAAGTGCAATGAGAATGAAAGAAGTTAGCTTGACAATTTATATCCTTTGTTAATTTAGTAATGGATAACAGATTACATGATAAATTAGGAACATGTAAGACATCTTTTAAGGTTAACACAGGTGACAGAATAACAGAACCTTTCCCTGCAATGGCTGAAAGAGAGCCATCTGCAATTTTAATTTTGTGGTTACCTGCACAAGGACTATAAGAAGAAAATAGACTCGACTCCCCAGTCATATGATCAGTAGCACCAGAATCGATAATCCAAGTATGGCTGGGAGTGACACTAAGTAGAGCAGTATTTGGAAAATTACCTCTTTGAGCTATAGAGCAAGAAGGAGTTTGAGACTCAAGGAGTTTGTACAATTTATCTAATTGTTCCTTGGTGAAAGGAGATGGGCTTGAAGGGGACTGCTTCTCTTGATTAGAGGTACCAGCTTGGAGGGCATGACCTTCGTTTCCTTCTTTTTTCTTCCAATTTAGAGGTTTTCCATGGAGCTTCCAACACGTATCACGTGTGTGCCCTAGACGTTTGCAATGTTCGCACCATGGTTTCTTGCCATCTCTCTTCCCGTCTTCATTCTTAGAGATTAGGGCAGCGCTTTCAACCTCACCAACAGAATGTGTCTTACCCATCATAACACCTTGTCTCGCCTCTTCTCTTCTAACTTCTGAGAACGCTTCCCAAAGTGATGGCAATGGAATCTTTCCCAATATTCTGCCACGGACTTCATCGAGCTGCTTATTAAGCCCAACCAAGAACATGAATACTCGGTCGTTCTCCTGTCTCTTAAGAAACAAAACACTGTCCTCACAGCACTTCCAATGATCATCATAGCAGAGATCCAATTCTTGCCATAGTGTCATCAACTCATTGTAATAGGTAGTGACATCTCTATCTCCTTGTTTGGCATGCCACAATCGTGATTTGAGATCAAAAATTTGAGAAGAATTCTGAATGTCAGAATATGTTTCTTTGACTGCCTCCCAAACTTCCTTTGCAGTAGGCAAAAACATAAAAGGTTTTCTTATCATTGATTCCATATTACTAAGCAGCCAAGCGATAATAACAGAGTTCTCAGATTTCCAAAACCTGTAATTCGGATCAGTAGTGGCAGGCATTTGCATCTCTCCAGTTAGGAAACCATATTTTCCCTTACCGTCTAATATCAATCTTGTGGTTTGGGACCATTCAACATAATTTTTTCCATTGAGTTTTTGAATTTCAACCTTGAGGACATTAGAAGTTCCCTCATGGCCAAAAAAGTTGGAAAAACCATTGTTAGATAAACCATTATTGTCGCCTGGGCTGCCGCCACTGCCGCCTGGGCCGCCGCCACTGCCGCCTGGGCCGCTGCCTAAACCCATACTGTCGGCGTTGTCGACTACTTCTGATTTTTTACCCAAACCATCGTCGTTGCTGCCACCGCTACTCATAAGGACTGCCTTCCATGGGGTATTTTGTGCCATAGCTCAGTTGATTAGAGCCACAAACCCTGATGGGTTGTTTACAGAACCCTAACCAGAGCTTTGATACCATGAAGAAAGTAAAAGACAAAATAATATAATACTTTCATATTTTATTACTACAGTCTTAAGCTGTTTATATAGGAAAAGAAATTACAATAGTAATACTGAGTAATAATGACAAAATCATAAAATAAAAATAAATATAATAATATAAAATAAAAGAGAATCAAATATGATTTCTCTTGATTCTTCAACACTTCTGTTCAGAGTGATATGAAATCGTGGCCTTTTAAGATTATTCCTGGCCCTGTTGAGAAGCCCATGATAGTTCTTAACTACAACGGTGAAGATAAGCAATTTGCTGCAGAAGAGATCTCTTCCATGGTACTTATGAAAACGCATGAGATTGCTGAGCCCTACCTTGGCACTGCTGTTAAGAATGCTGTTGTTACTGTCCCTGCTTACTTTAATGATTCTCAGTGTCAAGCTACCAAGGATGCTGATGTTATTGCCGGTCTTAACGTGATGCAAATCATTAATGAGCCCGCTGCTGCTGCCATTGCTTATGGTCTTGATAAGAAGGCAACCAGTGTTGGTGAGAAGAATGTCTTGATTTTTGACCTTGGTGGTGGTACTTTTGATGTCTCTTTGCTTACTATTGAAGAGGGTATCTTTGAGGTGAAAGCCACTGCCGGAGACACCCATCTTGGAGGTGAGGATTTTGATAATACAATAGGATGGTTAACCACTTTGCTCAAGAGTTCAAGAGAAAGAAAAAGAAAGACATTAGTGACAACCCCAGAGCACTCAGGAGGTTGAGGACTGCTTCTAAGAGGGCGAAGATAACTCTTTCATCAACTGCCCAGACCACCACTGAAATTGATTCACTTTACGAGAGAATTGATTTCTATGAGAAATGTTTGAGAGATGCTAAAATGGACAAAAAAAGTTTCCACGATGTTGTCCTTGTAGGTGGTGTATTTGCAATCATAGTTTCAGCTGCATTCAAAGCCAGGTTTGATTCTCCACCTTACTCGGTTGATCCAGTTGACTCAACTTTTCCACAAGCATATTACATTTGGAGGATAATTGTGATGGTAGGAGCACTCCCAGCTGCATTGACTTACTACTGGCGGATGAAGATGCTCGACTCTGCTCGTTACACCGCTGTAGTTGCTAAGAATACGGCGAAGGTTGCAGCAGATATGTCTAAGGTTCTACAGGTTGAGATCCAACCTGAAACAAAGACAGATGAGCAGAAAAAATCATATGGTTTATTCTCAAAGGAATTCCACAGTCACCATGGACTACATTTACTTGCTACAACAAGTACTTGGTTCTTGCTTGATATTGTATTTTATAGCCAAAATCTATTCCAGAAGGATATTTTCAGCGCAATTGGTTGGATACCTCCTGCACAAACAATGAATGCACTTGAGGAGGTTTACAAAATCGCAAGAGCTCAAACGCTTATTGCTCTATGCAGTACTGTTCCATGCTACTGGTTTACAGTGGCACTCCTTGACAGGATAGGAAGATTTGCAATTCAATTGATGGATTCTTCTTTATGACTGTCTTCATGTTTGCTCTTGCCATTCCTTATGAACATTGGACTCATAAGGATCACCATATAGTGATTTTTCCTGCTAGATCCCGATCTACTTGCCATGAAATCATTAGTAACGAGGAAACTCGGGGGTATAGTTGGTGCATTTGGGTTCTTGTATTTGGCAGAAAACAAGGACAAGAGTAAAACATATGCAGGGTACCGAGCAGGTATTGGGGTGAAAAATTATTTGCTTTTGTTGGATGTGGTTAACATTTTGGGCTTCCTTTTTACTATCTTAGTGCACGATTATTCTCTCTCCGACGATTTCAGATCTACCCTTACTTTCCAATTTTGATCAACGAAAATATGCGTCCTTGTTCAAACAACCGTTATCTCTCCTGCTTTGAACGCATTGTCACTCCGTTGATCGATCATGGCTTTGTTTCGTTAGAGTCGCGCTGCTTCTTCGGTGTTTGTCAAGCAATTTAGTTCTTACTAATAGATCATAACAATGGCTTATATTCCCACCGACGATCATTTCGGTGGTGTCCCTTTTTCACAGATGAATCATATTAGCGTTGACTTCTTTTTCCGTTAATAATCATTCTGACGGTGTCTTTTATTTTCATGACTCACTTTATCTTGGCAATTTGTCCCAGATGCATTGGCCCCATCTTTGTCCCAGATGTACTGGCCTTACCTTTCTCTCCCTAAAGCACACCTCTATCTCCTTGAAGCATATTCAAGTTTAAATATTTTGGTTCTCCGATATTATTGGTTTGAAGCTGCCAAATGCAGTTTTTTAGAAGAACAAGTCTTGCTTTATTCAATTGTTTGCCATGAATTTCTCTCTTGCTGATGATTATTCCAGCTATTTGGCTAGACTTTATTTATAGCAATTATCTCCGATTTCATCTACATCCCTGAGTTACCTTTCCATCCTTTTTATTATTTTGTGAAGCAAAACATTGTTTTCTTGTAACAAATAAACTTTAGCTTGAGGGAAAGTGTTAGAATATTAGAAAATACCTTATAATATCTTTTACATTATATTAGAGTATCTTGAATTATTTCCTAGGATCAATTTATAATCATAAAGATATTTTAGAATATCTCATTATTATTATGATTTGTTCTTGATTTAGGATTGAATCTATGTTTCTCCATAAATAGAGATTAGTATTAAGTCTTCTGTAATCAAGTTAGCATAAATCTATTATCAATAATATTCAAACCCTTATTAGTTCTCTCCTCTTTTTCTCTAAAATCTCACAACTTCAACAATATACATTGACATCTAATGCATATTATATTTTTCTTTTCTTTTGCAAGTGATGTTGCAAATATTCATTTCATACCACGACACCAACAGTTAAGAACAAGCACAAATGCAAATTCCACACAAAGGAAGCAGGAGAATTCCATTCCCTTTAAGCTCAAAATTATATAAACAGATCACAAATGAGAGAATATTCAGTAAGCTAGATACCTGACCCACGCAAGTGATATAATCTACGGCAAAAAGCTCCTCATCAGCAACAATTGCTCCAATCATATTATCACCTGGTACATCTTTGGCTAGAAACAAGCCCACAAATCCAGGTGAAGACCTGACCTCTGAATCATCAATTGAAAGCATTCGGGCATGGGGTTTCCTACTCAAAATTAAGGCAGCATGCAAGCCATTAGGAGGCATTGGTGAGTCATCAGCATATAATGCTTCTCCTGTAACCTGAATGTAAGTTATAAGAATCATGTAGCCAAGCATTCTACTAAAAAGAAAAAGACAAAATTTGCTACAGAGACTGTGTATAAAAAAGGAATTTTGTATCAAAGCTTATTATTTTTGTATAACTAACTAAGAGTATTAAATGACCCTCGAAGGCACCAATATCAGTAACATGTCTTGACGCAAGAATATTGGTGAGAAAAGGCAGATATAGCCAACATAGAGTTAACTATTTACATATGATTTGTGGGAACAGTAGACAATACAGGATTCTTTAGTATGCATCTGACTTTTTAAAGGAACATTAAGTTAGAAATTCTGTAAGAGATAAGTAAAACGGTCTAATCCTTCATAATTTCATAATTTTTAAAGTTAAACAACAAGAGAAGCAGTAAAAAAAGATGCAAGCATGCTTGAATGAGTATAACCCTATTACAAATATATGGATGAATACATAACTGTTAAAATTGCAATGTGTTTTTACATTATAATCTCAACGAACCTGAAGTCTTGAAGATAGATGAACCTCAGGAGAACCAACAGATGTCCCATGTTTCATGATTTCATAGTCCTGAGATCCTGTAACTGATGGACGGTGGACTGAGTGAACTGCAGATAGATGGGATAATGGTATGGACTCTTTGACGCCATCCATTTGATGAGAGACCCACAGAAAAAATTTAAAAAAGAAACTCAGAGTCAAAGATTTCCGGAACTCTACCATTCCACCAGGAGCATCTTCCTTCAGTACTATATCCTTCTGCAGAATTTTCAATGCATTTTGCAACAGATCTTGCTCCCAAATTTTTCCAATGAGAAATTCCTTAGTTTTTATTGCAGGAAGTGAATATGGAGCCACCCCACCATAAAAAATCGATGCATCAGCAACAACCCAGTTTTTGTTGTGTTCCTGAAGATGAACACGAATACCTGCATTTACAATTGCAATATCATCATCCCTTCTATGGGACTGTTTAAATTCTTTCACAAACTCAAAGGTCCTATTCCATGGCAAGAATACTGACAGCAAGATTTCGTCACACGCCAAATCCACCTTGCGATAACCTAGGAAGAAATTTTCTGCCAATACTGTCTTGATGTTTCCTTTTGAGTCAATAATTCGAAACTTTGCTCTAGCTGCCATCCAGAGAGGATTCAAGTCCGATATTGGGCTGGCAGTACATATATTTCCACCAATTGATGAAACATTTCTTATCTGTGTTCCAGCAAACCATTTCAGTTGCTCAATAAAGGCTTTACATGATGAAGTTTCATGAGCAGCACGCTCAGTCACAACCTTTCTGAAAAAATTCAAGAGATTAGATAATCTCACTGCAGCACCTATCTCTATGCCATCATCTTTAGCATCCAAAACATTTAGTTCTGGCACATGCATTACAGAAACCAGAACTTGGTATTGTATTCTCTTTAGTCTCATCTCAATTCCTACCTCAGAATTACCGACTAGCAATTTCGCATCAGGATATCTGGCTTTTAAATCCAATACGTGTTGAAGTGTTAAAGGTCGATACCACATTAGCCCACCAAATCCAGTCAAATTTAAAAACTTTGGTTTCCTTAACAACAGTTCAGGAGGAAAAATAAGCTCCTTTTCTGCATATTTGGTCCCATCTACTTCATTATAGGAAGTAGGTTTATAACTATCAACACTGCCTACACATTTATCATTTACACTGTTTAAATTACATGAACAGGGTTTCCCAGTTGATGGACATACAGACTGGCCTTCTTGAAGGCACAGTGAAGAAACGCCAGTATATAAGATATTGTTAGTTTTTGCAAAAACCCGGAATGCATCGAGTATTGCTCTGTAGCCAGTGCATCGGCATAAATTTCCAGCCAGGCATTCTTCAATTTGTTCTTCACTAGGTGGTGTTTGACTTGACCGCAATAATGCATACATGGACATGACAAAACCAGGTGTACAAAATCCACATTGCGAACCATGAGTACGAGCCAAAGATTCCTGGAGAGAATATTACACTAATAAGTTCAAACTTCAAAGTACTGATGCATAAATATAAATTTAAAATAAGAAGAAAGATCGTGCCAAAGCCCATAAATAATAAAGTACATCATAGCATGAGAACCAAACAAATAAAGGATATTCTAAACAACAGCAATGCATCACCTGGATAGGGTGCAATCCGAGCCTGCAGCTTCCAAGTCCCTCCACTGTAATCACATGCATCCCTTCAACAGAATATAGAGGTGCTAAGCAAGCATTGATAGCATAGTGTCTGAAAAAATGTTTTCAAACTAAAACAGTAAGCCTGATGTTAAGATACAAGAAGTAACCGTTTCAAAAGTAGTAGAAGCATTGAATCAGCACAGCATGAGAAAGAAACACTTACAAGCTTTTCCTCAAATTTGTATCATAATGTGAAACCATAACAGTGCAAGCTCCACAACCACCTTCACCGCAGCCTAGTTTAGTCCCTGTCAGACCTATATCTTTTATACCAAAGAGTTGACAACTATAATCAGTTTAGTTTCACCAAGGAGAAAATTTAAATCGACAAACCAAAATAAAGTACATATAAAAAACATTAAATTAAACCATGAAGTGTAGGTTGCCAATCATTGAAACCAGCTCAAAATTAGTTCAAGAATAGATTTGGCAATTAAGATGAGGAACTAGTTCAAGAATCGATTTGGCAACTAAGTCTAGCTTGATTCACAAACTCTGATTCAAACAAACTCAGTTTGGTTCATAAACTGGCTCTAATTAAATGATTTTGACTTCTCCGGTGTTCAATCAACAATCAAATACTTCCTCAAAAAAAAAACTCAACAATCAAATACGATGAACTAAACCGGAAAATTTTGACAACGAAAAAATAAATTCAGGTCTTTAGTTCAAGTTAAGAGCATGTAACTAACTAAAAGCTTAAGAAGTTGCAATGATTAAGCACGTAACGTAAGATAATTTAAATTGAATTTGAGAAGAAAAGGAAATATACCTCTGAGATATTCAAGTAAAGTCAAATGAGCTAATCCATCAGGCAAAACTCTACGAACTCCATTAACGTATAAGATAGCATCGTTTGAAACCTTCAAATCTTGTTGCGTCTCTTCGTCCTTCTTCAATGATCCCATTTTAGTGCTCGAAAAATAGAATGGAACAAAGAACAACTTCTTCTTTTACTTCTATTATAACAAAAATTCGTAACTGACAAAATTAGAAAAGTATCAACAGTTGTGATTTGTGTGAATAAATAGTTTCTTTATAAAGTAATAATTATTAGCTATTCGGATCAGGATAAACCGACTCAAAATGAATATTGCGACTCATAGTCCTAACTCTTTATCCAAGTCACAAGTCAAAGCTGTCTCAGACTCATCTACTCGAGCCAAAGATGGATAGAATAAACAAATACATAAATATTCAGTGTTTTAAAACTCGTGATCGACCCGGGCACTGTGTCATTGGTGGGATTATAGGGTTGAAATGGATGACGGTTGACTAGTCAGTTATATTATTAAAATTTTCAACCAGATATCTCATTAAATAACTCTCACGCTCTTTGATTTTAAAAATGCACTTATCTTTATGTTTATGTATTTACTAAAAAAAATTAACATTTTTATTTTTTAGTAATTTATTTTTTTACACTTATATTCTTATCAAATAAACATTAAAATACATATCCGATTGTGTTATTATTAATAATAAAACCAAACATTTTAAATTGAACATACTGGATGTACGTCGTAGATTTATAAATTAAAATAAAAAATTTCACCGTATCATATAATAAATAACAATAATAGATATAAGTGTTGCAAACAAAATATTTAATACAATTGTTTTAGTAAATATATAAAAGGTGAAAGTCTTTTTAAAATTAGATGGTAGTATGTTTCATTTAAAATGATGTCTTATATGTCAATTTAATTTTCCCTAAATTATACTACATTACATTTTTTAATAAAAAAACATATTTTGTGTTTAACTAAATTAATGATATATATTACTTTAAAAAAGTTAATGATATGTATTATTAAATTAGCATGAGACTAGGACAAAACTCTGGGATATGAAATTTACTATTAGAATTCAAATCTCGAATTTTGTTGATGGCATAAATAATTTGAGTGCATGATTGAATTGATTACAGCTTCGATTTCCAGTCGAACCAATCCAAGATTTAAAACTATAGAAATATTTGTGGTCTTAAAAATATTTTTACTTAAATACTTTTAATTGTCATGTTAAAATATTTTTTTGTGCAATGATTATTTTTTGATTAAATATAATTTAAATTTATACATATTTTAGTTTTTTTTGGTTTGAAATAACTAATATTAATAATTAATAATTAATTTTATTAAATAGGAGAGTTGAACTCTTGTCACTTCAACTTCATCAAACCTTAAAACTCTATTTTAATTTAACTTTATGATATAACTTAACTGTAATAGCTTTTGCAATGAAGTATAATTAAAATTCGTTGGTGCATGTTTTGGATGCCAATCTTAACATAATCCATCATATTCATGGCGAAACCTTTGGATGGAAAAAGCTTTGGTGAAAATGGGGTGTAGATGGAGGATTGGAACGGAGAGATTATTCCTATAGTATTGGGGGTCACCTTGGCTTCGTGATGGTCAAGCTTGTTCATTTGTTTAATCCATCATATTCATGACCATTTGGGCTATATATTTGGATTTGTGTTATTTTATTTTCTGCTATATTATGTGAATGTAATAATTATATAGCTATAATTGTTTCACACAAAAATTTACACATAATAGGAATGACTTTGCTATCTTCTTCATCAGGAGGTTTTTTTGGTAGGATTTAATCCAGGAGGATTTTACCCGTAATAGGAATGACTTTGCTAATTTTAGATTTAATTTTGAATATTGTATGAGTTTTTTTTTTATGTCTCTCGTGTTCTATCTTCTTCATCATTTTTTTTTAAAATAAATTATTGACATGTGCTACTTATGATTATTGATGTTGTGGTTCCAACCCATCTTTGATTATAGTCTTGATACTGACACCCTTGCAATTATTTTTGTTAAAAAAAACCAAAACTAACAGACGTAGGTGAGAGGAAAAGAACTGGTTATGGTCTGTGGGGTATAAATAACAATATTTTCCTTTACACATCTGCATTTTGCAAAAAATACAATGAACGAAGAACATGGAATATACATGTATTATGAGATAGAGACATATGATTAACATTAAACTATTTCTGAATCTTTGATCACAATGTCTGTATGAAGAAGCTTCTGCTTGACAGGGTCTTGTATGGGTACAGTGGTTGGTAAAGAAGACTCTGCTTGAGAAGAGTGTATGAGAATTTCCACAACAACTGTCACAGTTACCATGAAAAGCACCGTGAGTAAGATGCCATGACATGTGGAGAGTAGTGAAGACCACAAGAAGAATAAAACTAGAAGAAAGCCGATGAAACATGACCAACAAACTATAACCTGCAGTTCACATATGAGATGATAAGCAGTAGTTGTTTTCCAGTGTTTGGTAATAAACAAAATGTCTCTAAACAAGACATAAAAATATAACCAAACATGTAAACTTACAAATATTGATGTTTTTGGTCTCCGGAATTCATGAAGTTCTAGCTCGCTGAATATCTCTGTAGTATTATATTTCTCCAATAAAGCATCCTGGTAAATAGTTGAGAATTCATACATTGTTTAAAACTTACCTATTACGATAAAACAATTTTTTATAAGAATGTATTGCATACATCAGATTAATTTGAATGTGAGAGGATAACTTATAAATGGGAGTCATAACAACAATTATGAGAAAGTGAAAAAGTAACAATTTACTAATTTTACTGGAACATATAAGAATCAACTTTGCAACACCTAAATTCGGTGAATTAAGAACACCTAATCCAAACTTTACAAATCTCAATTCTTGCATTCTCTAACTGCCAAATAATGCCTATTATAGAGTTTAAACTTATATTTTAGAAAAGTTCATGTTTCACACATCATTTAATATTGCATAAATAAAGTTTATAAAATGTGAAGATTCTCACTTACGTTTTGTGAGATTAAGTTAGGCTCAAAATTAAAGATGACTAACAAAGTTATTGTGCCGCCTTAAAAAAATTATCTACATATTTTGTGGGATTTTGTAACTCATCTTTTACACTATTTTTAATACCTTGGTTACAAAAGCGTCTTTGCACCATTGTGCTATGCCTTCGTCTGTTTCTGGAAGTTCCTCTATTTTGTGTCGCTTAACTTGAACCTTCACCTACAAGAAAAGCAGAGGAGAATAAATATTTTGGTATAGTTTGTAAAGAAATTAACTATAAACAACGTCTAATAGATTGTCCAACAATTACACTAGTAAAACATCTACTTTTGAAAGAATACATAAATAACATCGTTTATTTTCTCTAATATAGCTACTGTCTAAGTTTTCAACTGCCTTACCGAACAAGGAATGCCTTTTAAAATTCTTATCATTGTAGGTGAAGGCTCACTCTTTGGAACTGTAAACGTGCAATCATAAATGACTGGAATGTATTTTCGCGTTTCTTTTACAGCAGTGACAAAACCCTGAAAAAACATCATCATCAGTAAAAAAGATATCATCATATTAGCTAAAACAACAAAATCAAAGTGTAACTTGTAATTGGAAACTTATGAAACTCATTCTTCTTCCCTCTACTCCATTTTTTTCCTAACCAAACCGATCCTAAGTATCAATCTTATTCACCTTAGTACGAGGAATCAAAACATTTCTAGGTACTGGCATCCCTCTTGAAATAGCAAACTCCTGAGCTGCTAAAAGTTTTGTATGTGTAAAGCGAGTTCCTTCAACAAAAAGAGCCATCCAAAAAGGCACTGGTTTGTGCTCAAGCTGCTTAAAACCTGACTGCCAACAAAATTCAAGAAATTTATAAACAAAATGCTAATAAGGAACATTATACTAATCACATAAATCTAAATAAGTAAGATTTGTTTGGATTTACCTTCAACGCTGCTTCATCTTTAGCCCAATTTCTTTCTAGAAATAAAAATTCAGCAAACCACATTGACCAACCTATAACCTGCATAGATTCAATGTTGTTACTGAAACAGATCATTTAACTTAAAAAGCCTTAATGCACATTATCAAAAACAGAAGCCTTAATGAAATTCTAAATTTATACAGAATAAAAAAAGAATGAACAATAGATTTAGAGTTACTCACAGGGAGGTATTTAACTTCTTTCTTCATAATGGCTATTGTGTTACCAAGACAACCTGTGCGCTGTCACAAATGAAATCATATTTGTTCAAATATATATATGTACCTATGAACATATGCCAAGCAATTGACAACTACACCCTGAATTTCATAGAAGGGGAAAAACAATTAAATGACTATGAAATCATTTCAACTCTTGTAATTTGAAGTAAAATAAAAGGACTGATGTAAATGAATTATATCAGCACGCACATCAATTTTTTTGCATATTTCGCATATAATATAATAGGCACCTGAGCCAAGACCCATCCAATAAGCCAATCAATGTCACTCCTATGATTGCAGATCAGAAGTGCATTTTCTTTACCTGAAATTTTCATAAATAAAATTGCAAATTTGTGAGATCCTTTACTCTTAATACTTTAATTTCAACAAATGTTTATAAGAACTTAACAACCAATAGTGGATGTAACCTCACCCATTAATTGAAATGTTTCTGAATCTGCGTACAGCTCGACCTGCAACCCGAAGATTCAAACTATTAGACTATAGTGTGGATGGATAATGTAATACTAAATAGTATAGTTCAAGAAAATCCTTTAACAAATCAAAACATAGACACCAATACGGTACAACAATAATAACTGAATTGCTATAAAATAAGACCTATGAAGCACTAATGTAGACACATACACAGAGACACCCCTTTAATCTGAGACTGTCCAAAAGAATGGCATTATTCACGAAGTTCAATACATGGATGAATTGCAACACATGATGCATAACCTTTCCCTCCCTTTGATTAGGTGAGAGAAAACATAAATACCAATTCTAATTTTATTAGCCTAAAGAAATATATGTTTTGTTAATGAAATTACTTATAATTAATAGTAAAAAAAGAGGGTCAGAACTTAGATAAACAACAAATTAATTAATATGGATGGAGTTAAGATGTAATGAAAAACCTTGATGCCTGCCCACCAATCAACGAGCCATATGAGTTCCAACCATAGTGATTCTGTGAGCACTTTGTTTATTCTTCTGTAACAATATCTTGATATTGGACGAACAAGGACAAAAATAATAGCCTGAAAAAAATTCGGGAATTTGTAAACTCCATGACAATTTAGCGTTGATCAAGAACCAATCATTATATTGCAGTAACATACAGGTAAATGTCCTTAATGTGACTGCAATTACAGTTGCTATGTGGTTGCATAACTTCTAACATCGTTATATTCCGGCCGCAATTGCAGCTGATCATGCTACAAACATGATCATTTGTATGCAATTTAGAATCATTTTATGGAAAAGTTGTCAGACATGATCATGGAAAAGTTGTCAGACATGATCAGTGCATGACACATAATCATGTCAATGACAAGGTTTTAAATTGAGGTACACAACAGCAATTGCATCTGTAATATTGCGGATTTTGAAGTCTCCCTAATGGCATCGTAGCCGCAATTTAGACCGCATTTGTCTACAATTTCCTCAACAAAAGGTTTACAACTCAACCACAATTTAAAATCATGGTGAGTTGCTATTATAATCAAATAAATAACTCAATACCTTGTGAAATTGCTGTTATAATACAAAATAGTAAACTATAATCAAATAAATAACTCAATACCTTGTGAAATTGCTAAGTTGCTAGCGCATTCACATGCTCATGTATAATTGAATTCTGAATCTCAATCGAATGTCTCTCCGCATCAACCTTGATACCCATCTCTATTGGTAACGGTGGAAATAGACTTAGACTAGATTAGACTTTATAAGATATTTATTTTAAAATTTTGGTCTAAACGTAATTTTAGTCCTTTATTTTATTTAAAATTAATTTTTAAAACCGCCGTATTTTATAATATAGAGAATTTTGTTGGTGTCTTTTTATTTTTATTTTTTAATTCATTTATTTCTAAAATGGTTATGTTGTCATTAATGATATAGTAATAATGTGATATAATTGAATTGAATAACATTAAATTTATATTATTAATTAATATTTGTTTTATTATTTTTATTTGATAAAGTTTCGCGAAAATATTATAAAGTAAAAAAAAAGAATATTAAACTCAAATCTTATTTTATTTAATTCAGTTGTGCCGCATCATCATAAAAAATAGAAGAGATCAACATAATTTCACAAAGTTGTAAAACTAGAGGATCAAAAACTCAGTTTTAAAAATAGATGGACTAAAAATTGATTTTAAATAAAATAGATAGACGAAAAGTGTATTTAAATATATTTATTATAAGTCTTTTTAATGTCTATTTCACTATTTTTTTTTATCAAAGTCTATTGTACCGTACTCACTCCAGAGATATAGGTTTTTTAAATAAGTTAATTTATGTCATTATATGACACTAAATTTCAAATTTTTTTAATAATACATTTAAATATATCAAAAATTAATGAGGATTAATGTCTTTAAATTACATAAAATGATAGAAACTTTATGATTTATCACAATATATAAAACTTAATATTATAATATTAGTAATAAAAAATGTATTTATACTTAATTAACTAGTTTAGTCTGGTAGACTAAAAGACTTTTTCAGTGACATGTAACTTGACTCGGATTTGTCGTAGGTTAGACCATATGTATCAATAAATTTGACATATTCCCATTCTATATCCACACATGATTTAAAAATAAAAATACTAAGAGCTTGTTTGTTACAAGAAAATACCTTGAGAATTACACAACTCAATCAATTCATTCAATCAAAACATAAGGACCTTTCACAAATACTACATCCCACACAAACTAGGGTGAGGGTACTACAAGTGAAAATCATACACAAAACTAGTCTCTTTAGTTCTAAACCATATCCACGAAATCAATTGCATCTTCTCAACTATTAAGAAATCATTACACTCATCATGATTAAAAATAGTCGAATTACGAGTTTTCAACATGTACCATACATCAAACAACTAATTAACATTGAGTTTTTAACAAATGATACGACCACTATTCCGAAGACCGGAAAATTGAAGGGCATGCACTTCAAAATCTTTATGTAACACAATTTATATGAAGCCACAACAAAATACTTGCCCAAACAGCACCAAACACCAGACATAACATGAACAAATGTGGAGTTGATTCCTCGTCACACATAAGTGTGAATCAATACCATTTATTATTAATTATAAGAGAAATGTTCATATTTACTTATATTTATTTTAATAATATGTGTTAATTTTGTTTATATTTTATTTTGAACGGAGTATAGTTTTTAAAATTAATATTAATAATTAATTAAGATTCAAATAGGGAGTATAGTTTTTTTTAAAAAAAATAGTAGTATTTGTATTTATTTTTATATAAAAAAGACTTGTATATATATTTGCATTATTACATTTGTATAATTAGAGTTGGAGGTGGCTCAGTAAAAAAAATACATTATAAAAAAACAAAATAAAAAAATAAGAGTTGGAAGTTGGAGGTGGCTGAAGCAGTAGGAATTGGAATACCTTTTTTCGAACGAAACTGAGTTGAGTACTAGTATTGCACACCACAATCTACTAAAATTTTGTAGAGTGAGTGTGAGTGAGCATGGCAACGAGTTATCACCAACCTTCTTCACTAGAAGAAGTCAGAACCCTATGGATTGGCGATTTACAATATTGGGTTGACGAAACCTATCTCACTCACTGTTTCTCCCACACCGGCGAAGTTATTTCCATCAAAATCATTCGCAACAAAATCACCGGCCAACCCGAAGGTTACGGTTTCGTCGAATTCGTATCTCATACCGCCGCAGAACGAGTTCTTCAAAGTTACAACGGCACTCAAATGCCAGGAACCGAACAAACCTTTCGATTAAATTGGGCTTCATTCGGTATCGGTGAACGCCGTCCTGATGCCGGTCCCGATCACTCTATCTTCGTCGGAGATCTTGCTCCTGATGTTACTGATTATCTTTTACAGGAAACGTTTCGTACTCATTACCCTTCTGTTCGTGGTGCTAAAGTTGTAACTGACCCTAATACTGGTCGTTCTAAGGGTTATGGTTTTGTTAAATTTTCTGATGAGAGTGAAAGGAACCGTGCTATGTCTGAAATGAACGGTGTTTATTGTTCTACTAGGCCTATGCGTATTAGTGCTGCTACACCTAAGAAAACTACTGCTACTGTTGCTTACCAACAACCTTATGCTGCTGTTGCCGTTGCTGCTCCACCACCTGTTCCTAAAGGTAAAATTAAACCTACTCTTTGTTTAATAAGGGCTTGTTTGGATAAATAGCTTAATTAAGTGCTTATAGTAGAAATGTTTATCAAGTGTTTACGAATAAGCTATTTAAATAACAACATATAAAATAAAGTTTAATTATTCACTTTTGCTAGTTTCATCCTTGTGTTTTTTCCGGTCACATCCAAATAGGTTACGCGAACTGAATTCAAATATCCTACATGAACTTAGTTCACGTTAACGCATGTGGTAAATTAAGTTATTAAGTTTACGTAGGTTTACGTGAATTCAGTTCATGTAACCTATTTGAGTGTAACTGGACAAAACAGAGGTGGAGTTAGCACCAATGTTAATTATTTTCATATAAGTTATGCAATAAGTTGTTTGCATAAGTTGTCTTACGGAAATTAGATGAAAATAGTTTAGTTTATTGACATGTTTGTTTTCATAAGCTCTCGCAGAAAGTCTCACGGTAGATAAACTTAAATGAGCCAATTCAAACGGGTCTTAATTCTCAATGCAATGTGCTTTTCAGCTTTTCCTAATGACCATAATATTCAATTTCATATTTTGTTTTAATTCTCTTTCTTTATTGATAAAGAGTGTTAGAAAATTGTAAAGGATCGGTGTCACTATATAGTTTGTACTTGTGAATGGGTTTCTGGTTGAAGACTTACCTTGTTATATATATAAAGCCTATTTGATTAAAATTTTGGATGTGTTATGGTTGATGGAATGGTACTATTTGTCGTTGTTAAGGTTATTTAAAATATGATGAATGGAACCTGGACTCTGGAGGAATTTATATTCAATCTCATTCTGTCCGCTCTAGTTTTCTTCTCCCAATTCGGGGTTTAAGATGGAACTAACTTCTTGTTTACTAATCTCCTTACCATTACATTCACTTCCTAAACTATGGAAAGAAAGCTTTTCTTCTTTTCCATCCTAAACATAGGTATGGTAGTTATTTATTCCATTCCATCTTTTCTTATTTCACTTATCAGTTATCACTTGATATCCAATATTAGTCTTGGAGTGATAAAATTTTAGGCCTTCTCTTTACCAAACCTAGGTCATGCAATCCATTAAAATTCAAATAATGTTAGTCATATAGAAAGCCTGCATTGGAAGTTGAAACTTTGAGAATTTTTTAGTGTTCTGATATTTTAATTTAGTAGAACTTAGGATAGATACTTATCTGTGATATCCTTGGCAGCAATATATCCAGTGCCGGCGTACACTGCCCCAGTGAATACCGTTCCACCTGAATATGATGTAAACAATACTACCGTAAGTCCCGTAACCCTAACATTTTGTAATTTTCATTTCCTATGGTACTCTTACATGCTTTTACAATGCAGATTTTTGTTGGTAATTTGGATCTTAATGTCTCAGACGAGGAGCTGAAGCAAAACTTTCTGCAATTTGGAGAGATTGTTTCTGCCAAAGTTCATGCCGGCAAAGGATGTGGTTTTGTTCAATTTGGGGCTAGGTCTTCTTTCCCCCCTAATCTTTTTAAGCATTGAAAATTTGAATGTTTTATGTAAAATCTTTTTAAGATAGAAACTAAAATAATGATAGGATTTTGACACGTCGCCTTTTGAAAGAGTTAAGTTTTGCGTGAACTGACTTCACCATGCATCTTGAGCTCTTTCATGATCTTCATATTTTTTCCTTAATTCGATTATGTGGTGCTTCACTTAACCTTTCCCATATCTGATTCCTGTAGAGCATCTGCTGAAGAAGCCATTCAGAAGATGCAGGGAAAGATAATAGGTCAACAAGTGATCCGAGTTTCTTGGGGTAGGCCCCTTACAGCTAGACAGGTGATTTTCCCTTTAGAAATGGCTAATTTCTTGACAAAATGCTTATGCTATAGCCTCATGCATTTGTGTATATTATTTATTTCAATTTCACAAACTCACTCAGTGTAGATTACAAGTCTTCCAGAATTTTGAGATTGTTAACATAAAATCTATACATGAGGCTCTACTGTTCTAGTATAATCTTTGTGTGCCTTGTTATTTCTTGCCATGCTCTGATGTAGAAGTTTGTATGTTAGGATAACTGTGGAAAATGAGTCTAACATTCTTGAGATTGTGAAGGTGATATATGATAAAGTTTGAATGGCCAATGTGGATTGAGGCTCCGTTTGCGAGTTAGGAGGGGGAGGAGGAGTAGGAAAGAGAGTGAAATCTTCCACTTTATTTGAGAGATTGTTTGTGTAAAGAATGAAAAGGGGATGCATATGACTAATATGTTTTTAATTTTTAGATTATTATAAAGAGATGACAAGAATCTAAAGATATATTTAAGCCCTTCAAAATCCTCCAATAAATTTTTTGAATTCTCCTAATTTATGGAGACTTTGTTTTATGAGAAAAATTAAACCCCCCCATTCATGTTGGGGGACTATGATTCTTTCACTTTCTCTTTCCTCCTTTTTATTTTCCAAAGCTCTCCCCTCCCCTCCTAAACTCCCAAACGAAACCTTAAATGGGTTAATAGTAAAAGAATGAAACAGAAAATTATATTTTAGGAGTCCTGTCTAGATATGTTTGATGGAGGATTAGTAAAAAAGTAGAATGTAACGATGCATCTTAGGAAGTCATTTATTTTGGGGATGTCAAATAGTGTTCCATCAAGTGTTTATTGATATTTGGAATTTAGGTTTGGTCTTAATGTATAATTTGTGAACATTAGCCACAGCCTCCTTGTTACAACTACAGATTTCCATCATGATAATCTTTATCAAAATGTTTTTTTTTTTAAGAAAAAAAAAACATTCAAGTTTATGTATGTATGAGTTTAATATCTCTGATTAGTTCAATGTGCAGCTTTTATGTGGAGTATTAAATTTGTCCTAACAACACTTTGGCCCTAAATGTTTCTAGGACTTACCTGGTGGCTGGGGACAGCAAATGGATCCAAGTCAATGGAGTGCCTACTATGGGTATGGTCAGGGTTATGAAGCTTATGCATATGGGGCTGCTCAGGATCCTTCGCAGTATGCATATGCTGGATATGCTGGCTATGCACAATACCCCCAACAGGTAACTTATCTAACATTAAATTTACGTATTGCATTGGTTCCTATCGAAGGGAATAACTTTATTGCACTACTCATGCTCATAGGTTGAAGGTGCCCAAGATGTATCAGCTATGTCTGTGCCTACCATGGAACAAAGGGAGGAGTTGTATGATCCTCTGGCATTGCCTGATGTTGATAAGTAATTTCCCCCCCTTTCTTTTTAAAACTCAGGAGATAGACAACTGAACACGAGCTTATCGACTTATTGTGTATTTCTGACATATCCTTGATTGTGTTGTTAGGTTAAATGCTGCATATCTCTCAGTACATGGAAGTGCCATTTTAGGGCGGTCTCTCTGGCACAAAACCCATTCCTCATCCTTACAGCTGGCTTAGGATCTATCTGTATTTTTACTACCAGGTTTTATATTTCATTATATTCTACAACTGGAAATGCAACCATAATTATGTCAGCACAGGTTTAAATTCCTGTTATTTGAGTCAATCCAAAATGCTTTTCCCATGTGGTTAGCTGGTGTAAAGATATGAATAATAGCATATCAGTAGACAATAGTCTTTAATCAGATCGATCCCATTGATTATATTTTGTTTGTGAGCATTTAGATAAAGGAGTCTTATATTAAGAGACAGATAAGAGTATTGTATGGCAGGGAAACTTCAACCTCTATTATGAGTTAATATATATTGATTTAATCAATTCAATAGATAATTAATTCATTATGATCGAGCATACATGTTTTATAATATTGATTGTGGAATGTCCTTGTATGGTGTTTTACATGTTTGTGTGGCTAGTTTCTCTTTGAGATGTCATTAATGTACTCCTCTATTTTACATGTTTGTGTGTCGGATTTCTTCTTGATTTCTCATTTGTATGTAATGCCATGGGAGGCTTTTGAGTTTCAAGATTGATAAAATATCTCTACAAATCAACATAAGTCTTTACATTATATTTTGTTCTCACTCACATGCTTCTTCATTAACTTCTCAAGAAATCCCTTCTTAGACATGTTTTGAATCAAACACGCTTGACTATGGAGTTTTCAAGAGTTTTGAAGCTATGAACTCTTAAAAAAAATGCATTTTGTTGGTATCAGAAGTGCTAATCAATTCATTTTAGCTATTCTTAGCTAAACATCTCATTCCTACCTTGTCTCTAAATTTCTCTCATATTTATGTATGTTTTGTTCATTCACATAATTCTGAGCCTTTTATACTCCCATGTGATTATGTTTTGATAACTCGCTTTTGCTTATATTTTGTTAAAGAGTAGTAAGTTTCAAGATATTTCTCATTCTCTTGTGATTATGTGTCTCTCCATTTCTATGTGACTGTCTCTTCATGCGATATTGTCTTTTCAAAATTTATAAATATAATAAAAGCATACACACTTTGAATAAAAGACCATTCACCCAAACCTTGCCTTATCCAAGCCTTATAACAAGACATAAAAAGGACATACATATTCAAAGAAAAACATACACACTTTGAATCTTGATAGCATAAATAAATAAATATCATAAGCCTGGAAATATCTTTAGTGGATGGTCGTTGGAAAAATAGGAAAGTTGAGTAAGCAATTGGCAATCAATCACAAGCCTGATATAATGAGCGTTTTGATTTCTTTAAGCCAAGTATGGCAAGAGGTATTCCAATGTAGTCTAAATTGTAAGCTTCTTCAAGTAGCTGGAACTTGTCAAGAGTCCATGGAGGAAACCTGAACCAAAAATCAGTATAGAAACTTCTCCTAGCCACAGCCTTATGATGACTGAATGCATCAAAGGAGAACTTCCCATGGTACCTGCCTAATCCGCTTTCACCAACTCCTCCAAATGGGAGGGTATCGACCGCATACTACACAAAAAACACGCCAGAGATTAATTATTATGCATTGGTAATGTAAAACATTTTTACACATGCATCTAATTATATCTTAGAATTCACTATATTTAGAAGGTGATTTAACAAAATGACATTATGATGTAATTTGATATGATGCATTTGTAAAAAAAGTTTACACTAATAGTGTAAATACCTGTATAATTGCATCATTAAATACAATACTCCCAGATGATGTTTCAGATACCATTCTTCTCTGCAGAGTTTTGCTTTTGGTGAAGACGTAGATTGCTAGAGGTTTAGGCTTTGACTTTATGAACTTAATACCGTCTTCAATCTTCTCCAGCTGCAAAAGCCATGAAAATAAACAATTGAAGCAAAACTTGGTTAACATTAGGTTAATGAATCACTTGCCACTTTCCAAGACTGATGATTAAAAAGGACTTGAAAAAAGAAATGGGAAATAAATTTTATGTTGTATTTATCTTACAGTGATTATGGGAAGTAGGGGGCCAAATATTTCTTCTGTCATGATTGCTGAATCAAGTGGCGGATCCAATAATATTGTTGGTTCAATAAATCTACATAACATTTTAGTGTAAAATACTTTTAATCACAAAGATAATCGTGTAAGGAAAAATTGATTTAATGTATTTTTTCTGTCTTTAATTCAGATTCGTAAAGGAAAGGGTCTAAATAATCTAAAATTGGATTAAAAAAATAAGTAAAATTTGACTAAGGTTTGATTTGTGCTATGATGTAAAAGGACAAAATTTAAAGTTCATATTGTTCTTAACTTAACTTAAAATGTAGTAACTTTTGTGGCCACAACTACTGAAACCCATAAATGTCTCAAAGTTTGTTGTACCAACAAAAAATTTATTTGTAATAAAGAACACCAACAACATATAAGAAAGTAGACCTCACTTTTATCCAATAAAAATTAGTGAATCACTAATTTAATCTCTATCTTAAGGTATTGTTTAATTTAGTCACAAAAATATTTAATATTTCAAAATAATTCTTAGAATCGAAAATTTTCAATGATATTTTGAATAAGTTAATTAAATAATTGAAATTATGTGACAAAGACTAATGATACTAAAATTTATCAAACTTAATGATCTCTTTTTAATTTTAGAAATTAAATTAACTTTAAATTGGTGGTTAATCAATGTAAAACTTGGATTGAACATTCAAGCAAGTAAGAAAAGGGAGCATTATTTACAAGTCATCATCGTCCATGGAACCACCAAAAACCACCGATTCTTTAACCTTAGGTTCACTTAGAAGACTCTTGATTCTATTAGAATGTTTTTTATTAACTATCCTTGCAATGGTGTTAGATGCTTTTGGGTTGTCTCCAAACATTTTCTTAATCCCTTCTTTCATTAACTCCACCTAAAGAAGAGGAAAAAGTGTCATGCTTCAAGATTAAAGTAACACATAGCAGCATAATCAAAAACTTGAAAGAAAAAAATAATTATTTATTGCTTTGTACCAACGTGGAACTGAAACTCTTTTCTACAAGGACATAATCAATTGCTATGCATGCTTGTCCTGCACAAGCCCCATACTTTGCCACCAAAATTCGTTTCACAGCCACCTTGTTGTTCAACACAATAAGAACTTTCAGTAATTAATTTATTATTATTCTTTGTTTTTTTTAGATTTTTTTTTAAAAAAAAAAGTTAAAGTTAATAATTAGTTGTTACGTTAATATTTTTTTCAGTCCGAATTTGAAAGACTTTCAATTCTTTAATATTTAGTTCAAACCAATTGAATTATTATTTTTTTAAAATTATTAAATATTAGTGGCTAATCAGATGTATATAGGAAAGAGAATTTGTCACACATTTCACATGTGCTCAGGACCACCGCTGTAAAAAAAAATAACTCCTTCAATATTGGTTATACTTTGGGAACATGCATAGTTTATATTAATCAACTTAATTAACCAAAAATAACCTTTTTACTTTCTTTCTTGTTTGTTTAATAATTTGATGTTTTTGGTTTGTGAAGAATAGAGGTCAGATTCCATGTGGTAAGATTGAATGAACATTTACTGACCTCAGTGTCCCAAGTAGCTGAAAGTGAATCAACGAGTGCTGGACATTTTCCACCCAACTCCAAAGTTACAGGTGTGAGATGTTCTACTGCTGCTTTCATAACAAGCCGTCCTACCCTTGCACTTCCTAATATATTGGATTACAAATTTAATAATAACTTCATTATTGGATTTGATGTTTATGCTATTGCAATAATAACTTCATACCTACATCAACATCAATCTTATAATTAATGTGTGTTTGTTGCATATTTAAAAAAAAAAAATTAAGGGTTAAATACACTATTTTCAAAATGAATAATTAGAATTTTTTAGATATTTTTTTTAAATAGTAACAATTGGATAATAACTCATGTTGTGTTTAATATGGATCTCTAAAAAAATATTCAGAGGCAACTCTTAATCTTTCTAATAAAATAAATTTTATAATAATAAAAAAAATATATAATATTTTATCATAATTTATTAAAAATAGCGAATTGGATCCATCTTTAGATTAGAATTATATTTTAAAAAATTTATTTAAAAAAAAAAA
>JBBPBP010000002.1:50118955-50156834 GCA_037974735.1 Cicer chorassanicum | reverse complement strand
TTTTTCTCTAAGTCCACATGAGTAATGATATAATAAGAAAAAATAGAAAAACAAATTGTTGGCCTAATTCAAAATTATATCTCTCTATTTGATTTAAATATTAATTTTAGTTATCTAATAAGTGACATGTGATAGATTTCGTAGATATTATAAATTGTATTAAATTATTTTTTTTTTCCAGTAAGGATACTATACAATATTCAATTTGAAAATATTTATGGAGGAATAACGTTATCAATAATAATGGAGGACAAATAATTGATATTTATTGTATTGAAATTGGTAACTTATGACACATGACTTGGTAATTTATTGTATTAATTGATATTGATATTGATATTGATAATAGATACTGGATTTTGTGGTAGATTCGGACTGGTCAGGAGGGAGGGAAAAACCTAGAAAGTGAATAGGAATTTGAAAATACAGTTATCAATAATAATGAAAGACAAATAATTGATATTTATTGTATTGAAATTGGTAACTTATGGCACATGAATTGGTAATTTATTGTATTGATTGTTATTGATATTGATAATAGATATGGAGGAATAACCGTTATCAATAATAATGGAGGACAAATAATTGATATTTATTGTATTGAAATTGGTAACTTATGGCACATGAATTGGTAATTTATTGTATTGATTGTTATTGATTCAGATTAGTCAAAGGCAAAAACTATTTAGAAAATGAATAGGGAACTCGATGGGAGTGTACACATCAGCTTTTCAGCTGAAGTGGCAAATTCTGAATCCAATATAAGCAGTTCTTCTAGATTGATTATATTCGTATTTTGTTCAGATTAATACTATTCGTATTTTGTTAAGATTGAGTTTGTAAATTGTTCATATTGATACTATTCGTATTTTGTTAAGATTGAGTTTGTAAATTCTTCATATTGATACTTCTTTCCTATTGCTTGCTTTGATCTAGGAGGGAACATAATGTTGGACTAGTTCTTGAACTTTCACAAGTAGGAATATGACTAAGTCTAATTCAGTATTTTGTCCTTTGTCAAAATCTGAATCATATTCTTGTAAATAATAAATGTATTCTCTTGTGAGTGTTTCTTCTTGTAAACAATTCTTGATCATATCTTTTTGTAAATAACTCATATGTTCCTGTAAATAATTCATATCTTCTTGTAGATAAATCTTGATCAAATCTTCTGGTAAATAATTCATATCTTGTGATAAATCTTGATTAAATCTTCTTGTAAATAATTCATATCTTATTGTGATAAATCTTGATCAAATCTTCTAGTAAGTAATTCATATCTTATTATTAATAAGATGTTGATCATATTTCTTCAAATCGTGACCATATCTTCTTTTCAATTTGGTCAAAGATTTTCTTCAATCATAAATAATAATCAAATCTTATTTTAGATTTTCTTCAAAAATATTTGACCATAATTCTTTTCAAATCTTGACCATATCTTCGTTTCAACTTGGTCAAATCTTATTTTAGATTGTCTTCAAAAACATGAATCTTCTTTCATACTTTGTGAAGTCAAATATATTTTTCTCATAATACTTTTGTTAACATCAAAACTCTAAGTATAAAACCAAGTTAGTTCCAACATGATATGTGCGGGGTATGGGGTTTGGTGTTCGTCTTACTAGGATGCTTGGAAGCTCAAAAAAGTCTTCATTTGGTGGTGTTTCATCTTCAGAAATTGAAAGGTTGAAGGTAGAATTTCAAGCAAGTAGTGCGAGAGTTCAAACCTTAGAGGAATAGGTAGAAAACAATCCAAGAGTTCGAGCTTGGGGCCCAAACTCGGTAAAGAAATGTAAATAAAAAAAACCTACAACCTAGAAAGTTCTAAAAGAAAGAAGTCAAAGTGAGCAAGTGTTGAAGAAAAAAAGGTCTGATATGATTTCAATTTTAGAGAGAAAATGGCACAACAGTGATGGCATTTCACTAATGCATAAGGCCGCAAATAAGGACTTCATATATGAGGCTTACTAGTCGGTACATAAAGGTTGTGAGTCTATAATCAACAAAGGATGCGGTTCTTTGGAAACCAGAGGAATGTTTATGAAGTCAAAGGTCTAGAGTTATGTGGTAATGATGGGGTGATAGAAACTCAAAGTTCTTCCATGCCTCCATTATCCAGAGAAGAGATAAGAATAAGCTGAGTAGGATAAATGATTCTATGGGCAATGGGTTGAAGGTCAGGCCCAAGTCATAAAAGTGGTTCTTGATCACTACTGGAATGTGTTTTAGAGTGAAGATAGTTCTAATGCCTATAGATGTACTTCAGTTCTTCCTCGGTTGGTTTCATATGATATGAATAGAAAACTCTCTCATAAATGTCTTTGATAAGGAGATCAAGGAGGCTGTGTTTAGTTTGGGGTCCCAAAAAGCTCTGGGCCCAAATGGTTTAAATGGCATCTTCTATAAAGAGAATTAGGAAACTATAAGAGAGGATGCGTGTAGAACTGTTAGTTCCTTTTTCCTGATGTGGAACTACCTTAAGAGATTAATGAAACTATTATCTCTCTTACTCCTAAGGTTTATATGCCTGAAAGCATCACCCAATTGTGCCCCATTAGTTGTTGTAAATTTATTTACAAAATTATAGCTTTGATTATGGTGAAGAGACTTACAGTGCTTTTGTGGGTGGTGGGCTCATCCAAGATAATCTTATTGTGGCTCATGAGATGTTTCATAATATTAAAAAAAGAAGCCATATTGGGAAAGAAAATGTGGCTATCAAATTGGACATTAGTGAGGCTTATGATAGATTGGAGTGGGTTTTTTTAAAAGTGTGTCTCCAAAACTATGGCTTTTCTGACCTTTGGATTAAACAAATTATGTGTCTAGTTTTGACTCTGTCCTATAGATTCAATATTAATGGTCAGCCTAGCCCTAAGTTGATCCCTTCTAGAAGGCTCAAACAAGGTGACCCTTTGTCTCCTTACCTATTTAGTCTAGCTTTAGATACTGTATCTCATATATTGCTGAGGGTTAAGTCAGACTCGCTGATTAATTGCATCACTTTGGGTCAAGGGCCCATTGCTCTCACTCATCTGTTTTTTTTGTAGATGATGCCCTTATTTTTGCTCAACCTTCTCAACATGAATTCTATTAACTGATCAAGGTCTTGAACAATTATTGTGAGGATTTTGGCCAAAGCCTCAACTTGTCTAAGTGTGGTTTGATTTTCGGTAAGATGATTCATACCTCTTTGAAACATCAGCTGTCTAAAATCTTAGGGATGCCTGTTTGGAATGATCCTTAGAAGTACTTAGGTCTTCCTAATATTTGAGGTAGATCTAAATCCAAAGCTCTCGAATAGGTTCATGATCGTATATATGATAAAATCGAAGGTTGGAAATAGGGTCAACTCTAACAAGCGGGGAAGGAAGTTTTGATTAAAGCTGTACTCCAAGCTATCCTAACCTATTTTATGTCTATTATGAAGTTTCCTAAGACGTTTTTGCCAAAAACCTAGTAGCAAAATAACAAGATTCTGGTGGAGTAAATTAGAAGAGGCTAAGAGTATTCATTAAAAGAAGTGGTCGTTTAGGACAACTAGTAAAAAGGGAAGAGGAATGGGTTTTAACCATTTTACAGAGCTAAATAAATCTCACCTTGCCAAACAGGCTTGAAGAGTTATAAGCAATCTTGACACTCTATGGTTGAAAACTATTAAAGCACTATACTTTAAGGACTGCGAGTTTGTGGATGCGAGAAAAAAGGGGCAGCTCATGGATCTGGAGTAGGTTTTTAGTTAGGAGATACATAATATGTAGCAATGGGAGATGGGAAATTGGTTCGGGGGAGAATATTAACATTAACTCAGACTAATGGTTTGCTAACGGGATGTTTGCTCAACGTTTTGGCGTCAAGGAGTTTGAAAAGGTGAGTGAGCTTATTAACCCTAGAAATCGTTTTTGGGACACCCAAAAGCTAGGTCGGCTCTTTCCTCAACTTTTGTTATTTTTGCTTTACAAGTTCCCTTCAGTTGGTTTAACACAACTAATTCATTGTATTTGTCTCATTCTCCTGCGGGGTTATATATAGTGAAAACGGGTTACCATGTTATTAAGAGTCTTGATGAATGTTAATTCATTTCTATTTCCATTTTATGTCTATCAAAATTGAACATCTAGAACATGCATGACCTGAGTGAACCGATAGCGGTTACCTAACAAATATTGAATAAACTCTGATGCTATCTAAGAATTTGAATTTGACCTAAATCCAACCCTTACAAAACGGGCTTGCAAGGCGAACGATGCCTTTCACTTATAGAAACACATTTTCAAACTATATCTCTTCTTATGTGAGACTCTCAACATTAAGTATTATTAGGACTAGTGTTATTACATTAGTGGGTTTGTGCTTCACTAGTACTTCTACATTCTCCGAAATGGTAACTTAAAGTTGATATATCTGATCTTAATTTTATATCAGATACATCAACTTCTTAGTTATTATTTTTGCTTATATTTCATTCTAGAATAGTAGTACTTCTTACCAATGTATTACCAAACAACAAAATACTAGTAAGTATTAACCAAAAACCAAAACTAATAACAGTTTAACTGGTATAACTTGCAGGCCTAGTGCATCACATTTTGTATCCATCAATTTATCATGTTAGTGCACAGAAGAAACTTATGTGTAGGAGAAGGGTTGATACATATAAACAAAACCTTTTAAATGGCTTTACAATATTGAGAAAGAAGAGAGAAAAACTGCATCAAATTCATACCAGCCAATGAACGCCTCATATCTCCAAAGCGCACGCTGGTCCAAACACCTCGACCCAGTCTATGTCGAGCAGCCTTAGCTGATGCAATTTGAGAGTCACTGCATTTGGATTGACTTATTCAAACTTAACTATTGACATAAACACGTGCGAGATTGTTCAGAAGAACTTATGAAAACATCTCATGACATGTTAATAAACTCTCAAGGATAACTTATAAAACAACGTATAGCCTATATGAAAATAGTTTTACTTTATTTTATATTTTGTTTTAAAAACAGTTTATAAATAAGTACTTATATGATAAGTGGTTAATTAAATTGTTTATTCAAAGAAGGAAGTAGAGTAACTAGAAAAGTAAGCCATTATATAAAGTACCTTTGTCGAATAAAATGGGATCCGCCAACATAGTTAGCAGCATGTGCTGCCCTTAGAATAATGTTTTGGTATGATCATGATGATCAGGCCAAAATACATGCTTCAGATTATTTAAAATCTGCAGATATATGCTAATACCAAACAAGCATGGAAGAATATGTTATGAAAGTGTCTAATTCAGAGAAGCTTAGGTCTGAAAACAAGCATGGAAGAATATGTTATGAAAGCTTAAGTTATACGGATCATGACTGTGATACCAACAGGCCAAATGCTCCAGGACCACAAGAGGACAATATTTCCTCAATTCCTAGTCGAGGTGAAACTAATCACTGACAATTGAATTTTAACGATCTCCCTTCAAGTGTGAGTTACCCACAACACTAGACTTGTAGCTTCCGTCAAACTCATTGTGCACACCATGATTCTGTCAAAATTCAACACTAATTCAAATATAATAATACCTAACTCTCCCGAAAGAACCTTCTCCTAGAGGTTGAATTATGGAAATTGACTCCACAGTTCAAAATCTATTATTTCTTTTCCCTATTATTAAAACAAGGTAAAAATATTATAACACATTTAAATTATTATTATAAAGATTGATACTTCATAAGACATCTTATACCCAACTCTGAAGTGCTAATAATGGCATTATAATGAATGCTGTGAACATAGTTGTAAAACATGATATCTAATGTAGTTCTCAGAATATTGTTGATATGTTGTTAGTCCAAATTTATGCTAGGATGAAGACACAAGTGAGTGAGAAATAGGGTGGTAGAATTGATATAATTTGAATAGGTAGGTATGAGACAAGTTGGGGGTTCTATGTGTATTGCAAGACACCATTGCTATCCTTCATTTTCCTTTTCCCTTTTTGGCATTATGAGTGTTCTGTATATACAAAGGTGTGCTCATAAGTGAAGGAGCCAGTCTCCAAAATATCTACCTTAAAGTGTAACTAACACGCGGTTGGCCTGAGTGCTGAGTGAGTCAGACACCTTAAGCAAGTGGTGAGGAGTTCAATTTATGGCTCTTGCGTAAGATGTACGGAGAAAATATGGATCAGGGGAGAATTCACCTTGTGTGTCCAACAAATTCCCCAACAGAGAGTATTCACCGCTAAACGGCAGAAAATACATTATACTTATATCATGGTTATCAAAAAAATAAATAAAATTCAGGTGCCTAATCTTATTAACTTGGTATCAAAGGAAGGGAATGGAACAAGGCATCAGAGGAATAAAGAGAGGGAGATCAGAAATCAATAACAAGGCTCATTTTGAACAATAGTGTGACTGATATATTAGAAATCCTAAAACATTTGTAGTACAATACATTTGTACTAAAACATTTGTAGTACAATACAAGAGAAAAAGATATTTTAAGTATCATAACTTATGCCATGAACTAGTTACAGAATTGCAGATTTAGTAGTAACTTCGGACTGCAGGCATGTTTGGCGTAGTTAAATTCTATCAATTCTATTTTCTTACATTAGAATAGGTATTTAAGTGTCAGTGTTGTGTCTGGTGTCTGTGTTATGTTTGCTCAAGTTCTGTTAATCAGCAATACTTGCCATGTCGCATGGTAAAATAATGCTTCAAATTCAGAATCCTTTAGTGGTTAATACACACACTGAAACAAAACAAGCATACAGTTGGAAGTATGAAATCAAATTAGATACCTCATGAACATAACAAAAAAATCTCTATGCTCTCTAAGAATTTCTCCGGCGACGAATCATATTGAGGGTTGTAGCGAGGACAGCAGTCATCCTTTTTTATCGCCAATTATGATCACCCTGGACTCGTCCTCGTCTCTCATCCTCTAACTGGAGATAACTATGGTTCTTGGCGTCGTGCCATGATTATGGCGCTCATTGGACGGAACAAACTTGGTTTTGCAAATGGTTCTCTTGCTCCTCCAGCTGAGGATGATCCTCAATTCTTGGCATGGCACAGAAACAACAGCATTGTGGCGTCTTGGATTCTCAATTCAGTCTCAAAGGAAATTCATGCTTCCACGATCTACTCCAATTCTGCATTTGAAATCTGGTCTGATGTTCAAATGCGCTTCCACCAGAACAATGGTCCACGCATCTTTCAATTGAAGAAGGATCTTCTTTCTTGTCATTAAGGTTCTTTATTTGTAAGTACCTATTTCACAAATTTCAAGTCAATGTAGGAGGAATTAGGGGAATTTCGCCCAATTCACACGTAGAAGAGATGATAAATATCAATAAAAAGTCACACATAACTGCAATATCGCAGATTTGAATCCAAGACATGATGTTCAACCAAACAATATTCGCATTTTGCCACTTTAGCTAGGACTTAAAAGACATTTAGAGACGTTTTTATTAAGTAAAACATTTTGTCCAACTTCCATAAATAATCTCACAGGATTCATTCCTTTTGAATTTGGCCAGCTCACTGAGCTTAACTTTCTGTCTTTATCATTTAACAATTTAACTCTCAACTCAATTCTCAAACTCATATGAAACAGAACACATATATATTTATATATCTTCACACAATAACTTCAGTAGGAAGCTTTATGAGCATGATGGCTTGCTGAAGTATATGCCATGTTAGACTGGCCATCTATAGGAAATCTCATGAAGTTAGAAAGTTCCTCCCTGAACAATTATTGACTGTGTTATAATAGTTGAAATTGTTTATTATCATTATACGATCTCTTTTGCAAATTTAAAAGGTAATTGTTTCATTGCATCTTATTTGCTTTATGGATCGATTAATATTATTATCATTTAATTTTGGTGCTTATCAATCTAAAAGGTTATTACTATTTTAGTTTCAAATCTAAGAAATTGATTTCAATCCATCAAATGTATGTATTAGTTACTCCATATATTTATTTAATCATCCTCATTTTTTGCCTCAGTTGTTTTGAGGTGTCTTTGAAAGAATAATCACAAGTTTTAATAATGTGTTTAGTCTTAGTTTTTTATTTTATTTGGGGTTTGTACTTAATTTTGAAAAAGGCTTTGGTCTTATGTTTTTATTATACTTTTATTTTGAACATCAATCTAATATATTAAAACAAACCTCTAAATTATTATGTTGACACATCACATCCTTATATAATTTTGTCACATTATTCAATAGTATGATGTGACACCTCTAAAATTCATTCATTTTTTATTCTTCATTCTATTCATTCTTTGTATATCTCTATAATTAAAAAACCAACAATAAAAAAATATAACCCCCATTATAAACTTGATTTAATTGTTAGTTACTTTTTTTTAATTCACTGCATATAAATACATCACAATATTTTAATTATATTTTAATAATTAAAATGTAGCAACCATAAATTATCACAAAAATATATAAAAACATAATCATCATATCTATATCAATACCTATTATCAATATCTATTATGTATCTATCTATAATGTATTAAAATAGACTCCCAAGTCAATTGAATGACACCTCACGCTTTTATGTGCCACATCATAGCATTTGCGCCACATCGCTTATATTCTTATGTGGCACCCTTCATAAGCTTCTACAATTCATCTTACATCTTTAATTTCTCAATTTAGCTTTTGCATCTCACACATCATATACATATGTTGAAAACCCACACACTAAAGTTCCTTGTGAAAATAAACCTACCATCTTCTCACTACAATCAACTTTCACTTTTCCTCCATTTCTAGATTTACATATCCATGCATATTTGTTGGTAATAGAATATGTCCTATTAATATCTCATCCTAAATATATCAATTATCATTTGCAAATACGAATATGATCTCATGAAATCATCTCTGCTCATTTCTTGAAAAATTTGTGACTCAATCAGTAAATTTCGCTACGCTTATGGAATTAACTATAAATTATCTACACAACTAGACAAAACACCTCTATATATATGTGTGTGTTGTTTTATGTTTTAAGACATTCTATCGGGTATCAAAGACAAAAAAATAAATGGAACCAACGCATCTCAACACATACTTTAAGTTTGAAAAATCGGATTTATATGTAAGAAAGAACTCAGGTAATGACATTTCTCTTTCATTCTATTAGATTTTCATCACACATTTGGTATTCTTTATATTAATTTGTAGCTTCTGTCATTCAAAAAAATTGTATCTTATGTCCTCAAATAAATAAAAAATCTATTTTCATTTACAAATTTGATACGACCTTCAAACATAACCTCTTTCATGTTTAATCGATTCAATATTAGAGGGTCCAAATCCATCTAGCATCTCACTCAACCATGATAAAATATACACAAGATTGCAATTTTGATTTTTATAATAGTTAATAAATAATTTGACACGTAGATTTATCCTGATTCGCCACTAACTTGGCTACATCCAGTCCCCTCATTTAGAAGGCTTTAATCGACTAATTCAAATACCTTGAATTACAAAACACCTAACCCTCCAAGTCAATCTTCTCAAACAGTCTGACAACCCTAGACTTTTGAGGAACTTACCACCTTGACCCTACAAGCCAAGTCTTCTCCTAACAACCTAACAACCCCAGATTGAAGAAGGAACTAAACCACTATCGGGTTGGATACAAAAGATTGGAACTTGAATAGTTGCTTCTAAAAAAACTAATAATAATAATAATAATAATAATAATAATAATAATAATAATAATAATAATAATAATAATAATAATAATAATAACTCTCACACTCTAAGAAAAGAACACTCAGATAATATTTCTCATTCAAACAAGTGTTTCTCTCTTTGAAATCTTAGACTAATATTTTTTAATTTTCGATTATTTTCTTCTTCAGCCTTAAGTATCTATTTATAGTTAAAATTTGAGCTTCAATTTAGTCCTTGTTTAATTATGAATTGTATTTTGTCCAGATTGCGTTTGTAAATTCTTCAAATTGATTACGTTCGTTTTTTGTTTAGATTGAGATTGTAAATTCTTCAGAATTATTTTGTTCGTACTTTTGTTCAGATTGCGTTTGTAAATTCTTCAGATTGATTCTGTTCATATTTTGTTGTAGATAAATCTTGATTAAATCTTCTTTCATACTCTTTGAAGTCAAATATATTGTTCTCATAAAATCCTTTTGTTATCATAAAAATTCTAAGTATAAAATGAACTTGGTTCCAACAGAAGATTGTCCATATTCAATTTCATAGTAGTGTTAATATTGTGTCTTAAGGAGATTTAGAATTATGTGTTATTTAGAGATAAAAGAATAATGTTTAATATTTAGATTAAGAAATTATTTGTTGTTTTATTTTTAAGAGATGTTTTATTTTGTCAATTTTTTTTAAAATACTACCTATTTGACGTTTCTACATCTGTTTTACTTCTACTCAACCGTACATACACGAGTTCTTTGTGAAAATTCTAAAGTCAGGATGTATAGAAGTCTCATACTCAAGACATTGGAATTTAGATTTGTCATTTCTTTAACAGGGTTAGAATGAAATAGATACCAAATGACAAAATCATATATATATATATATATATATATATATATATATATATATATATATATATATATATATATATATATATAACAATATTTTGACAATAAATTTAGATTTGTTCTTCCACTTTTTCTAATAAGAGAAAAATTAGAGTTAAATTAAAACGTTAGTTGCAACTATTTTTACTTTGATTAAAATAACATTCATTTTGTCTTGTCATTTTTAATTCTACTTTTTACTTTGTATTCTCCATTTTGTGTCCTCATCTGAATATGTCAACTTAGATCAATTTCATGCTCAATCATTTTAAAATTACAATTACACGACAACGAGTAAAAAAAGAGCATGACTAATTTGATTTTACAGTAGATAATGACATATATTAATATTTATTAAAATATTTTGAAGATTTTTAATACTGAATATAATTTATGGGCTTTGTTTGTAGGATGGTCTTCAATGTGAGTTTATTTGAAAAATAATATTATTTTTTGTTTTATGAATCCTAACCGCACATTTGAGAGAGTGATTTATTTCTTGGCTGAATATTTGAGAGAGTGATGAATGTTGAGCAATTAGTATTTCTTTAAAATAATGTAGTAATTAGAAAGATGTAAATTTTAACAGATTATTGATTAACATATTAATTTTAATAGATTATTTGCTCCATCATATAGACCATAAACGATTAATGGTTAATATACTATTGACTTTATACTTATTACTACATTTTAATGCGTATATATTTTTTTACATAATACTTTTTTTGTTCTATTTTCTCACAATCTTTAATGAATGAAATGTGATATAAGACATTAAATTATAAATCGGTTGATCAAACGTTTAAATATTTTTTTATCAGTTGTAAATCTTACTCATTCATTAAAGTATAACTAAAATTTTAACATAATAATTAAATATATAAAATTGAATATATGAATTTGTTACAATTACTTTTTCCAAAACATTCTACATATTCTCAAATGTGTGTTTATAAACTCATAGCCCACTAATGATCAGTGTCAAAAAATTTAATATCTAAAATACCCTTCTGGACATGATCCCTAATAAAGTGATGTTTAATCTCTATATGTTTTATCATAGAATGTAAAATAGTGTTTTTGGTTAAACATATGGTGGAAGAGTTATCACAGAAGATAGGAATGTTACTCTCATAAATTTTGAAATCTTTTAGTTGATGCTTCATCCACAACAGTTGAGTGTTGCAATTAGCTATTGAGATATACTCTGCTTCTACTATAGGCAAAGCAATAGTGCTTTGTCTTTGCTTGGCCAAGCGATCATATTGTCACCAAGAAAAGTGCAGTTTCCACTAGCGCTCTTTCTTTCTAGCTTATCTCCAACATAGTCAACATCTCATAAACCTACTAACCTGTACTCAGAGGATTACTTATAACACATACCAAGGTTAGTAGTGTCTTTTAGATAATTAAGATCCTCATAACAGTTGTTAAGTGGGATTCCTTAGGGTCAAACTAAAATTTGGCACACACACACTAAGCAAAATATTAGGTCTAGAGATAGTTAAATAAAGGAGGGAACCTATCATTCCTATGTATATCTTTTGATCTATCTTTTTACTTGACTAATCCTTGTCAAGAGAAAAAGTTGGATGCATAGGGGTGGACATTGATTGCCAGTCATCCATTTTAAATTTTTTAAGCATATCTCGAGTGTATTTGATCTGATGAATAAGCACATCTTTTGGGTTTTGATGAATTTGAATTCCCATAAAGAATTTGAATTCTCCAATCATACTCGTTTAAAATTCATTCTGCATTAACTTAGAAAATTTTTGGTAGAGATTTCCGTTAGTAGAACCAAAAATAATATCATCAACATATATCTAGAGAATGAGAAGGCCATTCTTAGATGATTTTCAAAATAAAGTAGTGTCAACTTGACCACTTTCAAAGTTATTTTCTAAAAGAAAATTGCTTAGTCTGTCATACCAAGCTCTTGGAGCCTATTTTAGACCGTATAGATATTTCTTTAGTTTGAATACATGGTATGAAAATTCATTGTCTTCACGTCCATTTAAGAAAGCACTTTTCACATCCATTTGATATAAGGTGATTTTATTAAATAGTGCAAACAAAAGTAAAAGTCTGATAGCTTGTAACCTTACCACTAGGGCAAAGGTTTCAGTATAATCAATATCTTCCTGCTGACTATAAGCTTGGGCTACGAGTCTAGCTTTGTTTCTAACCACTTCACCTTCTCATTGAGTTTGTTTTTGAAAACCCACTTGGTTTCGATTGGCTTCTTTTCTATGGGTATGGGAACTAAATCCCATACATCATTCCTTTTGAATTGGTTCAATGCTTCTTGCATAGCTAATACCCATCCATCATTTGAAGTATTTAGTTCTTCTGAAATCTGTAAATTTGCAAAGTCTACATCTAGCTTTGACTTTTTATGGTCAAGGTTTTTGTCATCAAACTTGATATGGATTGATTCCTCAATAATCATTGTTTCTTTGTTGTATACTCTATATAGGCTTTAGATCTTTCAGAGTATCCCAAAAAGATGCATTTTTGATACCGTGAATCAAACTTGCCAAGATTGTCTTTGGTGTTTGAGATATAACAAATACATCCAAACTGATGAAAATAAGAAATGTTGGGTTTCATTCCCTTCCATAATTCATAAGAAGTCTTATTAAGAATATGTCTAATATAGATTCTATTTTGAATGCAACATGCATTTTTCACTGCTTCTACCCAGAAGTGCTTGCCAACATTCATTTTGTGAATCGTAGTGCGTACCATTTCGTAAAGAGATCTGTTTTTCTTTTCAACAATACCATTTTGTTGAGGTATTTTAGGGGAAGAAAAATTATGTAAGATGTCATTCTCTTCACATGAGTTTTCAAAAAACTTGTTTTCAAATTCACCTTAATGATAACTACAAGTCGTTGTCATACAAAAACCTTTTTCTTTTTGTACTTGATTGCAGAAGATAATGAATACTTTATGTGAATCATCTTTGTACTTTAGGAACTTTACTCATGTCCATCTAGAATGTCATCAACAATTACAAGTCCATACTTTTTACCATTAACAGAGGCAATATTTACAAGGCCAAAAAGATCAAGATGCAAAAGTTCAAGCGGTCTAGACGTGTAAAGAATGTTTTTAGAAGAAAAAAAAAGATTTTGTTTGTTTCCCTTTTTGACATGCTTCACAAAGAAAATTTGAATTGTACTTAAGATTAGGCAAACCTTTGACTAATTCAAGTATTTTTAATTTTGAGATTAACCTTAAGTTTGCATGTCCTAATCTTTTGTGCCATATCAGTTTTTCGTCGCTTACAGACATAAGATAATTGACTTCGTGTTTGTTTAAGTCAAATAAATTTATTTTGTAAATATTATTTTTCCTTTGGCCAGTAAATAGTAAGGATCCATGTTTTTGATTTATTGCCTTGCAAGACTTTTGATTGAAGACTACATCATAACCACTGCCGCTTAATTGACTTATGCTCAATAGATTATGGATTAGTCCTTTTGCAAATAATAAATTCTTAATAGAGGGAAGGAGAGTTACTTCTGTTTTGCCTCTGGTAAAATGCTTCTGTTTTGCATTTGGTAAAATGTCTCTATTTTGCCTTCTTTCTTTCCTTTAATCAAGCTACCTTCGATCCAAGTCCCTCTGATCAAGCTGCCTCTGATCCAAGTTCCGCTGATCAAGCTGCCTCTGATTCAAGTCCCTCTGATCAAGCTACCTCTAGACACGTAGCCTTTAATTCTGCCTCTCGACATGTATCCTTTTATTATACCTTTGGACATGTATCCTCTAATTCTGCCTCTGGACATGTATCCTCTGATTCTGCCTTTGGACACATATCGTCTATTTCTAGCTCTAGACATGTATCCTCTGACTCTGTCTTTCGTCACATCTTCTAACTCTGATTATGCTACCTCTGACCTATATGCTTATGGTCATACTGCCTCTGGTCATGTTGCCTCCGATATGTTACTCCAAATTCCACTAATTTTAACATTTGTCCTCCTCCCCAGTTGTACCAATTAATAGGACTTGATCATTTTCATGTTCCCTACATGCAAGTTTGGCTTCATCATTAGGAACCCTCTTATCATTTGTGTATTATTCATTAGAAAAATGCCATAGTGTTTTTCAATTGCTACATTGGATATTAATTTTATCAAACTTGTTTCCTTCCCCTCTACCATGGGAACTACTTGCTTCTTCACAAGATTCAACATCACCTTCACGTGAGCTACTACGATAATCAATTCTTTTATTTGTGTTGATATGAGAGGCATGATGAGAATGCCCTTTATAACCTCCACCATAATTGTTCTTGTCTATTTTAAATGACTGCTTTCCTCTTCCTCTCTTGCGCTTGCTTTATTCTCTTCTTGATTGAGCTTGTAGGGCCAATTCAAAAGATTTATCTAAGTTTCTTTCATTTAAGTGTTACTTATGCACTTCAAGTGAACCTTGAAATTTCTGCACTTGCAAGCTTTCAAGGTTCTATAATTCCTCTCAAGGAAAGAATATACATAATTCTTCATTTGATTTCTCAAAGTTTACACTTTTGTAAAATAAGTTGACACACTTTTCTTATTCTCCATGGTATGCAATTTGAATTGTCTCCTTAGAGTTTGAAGTTACACTTGCTTTAGTTTTTTGCTCTTGTTTATGTTTTTCAATGTTGGGTGGGCTCACTCCCTAAGTGGAACCCACCGATTTTATTGGTACTATTATTATTATTATTAAAAAAAGAAAAAAGAAAAAACAAAAAGAATATATGTTTTAATGGGCTTAACCCATGTAAAGGAAAATAAAAGGTAGGAAACGGATCTCAAATCCCTAATGCAAATGCAAAAACCAAAACAACAACAGTAACCGCACGCACGCACGACAGCCAGAGAAAAGGTAAGGAATTCAGTTCCGGTGGTGGTAACAGTTGAGTAGTTTTACTTTCTCTGAGAGTTACTTCGGCAAACCCACTTTAGTGGAAGGTTGTTATAAGGTTGTTGTTGTTGATTGATATTCCCTATTGTTATTAGGAAGAGTGATTGATATTCCCTATTGTTATTAGGAAGACTCTGGTGTACTCATTAGTTATTATATTGGAAGTTTTTACTGGACTAGGTCCCGTGGTTTTTATTCTCTCAATTTGAGGGAAGTTTTCCACGTTAAAATTGTGTTTGCCTCATATTTAATTTTCTGCCAATTATTATTGCTCTTGGAATTGTATTTTATGTTTGGCCATTTATCTGCATAGGTGGGGAAAAAATATTCCGCATTATTGAGATAATTATCTCTAATTATCTCTGGTTTTTCCTAACAAAGTGGTATCTAGAGCTCGCTTGATTTAATTTGTGCATTTAAATGAAGGAGGAAAATAAAGGTCCGAATATGATTAAACTCAACTATTCTAATTACACACTTTGGAAGACTCTCATGGAAGACATGCTATACAGTAAAGATTTGTATGATTCTATTGAGGGTAACACTGCTAAACCCACAGATAAATCTGATGCTGACTGGAAGAAGATGAATAGAAAGGCAGTGGCGTTGATTTGACAGTGGTTAGATCTGAGTGTATATCCACATGTTGAAACTGAAATAGATGCTAACAAGTTGTGGGAAAAATTAAACGAGTTGTATGAACGAAAGAATGTGCAAAATAAAACATTATTGATTCGGAAGCTGGTGAATATGAAATACAAAGATGTGGATTCAATGGCAGAGCATATGAGTATTTTTTAGAATACAGTGAATCAGTTGACAACCGCTGAAATTAAATTTGATGATGAGTTGCAAGCGTTGTTATTGTTGAGTTCATTGCTTGATAGTAGGGAAGTCCTTGTTGTGACATTGACCAATTCAGCTCCAAGTGGAAAGCTGAAAATGTCAACACTTAAAGAGAGTATGTTGAATGAAGAAGCTCGAAGAAAGTAACGTGGTTTGCTTGGTTCTTCCTCAAATTCAGAAGCACTAGTTACAGAGTCACGGGGGAGAAGTCAATCTAGAAACTTCCATAGACGCGACAACTCTAAAAGTCATTGCGGCAAAGTAGGTCACATAAAAAGAAATTGCAGGTTCCTTAAGATAGATCAATCAAGGGGCAGAGATGAAGACAAAGAGAAGAAAAATGATAAAGATACAACATCAGTTGCATCTGTTAGTAATGTATACATTGTTTGTGATGATAATTCCATAAACCTTGCATGTTAGGATTCAATTTGGATTATTGATTCGGGTGCTTCATATCATGTTACTCCTAGGCATAATTTCTTCTCATCTTACAACGTTGGTGATTTTGGCATGGTAAAAATGGGAGATGAAGAAGTATGTAAAATTATTGGTATGGAAGATGTTTGGATTGAAACTGGGATTGGTTGCAAGCTTCAGTTGAAGAATGTTAGACACGTTCCTGATATTCGTCTCAATTTGATTTCAGTGAAAGTTTTGGATATTGATGGTTATCACACTTACTTTGGTGGTGGTGGTATATGTAAAATCACCAAAGGGTCCCTAGTGGTTGCAAAGGAGCAAAGTTCCACTCTTCTCTATAGGATGCCTATGAAACTATGCAAGGAAGAAGTGAATGCAATTGAAGTCGCCTCTTCTGATTTATGGCATATGCGCCTTGGTCACTTGAGTGAGAAAGGATTTAATATACTTGCGAAGAAAAATTTTCTTCTTGTGAAAGGTACATCTCTAAAAAATTGCACTCATTGTTTTGCTGGAAAACAACATAGAGTTTCTTTTCATAATACTGGTCCTCATATGAGGCGAAATATTCTTGATTTAGTTCATACTGATGTTTGTATGATGGATAGTAAATCTCTTTGTGGTGCATCGTATTTTGTTACTTTTATTGACGACCACTCTAGAAAAGTGTGGGCCTTTCCTTTGAAATCTAAAGACCAGATACTTGTGGTCTTCAAGCATTTTCATGCAAGTGTTGAAAGAGAAAAAGGAAGGAAATTGAAATGTGTTCGATCAGATAATGGTGGTGAATACAGAGGTCCGTTTGAAGAGTATTGTAGAGAACATGGAATCAGGTTTGAGAAAACAGTTCCCAAAGACACCTCAGCATAATGGTGTTGCGGAGAGAATGAATCTTATGATTAATGACAGAATCAGATGTATGCTCTCCCATGCAAAATTATCAAAATCCTTTTTGGGTGAAGCAATGAAAACTGCAGTGGATTTGATCAATCTTTCTCCTTCTATCCCACTTGATGATGATGTTCCAAATAGAGTGTGGAAGGGGAAAATTATCTCTTACCGTCATTTGAAAGTGTTTCGCTGCAGATGTTTTGTTCACGTTCCAAGAGATGAGAGGTCCAAACTTGATAGTAAATCCAAACAATGTATATTCGTCGGTTATGGTGATGAATAATTTGGTTATAGATTGTGGGATCCGGTTGACAAGAAAATTATCAGAAGCCGAGATGTGATATTTCTTAAAGACCAGACTATTGAAGATTTTGATAAAACTAAGTAACATAAACCAAATTCCAAAAGTTACATTGATGTTGCGTCTAATCCCTTTGCAGAAACTTTTGTTGATAGGGGAGATATACAGGTAGATGATGAGAATGTAACTGATGATCGTGTACCTCACCAAGATGAGCAGGTACTAGCTGAGCCACCCGACGAGTTTGAGTTGAGAAGATCTACTTGAGAATTCCAACCTTCTCAAAGATATCCTCCACACGAGTATGCGATGATCACTGATAGTGGAGAGACATAGTACTATCAAGAAGCTATTACAAATGTTGATATAGAAAAGTGGTTGAAGGCCATGCAAGAAGAGATGAATTCTTTGCATGAGAATCACACATTTGATTTGGTTAAGTTGCCTAATGGCAGAAAAGTACTCAAGAACAAATGGGTATACAAGATAAAGGCAGAAGAGAATAGTTCTCAACCAAGATACAAAACAAGATTGATTGTGAATGGTTTTAATCAGAGAAAAGGTATTGACTTTGATGAAATTTTTTCACCTGTGGTGAAGATGTCCTCTATCCGAGTTGTGCTTGGGTTAGCAGCTAGCTTGAACCTAGAAGTTGAACAACTTGATGTGAAAACTGCATTCCTTCATGGTGATTTGGCGGAAGAGATCTATATGGAGCAACCAGAAGGTTTCGAAGTCAAAGGTAAAGAGCATCTTATGTGTAAATTGAAGAAAAGCTTATATGGGCTCAAGCAAGCACCCCGACAATGGTACAAGAAATTTAATTCTTTCATGGAGAAACATGGGTACGGTAAAACTACTTCTGACCATTGTGTGTTTGTCAAGAAATTCTCTGATGGTGATTATATTATTCTCCTGTTATATGTAGATGACATGTTGATTGTTGGTCATGACACTAAAAAGATTCAATCTTTAAAGAAAGATTTGAACAAGTCTTTTGCAATGAAATACTTGGGTCATACAAAGCAAATTATGGGCATGAGAATTACTCGTGATAGGAAGAATAATAAATTGTGGTCGTCTCAACACAATTACATTGATAAAGTGTTAGAGAGGTTTAACATGAGCAATTGTAAACGTGTTAGTACTCCATTTGCTACTCATTTTAAATTGAATTATGATCAATGTCCTACAAGTGAGAAAGACAAAGAAGAGATGAAGAAGGTTCCTTATGCATCCGCAGTTGGTAGTTTGATGTATGCTATGGTATGCACAAGGCTAGATATTGCTCATGCAATTGGAGTTGTTAGTCGTTTTCTCTCTAATCCTGGTAAAGATCATTGGCAAGCCGTGAAGTGGATTCTCAGATACCTCAGAGACACTTCCAAAGTGTGTTTATGCTATGGAGGTGGTGAACTTGTGTTGGATGGCTACACAGATGCATATATGGCAGGTGATCTTGATTATAGAAAATCTACTTCTGGATATATGACAACGTTTGCAGGGGGAGTTGTGTCTTGGCAATCAAGATTACAAAAGTGTGTTGCTTTATCCAATATTGAAGCTGAGTACATTGCAGCAACTGAAGCTTCCAAAGAACTCTTGTGGATGAAGAAATTCCTACATGAGTTAGGCCTTAAGCAAGACAAGTTTGTGTTATTCTGCGACAGTCAGAGCACAATCCATCTTAGCAAGAATCCGACTTTTTATGCAAAGTCGAAGCATATTGAGGTGCAGTATCATTGGATACATGATGCATTGGAAATGAAGTCATTTACAATTGAAAAGATTCATACCGATGAAAATGGCTCAGATATGATGACAAAGACCTTGCTTGGGTCGAAGATGATATACTGTAGAAAGAAGGCCGATATGGTTGAGCAGTATCTTCCTACTTGAGTCGTGATGGGGAGATTTGTTGGGTGGACTCACTCCTCAAGTGGAACCCACCAATTTTATTAGTACTATTATTATTATTATTAAAATAAAAGAAAGAATATGTTTTAATGGGCTTGACCCATGTAAAGGAAAATAAAAGGAAGAAAAGGGATATCAAATTCCTAATGCAAATGCAAAAACCAAAACAACAACAGTAACCGCACGCACGTACGACAACCATAGAAAAGGAAATGAATTCAGTTTCGGTGGTGGTAATAGTTGAGTAGTTTTACTTTCTCTGAGAGTTACTTTGGCAAACCCACTTTAGTGGAAGGTTGTTATAAGGTTGTTGTTGTTGATTGATATTCCCTATTGTTATTAGGAAGAGTGATTGATATTCCATATTGTTATTAAGAAGACTCTAGTGTACCCATTAATTATTTTATTGGAAGTTTTTACTGGACTAGGTCCCGTGGTTTTTATTCTCTCAATTTGAGGGAAATTTTCCACGTTAAAATTGTGTTTGCCTCATATTTAATTTTCGACCAATTATTATTGCTCTTGGAATTGTATTTTCTGTTTGGCCATTTATCTGCACAGGTGGAGGAAAAATATTCCGCATTATTGAGATAATTATCTCTGGTTTTTTTTCTTTTTCCGACAGTTAAGATTTCCCAAACTTCTTCACTATTTTAGTTGTGGAAACCCATTCAAAATTAACTAGATCTACCCGGTTTTCCTCCTAGTATGTTTTCTTTAAACATCTAGTGCATTTTTAGCCAGTTCTTCAACTCCATTTTCCATTATCTCAAACTTATCATGGAAGCTGAACAATAGCTTTATTTTGACACATAATTTCTTAAATGGACACGTCACTTCTTATTTTTTATGCCATTAATGCAACACAATAGTCACTATCTCTTAGTTTCACAAGAACAAACTAGTTCTATGATAGTAAATGTTAAATTTTAATTTTAGAGGAGAGTGATAACACTTGTAAACTTCATTTGAATTTGTCACTACACTACTTTTGTTATTGAACTAGATCAATAGACTTGTGTCTCGCCTACATTCAAACACAATTAACTTGTAACTAACCCCAAATAACTCTATCAATGAGCAACTACATCAACTAACTCATTACCAAGAAGGTAAGATATACGACTCATTAGAGAAAGAGAAAATGTCTAGAAGGCTATTGACAGTGTTTGTATAACTTCACATTTGTGGTGGAGATCAGATGTGAGTGTAGGTGTGCAGAGAGAATAAAAAAGTAGGAAGTTATTATGATATGAGTACGGGTCTCTTGTATCTTATATTTTATATATTATCCTAAAAGAATATCTACTTTTTAAAATACTTTTACAATTAAATTTTCATTCTTAGTAATTAAAAGGCTTAATTGCAGTTTTATAAGTAGATTGTTTTGATCCCTTCCTCATATTTTTGAACAAAAAAAATGAATATTTGACATATTTTTAATGACGTGACAAACAATTCTATGATATAGAACCATCTAGATGCATTAATTATTCATATGTCATTAACTAAATTAAAAATATAAAAAAATTCCGATGTTGAAAGCTAAGTTTTTACGGCTTTTTATTCCAATTTCATGGGTGTTAATAATTCTACATCATCGTATCATATGTCACGTTATTTAAAACATCTCACACCATCATTTTTTAGTTAAAAAATTAAAGGGACATACCAAAACTGATGACTTTTAAAACAAGGGGATCAATTTCGTGAATTTGTAAAAATAAGAGGACTAAAACTGTAATTAAGCGTAATTAAAATAATAATTCATATCAATGTTAAAAAATAATTTAAATATTTTCATTGTATAGTTAAAGAAACATCAATAGATTTTTTTATGTATATTTTTTAAATAGAATTGAATTAATGAGACATTAATACATTTTTATATAACATATTTGTATATGTTATATATTATTTTACCCTTAGGCTATTATACTATATTGTTATTTTAATTATTATAATAATACATTAGATTACATTTTTTATATATTTTATTTTTAGTAAAAGATTTCATTTTTATATGTACTAGTTAAAATATTTGTTATATGAGTTTTACTTTGATAGAAAGTATTAAATATTGAGCTTAAAAATTGATTGATTTTATTGAGATTAATTATGTTAATAAAATATTTACTTTAAATTTATTTATTATTTTAAATTTGTTAATTGTTCACTATATTGTTAATAAAATAAATACTTTTTTTACTATATATTAATATGCGTGCAATGAATAAATTGTTCAAGATTCAAATGCATTGACTATATAATATGCGTGCATTGACTATTCAAATTGTTCAAGATTCAATTGCATTGACTATATATTAATATGCGTGCAATGAATAAAAAAAAATTAAAATTAGTGCATTAGATTAAAAAAGAATATCAATTCAAATGCATTCACTATATAATAACTACAAATAGTATATTAGCCATTATTTTTGGTAGTTTCCTTTTCTTATGAATATAAGGGGTGTTCTTTCAAAAGATATGTAAATATATATAAACATTTAATTAAGTTGTCACTTATAAAACAATAATGACAATGTCAAAGGTAGTATTGAGTGTGTTCCTTAGTACTCTTTTCATTTTCTCAACTTTCACTAAAGATGTCGAGGCCAAATATCTTTCCCCCGGGGCATTAGCACCAGACAATCCAGACCAATGCATTCATAAAGATCCTCGCTTGTGCATTCCACCTCAAACTAACCCAAGGCGAAGAGGCTGCAGTCCAATAACAAAGTGTCGTGGTGGTCCACCACCATCAAATCGGGTTAATTAGGGTCATAGTTAAACAATAATAAAAATGTTATTAATGTCTTCGAGTAATATGAAGACTATATAATACGAAGACTACATACCTTTTGTATTACTTCATATCAATAATATAAAATAAAGATTTATTATTTTACAACATTGCGAGCTATTGAATGCGTTTGATTTTTCTTTTCCTATTGAAAACATTGTTTTTGTTAACTACTTTTACAAGACGCAACAATCCGTTTAGTTAAAATTTATTAAAATAAGGATTTTTTAAAATGTTAACATAAGTGGCTTAGGTTTTGGTTTTGGAATGGTAGAATTATTAAGTGGTATTTTGTAACATATTATATCTATTTGCTCATTTTTCTCAAAACTTTGGCGGTTGTTAGTTAGAGTATTATTTTTGCAAGCATATTTGATCTCATCTACGACATGAATGTATAATGGCTCCCCAAAAGACAAAGAAAATTATCCATATTCAATTTCATAGTAGTGTTATTATTGTGTATTCAAGAGATTTAGAACTATGTGTTGTTTATAGATAAAAGAATAATGTTTAATATTTAGATTAAAAAATTATTTGTTGTTTTTTTTAAACAGATGTTTTATGTTGTCAAATTTTTAAAAAATACTACCTATTTGAAGTTTCTACATCTATTTTACTTCTACTCAACCACACTTACACGAGTTGTTTGTGAAAATTCTTAAGTCAGGTTGTATAGAAGTATCTTTCTCAAGACATTGAAATTTAGATTTTCCATTTATTTGATAGAGTTAGAATAAAATGAATATCAAATGACAAAATCATATATATATTTTTCTAACAATATTTTGACAATAAATTTAGATTTGTTCTTCCACTTTTTCTAATAATATTTTTCTAATAAGAGAGCAACTAGAGTTAAAATAACATTCATTTTGTGTTGTCATTTTTAATTCAACTTTTAACTTTGTATTCTCTATTTTATATCCTTATTTGAATGTGTCAACCTAGATCAATTTCATGCTCAATCATTTTAAAATTACAATTACACGACAACGAGTAAAAAAAGAGCATGACTAATTTGATTTTACAGTAGATAATGACATATATTAATATTTATTAAAATATTTTTAAGATTTTTAATACTGAATATAATTTATGGGCTTTGTTTGTAGGATGGTCTTCACTGTGAGTTTATTTGAAAAAAATTATTATTTTTTGTTTTATGAATCCTAACCGCACATTTGAGAAAGTGATTTATTTTTTGGCTAAACATTTTAGAGAGTAATGAATGTTTAGCAATTAGTATTTCTTTAAAATAATGTAGTCATTAGAAAGAGGTAAATTTTAACAGATTATTTATTAACATATTAATTTTAATAGATTATTTGATCCATCATATAGACTATAAATGATTAATGATTAATATACTATTGACTTTATACTTATTACTACATTTTAATGTGTATATATTTTTTACATATTAAAAACTCTTTTTGTTCTATTTTTCTCATAATCTTTAATGAATGAAATGTGATATAAGACCTTAAATTAAAATCAGTTGATCAAACATTTAAATATTTTTTATCAGTTTTAAATCTTATTCATTCATTAAAATATAACTAAAATTTTAACATAATAATTCAATAGATAAAATTTAATATATGAACTAGTTGCAATTACGTTCTCCAAAACATTTACATATTCTCAATTGTGTTTATAAACTCATATATAATAATTTCTCAAATAAACTCACTTGGAAAAAATACTCTACAAACAAAAATCAATAAATTATATTATTTTTGAAATTTTAAAATCTTATTCACAATAATACAAATATGTTAAAGCTTATATATCTCGCGTAACGCGCGGGTCATATTCTAGTAATATATTGTCATATTCTAGTAATATATTTAAACAAACCCCCAAATTATTATGTTGATGCATCACATCCTTATATGTCATGTAACACTAATTTTGTCACATCATTCAATAGTATGATGTGGAACCTCTACAATTCATTCATTATTTATTTCTCTTTCTACTAATTCTTTGTCTATATCTCTATAATTAAAAAATCAACAATAAAAAGTATAACTCTCATTACAAACTTGATTTAATTGTTAGTTACTTTCTTAATTTATTGCATATAAATACATCACAATATTTTAATTACATTTTAATAACAAAAATGTAGCAACCATAAATTATCACAAAATATATAAAAACATAATCATCACATATTAAAAGTCAATAATCAAACTTATGCACAAACAATCCAATGAAGTTTAAATTAAAATAAATAAATAAAATTGAAAACCACATTGAAATTATCAAGCCTTTGCAAAAATAAAAATAAAACAGCAAATGATATTTATTAAAAAGATATAAATGTTAAATTATACATTCAATATTTTCAAAGTAATATACAATTTGTGTTCATTTTTCTCTTATTAGTGCTCGAATACATATTATATTCGTTTAATACAAAAGAAAGTATTTGTCTATATAAATTGTTCATAAAAACAAAAACACTCATTTCAAAATATTAAACTTATAGATTTGGTGAAGGATAGACCAGAGCATAGTTTCAATTCATGGCAAAAATAATCGAAATCAAGTAGTGACGCCTTATCCCAATGTTTTTCGTATTTTTGTAGTAAAAATAGTACTTTGAATTTGTTTATTATAGACACTCTCCAAATAATATAATTAAATCAAAATATATTTGAAAAAAACATGTGGAATAAGACCTTTAACTAAGAATTAGTTACCGAAAGTTTAAGTGAAAATGAGACATAGTAGTACATTCAATTAGTAAAAAAAGAATAAAGAAATAATAGTACTCAAGATAAAAAGTAAAACAAAAATAAAAATAATGATCATATAAAAACCAATGTTTACAAATATATCTCAAATCAATGCTTACAAAATATATATTCTATTTTTATAAGAAGAAAGTAATAAAACGAAATGTATACAAACAATCACTCATCTTTTTTTAATCATATTTGTAGAGTGAAAATCACTCATAAAGGAAATAATAGCAAATGGCCTTTGAAAGAAAATGTTGATGCAACAAGCACTGCGTCGAGGGGAGAGCGATGTGGTGAAGGCGATGAAATGTGGTCAAGTTCAACAGTGGAGGAAGGAGAAGATGATGGTAAAGTAGTAGATGGGGCACGTGTTTGAGTGTACGTACAAGGCTTGTGAAAGTGTAGGGATGCATTACGTATCCAAGTTTAGCAAAGTGCTAAGTTAGGGTAGCTACAAATTTATCATCTGACGTATCAGAGTCAGAAGAGCTAAGGGTGATAGTTGTAGGATCAGAGGAAAAAGGGACATAGTTGGTTGGTTGGGGATAGAGAATGAAAGGTAGGTTAGTTTAGGTTCAGGGTTAGAGAGGGCGCTCAGAGTCTGAATTTACCTATCGTTTCTTCCTTTGAAGAGAAGTTGTTGTGTTTCAATCGGCGATGGTTGTGACATCTTCATCCTCATCTTGAACAAATTGGAGATGTTGAAAGTGGGATCAGAGGATGATACCAAATGTTCCTCTTTAACAGAACCTCCAACCTCATCTTGTGCTTGTATAAGAGATGTACACATGAGTACAACAGTTATCAATTTGGGGTAGGGAATGATCTTGATCTTGCCTATTCTGAAGTTGATGATGCAGAACCACATGTGCTCTAAGATGATATGGGGAAGATATGTCTTGATTCCGCAGGAGATGTTCCATGTAAGACCCTTGTGGTCTTTGCTAACATGGTCCACCGACCCACCTATGGGTACTACACACCCAATAAGGATTTTGAAGAGAACGCGATACTTAGGTTTAAGATGAACAAACTTGGAACTCGCCATTGGGTCCTTGAAATGTTCCTTGTTGATTCTGAAGGTGTCGACGCTTGATTCATACCCATTTTCTAGTATCATCCCTTCATCAAGACATCTTGTGATAGAAGCTAGGGATTGTTGTGTGATCTTAATGGGAAGACCCAACAACGTTCTAGAATCCTCCTCGTCGACATTTGCATCAGCAAAACTTCAAAATTCCGTAACTAAGATGTCCAAAGCAACGACTTGTCCTAAACTGAAGTACTCAAACTAGACTACTGCAGCTAGGTTACCATTGAAGTTGAAATCATTCTCAGCTCAGCTAGGTTTGTGAGATCAACTTTCAGTTCGTGGAGAATCTCAAGTTCATCAAGGTTGCATTGAAGCGTGGGAACGTAGGAAGCATTGGCAGATGAAGGGATAGAGGATTAGCTTGATACCATTGAAACAAGAGAGTTTGAAGAGAGCGGGAAGTTGAACGATTTGCAAATAATGAAAATATGGGATTTGTGAGAGTCGTGAGTGATCGTGAGTATAAAAAGGTTTAAGAGCGAAAATGGTTGAGTTTAAAAAAACATAGGGTGCACGTGTGAGACACCTATAAGAATATCACATCTTATAAAAAGTAAAACATTACATATTCAAGAGTAATTGAATTTAAATAAACCTGAAGCTCAAGTAAATTCAATGTCATTAGAGGCAGAGCGATTTTATTTCTGTTTTACCAGTGGCAGGGAATATAGAGGGTTTATACATCATTCTTTGATAAACACAATATTAAGATGTTTCTTTATAAGATTGAATATGTCCTCTACAAAGGGTTTTGTGAAAATATCAGTCCACTGATGATCAGTGTCGAAAAATTTAATATCTAAAATACGTTTCAGGACATAATCCCTAATAAAGTGATGTTTAATCTCTATATGTTTTATCCTAGAATGTAAAATAGTGTGTTTGGTTAAACATATGGTTGAAGTGTTATCACAGAATATATGAATGTTACTTTCATAAATTTTGAAATCTTTTAGTTGGTGCTTCATCCACAACAATTGAGTGCTGCAATTAGCTGTTGAGATATATTTTTCTTCTACTATAGACAGAGCAATAATGCTTTGTCTTTTGCTTGACCAAGCGATCAGATTGTCACCAAGAAAATGCAGTTTCCACTAGTGCTCTTTCTTTCTAGCCTATCTCCAACATAGTCACCATCACATAAACCTATTAACCTGTACTCAAAGGATTGCTTATAACACAGACCAAGGTTAGTAGTGTCTTTCAGATATCTAAAGATCCTCTTCACAACTGTTAATTGGGATTCCTTAGGGTCAAACTGAAATCTGGCACACACACACTAAACAAAATATCAGGTCTAGAGACAATTAAATAAATGAGGGAATCTATCATTCCTAAGTATATCTTTTGATCTACCTTTTTACCTGACTCATCCTAGTCAAGAGAACAAGTTGGATGCATAGGGGTGGACATTGGTTTACAGTAATCCATTTTAAACCTTTTAAGCATATATTGAGTGTATTTGATCTGGTGAATAAGTAAATCCTTTGGGTTTTGATGAATTCGAATTCCCATAAAGAATTTCAATCCTCCAATCAAACTCATCTCAAATTCATTATGCATTAACTTAGAAAGTTACTAGTAGAGATCACCGTTAGTAGAACCAAAAATAATATCATCAACATATATTTAGACAATGTAAAAGTCATTCTTAGATGATTTTCTAAATAAAGTAGTGTCAACTTGACCTCTTTCAAAGTTATTTTCTAAAAGAAAGTTGCTTAGTCTGTCATACCAAACTCTTGGAGCCTGTTTTAGTTGTATACAGATTTCTTTAGTTTGAAGACATGGTATGAAAATTCATTGTCTTCAAAACCAAGTGGTTATTTGACATATACTTTTTCATTTATGTAATCATTTAAGAAATCATTTTTCATGTTCGTTTGATATAAGGTGATTTTATTAAATACTGCAAAGAAAAGTAAAAGTCTATTAGCTTCTAACCTTGCCACTGGGACAAAGGTTTCAATATAAACAATACCTTCCCTCTGATGGTAACCTTGGGATACAAGTCTATCTTTGTTTCTAACCACTTCAAATTCTCATTGAGTTGGTTTCTGAAAACCCACTTGGTTTCGATTGGCTTCGTTTCTATGGGTCTAGGAACTAGATCACATACATCATTCCTTTTGAATTGGTTCAGCTTTTCTTTCATATCTAGTATCCATCCATCATCTGACAGTGCTTCGTCTATGGTTGTAGGTTCACTTTGAGAGAGCAACCCAAACAGAGATGTCTCCTTAAGAGCGGATCTAGTTTTTAAGGGATCATTTCAGTTGCCTATGATCAAAGATTCTAGATGATAAGACTTGTATTTCCATCTAGTTTTGGATTCTTGATGCTCTTGATCTTAGTTGTTAGGTTGATCTTCTAATTCACTTTGCACTGAGTTTGACGCTTCTTCAGTTATATTTGGTTCCTCTGAAGTATTTAGTTCTTCTGAAATCTATAAATCTGCAAGTCTACATCTAGCTTTGAATTTTTATGGTCAAGCTTTTTGTCATCAAACTTGATATGGATTGATTCCACAACAATCATTGTTTCTTTGATATATACCCTATATAGGCTTTAGACCTTTCATAGTCTCCCAAAAAGATGCATTTTTGAGATCGTGAGTCAAACTTGCCAAAATTGTCGTTGGTGTTTAAGATATAGCAAAAATACATCCAAATTGATGAAAATAAGAAATGTTGGGTTTTATTCCCTTCCATAATTCATAAGGTGTCTTATTAAGAATATGTCTAATATAGATTCTATTATGAATGTAACACGCATTGTTCACTACTTCTACCAAGAAGTGCTTGGCAAGATACATTTTGTGAATCATGGTGCGTGCCATTTCGTAAAGAGATCTGTTTTTCTTTTCAACAATACCATTTTGTTGAGGTATTTTAGGGGAAGAAAAATTATGTAAGATGTCATTCTCTTCACATGAGTTTTCAAAAAACTTGTTTTCAAATTCACCTTCATGATAACTACGAATCGTTGTTATACAAAAACCTTTTTCTTTTTGACTTTTTGTGGTCAAGCTTTTTGTCATCAAAATTGATATGGATTGATTCCAAAACAATTATTGTTTCTTTGATGTATACCTTATATAGGCTTTAGACCTTTTAGAGTATCCCAAAAAGCTGCATTTTTGAGATCATGAGTCAAACTTGCCAAGATTGTCGTTGTTGTTTAAGATATAGCAAATACATCCAAATTTATGAAAATAAGAAATGTTGGGTTTTATTCCCTTCCATAATTCATAAGGAGTCTTATTAACAATATGTATAATATATATTATATTCTGAATGTAACACGCATTGTTAAATGCTTCTGCCCAGAAGTGCTTGGCAACATTCATTTTGTGAATCATGGTGTGTGTCATTTTATGAAGAGATCTGTTTTTCTTTTCAACAACACCATTTTGTTGAGGTATTCTAGGAGAAGAAAAATTATGTAAGATGTCATTCTCTTCACAAAAGTCTTCAAAAAATTTGTTTTCAAATTCACCTCCATGATAACTACGAATCGTTGTTATACAAAACCTTTTTCTTTTTGCACTTGTTTGCAGAAGGTAGTGAATACTTTATGTGACTCATCTTTTTCAATAGTTTTTACCATTAACAGAGGCAGTCTTTATAGGGCCAAAGAGATAAAGATGCAAAATTCTAGTGGTCTAGATGTAGAAACAACGTTTTTAGAAGAAAAAAAAGATTTTGTTTGTTTCCCTTTCTGACATGCCTCACAAAGAACATTTGAATTGCACTTAAGATTAGGCAAGCCTTTGACTAATTCAAGTCCTTTTAATTTTGAGATTAACCTTAAGTTGGCATGTTCTAATCTTTTGTGCCATATCAGTTGTATGTCGCTTACACACATAAGATACTTGATTTCGTGTTTGTTTAAGTCATATAAATTTATTTTGTAAATATTATTTTCCCTTTTCCCAGTAAATAGTATGGACCCATCTTTTTGACTTATTGCCTTACAAGACTTTTGGTTGAAGACTATGTTGTGTCCAATGATCTTACCTTTCTGATCACCTCCAAATCCTACGTTGTTGAGGGTCAGGTCTTGGAACATAGACTTTTCTCCTATCATGTGTCGTGAGCATCCATTTTCCAAGTACCATGATTGGTGTTTCAACTTTGTTGCTAAGGATATCTGCAATATAGATTATTTTATCTTTAGGCACCCAAGTTTGGTTTGGTCCTGGTTTGTTAGTTTTAAAAGGTATCTTGTCTTTCCATGTTTTTAAACATAGGACAAGTTATTTTGTCGTGACCTTTCTCATGACAGTATGCGCAAGCAATATAAGGTTGATTGAATCTAGGATTTTCATTTGTTTCTTCGAAGCCTATGTCGCGTTTATTGTTTCTAGTGACACCATAGATCATAGAAGCTTGTTTACTTCTGTCTATGTCTTTGGCTAGAAACTCTTGAAATTCTATTTCATACTTAATAGAGTTGCATACTTTATCCTCTGAGGTTTGTGAAACATTTTCTTTTAAAGTTAGATTTTTCCTTTTTAGGTTTTCAATATTTTTTTCAAGGGAACTGCATTTGTTTGTTAAGATGTCATGAGCTTTTCCAATAGACTTAAGTTTTAAAGAAACCTTATGATTTTTGTTGAGAAACTCATTTAGCATATCTATCAGTTCACTACGAGATAAGTCAGAGAGAATACCTCAATTTCTTCATCAACAGCCTTAGAGTCAGAATCAGCGTCTGTCATTAGAGCCATGTTTGCATGTTCTTCATCTTCATAAGATGATTCATCAGAGTCATCCCAAGTTTCTATGAGACCTTTCTTTTTCGTCTTGAAGTCTTAACTGTGGGATTTTCCTTTGTCAAGTTTAGGACATTCTGATTTTGAAATGATTTGGTTCCTTGCATTCATAGAAGGTGAGCTTTCTTTTCTCTAGCTTTTCACTTTCTTCTCTGCTATTTTGGGATCTTTTTAAATCTCTTTCGGGAAAAGATTTATTTCTATTGTTCCACGTACGCTGGATTTTTCTTGAGATAAAGGACAACTCTTCATCATCTGAGTCTTCACTCTGATTTTCCATTTCGCTTTCCGCTAAGTCTTTAGTTGCTTGCAAAGCCTTAGAACTTGTCTTATTTCCTTGGGATTTAAGTTCCAGGGATTTAGACTTTTCTTGGGCTCGTCTTCAACTAGTTCAATCTCATGGGATCTGAGTGAACTCACTAGCTCTTCCAGAGGTATTTTTTTTAGATCTTTGGCTTATTGAATAACTATTACCATTGGTCTCCACTTACTTGAAAGACTTTTGAGGATCTTTTTGACGTGGTCGGTAGTAGTGTAGCTCTTCTGAAGAACCTTCAGTCCAAAAACTAGAGTTTGGAATCTGAAAAAAAAAAATTCAATGTCTTCATCTTCCTCCATCAAAAAGAGCTCATACTTTCTAACGAATAGATTAACTTTGGCTTCCTGTACCTGTTTGTTTCCTTCATAGTTAAGAGCTAGAGTATCAAAGATACTCTTAGTTATTTCTTTGTTGCTGCACTTTTCAAATTCCTTGAAAGTGATAGCATTCGTCATGAATTATGCATTTTATATTGTTTCTTTTGGTCATCATCGAAGTTTTTTCTCGATATTTCAATACCAGCAACATCTTTTGGAGCTTCATAGCCATCTTCGACTATGTCTTAGAGTTCAGGATCGTGAGAGATGAAGAAACTTCTGAGTGTGTCTATCCAATACTCAATTCTCTCTCCACCAAACAGATGAGACTTGAAAACGATATATAACATGGTAACCCGTTTTAATAATTGATATTTATTGTATTGAAATTGGTAACTTATGGCACATGACTTGGTAATTTATTGTATTAATTGATATTGATATTGATATTGATAATAGATACTGGATTTTGTGGCAGATTCGGACTGGTCAGGAGGGAGGGAAAAACCTAGAAAGTGAATAGGAATTTGAAAATACAGTTATCGATAATAATGAAAGACAAATAATTGATATTTATTGTATTGAAATTGGTAACTTATGGCACATGAATTGGTAATTTATTGTATTGATTGTTATTGATATTGATAATAGATATGGAAGAATAACCGTTATCAATAATAATGGAGGACAAATAATTGATATTTATTGTATTGAAATTGGTAACTTATGGCACATGAATTGGTAATTTATTGTATTGATTGTTATTGATTCAGATTAGTCAAAGGCAAAAACTATTTAGAAAGTGAATAGCGAACTCGATGGGAGTGTACACATCAGCTTTTCAGCTGAAGTGGCAAATTCTTTCATACGTGGAGAAAATAGCATGACGTGGCAGCGGAGGCTGTTTTAATTATATATAATAGATTGAGTGGTATTTATACATGAAACTCACTTCACTTTCCTATAAATAATGAGATTTGTGAAATGGTGAAACATCATCATATTGAAAAATCTATTGGGCACACCCCCAACACCTAATTCTCATATCCATACAAATCTATTAAAATTACAAAATAATTCTTCCACAATTTTATTTTTCATTTTTTTAAAAGTTCAGCACATCTTTATTTATGTTCTAAATATTTTATTTTTTGAATTATTCGGATTTCTGAATTTTTATAAAAATGAAATTTTTAAAACACATTAATATTCCATAATTTTTTAAAAGAGAAAAAAAATCTGAAATACCAAATTTTAAAAAAGTTGCGAAAATTCATAGTAATTTATCCATAAAAATAAAAGTAGCGTCGGTCAAGCCCACACAAATGTGGACGCAACACTCTTTTTCAGTAACTGCATGTAGCTTCCACTAGTTTCCTGGGTTTTAAGGAACGTGTTGAACCTTGCGTAGGTTAGGCCGACACAACTATTTTTGAAAAAGTTAAAAAGAATCATTTTTTATGATGTATTTAAGTGTAAAAATTCCAAAATTTTAGATAATTCACAATAAAAAATGCAGAATTCTGAATTTTTATTTTTTAAATTTTGAAATATGTTTTTTATGTACCAAATTTTCATAATACAAATTGAACAATAAAATGAAATCTAATGTAAATGTAGAGTGTAATGTCTAGATGTTAAGGTCTAATAGATTCCTCCTTCATTTTCAAGTGATCATGTGGAGCAAAATCGATGGATAAAAATGTTAGATATATTAAAGTTTATTTTAGGTCTCTTTGACTATTGAAAATTATTGATCTGACTGTGTGGAGAGTTGAGGAATCATCAACCATGTTTTGATGACAGAAGAGTGTAGATAATTATTTTATTCATAAAAATGTGAGGGTTATAATTTCTTTAACTCTTAGAGTGATTATGATTGTGTTGCGATGTATATATTAAATTGTGTTACATTATTATTATGTTATTCGAGATGATGAACAAATTATGGTGATGAGTTTCTATAGATGTAGAGAAGAGGTGTCTTGGATATTTGGATTAAGTTATTGGCGTATTGGAATTTTCTCCCAACACTATTCATTCTTACAAATAACGAAATACTTGAATTCAATTCGACTAAAACAAGAAAGAAGAATATGAGTCGTGTTTTGAAGCATCTTTATTTTTGTCAAATAAATACTGATTAGGTCATCATATCAAATGTGAGGACAATAATACTATATGAGTTTCTTTTTATGGAAGGTGTTGACATTTACTGTTGAAGTTTAAAACAAAGTAGATCTTTCCCATTCAAGTTGTTTTGCAGCTTGTAAGAGAACTGAATTTTGTCAATATATTTTTGTCCATGCTTAAAAAGATAGTTAGTGAAGTCAATGATTTGTTGTGCCATTTCTTTCTTTCTTTTTCTCACATGATTCACCTTTAATTAATTTGTCCAGAAAAAAATATATGCACGAGAAAAACAGAGAATTTTTTTTTGACAAAATAAAAACAAAGAAAAGTTAAAGTGCATCATTTCTTTACTTCAACCATAATTTATGTAAATATTTTGATTACTATTTATAAAAGTCATATTAACTAGCTTAAGCTAAATTGCATGTGCTGTGCGTGTGTACATAAAACTGATTCCTTATTCTTAGCTAGTTAGTCAATCCACAATTACTTGGAGTAAATTACCACGATTATATCTTAAGTAAGTTAACCAAGGACTAAATTTAATTAGAACTTTTCAAAAAAAAAAATTATTATAACTGTTTTTTTAATAAAACCAATTGCTGGCTGGTGAAAAGGTAGCAATTCTAATTACTATGCACTTGAATTTTGCTCAATAAAATCAACCAAGACAATCACTATTCTCATATATAAATCAATTTAGATTAATAATAAATATAATTGGGCCTCACTATGGACTGGAAAGCTCCAAACATCTTGTTTTGTCACTTAATTTATAAGGGTGATAATTAAGGTAAGGTGTGTGTACAAAATAATATTGATTAAAACAACATATTTGAGTCTATTTTACTTTTTCTATTATATTTTTTTTGGTGATATGAAACTTAAGCATGTGGATCTTATGTTCAAAATATATATTAAATTAAGAAATATGCTATGTCCATTAATTATTGTCTTCCAATGTGTGCTCACTTTATTCATTAATCTTGTATTTGTTTGTTCTATATAATATACATATATATCTTCAACTACACGTGTTGAGAGATTATGTGAAGTGGAAGCAAAAAAAACTTGGCTTGGTTATAAAACAAACTTTTATATACGTTATTGGATGATATATATTTTGTGTCACCTTATATATGGTCTATGATTTATTCAATATTCATGTATGTTATGATTATCTTGTGAGTGAAGTAAATAAAATTAGAAAAAGAAAAAAAAAAGACAAAGGCCATAGAGTCAAAGACAAGACGACCACCAATCTTTCTCAATTTATAATATGTCTCTCTCCAAACCGTTTCTTACTAGACTCATCAACCAACCCTTCTCTCACTCACTCTTTCCTATTTTGTAAGCAAACAACATAACCATCACAATCATCATCATGGTCATCATTTAATTTATTCCCTTCATATGAAGCTTCTTTGTAACCTTTCTAGCTCCCTCTATATATAAAAAAAATTCATTTCTCATGTACATATCAAACAACTTTGGGAAAAGGAAATATAATTAGTATATAGAATGAGAAAGCCAGAGGTTTGTAGTAAAAATAAGAATGACAATAAGAAGAAGATTAAGCTTAGAAAAGGGTTATGGTCACCAGATGAAGATGAAAAGCTTATGAATTATATGGTGAAGAATGGACAAGGTTGTTGGAGTGATGTGGCAAAAAATGCTGGATTGCAAAGGTGTGGAAAAAGTTGTAGGCTAAGATGGATTAATTACTTGAGGCCTGATCTTAAAAGAGGTGCTTTTTCTCCTCAAGAAGAGCAACTCATCATCCATTTTCATTCTCTTCTTGGAAACAGGTCCATCTATATTTCTTTTTCACTTCATCTTAATTACCAAATTCACATTCATACATTATTATATATCAAATATTCCAACCTTTGTTCCAAAATAATTTTAGAAGGTTATATTTTTGCATGTTATCATATATCAAAGATCAATGATGTTGCACGTGACAAACATGCATATTTTAAGGTTCAAACTAATAACAACATTCGATATATGAATGTAACTAAAAGCTAAAAACAGGACTTTGAGTTGAAGACACTACAACATATTGTTGCTAGCTTAAGGTTTTTTATTAGCTTCCATGCAAAGCATTCCTTTATTATGCATTCATTGAGCTGACATTTGAATACGTTTGATTTTTTTAAGGTGGTCTCAAATAGCAGCACGTTTGCCAGGAAGAACCGACAATGAAATAAAAAACTTTTGGAATTCAACCATAAAGAAAAAACTTAAGAATTTGTCTTCAACAACAACATCAACCTCACCAAATGCAAGTGGTTCATCCTCACCTGAACCTAATAAAGAGCTCAATATTGTTTCTTCACAACATGCAAATTACTACAACTACATGAACATGCCTATGTTCACTTCATCACCACTATCAATGCAAAACAGAGTTTTCAATACCATGAATATTGACACATTGCCTATGCCCACACCTATTGAATATGATGGATACTTGTCACAAAGTGGAGTTGACTCTTATTTATTAGAAAATGCTGTTTTTGGGAGTGTAAATATTAATGGAGTGGAAGAGGATGTGTTTGTTCCTAATTCTCTAGAGAATAATAATACTAATCATCATCATTTGAGAGTGGAGAATACTTGCAAGAGAGAAACTTATAATAATAATAGTGATTATTATTTTGATCACATAAATAGTAACTACAATATTGATAATAGGGGTGAGGTAGTGGAGAATTTGTTTCAAGAAGAATTCAACTTGGGAGAGTGGGGTTTTGAGGAGTTGATGAAAGATGTTTCTTCCTTTTTATTTTCTTGATTTTTTCATTCTGATTTAATAATTTGAATAGTTAATTACATTTACAATAATCTTCCTATAGCTTGTAAAAGGAGACCGTTAATAGATTAATTGTTCTTTTGTTCAAACTTAATTTGTGGGAGGATACTTATACAATATTGTATAGTAATAGTAATTAACTTTGAATCTTGTTATGCATAAGGAAGTATATGCACATAATTTGGAATTTTGGATCTTCTACCGTATGCATATATATTTGATTGAAATTTTTATGAATTAGATGAGGATTTAGATCCAAAGGCTCCTAACCACTACACTTGCCATAGAAGATCCAAGTTGCATTGTAATTAATATATCCAATATTATACTTTTGATTTTATTTTTGACACATCCATTATACTTTTGATACAAACTCAATCTCCCAATCCCAAACTTCAGATTGATGTCATTATTAGTAAAAAAAATTGATGTCATTAAGATCTCATATAATAATAATAATAAAAATAAATAATAATAATAATAATAATAATAATAATAATAATAAGTTTTTGTGTCCGTACCTCTAAACAATAGTCAAAAGAGCAGTCCTTTGGACCAGAGCTATATTAGACGGACTCTTAGTTTTTATTCCTTATAAAATTTTAGAATTTTAATTTTAATTTCTAAATTTTTTCTTCGACATTAATACCCACATTATTTTTCATCGATAGTTTTATTTTTATAAAATAAAAATTGAGGTTTTATCGGATTTTTAAGTACCAAATTTTATAGAATTTATAGCTCAAAATTAAAACTTTTTATATGTGTTACGATAGAACTCTCTGTATAAAATTAGCTCAAAATTCAATTTTAAGTCCAAAGATTTCTATTATATATTTTGGTTTCTTGAGTTTTTTACATTTACAAATTCATATTTAATTTATCATTGGTTAAATAATTCTTTTTTTTTTTTGTCGAGAAGGTTTTTATTATAATATTTTAAATATTTTTACAAAAATCA
>JBBPBP010000002.1:50090907-50118834 GCA_037974735.1 Cicer chorassanicum | reverse complement strand
AAAAAAATTAATAAAAAGATATTTAGAAATAATAACACTAAATGTGGATAGGTCAGTTGACAAATTTTTTTATTGATCGAACAAATTTATAATTTTGTTTTAGTTATAATTGAGTACAAATTGAGTATAATTATATATACTAAAATATATAAAAATAATATCTAAAAAATTGATATATCTAATTATAAATTAATTATTAATGTAATTAAGTCCTTTGTACTCATCAGATTAATTAATGTTAATTTTGTCAGGGTTCATCATATCATCATAATATATGGAAAGTTAGCTAAGTTAAATGGTTGAATTTTAAAGAGTAATTATAACTTCAACTTTAATTCCAAACCGTGAAAGAGAACTAAGTATTATTTTGATTAAATAAGTAGCATTATTATTATATTGACAAACGAAAAATATGTTAATTATAGATTATGGGATAATTATCAAGAAGTGAATGTAAAGCAATGGACAACTAACAATATTTGGCTCGTCAAGAGAGAGATAAGGGAAAGGACAGTGCTTTCTTAAATATCATTTCCCACCGCCTCTTTTTCTAAATATATTTGTATTAATCCTATCAAAATGTTTTGGAATATAAAAAGTTAATATTAAAGTCTGCAAATAAGATTAAAAAAAAGCCATCTATACACAAACAAACGGTAATTTAGTATTAAAATGCATTTAATATATATCATATTAATTAGATATACATTCAGTGTTAATTATTTCACAAACAAAATTAGTAGTTGAAATATTGATATATTTTCTTAAAATTCTAGTTCAAATACATCAATTTTTTTAAGAGTCTTAATTGATCAATGATTTTTAATCTTAAATTAATCACTAAATTCATTTTCACTTATATCTAAATATAAATGATTTTACTTTCAATTCCTCTTTTAATCAAAATAAATTTTATAGAATTAATTTATTAAAAATCAATTTTTATCGCTGCAGAACCAAATACACTAACTTAATTCTACCAATAACTTCATATTACTAAATTTTAACAATATTCATTCAATTTATTAAGTGGAATCTTTTTAAAAAAAATTGAAATAAGAGAAATGATTATAGAGTAACTCCTCTTAATAACTACCTACTTTTTAAATGTCTCTAACGGAGGTACCTTAATAAATGGTGAAGAAACCGATTGGAGATGACCTAATGATGGAGTATAGGATCCATCTAGAAGATACTTTTGTTAATGAATAGAAGGGGCAATCCTCAGCAAGAAAAGAAAAAACAAAAAACAGAACAAAGACTATGTGCCTCTAAACGAGACAACTAGCTTCTATCAACTAACAAAGCAAAATTAGGAGTAGAAAAAACCACTTGTCTTCATTTAAAAGATACTTAGAAAATTGATTTAAGTACTGACAAGTTTGCAAAGGATACTTGCTAAAAAATAAAATAAAAATATATATATATTTTTTAATTAAAACAAATTTCAAATTTTCAAAAATTTGAAAACACCACTTTCGAATTAACTATTTTTATTTTTGATTTTTTAACAAATACTTTAATACTTTTTATTTGTTAGCATTCCCCTATAATAATATTTGATAGTTGAAAGGACGTAAAGAAAATGGTCCACACCACCCGGTCGAGTAAAGTATTTGTACAAACCAAACGCAAAAAGTCTGTGAAACAAGTTTCCTCTTATTTTCTTTTGTTGTCTTTTTGTGCTGATGTACCTTCCAGAGAAGAATGTGTGAGACACGTGTCAATCTCTGGTAATCATGCAATAACATACGAAACGTTTGATACATTCTAGTTTGATACATTCTAGTACCGCCACATACATAATTGTCTAGCCACAGAACAAAACAATAATAATGTTAGTGAACCCCAAACAACTTCACATTTTTTTTTAACGATAAGAGAAATGAAACTGTAGTAATTGATTTGAATTCGTGCGCTCGGAACGATTCGTTAATAGTTGATTTTACTAAGTTGACATTTTTTGTGGTGCAGAGGAGAGGAGCTTCACATTATTATTAATTAGGTACTTAAAGACTAGTATAGTGGAAAACTGGGCCCCACATTATTTATTATCTGTGGACACCTTTTCGTCCTAAACAAGTCCAAGGTTAGTAGTGTTGTTTGTTTTTTTGCTACTTTAAAGACGTTTCTGATTCTGTTCTATAATGTTCTTCTTATTGCTTACCAACACCATTCTTTCATTTTCGCTTTAGCACACTTATTTCATGTTTTTCTTTTTCTTCTCTCAGATTTCCGACTTTACATGCTTTTCACTTGTTCAGCTGGCTGGAGAAGCTAAAGCTTCATTAATTTTCAATTGTTTTTTACAGGTTCGATTAATTTTGATTCTGTGTAAGTGTTAGAGAATATGTTAAAAGCATCTTATTAATTAACTTTTCATCACTGTTGTTAAATTATTTATGCTTATTCGATTATTTTGTTGGCTACTATTTAACCACATAATATAGGGAATATATGTGCTTTCTTGGCTCTAAATTATGATATGTGAATGTTAATATTCGACAATAAAGATTAACTTACACATTGCTAGATATTGGAACTTCTTTTGTATCACTAGCCTTATAACTCAAAAACTTCTTGTTTTGTTTTTCACATTAAACAGTGAATTTGGCACTCAAGAGATGGCTGAGAAAGATAGTTTGTTTTCAATTGGTGATTGGATGAGAATACCTGTAAGCACTTTCTTCAAGGATGCCAGGTATAGCATTTTTGTCCTAATTTTTTTTTTCATTGTGTTTAAACTCTTAAATGATTTAATGATTTTAGGTGATAATTAGCAACATATTAGGTGATGCAGAGTGATGAATTTCACCTAATTTATTTTAAGTTCATTTTTATCTTTTCTTTCAGCTATTGTTCATGATGTTCTTCTGAGATGTACCTAGATTTAACTCTTGATTTCCTTGTTAATATAGACTAGTGTTCAAATCAGACAGTCTTGGTAGGGAAATATTGTCAATTGCATTGCCTGCTGCAATGGCTTTGACAGCTGACCCTATTGCTTCACTGGTTGACACTGCATTCATCGGCCAAATAGGTATGTCATCATTTCATATATTAGTTTGTTAGCTTTGAGCTTATTACAGCCATCTTATTTATCATAAGAAGTATGTAGACATAATCGTTCAAATTGGTAGAACAATAAATCTTTTGAAGCACTACCACAGACACTAAACACGACACTGACATATAGACACCATTAACAATTTATGAAAATTGAAGTGATTGAATGTAACCATATGTGTTGGTGTTAGACACTAGATACACCTTCAATGTGAAGTGTTGATGCTGATATGCATATCAACTAAATTCTATAAATGGTTTGAGTTTGCATTATGTCAAGGAACAACATTTGTTAAGAGGTGAGTGACTGAAGGTTGTCTCATGAGTGATTTGATAAAAGATAGTTCATTAGAAAATAGGAACAAAACTATAGGGAAATAAAATGTTGATCCAAATTGAAAAGGAGATATTAGAAATCCTAATAACCACTGTAATTAACTTACACTATATATTTGAATTTTTTATGAAGTATCTAGTGTTGAATATTGGTCCTTACAGGTCCAGTGGAGCTTGCTGCTGTAGGAGTTTCTATAGCTCTCTTCAATCAAGCATCAAGGATCGCAATATTCCCGCTTGTCAGTATCACAACCTCTTTTGTGGCCGAGGAAGATACCCTCAGCGGAGCGAGCTCACAAGTAGAGGAGAATGGATGCTTGGAAGCTGGGACACCTCCAGATGCTGAAACCAAAGAGTTCTTACCTCAGAAAGGTACCGTTCTTCTACTTTCCTGATTGGTTTTCCGAGTCTTGTTTCTCAATAGGAAAGCCAAGAAAAATTTACTACTTTATACACACTTATATTCCCGCTTTCTTGATTAGTAACATATGAATGTGTTCACAACTCAGAATTGGTTGCTGAAAGCTTTAACATAGAAAAGGATGAACATAAGAGAAGGCATATTCCTTCAGCTTCGTCAGCGTTATTTTTTGGAGGTATCCTTGGCCTCATCCAGGCAATGTTACTCATTTTTGCAGCAAAACCTTTATTGAATTTCATGGGAGTAACTTCTGTAAGTACTTTTGTATAAATATTACAAGACTTATACACTGATTAATAGCACTCCAGCATTTATGTTTAACCTTCGTGATTTGACCTCGTATCAGCAAGGTTAAATTGCCAAATAATATAGATTATTATTAAACAGGATTCTCCTATGTTACATCCTGCACAGCAGTACCTGAAATTGAGGTCTCTTGGCGCTCCTGCAGTTCTTCTTTCATTAGCAATGCAGGGTGTTTTTCGAGGATTTAAAGACACGACAACTCCTTTATATGCCACTGGTATGCATTGAAAAACTTAAATTGTTATTATTATGTATTGTTGCAATATCCTACCATCATCTAATTCTATTTAATTACTCTATGTTCCTATTTATTACTCTATGTTTATTGTACTCTAGTGGCAGGAGATGTGACCAACATAGCACTAGATCCTCTATTCATTTTTGTATTCCGCATGGGTGTCAACGGTGCAGCCATTGCTCATGTTATATCTCAGTATGTTTTACTTGGTTGTGATACAAATGCTTTGATTATAATTAGTTTAATACGGATTTAAGGAATATACTTTATGCAGAACAATATTGTCTGTTGTCTCTTGATATCCTTTCACTTCTTTTGATTTAGTCATATCTTATTTTCAAATTAACTGTAAATGTAGGTATCTAATTTCAGCTATACTTCTTTGGAGTTTGATGAAACAAGTTGATCTTATACCTCCAACCATCAAGCATCTGCAATTTGACCGATTTCTCAAAAATGGTAAGGCTTTATTATGCTTATCCACGAAGACGTTTCGTCATTAGAGACTTGATACTATATGTGTTCTTCCTGTTTCATTATTGTCATGCAGGTTTTTTACTATTAATGAGAGTCATTGCTGTAACATTCTGTGTGACACTGTCTGCATCATTAGCTGCACGCCACGGATCAACATCTATGGCTGCATTTCAAGTCTGTCTGCAGGTTTGGTTGGCAGTTTCTCTTCTTGCTGATGGTTTGGCGGTTGCCGGGCAGGTGAGATATGAATCATATGATTGGTTAGTTACTCTGTCCACTAAAATGCCTTGTTGTGTTATTTCACATAGAATATGAATAGCTTACACTTGATTTATCTATTCTTCAATGAAAAAGTTTTGCATGACATTTTAATGCATATTTCCTGTGAAAAATGTGAAACTTGTGAAATTCGAAAAAGACTTGTTTGGGTATGAAAAGAAACAACAGAAGCCTTAACTCGTGTACATTCTTATTAGTCAGTTGAGTCCTTTGCGTAAAATAATAACGCCATCAAATGGCTTCTCCTTTATGGTTATTTATCGTATCTACCGATGTATTTGCTCCTAATTCTTGGTACAATGCCATATCTAAGAAACTGAAGAAAAAGGCGATTCTCGGCTTCTACTAGTTTATAAATAATAACTTCCAAAAAAAACATCATCTTGGTTTCAGGCGATTCTTGCAGGTGCATTTGCTAACAAGGACTATGACAAGGCCACAGCGACTGCATCCCGAGTGTTGCAGGTGTTCTACATTATTACAAGAAGGATAAATTAATAACTTTTTGAACATATTGAATTGTAAATATGATAGATAATCATAATGCAGATGGGTGTGGTTCTAGGAATGGCACTTGCATTCATTCTTGGAACAGGATTACACTTTGGAGCTAAACTATTTACAAAAGATGTTGATGTCCTCAACCTCATTAGAATTGGGATCCCGGTAATTTATTCGTGTTCAAAGCAGAAAGAATTATGGTTTCAACCTCCCAAAAAGCAGAACTTACATTCATGTTTACTCTCTTTGCAGTTTGTTGCACTCACTCAACCCCTGAACTGTTTAGCATTTGTATTTGATGGTGTCAACTTTGGGGCATCTGATTTTGCATATTCAGCCTTCTCCATGGTGAGTCCATATTTTAATATGCACTTACCTTAAAGGCTCATTAAAAATGATGCAGTTTCAATATCCAAACTCTTACTACAATGTTTTGTTTCCTTGAGTAATAAGTATGAAGGTAACTATATATATACAGTTAGTGGCATAATTCAATTATGGCATTGTTTACTGTCAGGTTGTGGTCGCAATTATTAGCATAATTTGTCTGCTTATTTTGTCATCCGCTGGTGGTTTCGTTGGAATTTGGGTTGCTTTGACCATCTATATGAGTCTAAGAGCATTTGCTGGCTTCTTGAGGTAATTATTCACAATTTCTTTTTGTTGAGAAAAGGTGACATGTTATGTCAATGTAAACTAGTTTTACACCAACATTTTATGAGAATTTAGTAGACTTATGTGCCAATACATGATGAAGTCTCATTAGATGTCGGTGTTTAAACTATTTTACACGGACTATTCAATATTCATCTCCATTGAACTCATTTTTTTTTTTTCTTATGTATTCTTTCTAATGAACTATATTGATGCAGAATTGGAACTGGATCAGGACCATGGGAATTCCTTAGGAGCTAACTGAACTGCACTAGGCATGCAATGCAACATAACCAGGGCTTATATTTGACCACAAATTCAGTGTGGTTCACAATTTTTACCCTCTTGGATTGGAAATCCGTTGAAAAGAATAGGCAAGTATTGGTACATGCATGTGCTTGCTTGTTGGGGCATTAGATCAAAATATACCTCGGAATATGTATAGAATAAAATTTACTGGGGTATCTCATACTCTTACGAATGACATGAAATATAGGATCACCATGCAACGAATGTATTTACAAGAATAACATGAAGATAAAAGATAGCTTGGAACAAGTCCTAATCCGGCATTACTTTTTGTTTATCAATATAATTAATGTCATTTTAAAGTACAAGTGATAAGGATAAGATGCGTTGCAGAAAAGAAAAAAAAAAACTAAAATAAGGCACCACAAGGAATCTGTATTGAAAACAATTTTTTTACATGTACCAATTTCTTTTTATACAAACTTTGTGCTAAAATAACATGAAATAATATATCAAAGTTACACATTGTTAGTTGCATTTGAAACTAAACTGAAGATGATCTATTTCTAACACTTATGGATTTTTTATTATAAGAAAAAATGAATAAATTATGGAGTATTAGTGTTATAAATACAAAATGAAATATATTGAATTTTAATCGAAGCATCAACATTTATAACGAGAAGGAGAGAGTAATTTTACATCAAATTTTATCAAGGTTAAATTATTTGATTAAATCATCATGTAAAGTTATCTAAACTTTGTTCCAAATTCAGTTTAATCTTTAACTAAACTAAACATTGTTCCAAATTCAATTTAATCTTATGATTAAAATTGTTTTGAAAAAGATTCTTATAATTTTTTGAATAAGTGTACAATTTTATAGGATTTGAAAATATAATTTTTTTTTATAACAATTTGACTGAAAAATTTTCCTTCCTCCATTGATGGATTCTTCCACCTTTGTTCAATTTACTTCATCCATGAAGAGGAACGTTATATTGGTAAGTTAGAGTTCGATGAATATGTATCGAGGAAAACTGTCAAATTCCTTTTTGTTTATGTAAAAGATAAACTGTGATAAAAATTTCAAGGACAAATGCAAATCCGGATCGACCTTTCTTTGGTTGTCGGATTTGGAAGATAATGTTCAAATGTGAATTTATAATTTCTTTGTTTTGTTTTGTTTGGGGGATTTTACTCAAAATAACTTAAATTATTTTGTTTTGATTCTTCTATTGATGATTTGAGTTATTATGTTTCAACAAGAAGAGGGTTGTTATTTTCTATGATGTGATAAAGCTCCTGACATATTTGTTATTATAGGTGTTGGTGTTGCTGAAAATAAAAATAAAGTATTGAAAAATGAAGATGAACTTATAACCAAGATTAATCGAATGATAATATCACAAAGACAACAATCAATGATTATGGAATAACACAATGAGCTTATGTTGAAGCTTATGGACAAGGTTGAAGTTGTATTGTGTCGACTGAGAGAAGTTTTGATGAACATTATTGACAAGATTGATGCAACGATGTCAGAACAAAAGCAACAAAAATATCATCTTGTTGTCACGTGGTTTTTGACAATGTTGTTAATTGCACTATGTATTCATTTTGTTGTCATGTGGTTATTAACATAGTTGTTTAAGTTAATTATTGATGGTTTTGAATGTAAGTTAGTTGTTTAATTATGTGTCTGTTTAGCAATACCGATAAGTTAGCTTATAATTTATTGAATTAGTTTAAAAGTTTAATTAAATTAGATATGTTTAGTTAATAAGATTTTTAATTTGTTTGTTTGTTCTTATTAAAAATTTGTTTGTTTGTTATATGTTAAAAGTTTTTTTTTTGTTTAATTTATGGAATGAATTCTAAAGGCATAATGTCAATGATACAAAACTTATGTATACGTAATACAAAACATGATATGCTGCTAGACATAATGTAAAAAGACTACAAAAGCTACCCACGTTCACTCAACTTAATTTTGTAACATTCAATTAAGTTAAAAAAAAATTACATTCAATTAAGTTAAAAAAAATTTACATTCAATGCATGTGTCTATTTGATAACACTAATGAACTAGTTTATAACTTATTATTAAATTAATTTAAAAATTTATTAAATTAAATTAAATGTGTTTAGATAACCAGAATCATTCGCATTATTTCAGAAAGATTTTGTACCAAGAAAAACGATTAGATTAAAGATATTATTATATTTTTGTTAGTAAATTTTTTAACTATTTTATCTGCCCGTGTGATTTTTTTTGACTTTGTATACAATTAAGTTAAAATATGTAAATAATTAATGTTGAAAAAATTAGAGATTATTTTAAAATTTTGACAAAGTGAGAGATTAAAAGTGAAACGATGAAGTTGGATAGTTGCTCATATTATTATTATTAGTATTTTGAAAAACTCGTTCTTCATCCTACTCTTTTCGGGCAGAATCCGCCGCCGAGAAAGAAAGAAAGGGGAAAGCAATGGCGAATGCTTTGGGTACCAAAATTCAGTCTCTTCAAAACTCTTACTTACTCAAATGTTCCTTCAATTTCATCAGAACCCTATCATCATCCACTCCTTCTCCTTCTCCTTCTGTTGATGCTTCCGCTACGACTAAGAAATCAAAGCGAAGAAAGAAGAAAAACTTTTTCGAGGTCGCTCAGTTCTTACCTAATTGGGGAATTGGATACCACATGGCCAAAACTCACTGGCAAGAAGTTTCTTACGAAATCACTAAACTCAATCTCTACAAGGTTTTCTTCGCACTCCATTCTTCTCTTTTTTTCATTTCTCATAAATTGAACATTCTCATTTTTTTTTCATTTGTATGTTTTTTGCAGGATGGAAAACATGGCAAGGCATGGGGCATTGCTTATAAAAATGGTTAGTTATTAGTTTCGCAAATGAATCTAAATGTCATGTTATCCTAGCTTTGCTCATAAACTGTTTGATAAATGTTCTAACTCAGTTTTTTATTTTTTTATTCTTTATTTATCTGGTTGATTGGTCATATCATATACTATACCTAATTCCGGGCATTGCTTGGTCGGGGTTTTCATCCCTAGTCAATGTGTATTAAAAAATATATGTTGAGAAAGACCAACCTTTCGAGGGATTAGTCTATGTAGTTGCACGCGGTGATACTTGGTTTACCCCAAAAAAATGTAGATATTTCTTGGGGTTCACATTGTTGATCCTTTGAGTCCTCAAATTGTTTTACGGTTTTGTGAGTTCTGTGTTTTAAGTTTATATCATGAATGAGTAAATGAAAGAAGGAAGCTGGGTTTATATTTGAGTGCTGGAACTGTGGAACTTGTTTATTGAAAATTTACTAATAAGTTATGTTGATGAACAAATAAGCCATCTTGATTTTTGGGTTAAAGGTATTCCAAAGCCAGCTTTATTTAATATAAGTTCCATATGGTCATTATCAGTAGTATTGGGAATTTGTTCAGCTTAATTTGAACATTGGATCACTGACCCTGGCTGTGCAGAATGGTAGTTGGATTGTTGGTGACGATATCAACATAGCACCATCTGCTGTACACTCCATTTTATTGCCATTCTTTTAAGGGGTTGGTTAATTTATGACAAGATGTAGGGATGTGATGTTATGCTATTTGCTTCTTTTCTTGAAGAAAGTAATTGTATTCATTTATGTTTTTGTTATAAAATGTGTCGTTGCTCGTAGAGTTTAGTTTGTTGTATGTATGTTGCTTTTGTTACTTAATAGATGGACATCTTAGATGTTTAATTCTGTTACACTCTGACGTGGTTGCCTCAACGATTGACAATCCTCTTTCAAAGTTTGCCTAAGTGTTGAACATTTAGAGTTTAGACCATTAGTTTTTATTGTTTCCTGTGTAAGAAGTATGTTTTATTGGTAATATAATGTTTCAATATGTAGTATTTTTATTGGTAACGTTCATGTTAGAATGATGAGTATTTTTGGAGTTTTGATAGAGAACTCTGGTAGGAGCTTGAATGTGCTGATGATTTTGAATCATTTCATTCTTTGTATGCGGTCAACTTTCCTAGTCTATTCCATTCAAGTTGCATGAAAAAGTATATGTTATAAATCTCATAAACTTTGCTTTTATGATAATTTCATGCAATGCTTATGTTGGAGCTTAGAAGATTCATCTAATAAATTCTTAAATGAAATGTGTTGTAGCAATAGTATTGTGTGAAGCATTATGTACCAGAAATAAATGATATATCATTGAAATTGTTGCTTGGGTACAGGAACCCTTTTCAGCACTTATTTTCTGGCATGCTTTGATATTATGTTAATTATTGCAGGCTTGCCATTAGTAGATGCTCCAAAAAAAATTAGTGGAGTTCACAAGCGTTGTTGGAGGTATCTCCCAAATGTAGTAAAAGCATCAGAAAGTTCACCAACCTTAACTGGTTCATCAGACAGTGCCTTAAAAGTTGAAACCCAAGCAAATTAATCCTTATTTGTGACTTTGGTGTTTTAGATTGGATTTCAACAGGCATTGTTGTTTTTATTATGATAACATTTTTTTAGTTAATCATGAAATATACCTTGCACATTGATGTAAGGTTCTTGTGCAACTTTCTTCGAATTTCTTATTAAATGATCTCTCAGTCGGGAAATTTGTTTTGGGAGAGTAAACTAGATGGATTTAATTCTTCTTTCTTGATCTGTGCTTATCTTTGACCTTATAAATTGGTGTGTTGAAAGTAGAAGGGAAATTATAAATTGGTGTGTTGATTGTAGATTTGGACTTCAGGGTCAGAATTTGAATCCTACAATTAAAAGGCAGTTCACTATTTTTTGGTATTAATAAGGGGTGTTCATTTAAATTATTAAAAAAGCAGGCTAATAAAATTGGGTTAGTGAGAAAGGAGTTTGGATATTGTTACAAGTTCAAATTTACCAAAAAAAAAAAAAAAGTGTTTCTTCTTTCACTCTCCAATGTTCTCAAATATAAAAAAATACATGTCCGGATTAGCCAATCTGGACTGTAAAAAGATAAAATTTGGGGGTGCAAAAAGAAGTTTTTAAAACAAATGCTTCTTTAGATCCTTGCATGTTAGGACCCTTGCATGTGTGTTATTTAGGGACTGTGCATGGGGTTGGGAGTCACTAACTTACTGGGGCTGGAAATATTTTAGCAAACAAGGGCTTATGCGCTCCGCCTTATTGAGGTGATTCTTACTAGAGTTTATATTCATTTCCTTCCATTTAATTAAATACAATAGCATTTCCACTTTTCTATTTCTGTGCTGAAAGCTCTAACATATCCTTCAGCACCTTCCTTGCTGCTTATGAGTTATTGGATCTCTAACCACCTGTTTGGATTTGCGTGCAGATTTTGTTTCTTGCATCCCTGAAACAAATACTAGAAACAAAAGGAATGAATGGTTTTCTCCAAAGAGAAAAAAGGAATGAACGGTTTTCTCCAAAGAGATAAGAAACAAATTAATGGATTAAAGTTTAGATAACAAATACTCATGTCATTGCTAGCAATATGAATCAATAGCTACTTTTCAAAAAAATAAGGAATCGTCGTATATAGATAACACGTTCTATGGTAGGAAGAATGTGCCAACAAGTTCCTAACATGAATTAGTCACTGCAATCAAACATACAACTTTTACCAATGAAGAGTTTAAAAAGTAAAAGAGTTAACAAATCTCAGTTCAATCAATAAATTATGTAACTCCTACTAACATCGTCAAATTAATTTAATCACCAATACAGAGAGAAAGAGAAAATGGACCCCTAATCCTAAGTTGAGTGTGGTTCATAAACAAAGACTAAAAAAAGTTGATCCCATCGCCTCCAACAATTGGAACACTCTAATTGTCTCACTTTCTTCATCTCTTCGTTGATCATCATGGCACAACCTCATACAACAACTACCATAACTGATATAACCCTCACCCACAAGAATCGAACCACTTTTCTTTCACCTCCAACAATGTCATTCACATTATTCTTATATTTTGTTCCCGTGAGCATTCGTAAAATTAAGCATTCTCCTATAATAAAAGCTACCATAATTTGAATAAGTAGCCAAAATGTTACCACAATTAGAGCATCAAAATAAAAGCATGCCAATAGTTAGATCATATGAACATTTGTTTTGAGTGTAAATGCAACGAGTCACCTAAAGTCAAATCAATCCCTAGAATAAGGTTTAATATCAAATTAGAATTTAAAATTTTCTAGTTACTATTAAATTACTATGAATTTTTCCAGTTTCAAAGACCAAAATAGTGATGCTTTTAATTTGTTTTTATAAATACTAACATGTTTGTATAATTCAAATCATTAACAAACGTGTAATATGTTGGATGAAATTAACGATACTTTTTTATTATAAAAGGAAACATAAACAAGAAAAAAAATATTGGACAGCCACCTTAAGAAAGAATTAAAAACAATTTTTAAAATACTAAAACTATTTTATAAATAAATTTTAGAAAACTGTTTTTTTTTTAAAAATTAAACAATATGTTTGACAATTCTAATTTTTTAAAACAGTTTTTAACTAGAGAATTAAAAAAAAAACTAAAACATGAAAAGTAAAACACCATTTATTCATTTTACTTTTTTAATTTTAAAATATTAAAATAGAGTTTTTGAGACATGAATCAATCGATCTCTAACAACACTTTTTTTTAATAAAAAAATAAAATAAAATAAAAGCGTTTCAATCACGGGCAAAGTCTATGCTCACATAATCATATTTGAGAAGAGCCCGAGATTGTGACACGTGTCGACATCTAGAGCATACAAGGTCCTAATCTCACGGTCAAATTACACACACCTTAGTTATACCCAAAAACCCTAAATCATACTTATATTCGAGCGAATCTGAAGTTATAGGGTTTAGGTTTGCAGCTTAAAATCAACACACCAACACTTGTGAGTTGCATGCTTTATAATCCTTTCACCACTTTTCAATTTCCAAAAATTTCATCGTCTCCTTTGTAATTTGATTGTTTCCATCATCTGAATTCTTTTAGGTTACGATGGCTTCAAATGGAATTCCCCCTTCTGGCCTCGATAAAGATCAGGCAGGTATTCTTTTCTCTTTCTTGGATTTGATTTAATTTTTGTCTCTCTTAATGCCTTGCTTGAAAAATTGATCCCTTTTGTGATTTCAAGTTTGATTTTTTAGTTTTGGGTATTATTATTTGATTTTTTTTTTTTTGTGTTTGATATTAATTTATTTGGTAATGGAGCAGATATTTGGAATGGCTGAAAAAGAGATGGAATATAGGGTCGAATTGTTCAACAAGTAGGTTTGCTTCAATTTATCTTCATACCTTGACCCTTTTTAGTTTTTTCTCAATTAGGTTTTTTTTATTCAATTCAATTTATGTATATGGTCTTGTTTGGATAAGTATCAGCTTAATTAATGTGTAAGGGCTTGTTTATAAGCTATTTCATATCAATTATAGAGTATTTTCATAAGCTATCCTAAAAACAGCTAATTGACATGTCATAGCTTGTTTACACAAGCTCTCCCAATTACACTCACAAGTGGTTTTATCAATAGGTAAACTCAAATAAGTCAATTCAAACAGGACCTAAATTTCTTTGCAATTGTCATGTTCTCTTGCTATTGGTATTAACTAGGATGTTTATCTTGTTATATGTTTGCTGTGTGATTCATTTTGACAAGTATAAGGAAGATTTGTTGGTGGCAAAATAATTCATTTAGCTTACCCTTTTTTGTTTTTTACCATTCAGGATGACTCAGGCATGTTTCAGTAAGTGTGTTGACAATAGGTAAGAAAACGCTCTTTTTCAGTTGCATTAACTGTTTGAGAAAGCATCATGTTTGATTCCTTTTGAAGGTCCTCCAATGAAATTGGAGATTAGTTTCTTACTTTCTTATTCATTCAATAGAGTTATCTGGTATGATTATGAATGATATAATAATGTGTTTGTCACTTTATTTTCTCAGGTACAAGGAGTCAGAGCTAAATATGGGTGAAAATAGTTGCATTGACCGCTGTGTTTCCAAATATTGGCATGTAAGATATTCCTTATGTCTTCTTTTGGATTCAATGTGTCACTAGCAAGTTTTTTGGTCTATTTTTTTTAAGCTAATTCCATATTTGGTTGTTTGTTTTTCTTGCTAAGATAGTTTCAGATGTTTAAGGATACAATCTTAGTTGGGTTTACTATCTGTTAAAATGTGTGTTCTTTTTGAAATTTCTACTGTTATTCTTGATTGTGCGATGCATGCAAAACAGTTTGTATTTATATCACAGAATGTATGATCTGAATATGGTTTTTACTTTTTGATTCATGGAAACTGCACATGTTGATCATAATCATTGTCTTGTTGTCTAAGTGATGTTTTGTTGCTTTCAGGTGACTAATCTAATTGGTCAGCTGCTTGGTACTGGGAAGCCTCCAATGTGATCCAAGTATATTATATCAGGTGTTCTATTTTGCGGTTTGATCTGCCTGAGCTATGACTACAATATTAGTAGTTGCAGCCTGAGGAAGCTTAATTTTAGTATATTTTGCAAGGTCTTTAGTTTTTCCCCATGACTATTTTCAGATCAATTTATTTTATTAAGAGGGTTAATACCTGTTGTGAACTTTGAGGTAGTTCACAGAACACTCTGGAATAATAATTTACTTGTTTTAATTAAGTTTATTCTTCCATTCTAATTTTGAGTCTTTAGTGTTTACCTTCAGATATGTTACCACCTAGTTGCTCTTTATCTTCATGTTGTTACGAACGGTAGTTCCTATGATTTGGAGTCCATTTGGAAGATAAATAAAGTTTGGTATTCTTTAAAGACAGAAAATAATGAGGGTATCCGAGCCATATAAATTTGAGATTCACAACTAATAAATAAATATATATGCCATATAAAGGCATATTTATAAGTAACTAACACCATTAATTTAATTTTAGTTGGACTTTTTTTCTAAATAAATTTGCCCTCTTATCAAACGATTCATTTATAATTTAAATCAATACTTGATTGAATTTGTTAATTAGAAAAACAACTCTAGAACAAAACGTCGAAATTATTTGTCTTTACTCAAATGTCGAGATTAATTCACCGGAGATTTTATGATCAACTTCAAACCATATATTTAGTCAAAAACTTCAAATCATATATAAGAATATATAACTAGGACAGAAGCCTTAAAAATCTTGGATTTATCTTGCTATGGAAAAACTCTTGGATTTATCTTTCTATGGCAAAACTCTTGTGGTTATAGCTAAAAGTATATAATTGTATAAGAAAGAATACTTGATTAAGTTTGCTGGTTAAATAAATCAAGAAGAAAACATCGAAATGAATTCACAAGCAATTTAGTCAAATAGTACGGTGATTAGACTTATAAATCTTAAATGTGGAGAACTAGATAATTTTATATTTTTTCCTACAAATTGATGTACTTGCAATCATCAAGAGGTCTCTTACCCAATTTTAAGTTGAACCATAAACCATATACTCTTTTTCTTCTCCCAAATGTTGTATCTTTTTAAAAGAAGTTAATTGTTATCTTCATAGGTAAAGTTTATATTTATTAACTACATTTTTATGCTTTTTGTCTAAAAAACTACATCTTTGTTCTTTTGTATTTTTTGTAAGTTTTCATTCCTTCTTTTTATCCTTTGTTCTAATTTTGTCTACATTTTTTTTAAGTTCAATTTAATTTATAAGTATAACAAAAATTAACGAAAACACAATAGAAATTGAACGCTCATAATTAAAATCCACAAGATTCAAATACTAAACGAATTACCTTAATAAGCTAATGAAAAAATTGAAAAATACTGAAAAGGTTTGAAAACTAGCTCCTAAGTCCTTTTTGTATTACTAATAAGTCCTAACAACAATTGAAATTTGAACCATATTTAACCTAAAAAAAACTATTAAAACTTGAAACATATTTAATCTAAAAAAGAAAAATTTAACACTACTCTGAAATAAAATATAAACAAAAATACTAATTAGAAATTAAGACTCAATACAATAATTTTTCAATTACTATTTTTACTTATATTTCATTCCTGATAGAGTACTAAATAGTCTAACATTGCACTTTTTTGACTTCCACTTTCACGAATTTACTCCAATAAGGATGATTCTCCCACACAACTGACATTTTATCCATTGGAACTCTCTTTGTCTTTGGTAGAAAGTTGTAAATAAATATGCTCATCACAACAACCTAATAGGCAAAGAAGATAAACAATCCAAACTTCATGTGACATTGTAGTGAACATTTGAGCAATAACAAAGGTGCAAATCATGTTAACCGAGACATTTATACTTTGAGCCGCAGAACGAACTTCGAGTGGAAAAATCTCGCTAGGTACCAACCATCCTAACGGACACCAAGACCATGCAAATCCTGCAACGTACACACAAATGCTAGTAACAACAACAATAGCATACCACTTTGGCAAAACACTTGATTTATCTTGCTATGGCAAAACACTTGATTTATCTATTCTTTAATGAAAGAGTTTTGCATGACATTTTAATGCATATTTCATGAGAAAAATGTGACACTTGTGAAATTCGAAAAAGACTTGTTTGGGTATGAAAAGAAACAACTGACACAATGCATCACTTCTCACTGCCGCCTCTCTCCTCTACGGCCCGCATCTCCATTCTTCCGTCTGCGACCCGCACATGCCCGTCTCTCTCTGCTTCTCCGTCTTGCTATCGCAGCGGCCAGTCTATCTCAATTTGTTCATCTTAACTATTGGTGAATTTTTCACTATTATCAATGCAAAGTATAATAATATTTTGAAAGTTGTTTATATAGTAATTATTGAAGACTAGTATAGGAAAAAACAATGCAAAGTATAATAGTACTTTGAAAATTGTGTATATAATAATTATTGAAGAGTAGTATAGAGAAAAATAATTAAAGTTATATTGAAAATTGTAAACGACATTGATTTTGAGACAATTTTTTTATACTACAGTGACACTCATTATGAGACAGATAATGTAACTTTTTTTTGTGTCGTGAGTCTCTTGAGATTTGTGCTAATGTTTATACTACCTTTATTTGAATGGTGTAATAGGTGGTGAGCATCAAAGTTCTAGCATCTAGGGTCTTTGATTCAAAGTCTCCTACGATTGAACCAAACATGGAAAATATGGAAAATAAAGAAGAACATGGAAAATAAAGAAGAACAACAATCGTAAAATGTTGTCCCTCTCTAACTGTAAAATCAACCAAAAAATAGTTGAGACCATAGTTATTGAAGTAAGTACATCATTTTCCAAGTTTCACTCACCCTTACTATGCTTATTAGTCTAATTGTCCTTGCTAATTTGATGTATGTCAAGGACTAGTGGAATAAATGCCTTCGCTTTTTGACATTTGCTGTTTTACTTTCGGTATATATTTGGTGTCCGAATCTCGAGTTGAAACATCAATCATATACTGAAAGTTCATATAGTGCAACTCAACTTTAGAGATTATATATGGAACCCCTTTTCGAGATCAGATTTAGAAGTACAATTGTACACCACATTACCTGAATATGGCATATTGAATGCGTGGTCAATTACCCATTCGATTAAACAACTCTAAATAGTAAATAAATGATTTATTCAATGGTCAACCAGGTGAATAGGACAAATATGAAATACCAGAAGATACAATACAATTTACTCATGTTATTCACAATTTAACTGGTTGTTATTTGACAATGATGATATATAATCGAGTTATGAACTTGCAAGGCTTTCACCTATGCAGCAGATATGAATAACATACTACTACTCTAAAAAAACTATTATTTGCTGGCTACCCAAGATGTGCACTTAATGGCAAGGAGGCATCAGAAATAACTTTACTCCATCAACTTCAGACCCTTCCAACTGGAGAGACCGGAGGATAAGCAACGTAACTTGCAGGAATGTCCTCAAATTTACCATGAGCCTTTAGTTCATCTGTTTGAACCGATACAGATTCCCTCCAATTATTTCCTTCATTGGAGTTTCTTGATCCAGAATGTTCATAAGGGAGCTTGCCATCCACCATTGCTATGCAGATGGAGAATGCTTGCAAGGGTGAAAGTGATGAGCCAAAAGATACTGAATATACTCCAGGTTCGAAGAGGGAAAAATTGAAAACAGGATGGCTATCTGGACATTGGTCATTCCCCTGTATTAAGCATTTATGGTAAAAAAAACTTTACTGATCAATTATCTACAAGCTAACTAACTTAGATTAATCTGCAATATGCTAAAAAGGATAGCCAACTTCAATTAATGGATGAGAAAATACCTGGAAGAAAAGCTCATATTGATCTGCAAAATAAGCTTCTGATGTTCTTGATTTTCTGCAGGTTTGGTTATTGTTTGCAAGAATTTTTAGTTTACAAGCCAAATCCCAACCACCACAATCACAGGATCCACCAGTTTTCCAGCGCTCGATCAACGATGAAGGTCCTCCATTGCTTGGAAGACTATGAACCCCACTTGGAAGCACCACTGTTACCTGTAATAAGTCTTGACATTCATTATGGCAACTGCTTTGATGTGCATAATTGACATAATTGATAGCCTTGGGTGATTTGACAACTATAGCAGCAAGCTCATCATTTGGCAGATAGTCAGTCACCTGAGCATCTCCTTGCTTTAACTTTACAGAAAACAAAACAAACTCTTTTGTGATAGAGTCCATGCGATTTTGACTATTTGAATCATTATAGAGCAAATCAGAAACCTTCATTTGGGCAATTACTTGGGGAACGTAATCAGGACCTTTGCTTTTTCCTGTGTGATTAGTCCGACTTCCATTCTTCTTTTTAACCTCCCTAAAAGTGAAAAAAGTATAGATACTGTTGCATTCATCTTGTCTTGAAACAGTTGAGTTCTTCAATGTGGCAGCAAGAATGTTGCTATTGTTGCCAACAGCAAATGTAAAAAGGGGCTGACCATTCTTCATGGAAATTCTCAGTAGAGCTTGAGACGCTGATGGCGTATACCTCTCGTCATTCGACGATTCCGCAGTGTTGACTGTGGAACAGCCAAACCTCTGGTCTTTGTCCAATTCTTTCTCTGGCAGTAGAGTGGAACATTTCCCATTACCTGGCCTACAGTTCTTATTTGTTAACACTGACTCTTTTTGAAATAAATTCATAGAATGATGGCAGTTTGCTGCCTTTGGTTTTAGAAGTGGATCAAGTAATCTCCTTAAAGGGCTGGACCTGCTTTTGCCAGCAGCACCTGATTTGTTGCCTGATATGTTTGAGCCAGCATGACCTCTCGTAATTTCTGAATCTTTTTGAGATAACTCCACAGAATGATGGTAGTTTGTTGCCTTCGGTTTCACCAGTGGATCAAGGAGTCTCCTCAAAGGGCTGGACCTGCTTTTGCCAGCATTTCCAGGTTTATCACCGCCTGTAATGTTTGAGCTAGCATAGCCTCTCACATTTTCTGAACTAGGTTTAAGGGTGGCTGTGGAGCTCTGGTGTGGCACATGTGCAACCTCTTTACAACCAGAAACTTTACTTGTGAAGCCAATGTTGAAGCTAAATCGACGGAAAGGAGAAGAGCTTCTTGATTTCTCCGCAGTTACTTTCTGGTTTACTTCCCTGGGAGGCTCATTTGCAGATGAAGATACAGCAATGGTGTGTTTTCTTTCCTCAGCCTTTCTAGATCTGGATGGACTCATTCCCATTCTGACCGGTACAGGTGCTGAAGGTTCTGAAAAAATAGAAACAGGAATTTTAAAACTTTCTGAATCTATGGAACTGGATCGCGACTCTTTAGGCTGAGAATGGCTTTTGCTAAGTTCATCTGGCAGAGAACAGGAGTGTGAAACATTGCAGTTCAGATATGTACGGGGAGGTTCCTTAGGATTTATTGAAAATCTTGTTTGACTATGGCTTCCTAACCTCTGATCCAAGATGGTTTGCATATCAGGAGCTCCACAATGCCTGTTTTTTTCAGGGGTTTCTCTAGGTAAAATAAGAACAATGGGATCTCTTTTCCCAAGCATATCATGCGCATCAATATTTTGTTCTCTTAAATTCTCCACTTTCTTTTCCATTTGATTAGCTTGAGTGCTCATTACCAGCTTACCACATGATGATGCCTCATAAATTCGGTCATTTGGCAAGATGTCACTTTCCTTAATAATATGTGGACGTAATTGTTTCTTGTCGCATGCTTTCAGTATACTGGTAGGATGGTTTCGGGAAAGATGATCAACAGTCCGAACATATTTTCTCTGTATGTCGATATCCCTGTGGCTACCTCTAAGATTCAGACGATTTCCAACATTTTCTCCAGAGGATTTGACAGCTATAGAATGATCTTGCTTTGAAGAAGCCATTGAGTGAGGTTGCAATGACGGACGGATTATCCTTTGACGAGAAGGAGACCAATTTAGACCCCTTCTAGAATTGCCAGATAATTCCTCCGTATGAATAGAAGATGATGCATTACTAGACGATGTTGAGCACCGGCTACTACTGTGGGGTACATGTTTATGGCTGTATTGCCAATGTTCTAGACTGGCCCAATCAAGGACCCCAACATTCAAAAATTTATCAGGGATTTTTTCTCCCCTCTCCAAATAACCTGGTAAACTCGACATGTACTTAACAACCTCGTCTTCCTCATTTTCTCTTCCACAAGTTGATTGCTTTTGTTGATTCGGACAATATTTTAAAGAATTCTCTGCCTCATTTCTGGTAATTTCATTATGAACATCAGCATATGATAGAGAAGACTTCTCTGGTTTGAACCCATCAATAAGTTTTCTACTCATGCTGGTGGATAACTTCCGGGCTTCAGTTCTAATCTGAGATCAGTTGGATAAACATTCCAAGCTCCAGCTTTGAAAATACCTTTTTGTCTCCGAAAGAGATTTCAGTTGGGAAAATGTTACTAATTGTTTTCCATCTGCAAAACTGAATTACAATTACAAATCAAATTTCCAAAAAACAAAGATTTCATTAACTGAATTATCACTTATAGAGAATAAAGAAAAAAAAAACATATCAATATCAGGGGTATCATCTACTTCTACTCCCATTTTATTTTTGTTTCCTCATTTTAATAACCACGTCAAAGTGATGAAACAAATGAAAAACTAATAATAAGTAATACTAAACGATATTAAAGAGAAAATAAACCTGACTTTAATTTGGTCAGTCGGCAGCAACAACAAATGAGCAAATTCAACGATTTAATCGCATGTAACTAGTTAGTATAATGGTGAGAATTTATAAGACTGAAAAATCTTTCTGTAAAGAAAGCATAACGATAAACCTTTAGGAAAACGTCCCTCACAATCACTCCCCCTTCCCCTCAGCCTCACTCACAAACCAACCAACCCTGCTCACAATAGAAACTAAAGGGTATAAAGGTTGGAGCTTTTCTGCTTTGAACTGTTGTTCCTAATCTATCATCTAATAACAACTGCTCAAGATATGAAAAATCAGAGGAGGGGAATTTCGCAAATTAAAAGTGTAACTCGGTTTATGAATTATTGCAAAAAATTGAAATTGAAATTAAAAATTACGTGGATGAAAAATGCAGGGAAAAAACCGAAATCACATAAGCAAAAATTGCGGAAGCTAAAAAAACAAATGGTAGTGGTCCACGCACGCAAGCCTATTTTCAAAACATTATCGATTAAAGAAAAATGTGCATTATCATCATGCAACAACAACTAATTGCAAAATGTTTTGCCAAAATAACGGAACGAAACGCTCCAATATTCCATTATTCATTTATAGCTATTCAACAGATTAATTTAACGGTTGGTAAATAGGTTATTGAAGCAAGGTTAAAAATGTGGCTAATTGATGATTTATTTATGTAAATCCTAAAATCTTGTAATAATAGATTAAAAGACGAATCTAAATGCGAATGTAATAAAATATCTAAACTGCATTTTGAAGTTAGGGAATGCATACCTGAGAAGCGAGAAATGAAAGGGATGAAACTGAGTGTTGTCTAGCTTGGAGAAAAAGAAAAGAGTGTCGGTGCCGTCGTTTGGTTGGAAAACGACATCGCAGCAGAATGAAGTGCAAGGCCAGCAACACCAAAACGCAAACTCCACTTCCAACACTTGTAGTGTCGTCCTAGAGAGAGAGAGAGAGATGTTTCTTTCTCGCTTGGCTTGATTTCTGTGCAGTGATTACTGTAACTGTGATGAGTGATGATAGTCAATGAAGATTCGTGTGGTGGGGTCCATTCTTTTCATCTAACGGCTTAAATGTGTAATATGTGATCATACGGTGATGAGTGCATCAAATAGATGTAAAGCTTATCGTGTTCTCGGGTCCCATATGATTACGCCTCGTGTGGCTGGATTGGCTTTAGCCTTTTTGATTTATTATTATTGAAAGATGATTTGGTACGACTAATATGGGCCCATTTAAATGATTCTAGGGAATCTGGACCATCATTGGGCCTAATTCAGAGATTAAGTTATGGAATAAATTGAAATTGCTGTTGTCGACGTATTCCGATAGCAGAAAATTGGTGTTCACTTTTATCACTTTCTTTGTCATCATCTCATTATGATGCAGATGATCTCAATTGTGGTTTCTGAGTAATGATCCTTCTCAAAAGAAATCGACATTCATTACTAGAGTTATCTTAATATTTTTGGAGGTCATATTCGAATGGATAGTGACGTCTAATAGACTGCATTTTAAAATGTTCAATGTACAAAATTAATGATATCAATATTATTTTTTTAAAATTAAGATATATTATATAAGAAAATTAGAATCATCTCTAATTAGAGATCATCTGCCAATATTTACTGGTCAATCGACCTGTTCATTACTACTATAGTTTTAAAAGCATCTACAAATAGTCACCCTATTATAAAATTACTACTATAGTTTTAAAAGCATCTACAAATAGTCACCCTATTATAAAGTAAAATATACGTGTGGTTATAAAGAATTGTAGTTATATAAGTACCATTTCTCTTCACTTTTTTGGGGTCCAATATCATAAGTTGTTTTAAAATAAATTATTTGTTGAAATGCAATGACATAGAGTTATTGATGAGATTTCTTTAGTAAATTTTTTTGAGGCGTTAAGTTGGAGAAAATTATACTTATTAAGTACTGTGATTAAAAAAAATTAAAATGATTCATATGTACATGTGGGATTTGTTTTAAGAATCCAAATTGAGGTATTTCATTAAGGATGCTCCAAGGTAAATATTTTTTCTATAATGAAATATAAATACAAATAATTTTAAAATGTGGATCTATTTGAAGGTGCGAACACGAGAATGGGGTTAAATTGTGTTTGCACAAAGTTGATAACTTTTTGATAATTTATAAATAATTAAAAATTAGTTTGGTTTTGGTGACTTACTTGGAGTAGAAGCAATCGAATTTAGAGGCAGCAAGCAATTAAAGCATAAATAATTTGACGCGTAGAATTATCCTGGTTCACCACTAATTTGGCTACATCCAATCCCCTCATTCAGAAGGCTTTAATCCACTAATTCAAAAACCTTGAATTACAAAGCACCTGACCCTCCAAGCCAGTCTTCCCAAACAACATGACAACCCCAGACTTTTGAGGAACTAACCACCTCGACCCTATAAGCCAAGTCTTCTCCTAACAATCTGACGACCCCATATTGAAGAAGGAACTAAACCACTATCGGGTTGGATACAAGAGATTGAAACTTGAGTAGTTGCTTCTAACAAAGCTGATAATAATAATAACTCTCACAGTTTAAGAAAAGAACACTCAGAAAATATTTATAACCTGAACAAGTGTTTCTCTCTTTGAACTCTAAGATGAATTGAGAACTTTGAGCTTGAGTTACTCTTTTCTGCTTTTCGATGTTTTTCTCCTTCAGCCTTGAGTGTCTATTTATAGTGAAAATTTGGGCTTCAATTTAGTCCATATTTAATTCTGAATTGTATCTTGTTTAGATTGAGTTTGTAAGTTCTTCAAATTGATTCTGTTCCTATTTTGTGTAGATTGACTTTGTAAATTCTTCAAATCAAATATTCTTCAAATCTTCATTAAATGTTGATCAAATATTCTTCAAAACTTCATTAAAATATTGATCAAATCTTCTTCAAATGTAGGTAAAATATTCTTCAAATCTTGACCATATTTTCTTTTCAACTTGGTCAAAGATTTTCTTCAATTATAAATATGAATCAAATCTTATTTTAGATTTTTCATCCATTATAAATTTGAATCAACTCTTATTTTAGATTTTCTTCAATTATAAATTTGAATCAAATCTTATTTTAGATTTTCATCAATTATAATTTGGAATCAAATCTTATTTTAGATTTTCATCAATTATAATTTGGAATCAAATCTTATTTTAGATTTTCATCAATTACATGAAGTTTCTTTCATACTCTTTGAAAACAAATATATTATTCTTATAAAATACTTTTGTTAACATCAAAACTCTAAATATAAAATCAATTTGGTTCCAACAGTATTTTGTTTATTTGTGAAAATATTTTACATTTTTATTTCTTAAATTTTGTGTTAATTTTACTTATTAATAAATAGTTAAGATACTTTTGAAGTGAATAATTATTTATCTTTCTATAAATAATGAAAATGACAACAACAAAAACTATTATCTTTATTTAAGGAAATGAATCTTCAGTAATTGACATTTTACTTCTCTTTACGACAATTGTTCACTTAAATGATTTCTCGTTAAGATAAAATGAATACACATTTAAAAAAATGAAAACACAACATAATTTCATAAAGCAAACGGGCTTAATATTTTAGGCATTTGTCAAATTGAAAATTTCTAAAAAAATGCTAGATATGTTTTCAAAACTCGCCAAAGAAAATAGCCAAACAAATATTATATTTGTATTCTCTTTATGTTTATTAGTTGAACAAGAGAAGCAAAAAGATCTTAATTTTGATGATTGTTAGAGTAAAATTTATTACGTCAACTAATCAAAATCATCATTTATATGACTTTTATGATAAATATGTTTGACTTACAATAAAAAATATTTATATTGCAGGTGAATATCAATTGAATTATTATTATAATGTAGGACTACACTTTTTCTTCTTTTTTTTTTTTTTTTATAAAATTTTTCTTTTAAAGAACTACACTTTTGAATGAGTAAGTTTGAATCATTTAGTAAGTTGTCAAATTCTTTCTCCATTTCTTCACACAAAATACATGGTTCAGATTTTGTTACCTCGTTTTCTTCAGTGTTGGCCATTAAACATACGTTGGCTTCTTCATCTTCTTCTTCATCAGATTCATCTGAGTTATCCCATGTAGCCATCATTGATTTCTTTTTGAAAGGAAATTTGTTTGGTTGAATCTGATTATGCTCAACTCTTGTTTGAGAATAAATTCAGAATAAAATAACTCAGTAAGATGATCTGGAAGTATGAGACAATTTCAGCCTGATTTCTTTTGTGAATGAGATAGCTTCAAGAATGCAAGTGAATGTGATTTTATGAGAATTCTTGGCACTTGAAGTTCTGAATAATGCTTGCGAATTTGCCTTGCTTTTATAGATGATTTGGGCAATTAATTCTGGTCAGAAAGAGCTGTTGGTAGTGCTCTGTTTTCCTCTGACACAAACAACCTTTCTGTTTGAAAAAATACACCATTCACGTGACAGTTTTGGGTTTTACTGTTTTGGGCCGTTTTGCTTAATCACTCTCATATTTCCTGTGCGTTTTAATTACCCATTAAGCTACAAAAATACTTGGTGATTATTGGGCTTTGATCTGGACACTTGATTCGATCCAAAACTGTTTGGAAAGGAGTGAATAATTTTTGCAGAACTGAGAAGTCTTATTCTGCATAAACAAAGATTGTTCTTCTCAAAAACGGAGAACGTTGATTAAAAGTGGAGATTGATTATCAATCTGGTCGGATAGTCTTCTGGACAATCTGATGACTTATAATCAACCTTGAAGTTCAGTTTTGCTTCAACTTTCTTGACAGTTCCAGACTGGAGAAAGTTACAGTCCGTTTTTGACATGGTTAAATTCGTGATGATTTATCTTAATGATTTGATAACCGTTTTAAGTAATAATGATTCCTATCTATTCCTTGCTATGTGCTGATAAAATTGGTATAAAGAATTAAGGCAGAATCATTATTAAAGTGCTGGAGAAAGTTTGGTGAAGTGGCTGCGATAGACAGTCTTGATTCTGCAGAACATTATCTGTTTTGTATAACTTATGATTAAGAATGTTCAATTTAGTTTTTTATCTGATTTCTTTGCTTTGCTTTATTCCTATCTTTAATAAAAACACTCAAGAGCACATATTAAATTAACATAACATTTAGAATCATAATTAACATACTTAATTAACCTTTGTTTATTTTCATCAAAACTTAATTTAAGAGTTTGTCTTAACAAATGTTTTATTAATTATTTCAAAATAATCAATAAATAGTTCAATTTTGTATAAATAAAAGTTATTTTTTGTTGATTATTCAAATAAATATATATAAAAAAATTGATAATCTGAATTTTTGTTTGAATTATTAAAATTGTCAGATTTTCTTTTCTTGAATAGTTATTATAAAATTTGTGGAGGCAAAAATAGGATTTAAGGTAGTATCGGAACTACATAGAGCCCATATTATATTTTTCTAACATCAAACTCGATACACAGAGGAATGCGGATTTTTTATAATTATATATTTTTTTTAATTTGACATTAAATTGTTGCACATCGAAAAAAAATATTCAAATGCCCTACTTTTTAAATCCAATAGATGATTGTTGGCTGAGCTTGCCAAGAAGGTCGCATCTTGAAGATGCGGCTGGGGTTAATTTTTTTTCCTCATTTTAACAATTGAAAAATTGTTTATTTAATAAATTAAAAATAATTAAAATATTAAAAAAAACAAAAAATATTAATAAAATAAAATACATTAAATTGAAGAAAAAAATGCGGTTGATTAGACGTGCCTAAACAAATAACGTGTTATATTATTTTAACAGCTCCCTCCAATTTTATGAATAAATTTAAATTATTTTAACAATTGTCTCCTGTTTTGCAGATAAGCAATTTAATTATATTTTGTTCACAATTTCCTTTTATTTTTTCTCTGAATCTAATAAATAAAAATAATAATTATAATATTAATAAAATACATCAATTGACTAGAGGCGCCAAAACAAATAAAGTTTTCCTAATATTTTGTAGATAAAATAGCAACACAATTTTATTTTGCTGACAACTCCCTCTTATTTTTATTCCGATCTAATAAATAAAAAATAATATTAAAAATAATAACAAAAATAAAATATTGTTAATTTAATTTACAAAATAATAATTAATATAAAAATATCAAAATACATTTAATAGAAAAAAAATACATCAAAGTTAATGTGGTTGGGTAAATGTATTTTGGTTTATTAAAATATTTT
>JBBPBP010000002.1:50062802-50083993 GCA_037974735.1 Cicer chorassanicum | reverse complement strand
CTATACCAAAAAAAAAAAAAAACGGAAATTAAATAACAGGGACGGCGGAGCGAAATTGCAGACGAACATCACCGTCCCGTCGGCAATAATGGAGGCTCGTCATGCATCTCTAGGTCGACGAACGGTAGACATCATTCTCGATTACCATTGCCTTCTCTCTTCCATTTCTTACTTTTCGTTCTAGCGGATTCACCTCGACCATTTCATCTTCAATTTTTGTTTAATTAATCTATATTTGATTTCTTTCATTCTCTAATAATTTGATTTCAATTTAATTGTATGATTGATTGCATGCATAGCTAGAGGAAATTCGTCAAAAGAGGGCCGCGGAAAGATTGGTTAAAGCCTCTTCCGGACCAGATCTAAGCCTGGTTCCGACCACCTCCGGTTAGTATTTTCGGCGAACAGAAACAACCTATTTCATACACTCTTTCATTTCTGTATGTATCTTTTTGCGATTTCCGATTCTGCAATCAAAATTGTTTTTACTTTTCCTTCAGAGATGGCTGCAATTAACAAGTCGGAGAGCGGAAATAGACTCTCTGAGGTAATACCTATTTTCCTTTTTTATTGTTGCTTATTCCTTCAAAAGTTTAATGGAGACGCAGGAAAATGGTTTTAGGCCACATTGTAACCGTAACATAAAAATAACTGCAAAATGGTGGATTTGCATTGGACATTAGTGTAAAACAATTAAGATTAGGAGTCTCTGTTGAATGATTTTGTGATTTTGTTTTGAAAGACGCAATCATCTGAAGTTTGAACTCAATTGTGTGTATACTATTAATACAGTCAGACGTTAGTTCCCTATTATCTCAAATAAAAGATCTGCAAAAGAAGAACACCGACTTGGAGGAAGAAAACAGGAAAATAACTTTAAAGGTGAAGATTCAGATTGTTAATTTATTCATTTATATTTATAGGTCCACAAAAAATAAACTCTTAGGCTGATTGTAGTTTGTCTATTGTTGCAGCTTCAAACAGTGGAAATTGATAACGGTGCAATGCACAAGAAGTTGAATGAACTGGTAAACAAAAAGGCTTGACAGGGAACTTTTATAGTTTGAGTTACAAATTTGATCATGGATATTACCTTGTGAAACATAAAAACCCTTTTATAGTCCTAATGTCTTCTCACTCAATAGTATGGAGATTGTAATGGCTTTAACACTTAGTAAGAAAGCCCAATTTGATTTATGTAGGAGCAAAGTACGGTGCCATCTCTAAGGAAAGCTCTCAAGGATGTTGCAATGGAAAAAGATGCTGCTGTTGTCGCACGTGTAATTATATATTCAATAAATAAAACAAGATAAACTCAATCAAGAAAACAAGATAAAAGAGATACCACTTTGATCTCTTTTCCCTCATTTTCTTGTTATTTGTCGACTAGAACACGTTTAGGGGGCCTTATGGGAAAATGTCAGGTTCTTGGACAAGCAATGCTTGAAGGCCATTTTGCAACAGTATGAGCCGGTAAAGATGATAATCGTTTACGGACTTGCAAACGACATTGTCGTTGGAGAAAGTGATGGTGGTTGGGGCACCTTTCATAGGAGACTAGAGATTTCGTAAGTCATTGGATTCTTCAATGAAAGTTAACCCCACCGCCGTCACTATCTTTGAAGACAATGTTGTTTGCCAGTCCCCAAACGACCGTTCCATACTTCTGCAAAATGGTTTTCAAGCTCTACTTGTGCATGGCCCTGACACTTTTTCCAGAAGGCCCCCCTCAACGTGTTACAGTATGAATATGAAGAAGAAAAAGGAAAAGAGATATTCGTGTATCTTGTTTTTAATCTTTCACGATACCAATTGTAGCTTACATATTCATGCAGGAGGACCTTTTAGCGCAGCTTCGTACCCTGAAGAAACGTCTTAAGGAAGCAGAAGATGAACAATATCGTGTATGGGAACTTTTATTTTACTAAAAAACTATAAGATTAAAGACCAATTTTTGTTTTCAAGATCTTATTGGCTAGCTTGCTCTAGGCTGAGGAAGATGCAGCAGCATTGAGAGCAGAATTGAACTCAATTCAGCAACAATCAATGACTAACGCAGTTAGTACAATTTCATCTCTTGGGCCACCAGACCATCTCCAAATATTAGAAAAGGAGTTAGCTGGTTTAAAATTGGAACTACAGGTGAGTTATGATTGTGTTATTGACACTGTGCTCCTTTTATTTAGGACCTGTTTACTTTCCGTATTTTCATTTTCACCTTAGCTAATAAACATAATAGAATATAGGTTTAAAATACTTCCCTCGCCACTTTCTTTTACAATTATTGAAAATAGATTTAGCATTTTAAGAATTTTTGAAAATGCCAAAGCACTGTTTTCATTGTTTCTGAAAATGCATTCTCCCTAGTTATCCTTCTACCTTCTCTCTATCACAATTATTCACTACATGGGTCTTCCATCTCCTTGTTAGGAAATTTAAAACGAACACAAGTTTTAGAAAATGAAAACTGAAAACAATATTTTCAAGTAAACAGACCCTTAATTTCTTATTCTGTTGTTTGTCTAACGGTGATTATAATTTACAGCGAGAGTCGCTGTTGAGGCACCAGGGGCAAGAACAATTAGCTAAAGAGCAAAGCCGCATTGCATCACTGATGTCTGAAAAGCAGGAGTTGGAAGAAAAACTAAACTCTGTGTCAAGAGAGGCTGCAGGTTCTGCTCATAAATACTTCTAATATTCCATATTAAATTTGTAATGGCTTAATGAAACAAAGCATGCTAGCTATTAGTTATGTAAGCAGCGGCTCTTTTTGGATGCTTTATACCATCCTGAGATTTCAAATGATTTGGCCAGGAGATCAAGTTCTTCATTGGTGGAAGCATTCTACTTCTTAGACTAGTAAATGATGATTATTAGAAGCGTTGGCGGGATTTCAACAATCCGCCATGTGCATTTTACACGTGATGGAGGCTTATATGGCGGCCAAAAATAGCGAATTTTGGCCTCTCCGCCATAAACCACCATCTGTCATCGACAACATTGATTATTACTACCACCATGTTCTCCTTAAGAAATACATGCCTTATACTTACTAGGAGTGGTCCCTGGTACTGACTTCAGTTAATGTAGATTCACATCTACCTATAGACTTGTGCCATGGAATCTTCGTGATACTATGGATATCTGTGAACTTAATATTTGGTTCCATTTTCTCACTGCATTTGATTTGATATTCCTTCTTGTTGTATTGGTGCACTATAACTTGGAATTGACCCTATGTTATGCACATGCAGAAGTCTCAGACAAAGCAACTCACAAGGCATTTTCTCTGGTGAGAAAAACTTCTTTGATTCAGTTAATTTTCAATTTTTGGCATCTGTTTGCTGATCAATTATGCCAAGAAATTTAAATTACTGTTTCATTTAAATCACTGGTTAGGTATTAGAAAACCAACCCCTCTGACTCCTCACTCTTGAATGTGAGGATTCCTTCTTAATCTACTCTCCTTTTCAATGTGCAACATGACTTGGAAGATTGATTTTTATTGGTCGTACGGTCGAGGGGGGCATCTCATTCAATCTTCTTGAAGGATATAGTAATCACCAAACTTTTTGGACTAGAATGTAGATGAGCTGCATATTCTTTTACAACCTTCCCATATTTTTTATCTTTCAAGCAAGTCTGAATTATTTTCAATCATTATTTCAAGCTCTTTATGTACTACCACTACCACCTCAAACATAACTGTAGTATTTATGTGATCTATCACGGGTGTTTGGGCAGCTGATGATGAATTCCCTAGTGTTACCCCCGTCTCCATTTCCATGCTAGTATGTTTTTGTTTAATGGTCAAACTTTTGCTGAATCTCAGGAAGACAAGCAGAAACTTGATAAGCAGTTACATGATATGGCGTTAGTTGTAGAGAGGCTGGAAAGCAGTAGGCAGAAACTTCTAATGGAGGTGAACTCTTCCTTTCTATATTTTACTTTGTACTTTGCTGTGTATATTCCATCTGATAGAGTGGTTAGTTTGTCATCCTGTTGGCAGATTGATTCGCAATCTACAGAAATAGAGAGGCTTTTTGAGGAAAATTCTAATCTCTCAAATTCATATCAAGAGGCAATTGGTGCAGCAGCAAGATGGGAAAACCAGGTAACAATTAATATCATCAGGAGTCTGACTAAATGTTATTTATGGTTACTGGTTTAAGGGTCTCGTCTATGTGACCATGGTTTAATATTTTATCTGACTTGTCTTCTAAATAGGGAAATCCTTCCCTATTTCTTTGTAGAAAAATAGTGATTCCTATCATTTTTTGGAGTCAATGATCAAGAATCTCTGCATCTTTTGACTAATGAAATTCAGTGAACAAATTCCGACTAAATTTTTTAATAATGCGGTAGATTTATCTGAGAGTTTTAGTTCAAAGGCTCTTAATTAAATAAATGAAATCTAGGATAAATACTGTTGTGCTAAATAATTCATTGCCCGAGCCAGGGATGAATGTTCTTTTATGTCTTGCAAAATCTTGCCTCGCTTGACAAAGTAATACATTGGTCGATATGACACCCTCTTTTTGGTTCTATTAGTGTGCCAGTCACATATATTATTATGGCTAGCTGGTGAAGCAATTTTATATGGAGTCTTGCATTGAGTGGTGGTTTTCTCATGCATGTGTATTTTTTCCTGCATTCTATTTTGGCTAAGACCGGTGTGGTTGTTATATAAATTTTGGTGTGAACAATTTTTTATCTATTTATGCTGTGTTAAGATCTTTGTGTAAGGTGAATACATTATGACAAACGTGATGGTTCCAGACTGAAAAGAATTTGGCTTCTTACTATTACTGTGTTGACTGGTGGTTCTGCAGGTGATGGATTGTCTTAAGCAAAATGAAGAGCTGCGTGGGATTCTAGAAAATTTGCGAATGGAACAGGCCAAGGGCTTACCAGACTCCTTTAAGAATGGGGTGCATGAGATTGGTTCCTCAATATCAACAGGAGAGGTGGCATCTCTGAAGGTTATTATAATTTATACTTACCCTACTCATAATGTACCTGTTCTTCTTCCTTGTTAACTCATGTTCCCTTGTTGGGACTTCTTGGGTCAAAAGTTTACTCTAAAATACCCTTAACAGTGAATGTAGCATGAAAATCCTAAAATACCCTTAAAAATACCCGTTTTAGTGGATGACAGGGCCATCCTTTGTATTTCGTACTGTAAAAATGAGATTTGTCTCCTTTAAAGTGAGCAACTCACTCTAGAGAATAAAGTGAAATATCAACCATTGATTAACAAATCAAAGGTAGATAGTAGGTACATCATAACAAATCATGACTTTTGTTATAATAACAATACTTGATTTTCCCACTTTACACTTTACTCACTTTAGAGGATCCAAATTCGTAAAATTAATTGTCAAACTAAGATTTTCTGATTTTTCTTATGAGAAACTTCAGGAATTGTGTTTGATTGAGGTTCCTTCTGTTCTCAAAACTTTGACAACTTGTCATTGGTTTCTGTTCCTTATTCTTCACCCGTTTGCTTGTTTGGCAGGGCCAACTTGTGAAGGAACTGAGCAGAGCGGAGGCACTATCAGCAGAAGTCATGCAGCTCTCTGCACAACTTGAACAAGTCAAACAAGCATATGATGGTCTCGCACGCTTGTAAGACCCTTTCTGTTTTTTCGCTGTATCAAGCACATATCATTTATTCACTCTGGCCTTAAGTTTCTTGTATCGGGTGCTCCTTTGTTAATGTGATCCACAATATTGCAGTTATAGGCCAGTGCTGCGCAACATTGAAAGCGGCCTCATAAAAATGAAGCAAGACAACTCATTGTCTGTAAGATAATGGCAATGAGCAGGTTCATGATGACACTCTGGTTGTGATTGTGAAGCTCTAACTTAATGACATGAATTTCCAAGGTAAACAGAATTTTTTGTACCAATGTTCATATCAGTTTCATAAAAATGAAGCAGAATGGTTCAGTTACTGGTGGTGATGGAAATGACAGCTCTCTGGCAATACCCAGCATGAGAAACCCTATATTATATTGAGACATGAATTTGTAAGATGTGTCATTCTTTATACCATACTTAATATGTAAAGAACAAACACTATCAATTTGGGGAGTATATTTTGATGATAGTTTTGTATAAACCAAACTTAGATCGAAAGTGTTGTAACAAAACAATTTTTTCTGGTTGATGTGTCTCCTTGTTGTAGGGCGCATAACAAAGTTGTCTTTTGTGGTTTGATTTTTGAGGAATTACCTTCTAGTTTGATATCAGGAAATGTTCAAATGAGAGAGATAAAAAATCAAATGACAATGAGGCCACTCCTTCCCTCGCATCATCTTGGTGTATAAATTTCTTTCATTGGATTTACGGGACAAGTGACACTTTACACAAAAATATTTTCGGCAGGATTATTGCGTACCTTAGATAGCTCACATAGCTGCATTTTGGTATTTACGGACATTGTTTCAAATTATCCTTCAGAAAAGTGTAATCATAAACCTCTAGAGTGCATAAGAAATCATATAAAGTGAAGCCTCTGTGTGGTGTTTCATGGGTTGTCTAAAACGCTTTACACTCTGTTAACTTGAATATATCAAACAGCCTTATTTCATAGGTACATTCCAGATATAAACAGGGTGTTTAACACTACAGTCCAATACTAACAAACAGAAAGTGAGCAATTCGTATAGAACCAACTGTCCTCAATCATGAAATTTGCTGACCCCTTCAATAATTTTAAAGCAAGACATGATTCGTGATTCCAATCTAGAATGGCATCGGTGTTTATTTATTCTGGTTCACATGAATTAAAAAATTCACCAGAATTTGTTTTACCTACCTCGTTCTAAACTGTTGTGGAATCTCTTAAAAAACTTTTGGACGGACAAAGGAAAAGAATAACCTCAAAAGCAATAATTAGGTTATTTTAGTTTAGATAATAAAAGTATATCTACATTTTAATTTAGTTAAAGTGTATAGTAATTTTATCCTTTATTTTGTGAACTTTATCATTAACTTCTTATACAAAAACATTTACACAATAAACACTCAATTAACTTTATTACGCAAATGCACCCTTAATCAATAATAACCAAATGAATAAAGGCCTAATCAATCAATGCCCTTTAATCCGGTGATTACTATTCCATTATGAAAAGCAAAACCATAAAACAATTATAGGACCTAAGTGACCAGTCATGCTTATTAGCCATGATGGTTATTATTATAAAAGAGACAGAAGAGGTAAGCTAGCAGTGTGTCCTATCTTCTTTTCTTTTCCTCCAACCATGAAAATCAAAAGCATATGTTTCTGCCTAAGAGGGCGCAGGAGTAAGGAAAACGAAGTGGAAGATTTAGAGAAACTCTCCAATGACAAGACTAGTCACCAGGGAAAAAATGAAGGGTATCCTTCCACAACAACACATGCTGGTGATGGTGCTGACAACAATGTTCATGGAGGCAGCACCATTGGTAGCAACGATGCAGGAGTAGTTGCTTCTGGAGTGGTTACTGCAGCTCATGAGTCTTTGATGAATCAAGATGGAAGTGGTCATGGTCATGCTCATCATGGAAGTGGATCTTGTGGAGATGGTGAAGGGTAGCACTCATACATCATACATGCACGAGCAAGTTTTTATTTTCTAAGCTACTACTACAAAATGACTTGGTTTGCAATAAAAAAATTCTTTGTAATTTTCTTCTTATCGACCTTGCTTTGCTAGCTTATAAATAAAGCTTTGATTGCTTCTTATGGTCCTGTATGGAGTTTTTTATTTTTTCATTTTAATTTTTATGTTGAGACTATAAATCATCAACATAAACAATATGACATATAAACGAGATATATATGATACACATAGATAAAACTCAGGTTCATGTTTTTAGGTCTTGATGCACAATTCATTTTGATATCATATTCATGTGAGGAATACTTGGTTCAATTATTTGTTTGGTCAAAAGAATATTTTGTTATCATTAAATTGGACTGGCCAAGTGGGAAGGCTACTAAAGCCTCTACTTTAGGCTTCTCCATTTTTATTTTTTTAAGCCCATGGTTCAAAAATGAAATCACTTAGAGTGGAACTCGTGATACTAGGAGTTGAAATAGAAAATAATTTAGATATCGTAAACTCCTTGATCAAAAAACTCATTTTAAAATTTATTTTGGTTCTATACATAAGTTGGATGGACTCTGCTATTTTAAATTATTTTTAATCCTATACATGTTTACCATTAAATTATCCTTTTATTATTCAACAAGTTCTGTCTTACAGGAGCTTGTTTGTGTGTTTTGATATATAATTTAACAAAAAAAGTTGCAAATAAAATGTTGTTTCCTTAAGTTATTTCAAACCACTTATAGATAAATTATAATGTCTGTAGTTTAATTGATTAAAATATTTCCAAAATTATCGGAGTTTAGCGCAAGTAATTGATACACAGAATATGTAAATGCCGTAAATATCGAGATACCGAATTTGATTATGCCAATTAAAAAAATCTTTTCTAAAAAATTGCATTAACTTTTGTTTAAGTCACACAAATACTTTATTGTAAGATAAATTCAAATATCTTATTTTAAATGTCTCTTTGAGGACGTTAAAACGAGTATTTTGACAACTAAAATTTTAATCATTGAAAGGAGATAAATGTAAATCTATTTGTAAAACGAGTATTTTGACAACTAAAATTTTAATCATTAAAAGGAGACAAATGTAAATCTATTTGTAAATGTTCAGTGAACTATAAAATTTTCTTTATTTTGTACTCTAGCATCTTCCTCCCACTCGAAATTATTTTAGCAAAAAGAAAGGTGTCAGAGACATCCCTTAAAAAATTTTATTTATTAAAAATACTATATTTACTACCTTAGTTATTTTAAATACCACAATTTTTAATATGATTTCCTTTTTAAATATGACAAGCAAATTAATAATTAGAAACACCTTTATAATTAAAGTTGCGACAAAAAACTATGACAACAAATCTTATAATTAGCTATTTAACACATTTATTCACCGTATTTTCCACCAAATTTAAAAATAAAACAATTTTCGCAATTTATTTTATAAACTAGAATTGTTTCTAGAAATCAAAAGAAATATTATATTGACAAATATTTAATTTATATTTTTAAAATAATTTATTTTTTATAAAAAATAATTAATTTTTTTTGTTGCTAATTCTTAAATTAATTTTTTAGAGCAAAATCTTTTAATATATTTATTATCTAAGCAATAATTTTTTAATAATTTGGGCTTTTATTTATTTATAGTTTAAAGCAAATAGGAGGAAATGAAAAATGGACAAGAAATGTGTTTGTTTGGAAGAAGAGCAAGAAGAGAAGAAGAAATGAAAGGATGAGGAAGCAGGTGGTAAAGACACGTGGGGGGTGTGGTGTTTATAATCGGATGCAAACCTATTTATATTCCTCTCTTTATTCTCTCTCTTTCTCCTCCGCCTCTTCTCTCTCTCTCTCTCTCTCTCTCTCTCTCATATCACATCCTTCTCCCCCCTCCATCCAATCGCAAACCCTAGAACCAGACTCAACTATCCCTCTCTCTTCTATTCCCCTTCCCAATCGCTCACAATAAGATAATACTCTGATTCACCCACACAATTTCGCCGAAATTCTCTTCATGGCGGCTTCAACCACAAGCCAGGTTTATATCGATGTAATCGAGGATGTCATGGTCAAGGTTCGTGACGAGTTCACCAACAACGGTGGTCCTGGAGAAGAAGTTCTCAGAGAGCTTCAAGCCGTAATTTCATCATTTCTTTCTTTTCTTCAATTTGTTAACGCGTTTTTTTTATACATAAATCTCATCATTTTAACATGCGTTGATTTAATTTCCAAGAATTTTTGTTTCTAGGTTTGATTATTGATTTAGGGTTTTGGATCCGATCAATTTTTCGTTTTTTTAGGTTTATTTACCACAGTTGTTTAAGTTGTTAGTTTCTTGTTTTTGATAATTTGTTTAGATTTGGGAATCCAAGATGATTCAAGCTGGTGCAGTGCTTGGTCCAATTGAGAGGTCTAGTGGAGCTAATAAACCGACACCTGGTGGTCCAATTACTCCGGTTCATGATCTTAATGTTCCGTATGAGGGAACTGAGGAGTATGAAACTCCTACTGCTGAAATACTTTTTCCCCCTGTGAGTTTTAACTCAAACCACAGTTATTAGTTGAATGTGTTTATTGTTAAAATGAATGAAAGTTATTGGATTGTTGATATGGGATTTGCAGACTCCGTTGCAAACTCCAATTCAAACTCCTTTACCTGGAACTGGGGATACCCCAACATATAACATTCCTACTGGACCAAGTGATTACCCTTCTTCTGGAAATGATACTACTGGTGGAAATGCTGATGTCAAAGGTGGAAGACCGGGTCCATACATGGTAAAGCTCATTCTTTTGTCGTTTCATATATCGAGAAATTTTCACACGCCAAAATTATATGTTTTCCGTGAGGCTAGATCTTCTCGTGCACGCATACAATTACAACAACAAAAACGAGGGTGGGAGGTGAAAGACAAAGATTAAGAGAGATAGAGAGAAATGAGAGTGCTGGGGGATGTAGAGGGAATTTGTTGGAGAGGATCCAAATCCATTTACTATCGAAATAGTTTCTCAATTGCCTTTCTAAATTTGTGCGATCGATTTAAATTTATGTCTATTGTACAGTTGCTGAACTATTCTCTTTAGTTTGTGTTGTTTTTAATATGTGGATTGATATTGTACTTTAATTCTTTGCAGCAACCTCCTTCTCCTTGGATTAATCAGAGGCCTCCACTTGATGTCAACGTTGGTAAGTCTTGTAGAAATTCAGATCAAAGTTTAATAAAATGGATTTGCAGTAATAATGGATTGCATTACTGTAGCTTATGTGGAAGGACGGGAGGAAGCAGATAGAGGAGCTTCTAATCAACCTATGACACAGGTAAGCAAGTCATTGCGGGTTTATAGAAGACTTATTCTTCCCTGTTTTAAAAATTAGACCAGACCTCACGGTAGAGCTCTTTTTTGTTTCAACACATTTAATGGATATTTTTGTCTAGAATGTGAGGCCTGGATGGCTAAATTTAGGAGACAAAAACTATAGACTAAACCATTAAGAAGGAATTATATTTGAATATTTTGTCATCATTCGTGATTTTCAGTAAAACAATATTACACGAGTTGGTCTATTTCACCTTGTGAAGGTTATTGTTGTTGAGGCTAAACTTAAAGTCATGACAGTTAGATATTAATAGATGTTTGAATAAATTCCAGGACTTCTTCACAATGCCTGGTGGAAAGCGAAAACGCAATGATCTGCCTCCACAATATGATGGTGGATATATACCTCAGCAAGATGGATCTGGTGATGCTGCATCAGTCAATTTTGAAATTGAGGTGTGGACTATTCCCTTTTTGCTCAGCATCAACTTTTTTTTAATAAAATTTATATTTATATCAATTAGGTGATTGCATATTATTTGTAATTGTAGGTAGTTCTGTAAGTGTTAATAATCAAATTTATTATTTATACCATCATTGTTGGTTTTCTGGTTTAAGTGGGTGTTGATGTATTTATAAAGCAAGGGATTTCATATCACTTCGATGGATTTCATATGAGACAGGAAGGGGTGTGAAGGATGGTGGAGGCAGGTTTTGTCGTCTCTACAAAGTGTATGGAGGTCATCGGAGCTTGACTTTTTTTTGGGATGGGAATTGTTGTGGGGTTAGGATAAGGTACGAGCATGCCGCATAGAGATGGCAGAATGTGGAGGCAGGTTTTTGTCATCTATACAAAGTGTATGGGGGTCATCGTAGCCTGACTTTTTTTTGGGATGGGAATTGCTGTCGGGTTAGGACAAGGTAGGGGCATGCCGCATGAGGGATGGCAGAATGTGGAGCCATGTCTACTTAATTTGCATCTTGTAGTTTTAAATAATTGGTGCAGTTGATTAGTTAATGCAGAAAACTCTGAAATTCTTTCATGTGATGCTGGACAGTGACAGTTTTCCCCATAAATCATTAATGATTTCTTCAACCACTTCAAAGCTACAAGGCTCACTTACAACAAAATGAAGGGGAGAACCTTTTCTCAAAACCAAATAAGAACTTGGGTGGCTAGCTTCTTTCCCAACCTGCCCCTGTGGGTTGTTCTATTGGCATTTTACATTACAAGAGGGGTCTGGTACAGAAACTAGCAATTTTGGTGCTAGCTTCTTTCCCAGCTCTGTTGTACATCATTGTGTTGATTTTTTGTAGTGCATGCATTGTTTTACTGAACTGTTGAACACATCTTTTTAGGTATGTGGAGGGGGCATCTCCATCAATTCACAACACACTAGTTTTAAAGGGAAAATGCCTGCAGATTTGGAGAGACTGGCTTCTAGGATTCCTCAACTTGATGGACCGATCCCTTATGAGGATGATGTGCTTTCTACTCCAAATGTGAGTATTATTTTTATCCACTTATGCCTATGCTTGTTTGAGCTTTTGTAGCAAAACAGTTTGCTATTTGTTCTTTCCCAACTCAGATTTGTATTTTTACTTTATTTACTTGTTCTAGTTCCCTGTTATCCCCCTTATTTTTTGGGAAAGAATGCATGCAACCCCAACTTTTAGTTATTTGTATATGACACATCGGCCTTGAATTTTGACAATTAGTAATCTCTGTTAATTTTAAAAGAGTTCTCAATAGCCACATTTTAATTTGTATTTAATGTGAATTTGATAAATAAATAAAAACTGAACTACTGCAACTGTAGTTCTGAAAGAATATATAACTTTGTGAGTGATTCAATGGATTAAAATAAGTATTTCAAGTCATGTAAGATGTCGCATTTTAAATCCAAGATGGATATTGTAATATTTGTATACTTTGAAACCTGAATTAGTTGCATATTTCATCAACAGGTTAGCTTTGATATCTCAAAACTGAATGCTACTTTTGGTCCCTGAAATCTTTAGTTAATTTAATGGGCTTATATTTACAAAAAAAATGAAACAAGGAGATTGAATGGTTTAATTCCAGCCTATTCTTTCTTCATGTGCTAATCTTTGAGTTTCAATTGCATTATGCTTCTTTTGAACCTTCCTCTCCATAAGTTTTGCATTACATCATCTTACAGGGTTTTGTTTTACCATCGTGTTGCAGATATACAACTATGGTGGAGTGTACAGTGAAGACTACAACATTGCCAATACACCAGCTCCTCCTGGTAAATTGAGAACGTGATGTAAGATTCATGGCATATCATACATTTTTCTGATAATTGTTGCTTTTGCCCTACTTATTAGAAGTACCAGCAAGCACCCCTGCTCTCGTAGCTCAAAATGAGGTGGCAAATGAAGATGACGATGATGAGCCTCCACTAAATGAAAATGATGATGACGACATGGATGACTTGGACCAAGGAGATGATCAAAATACACATCATCTAGTTTTGGCCCAGTTTGACAAGGTAACAACCTCCTTCCACTTTCAGTTAATTACATGTCAAGCGATATAGTAATATAATATAGCTAATGGTTAGGGCTTGGATATTTATTTTGAGACTAATAGAGTTGTCTTGTGAAAATTTAGGTGACACGTACCAAGAGCAGGTGGAAATGCACATTAAAGGATGGCATCATGCATATAAATAACAAGGATATTCTCTTCAATAAGGTTTGTTAATCATGAAGGAGAACAAATACTGATATTTTCTCATCCTAGTTTATGAAATTTTGAAGATTAATGATATTATACACTTCTGCAGGCGACAGGAGAATTTGACTTCTGATTTTGTCGGGGCCAGTGCTTTGGTGAAAGCATAATTCTGAGGTGTCAGAGTGTTTCGTGATATTTCTTTGATTGTAGTTATTATTAAGAGAGAGATTCAGGAAGAGAGAAATCCTTACACTTTCGAGACTGTTTTGATGTTTTGGCCTCTTGTGCATAAATGGATGGGCAATTTTTGGCCTTAACATGATGGTTAGATACTGGGCATTTCCTCAAGTCCATTTGTCAAGTATGTAGTTCCTTTAGTTCTGTATACTTGGACATTTTGGTTAATTTAAGAGCTGCACTGTATGATAATGATAGTTTAAATGCCTTGGTTTGAGTTTTCTTGTCTCTTGCTTAGCATTTGAACACGAAAAATGGGGTGACAACATTTACTTTGTTGGATTTTTTTTCTAAGTTCCAACATAGTGATATTGATATATCGTAAACTTATGACGAGAATAGAGGAAAATTAAACTCTTCAGGATTAATGACCAGTATTGGTAGCTGCCTAGTTGATTTCTTCGTTATTCCTAGAAGGTGGTATACTTATGGTTGGTCCGTGTGGGCTTCTGAATTGAGTTGAGAATAAGAACCCTAGTTTCTGTTTGTCCTTATTGGACCATTAAGCTGTCTTACTTTATAAATAATGCTTGTTGTATTGACTTATATATTTTTTTAACAATTATTAGTAATACAACACTGAATCCAAGTAGAATGGTTTTTTGAAGTTTTACTTTGGTCTTGTGCTTAACTCTTGATTGTTCGATACTATTTCATTTTTAAAGCGCAGCACCTTGTCGAAATATGTTTCATAGTACATGATCATTTGAGTCATTTCTTTACATCAAATACAGTTTTGTAAGGATAATTTATATTCAACTTAGTAAGACCATTGCTGTTAAATAAATATTATAATAAGCTTTTCATGAAGCAACCCCTTTTTTTACTAACCCTTTGTTTTCTTCCGAACAGTTGTTATGGTCTCATTGTCTCAATCAGATAAGATATACCTTAATACTGCATGAGAAAAAAAGAAAGAAATAAAACAAGTAAAGGCCCATTAATATCATTTTATCAGCTTACAGATAGATGCGATAAGATTAGATTAGATTAGATTGTCATTATTTGATACCAATTATGCACTAATCATTTTAAGTTTTCATAACTCTAAGAAAAGCTATTTTCACCAACTTTTTTTTGTCTGTATTTTTTCACCAATCTTTAATGCTAATAATTTTTTTTCCGGATTGGATTAAATGAAACAGGTTTCTAACATTTGAAATGAAAGGAATGTATCTTTGTTTGTAACTTAATAAAGCTATATAATTGTAATTAATTCAATTCAATGAAAGCAATGTATGGGGAAGTATAGAAGTTCATTCCTCCTGTGGAAATTCAAATACTCCACAACTTGAAACAGAAAATTTTAATAACACAACAACTAGAAAGAAAATTAAAAAAAAAAATATATGAGGTGAATTCACTGGGCATGGTTGACAGAAACACATTGCTTTTGAAAGAAACTACACAAAGAAGATGGGTCTGGAAATGAAGCAATTGCTGGATGTTCCCACCCTGCTGACCCTGGCGTGGAAGATGAACTCCCACTACCCTCATTTATAACATCATTACTATCATTATTCTGTGATTGAAGAGCTTGAATTGTGATATCTGCATACAATGGCTTTGGAGTTAGAATGAGTGGTGATAACAATGGAATAGCCTTTGAAGAATAATCAAAAGGGTTAGAGGGTCTATCATTGATAACCATATCAATGTCAAGAGATGCTGGTGCATGCTTTTGTAGCCTTGTGGGTCCTCCTCTACTTCTCTTCAACAATAAACCACCTTTCTCCTCCATTAATTAATAATGTAACTTGAATTGATAACAATTACTTATATGGGACTTATTACAATGTTCAACGTAATCAAGTTTTAAGAAGCTCTAATCTATCCTCCTTCTTATTATCTTGGTTAGGTAAGGGTGCATACAAAACAATAATAATAATAATTTGAATTTCAGTAACCCCTGAAATTGTTTATCATGTCCAAATGTAGCTACTAGATTTAAAAGGAATGTGTCAAAAAGGGACAAGACAGAGCGTGTGGTAGACTTGACTTTCCTACGTTAACGGACATTAATCATAAGTTAACAGGAAAATTATCCTACGTTTGGATGGCTTATAGCTTTTCTAGGGAGGATATCTCCCCAATAATCTTTATTCCCTCATATTCAAAGTCATGGTTTTTAGTTCATTCAATATAATATAATGTTGTTGTTATTATAACTATTTTACTATTCTTCAATGTTTACTGTTAATAGGACCGAAAGTTTTCAAGTAATCCTATTTATACACTATTTGCTTTTGGGATGCTAACAAATGTTTCAACTAAAATTGAGCTGTCTATTGCTAATCCACATTAACTATTTTTAGTTGGATCGAGACATTTTCATTTATATTTTACATTAATTAATACTTAAATATGTATAATTATTTGCTGCGATACTCATTTAGCTTGGGGTTTGTATTTCAATTCCTATATTATAGAGAGCATCACTTATCCTATTTCAAGTAACTCTTGTTCCCTATTCTTTATCATATTATGTTGGAGTAACTTTAACATCAAAATTCCTTTTAAGATTGAATGCTTTTTGCAAATATTCCTCTATTCTTTATCATATTATGTTGTGTACTGCGATGATGGTCCACCATGCAACCTTAAACTAATCAGTTTCACTGTTAAAGATTCACTTTTTAAAAAAAACAAATGTCACCATTAAGATTGTACCTTATGTTTTACACCCAATGGTGATACTTTACCTATAGCCAAATATGTAAAAGTTGCAAATTTCAAAGTAGTTAGTGTTAGAATTTTAATAGAAATCATGATAGAGATAAAATATTTAAATTGAAAGAAAATGATCCAAGATTCTTCAATGCAAATGATTTAATGCGGACCACTATCATTTGATATATTTTGTTTTTTCCTTTGTCTATTATCGTTTTTAATGATTGTTCTAACTTGGTAATGGTGTTTAAGGAAATAATCTTCGAAGAGTACTAATTATTTTTACAGTATGACTGAATGCTGTTAGCTTGTAAGAAAAAATATGTGTTTTTTGGTTATTAATTTTTGCATCGACGCTTCTAAAAAAATATCCAAACAACGCACAATACAATAAGTTTACTCGATAGAAGTTTCTGCAGAAAGAAAAAGATCACTAACAAAAAGAAGATGAAAAATTTGGAGATTATAATTGGCTTCACATATTGATTTTCAATATTTAACTTCAATCTACAATAATATAAAAAAGTCTTTCCATAAAAATAGCAAAGAGATAGGCTGAAAGAGGGCCTCCTCCTACCTAATACTACTAGAGGGTTTGATTTTGCAATTTGACTAGATATTACTCAATTCTTGAAATTTACTTATCTCTTATAGTACAAGGAATAATAAGAGAAACTAAATATTTTATTTGTATAGATTAATTTTTATGCATATGCAAATCTTTTCTACATATGCATACAATCAAATCACACCATAATATCACTTTTTAAGGTTATTTCTAAAATATTTTCACAAAAATCTACATGGAGTAATTTTATTAAATGCATGTGTAGAAAAATTTACAATGTAAGTATAAACAAATTAAATCCTTTGTTATATGTACTGTATTTGTTCTTTGAAATATTTTATGATTATCTTCAACTTACAATATATATTTTGAACTATAACTTGTGAGTTATATACAGGATGCGATGTTTGGTTTTTATTCATTAAAGTGTACATTGAACACTATCTCCATATAATTGGTTTATGCCTCCATTTTTTCGCCACTACTTTGACTTTGTATGGTTACCAATATTTTGATCGGTCAAACACCCAATTTGCATGTTTTCGACGAAAATTTCATCCTACCAAATAACATTGTTCTTTTATTTATCTATTATTTTAGAAATTTATGACTAAAAAAATCATTTTAGAAATTTAAAATAAATACAATTATTCTTATATTAATTGTATATCTTTATTATCTAATAATTAAATAAGAGAGTGAGTTCAAAAAATGTAATGTAATAAATTGAAGAGATCAGAAAAAAAAAAAGAACAAAAAACTCTTATATATGACAACAATATATGAATTATAAAAAGAAAATTTTGGTATTTAATAATTTAGGTATATTTGTTATAGATTTTTAAAAAATGCATAAACTATTTTAACAGTAGTTCACATATAAAATATTTGAAAAATATTGTTTATTCTCTTAAGCAATATTTTTCACATTTCTAACAACATTTTTTAACTGTTATTGAAAAGTAAAAGTATTGTAGTGAATGAAAGTCACAATTAAAAAAAAAGTCAGTTATCAAAAATATTTTTTATGAAGAAATATTAAAAATAATTTCTCATTCAAAATAATTTATAAATAAGTTTTAGATTTATTTTTTTTTTTCAAAAAATGACTATCTTTTAAAATAAATTATAACCAAAGAGCTCATAGAATAGTGTTTTTAGACAAGTGCGCATGGTGCACACACTACATAGTTAATATATTGCATACAAATTAAATTTTACACAATGTTGGAAGTGAACTTTTTAGTCTAATTATTGGGCACATGTACACAAAAGGCCAAAACTACATACTTACATATACAAGAATACAAATGGTCATATACAAAAAATGTAGAAAGTACATATATATTGCAAGGACATTTAATTTGTCTGAAGAATTTTCCCATGGTTCTCAGTTTCCTGACCAACTGCAAAATGTGGAACAACGATCACATCAATTATTGTCTTTCTGTAAGCAAAGTCGTTTGTTATGAAAAAAAATGGTATAGTGTCAAACAAATACATCGTAGTATTAGGATTATATATTATTTGGACGCAAAAGGTACACTCTATAAAATACATTATGATTTAGTGTTTTTTTCTCATCATCGGAAGAGAGAGAGAAAATATTAATAAAAAAGATCACGTTAACAAGTGCTCTAAAGACATTTATTAAAAATATAAAAGTAAAAAATTTACATTGAAAAAACAAATTTTGAATTTTTAAAAGTTGAATACACAATTTTCAATATAAAATTTCTATCTTTAGATGTTTAACGACCGTTCCAAAGAAGATTTGTTAACATTTGACTAATAAAAAAATCAAAATTATATGATTACAAGGTGTTTGATGTGGGAATTTATATCCAAAAACCATTTATCTAATAGGATATAGTAGAAACAATGTTTAAGAAAACATGTGGTTTAATTTAATTAATTACCTTCTTGAGTAGTGTTGCTTAATTGTGGGGTAACACGTTTATTAACAACATATTTTTGTTGCCGTTGTTCTTCATTCCTAAGCAAAGAATTTACAGCTCCTTTAACCCTATCAATCACACTACCATTATTATTAGTAGGAGATCTCCTAGGACTCATAAAAGCTTGAGAATGATATGCACTTTTGGGACTAGTATTAATATTGTTGTTCCTACTTAGTGTAGGAAATGATGATGGTGATGAATTTTGCATCATTGGTGAACTTAATGGAGCAATAGGGGTTGTAGAAACAGCATTAGAAGATTTGGAGGATGCAGCTTGAGATGCATATGATGACCCTTCAATATTTGTTGGTGTGATTTTTTCAGTTATTGTTGTCACGTTTGGATTTGGATTAGTAGTAATTGTTGAAAGTTGAGGATTTGTTGAGGACTTGACAGGAGTAAGTGCATTTTGTTGATCTTCTTGTTGTTCTCCTGATTTTGCTGTTCTTAAAACACGTTTCTCAGATATTACTGGATTTGCTCTTGGATGTTGTCTTGCATTTTCTTTGTATTCATCAGGTGCTAGCTCTGATTCATATACTGAAAATCATGGAATATATGCATCTTCATATTAGTTATATTATGTAGAATAAGAAATGAAAAAAATGTAGACAAAAACGAATAAATTTAAGATTAAGATTTTAAATTACAGTTGCGCAGTTGTTTTGTAATAATTGTTATCATAAAATTAATGTCAATTATAACATGTGATTGTGATTGCATTAAGGATATGATTGCACTTAACTTTTTAAAACCTTGTCAATTAAAACTTATGTGATTGTAATTGTGGTCGTAATGTAATTGTGAAGATTGAATTTTTTGATGAAATGTAATCATAATTGCAATTGCGACCATTATTTAAAATATAACTATGATTACATTTCATCCAAAAATTCAATCTTCATAATCACGATCACATTATTATGTTTATTACTTGGAGCTCCGAGGTATTCAGCATCTTCTTCTTCTCCTTCTTCGTCTTCTAAGCGAACGCCCCAAGATGGAGTGAGATTATCGTCGTCCTGTCTTTTCCGACTGAGACTGAGGCTGTTGCGCAATACTAATTTTCTAGCCTTTTCCTTCACTTTGGTGAGAACTGATTTTCTCTGATAGAGGGCATGATCTTCTTCAGGATCATGGTGCATCATTCTCTCAAAGTAAGGAGATGAAGGGGAAGAAGAGGAAGGAGAGTAGATTGGTGACATCCTAGAGGATTCCCCTCCTGCACATGGAAACATATATATAAATTAATATCATTTTTTTATAAGGACAAAACTTAGATAAATATTTTTTATTTTTTTTTATTTTTTATATTCAATGTATTCTAAGACCATGATAATTGTCTAAGGTTAATTAACAAAGGATTACCTCGGAGGAATTGTTCCACGGTAGCAACGGAAGGATTTGTTGTTGTAGTATCAACATGTTTGAATGTGCGTTCAGTTTGAGGCATTTTTGTGTGACTAAATTGCAATGTGCTTCAACTTTTGAAATAACCATGCTTTTATATTTATGATTTCTATGGTCAATAATAAAAGGGTATAAATTAAACACAAAATCAACCGTGGTTGGGAAATTGATTCCGAGGTTCTAGCATTGTGCAATGATCTATAGTGCTAAATACCATCAAGATACATCTGTGGACTCATTTTTTGCACGTGGAAATTCACATTTTTTTAGATACTAAACCTCACAAATAACTACTTGACCTTAAATAGTGATTTGACCAAGCAAAAACAAGATCATTAAGTGTATAAACTCGTTAAGTTAGCTAATTTTACAGAATCATTGCAAATTATATTTTACGCTCAATTCAGCATAACAATTGACACTTTAAAAATAATAAAAATTATATGAAGTATTTAAACTATAGGCTAAATTATTCTTTTGGTTATTTATCTTTTTCAGATTTCATTTTGATCTTTTGATTAATTTTTCATTCTAATTTAGTTATGTAATTATGGTTTTGTTGCCACTTTGGTTATTCTCGTTACTTTTAATGAAAAAAGGTTAACTTGAGCATACATGTCATCTATAACTAAAATTAAGGTTTTCATACACTCCTCCTTTCTCATCATTCTTCTTCTTATTCACAAAATTGTAAAATAAAATAAAACCACCAAT
>JBBPBP010000002.1:50034770-50061886 GCA_037974735.1 Cicer chorassanicum | reverse complement strand
ACATAAATAAAAATTGTTGGAACCATGAAATTTTATTATTTCTATTAATGAATTAATAAATTATCAATTCCAATGATGATTTCTTGATCCAGTGAATTCAATTTTAATTGCATCATAAATCATTGTGTATATCACTCAAATACAATGTATACATAACATTTTTGTTATACATATATGAAAATAAGAAAATGATTTTTTTTATGACAAAAAATAATAATAAAGTTGAAAAATATTAATTATACTGACTAATTAAATAAATCAGTTGCACCTTTTTTACTGTATGTTTGAAATTTTGAATTATTAATTACAAATGTTGACAAAATTATTATAGTTTATGGCTAAATATGGTCCTTTAACTTAATTTCGGTTAACGATTTAGTGTTTTATCTTTTTTTTTTTTCCCGATTTGGTCATTTATCTTTTTAAATAATTTTAGCGTTACCCTTTAAGTGGGGTTCCGTTAAGAAAAAGTTAAAAAATATCTCCTTGAATCTATTCTCAAACTTTTGTCTTTTCTCCTCCTCCTTCTTCATGATAGTCTCTATAAGTCTTTACATCGACTCCTCATGTTCCTGTCGCATCAATCGTTGACTTTTTAGATGTTTTTCCTCCATCTCTAATTTAATCTTATCAATTTCATCTTGTATTGTGTTATAGTATGAACGACCATAACTATTATAGCTGGACGAATTAGTTGTCTCGACATACATTCTTTGTGATGCTTTTTTCAATGTACTACATAAAACACCAATATGGTACACCCGACCTATATTCTTCCCTCCAGTCACCCAAACCCACTTGGTGCGCTCAATAGCTTTTATCTCCTTTAGATTCGGTGAACTCTTATACTAAGATTTGTATGTCTCGCACAAACTTCATCCATAGCTTGGTTATAAGATTTTTGTGTAAATAAAACACAATTTAAAATTTAACAAATTAAATATATAAATGTTAAAGATATTGTAATAAAATATAATCACACATGTAAATCAAAATCGAAAAATCATACATCAACATTCTTGACACGAGCATAACCAAACCTTCTTTGCCTTTATATTTGTGGGTAATCTTAGACTACTCTTTAAATTTCCTTCTCCTAAGATAATATGAAAAAAAAAACAATAAATAATTAAATAATTTAAGTAATCAACGCTTTTTCTTTGCTTTCTCATATATTTTTTAAAAAATTATATGATTTTAATAGTCGCACAACGCTTTTCAAATGGACAATTCAATCAATTTGAAATATTTCATATTGTTGCGCATATCTCGTTGCAAATCAGAGAGATGAACATCATATCTTTTGTTAAAAACACTCATTACATGTAACTCTTGCTAAGCCTTCCACGTTCACAAATTTTGTAGAAAAAAATATTTCATTAAAATAATTTATATCGGTGAGGTGGTAGCATCTACTCATGCTGATTATTATATTGAGAATAATAGAAACGTCTATTTTGCACATGGGAAATTACGAACTGCTCCTTGAATCTATTCTCAAACTTTTGTCTTTTCTCCTCCTCCTTCTTCATGATAGTCTCCATAAGTCTTTACATCGACTCCTCATGTTCCTGTCGCATCAATCGTTGACTTTTTAGATGTTTTTCCTCTATCTCTAATTTAATCCTATCAATTTCATCTTGTATTGCGTTATGGTATGAATGACCAATACTATTATAGCTGGACGAATTAGTTGTCTCGACATACATTCTTTGCGATGCTTTTTTCAATGTACTACATAAGACATCAATATTGTACACCCGACCTATATTCTTCCCTCCAGTCACCCAAACCCACTTGGTGCGCTCAATAGCTTTTATCTCCTTTAGATTCGGTGAACTCTCAGACTAAGATTTGCATGTCTCGCACAAACTTCATCCATAGCTTGAGATGGTCGTGACTACTCTAATGAAAATTTTGGGATGGTCATGGCCACTCTATGTCGTAATGAAGCACGTAGCTATAAATTTGCCGTCTTTACCTCTATCCCTACCCACCGAAAAAAATATAGTTAAAATCAAATAAATTAATTAAATACTAATGTAATAAAAAAAATCTTTTACTACCGGAAAACTTGTGGGTGAAGTTTTTCGGTAACTTCTGGAAAACTTGAAGAAAAAAATTCCGGAGTAGTGTTCAGTACCGGAAAACTTGAAAAAAGTTTTCCGGTAAAAATGAAAATTTTGACGTAATATGTACGATAGTATTATGGTATTTTCACTAACTTTTTAGGAGTATAAGGTTAATTGTGGAGGTACGGTGTCAAATTTTCATCACTAGACTACCAACAATTTTCCCCTTCTGGACTAGGGGCAGGGTCATGGGGGTAATTCCCCCTACAGTGCCACATGCATGATCACCCAGTTGATGCTAGAGAAACTATAAATAAATATATCTATCTTAAATAAGGAAAGAAAATAAGATGAAAGAATGTTGAATGAAGGAAATAATGTTTAATAATGAAATTATATAAATATCTTAAAACAAATATAAAATATAATAAAGAGAATAAAATTAAAATAAACTCCTAATAAAAAATAAATACTCAGTCATAATAAAAAAGACTTTAAGAATATTAAGAAAATAGAAAATGTTATTTTATCTCTCAAAAATAGATAAAAATGTTAATATATAAATTATAAATAGATTATTTGAAAACATAACTAAATTATCAAACATTATTTGATTTTTACTTAATTTTTTAAGTAAAATTTATCAATAAATAGTAATGGTAATACATTAATAAATCTCTTTCTATTTTAATTTTTTTTAAAGTTTTCTTAAATTATAAATGTAAGACTTTAATTATTATTATAAAATAAAAAATGTAGTAATAATTGATTAAGGTTTTTTTAGTCTTTTTATTCCAAACAGGGACATAAGCACACTTTCTGTCCCGTTTTGAGAGGAAACATAGTTGTGGTAAGTCCCACCAAAACTTTCTTTTTCTTTATATTTTTTTTATTATTTCAAACGGTGGAAGGATATTGAAATCCGTATTTTCTTTCCTCCTTCAATCTTTCCTTTAAGATTCTGTACAACCAAATACACTGTAAAGAAGAATTAAAAACAATATGATTTCACATGCAAAGAAATATAGACTTCTTTTTAATTTATTCATTATCGGGGATTTCTGATAACATTCCTAAAAATAGTTCAAGCTTCGAAAAATTCAAAAAAGATTAGAGGATCGTTGACAATTCAATGCTCATAGTGGAAGCACATGCCCTGAATCGTCACGACGGTCTAATTTTCATATAATACTCAGTACTAAGGTAATTTTCATACCCACACGTACATTAACATTTACATTAATCAAGAGCAAAAAAATGATCCCTTGACCAAATGGGAAAAATTCAAGTTTGTTATATAAAGTTTAAAGAATAAGAATTTTAATAGTGTACCTTGAAAATTAATTTTGCAAATCACATTTTGATTTACATATTTCAATCTTCGATTTTTTCTCTATCCTTTTGAATCTTATGTTAAAAGAGAGAGTCACACAAACAATTTTAATGAACTTTGCCCACAAATATAAAATTGTTTTGTTTGTGTTTCTGCATGCAAAAAAAATAAAAATCCAAATTCTTTATCAACAACATATAACAAAACAACTTATATGACAAATACTTATGATCTATTGAAAAACAACAAGCATTTACAAGAGTTTTTTTTAACTGAATGGAACCATGCCTATCCTTGATATAAGCCCACTAGTTAATTACATTTTTGAGTAAAAGATTTATACTCTAAAGTGAGTAACGTGAATTAGATAATAAAGTGAATAATACAAACTATTGATGATTAAATTAATAGTTGATTTTTGAAATGTACCAGTCGTGATAAAAAGAGTGTTAATAAGAAATCAAGAGGTATTTCTAGATATATTATTCAAAAGATTTGACACAATTCGTCTAGTCGAATAGAATTGATAATATTTTGTCCCTTTTGTTGCAAACATTATATGCACAATTAATTATGTGTGGTTGTAATATCAACAATAGATTTGATTCTTCTAAAGTGAACAGCTCATTTTAGAAAATAAAGTGAATAATATTAACTATTGATAATCAAATGATTAGTTGATATTATGTGCACATGCATGAACAATCATGAATAATTATAATATCAACTATTGATTTATCCACTTTACCAATTTCTCAATTTAGATGAGTCAAATTCATCAACAATTGTTTTATTCATCTTACCAATTTCTGACTTTAGATAAGCTAAAATCTTGAGTAAATACCTAAATTTAACGAATTTAGATCCTCTAAATTAAGTATAAAATGAAAAATAAAAGTTGCTATTATAACTAATAAATTATGATTGATTGTGATGTACCTATGATATATACTTTTGATTTGTTATTCAATAGTCGATATTAATAATTTTACTTTATAAAATGACTACTCACTTTAGAAGAACCAGACCAAAATTTAACACATACATTTATTTGTTCATATGAGTTGTAATTGAGTAGAAGTATAATATAATTTTATATCATTAGTGTATAATCATTAAACTCTAAAAAAAAATACTCATTTGTGATACTAAAAAAAAAAAATTATCCACATTTTAGTCATATCTGAGACTATTTGAATTTTTTTTAGAAAAATGCTAAACATGTATTGTTATGCAGCACGTTGATTGGTCATTCCACTGTTCGTGATACTTTTGAAAAAAATATTCCGCTATATATAAAGCTAAGTTTTAAAATATTAAATTGATAGTTTTATTTCATAAAAACCGAATATTTCTCCACCATTTTTAAAATTGAAAAAACAAATTAGTCTAAAATGAAATGAAATGGAATGGAAGTGTAGTATTAAGTATATAGTCAATAAATGAATGCAAGTATATGAAAATCATGGTAGATTAATACATAAGTTCATTAAAGATGCACATGTTTTTACTCAATAGTCACAGTCGTCAAAGATTATTATTATGAATGAACCAACGCGGGAACAGTTTTAACGTTTAATATCGTTTACTTGAAATTGAAATTGCATTTGATTTTGATTTTGGGAAGGAAAACCCATCAAAAACCCTTCTTTTCTCTTTCTCTCTCTCTTTCTCTCTCTAGTTTTGTCCCTCCCAACCGTCAACAACTATGTCTTCCCTCGTTCCCTCCAACAACAACATCGGAACCGTCTTATCCGGCCGTAGAAACAAGAACAAACCCCTTCCTCCCACCAAATGTATTTCCTCTCACTCCCAACCCTCTCGTCGCCGCCGTGTCTTCAAAACCCTCTCCACCACTCTCGCGGTTTCGTCTGCAACTTCCCTAATCCTCCGTTGTAAACCGATCATTCTCAATGGAAACGGCGGTGGGAGTTTTGGTGGAAGTAATTCTGGCGGCGGCGGTGGTGGTGGAGGATGGTGGTTTGGAAGTGGTGATGGAAATGGAGGATTCTGGTCTCAATTTTTTACTCCGGCAACCGCCATTGCCGATGAATCTCAATCTGAAGAATTTGATTCTCATGGTATGCCGGCCAATATGACGATTCAATTGAACAAACTTAGCGGTTTCAAAAAGTACAAAATTTCGGATATTGTGTTTTTCGATAGGAATCGAAAAACGAAAGTGAGTTCCGATGATTCGTTTAACGAGATGATTACTATTCGTCCCGGTGGAGTATACACTAGGGCACAACTTCAGAAGGAATTGGAGAGTCTATCAGGAAGTGGAATGTTTGAAAAAGTTGATTTTGAAGGAAAAACTAATCCTGATGGAACAGTTGGAATCACTGTTTCATTCAGTGAAAGTACTTGGGAATCTGCTGAACAATTTCGCTGCATAAATGTTGGCTTAATGCCGCAGACGAAACCTGTTGAATTGGATCATGATATGACTGAGAAGGAGAGGATGAAATACTATTTGAGTCAAGAGAGAGAATATAAAAGGAGAATGGAGAAGGCAAGGCCTTGCATTTTACCTAAGACAGTGCATGTTGAGATTATGAGTATGTTGAAGCAACACAAGACTTTGAGTGCTAGGTTGTTGCAGAAGATAAGAGATAGAGTTCAGAAATGGTATCATGATGAAGGGTATGCTTGTGCTCAAGTGGTTAATTTTGGAAATCTTAATACCAAAGAGGTTGTTTGTGAGGTTGTTGAAGGAGATATCAGTCAATTGTCTGTTCAGTTTTTGGATAAGCTTGGCAATGTTGTTGAAGGCAATACTCAAGTCCCTGTCATATATAGAGAGCTTCCCCAAGAGGTATATACACTGCATAGTTATGTTATCTGTTATATTTGGGAGATTCCTAGGCTTCATTTTGTCGTCAATTTATAGGGTTATCAATTCTTGTTATATGATGCACAATTGATATTTCTAGTATGTTTAGTTGCTATTAATTTAAATGTTTATTGTCCTGTTTCGGATATGAGTTGTTTTGCTATTATTATGCTTTGTGATTTTTTTTTTGGTTTTGATTAGGCCCGTTGATTATTGTTACTCACTTGATGGATGTTTGTATTTAATTAACAGCTGCGCCCGGGTAAAACTTTTAATATTGAAGCAGGGAAGCAAGCTTTAAGAAACATAAATTCCCTTGCTTTGTTTTCGAATATTGAGGTTAATCCACGGCCTGATGAGAGTAGTGAGGGAGCCATAATTGTTGAAATTAAGGTAAAAGAGATGGAACAGAAGACGGCCGAAGTCAGTACTGAATGGAGTATTGTCCCTGGACGAAATGGGCATCCAACTTTGGTATTTCTGTCAAATTGAACATCGATTTTCTTCAACAAATGAGGGATTTTGTCTGCTCAATTAATTTGGTGGCTTGCTGTTTAATTTTTGTGCAGGCCTCACTTCAACCTGGTGGAAGTGTTAGTTTTGAGCATCGGAATCTACAAGGACTGAATAGATCTGTTAGTGGTTCTATAACGACCAGCAACTTCTTCAACCCTCAGGTACTCTTAGTCTTAAGCTAGTCTGTTGACTTTCTTCGTTTTATTCTGCAAATAGTATGTGTTTCCTCTTTATTGGTATTGGTATCAGAAAATTTGCTTTCATGTTTTCCCTTAGGATGATCTTGCATTTAAGCTAGAATACGCCCATCCATATTTGGATGGTGTAGATAATTCACGGGACCGTACTCTCCGTGTGAGCTGTTTCAATAGCCGAAAGCTGAGTCCAGTATTCATTGGGGGGCCCGGGCTGGATGAAGTGCCACCAATATGGGTTGATCGTGGTGGTGTCAAAGCTAATATTACAGAGGCAAGTAGTTACTGGTTCTTTTTTGTTACATGAACCCATAAACCTTGGACTGGCTATTTTGAGCTATTGGTAGTGATTTTTTTAATCTTAATTTTCATGTTTTGTGTGCCAAGCAGAATTTCACACCTCAGAGTAAATTCACTTACGGACTTGTAATGGAAGAGATAATAACCCGTGATGAAAGTAGTAACATCTGTGCAAATGGTCAAAGAATATTACCTAGTGGTGGAATTAGTCCAGATGGACCTCCTACCACCCTCAGTGGTACTGGCATTGATCGCATGGCATTTTTACAGGCAAATATTACTCGTGATAACACACGTTTTGTGAATGGAGCTGTTATTGGATTGAGAAATATGTTCCAGGTGACTTTCGCATCCTACTTTAAATGTATTTAAAGTTGCTCACATGGATGCTTTCTTGTTGGTTTTGGAGATATAAAAGAACCATTTCTGAATAGAAAAATGCTAAACTACGAATGAATAGAGTACGAAACCAATGATACTGGGTTGTGTGACTACTCGTCATAAAATTATCATCTGTGATGCTGGATATACTTTCATGTTGGCTCTTGCTGCCAATATTCAGTCTTATATATCATCCAATATTTTATAATCGTGTGCTCAATTTTTCTTTTCAACCTGAGTGTTGTTTTTCTATGGCTGATCATACATACACAAAAAATTCAGAATAGTGTCATCCTGCTGTAGCGGTTTTTAGCTTATGGTATTTTAGTGTATCTGATCTTTGGAGATTAACTAAATGCGTTGTTAGAGGATAATACCTAGGCTAGAGTTAGCATGATTCCATCTTTTGGATGTGGAAACATTCTTGTTGACCAACAACCTTTTCCATCATATGGTGTCGGCTTCTTTTGGATAAATCAATGCCACTGTTGTGCTCTACCTACAACAAATTTTCAGTGTACCCTTTAATTCAAATTCCAACTTGCAGTCAGTACCTTCAAGGACAAGATATTGATGTTTTTCATTTTAGACTCTTGAAGTATGCTATGCCAATGCTTTCTGATTATACAGTTTTTCACATATGCAAACTGCAGGTTGATCAAGGCCTGGGCATTGGCACCCAGTTCCCATTCTTCAATCGCCACCAGCTAACTCTGACACGGTTCATCCAGTTGATGTCTGTGGAGGAAGGTGCTGGTAAACCACCACCACCAGTGCTTGTCCTCCATGGTCGCTATGGTGGTTGTGTAGGCGATCTTCCAAGTTATGATGCTTTTACTCTTGGAGGCCCTTATTCTGTTAGGGGCTACAGCATGGGTGAGCTTGGTGCTTCCAGAAACATGCTGGAGGTAACAATAACTACTCATTTTATAATTCTTCATCAAGATTTTATTATTTCAGTTAATGTTTAATTGCTTATTATTGGTGCGCTTGAGGAACAGAACAACTGATTTCCTTTTCTTTCTACAGCTTGCAGCCGAGTTACGGATACCTGTTAAAGGTATGCATGTGTATGCGTTCGCTGAGCATGGCAATGATCTAGGGAGTTCAAAGGATGTAAAAGGGAACCCTACAGAAGTCTATAGGCGAGTAGGTCAAGGTTCATCTTATGGTGTTGGTGCCAAGCTTGGTTTGGTCAGAGCAGAATATGCCATTGATCATAACTCAGGAACTGGTGCATTATTTTTCCGTTTCGGAGAGAGGTTTTAAGTTGCAAATTAGTCACAGTATAATTGTTAAGAAGCTTTAAACTACATTTTTTGGGTCTAGTGGACCTTATGCTAGTACAACACTGGTAGACTTTTTTTATTAACCGGTGAATTGGTGCAAAGTTCTGTAATAATATTAATATAACTGATTATTTTGATGTTTGCTATTTTATCTATTTTATATTTTGCGGCTAGTGATCATTGCACAGTCTGCAAGAACAAATGAAGCCTTATGTTGTATGAACTTTTTTTCTTCGATAAATATAATTGGCTGATGATTAAGGATTCAAGTACAGTTGTCTGCATAAGTAGATGTTTTTGGTTAGACAATCAAGTGAATTCTTACCTCATGTTTTTGCACTTTTATCCTAAAACATATTTTAGCAAGAATTCGTTGTTTATTTAATATAAATTTATAAAATCATGGTTTATAATTTATATTATGTAAGTTTTGCACTGGAGTTCCTTCATTGGTCTATCAGTTTTGTTTTATTGTGTGCAGTGTTTGTCATATGAACTGATTTTTGCCTTCATCTTTTTTCATACTTGTATGAGATGAAGACAATGGATGGAACAAGATGAATGAAAATTCTAAATTCTTTCACACAAAAAATCATATTCCCAAAAGTGTACTTGTAAAAACTAGAATAAGATTCAAAATTGTAGAAATAACAATAGCTTCCCGAAAGTGTTTGCTACATACTTATTTTGAATTTACATGGGGTTTCATATTATTGGTTAATTAGTGAGCTGTGGAAAGAGTTAATATTCATTTATGAAATCTCATGTGTTGACGGGATAACTGTGCCTGTAATTCCGTTTTTGACAAAATTCACTTTCAAAATTTAGTTAATATTCACTTACAAATTGTATAGTTAATTTCTGGTCAGAAAATACACAAAAATTTGCACGAAGAGCCTTGGATATGAAGTGGCTAAATCCAACACACCAAATCATGTTATTCAACCAAAAAACTATTGAATCATAGTGCACGAAACAACAAATTCAAAAGAGGAGTGATTTGTTGGTCAATCCAAGGTTTTTTTTAAAATATGTTGATCAATTCATAATTGAGATAGTTGAGATGGCTAACGCTAGTGATATTCGTTGCACCGTATCAATTCAATATTGACCTTCATATAAAATATTGTGATTGTGAAAAATATCAGACACCACACGTCTTAGTTGTATGTTCTAGCTTTCATCACAACAATTTAACACTTTGCTATATCGTGTTCTATGTCTACAACAAACCATTCTCAGTATTGTCCAATGAAGGATATGAAAAGGAGGAAAAAGAAGCATATATGAAGATCTTGTTTTCATTTAATTTGGAAATAAATACTATATGTTGTCTTCGAAATTTCATGGTTATACCGACCTAATTCCTCACATCATTAATATTCAAAATCATCACTGAAAATAAAAAATGATAACCAGGTTTGTTTTCTTTTTGGTATTTCCATGGACTGTATCAAATTAAGTTATTAATATTGATGATACATTTAAAACTAACTGAATAATGTCAAAAATGCATTTGATTACCAATCAAGTAAATGGACAGACTTAATTAACATGTTACAATTCTAAAGATCATTAGATCATTTTAAAATATTGATAATGTACAAGATCTACAATTTTACTCCTCTGACTTGGACTCGAGTTCCCACTAGCTACCAAGAGATATATGCCTCTATTAAACTGTTTCGAGAAGAGAATCAGAGGCAATAAATTGACATTTGCTCTTCAACCAGCTACCATTTTGTTCTATAAGCCTAACTCCTTCTTTAACCGAGCTAGAGTTGCTTCTATTTCATCAAGGTTATCCTCAACGCTTGTATTTCCCTTGCTAGTTTCATCTTGAGTGTTGTTGCTTGGTGTATCTGTCTCATATAAATTAGATGGATTTCCTCCCTGAGGATTGTCATTTGGATCAACAATATTGAGCTCTTTCTCAAGGAACTCCACAAATTCTTCTCCTATATCCTGAAAGTTAAAGTTTCAAAAATTGAGTCCTCATGTTGTAGGTCCTTGTGGCATTCTAAGACTTTTCTTGAACATCTATGGTGATAACAATATCAATTGTCTAAAAATAAATAGGCCTGTGTCGCCATCAAAACTCAACTCCAACACAAACCTACGAAACACGGACACAGACACAAACACATATGGACACGACACGAAAACTCAGACACTGGTAATAATCTGAAGAAAAAAAAAAGAATTATTGTATAAACCACATGCACCAATGTCAGACACCGGACACACCTTCAGTAGGCCACAAACAAATAAAAATGTTAACGGGAAGTCTCACCGCCAATTCCTCCCATAGGCTCTTCGGCTTTCCTTGTGAAGCCGCATTGGCTTCCCAGTTCCTGAATTCTTCTTGAAGATCCTTAAAGAAGTCTCCTGTAATAACAAAATCATCAGATCTCAAACACCACATAAAATGAAGTATAAAACTAAGTTGCAACACTAGAGACATCCCTTTCCCCCAGTTGATAGATTTATATCGGACACAATCATTGGCCGGTAAAATTTGTAATGAAATGCAGGCTAAACTTATGTCTGGCTTGATCACATGATGTCTGCTCTGCCAGAGAGTATATAACTACCTATTGTTATTTGAACATCTCTCAAAAAATTACCTGCAGCAGTAAGATGTTGATATAAGAACTTTATTTTATTTCAAGAGAACAAGCCGCTAACTTGATGAAATGACAGGACAGGAAGCATATGAAGAATTTTTTAAAATATATCTCAGACATTTTGTTGTTGTTAGAGACAAACAACAGATTATCCTTTATCTATATTATCTTACATCTTGCTATGATGGGAGCTTAATAACACCGATTATCCTTTATCTATATTACCTTTGAATATCTATTTGGATTTGTTTAGGTAACTTTTCTTATTGCTAGGTCATGCACTAATAGTAGTAGTACTTAACCTGATTAGTTATATAAACACCAATATCAGGTAAAGGCATGATTCACAATATTCCATGCTATCAATACTATATTTCAGTTTATTACTTTGAGTTATTTTCTGGCTTTTCCTTCTTCTCTAATCCTAAACTTAATTTGATTTGGTTATCACTTAATAACGTCTTTCAATTGTTTCCTTCTTCCCTAATCCTAAAGCTGCATCTAACAGCTACTTATGCAATAACCAATTCATAATGCATTCAAAATTAAAGTTTGTAGATGGATCTCCAAAAAAGACTGCAAATGATTATAAATATTTACCTAATCCATAAAATTCTTCTTCAGCCTGTTGATTCCAACTTTGGCTTCTTTGAGAAGAATTAGAACCACGACTTCCAGAATCATATTTTTTGCGCGAACTAGAATTCAGCAACATATTGTATGCATGTTTTATCCTCATAAATTTCTCTTGTGCCTTATCCTGTGAGAATGCACTTTAAAATACATAAATAAGCCCCATATATTTGTATCTTCTTATAGTTAACTATTGATACATTGATTGGAAACATATCAATGAATTGTTAGCAATACTCTTTTACTACACCCTTTGTCCTTGTTTTTCTAAAAGTCCTATTCATGAAATTGAAAGCCAGTTATTCATATGGTGATCAAGTTTACATTTTTTCTTCTCAAGTTTTCGTTTGTCTTTTAGAAGAGGAGAGGAGGGACATCAGTCATCGCCATTAATTTAGTGTTGGCATGGATCCTCAATTAAAAAAGCATAACAGTTTAGGAAAATCCAAGATTAGAAATTTAGAAGACAATAAGCCAATTACAAGGGTAAATAGTAAATACATGCAGGTTATAAGTTGTTCTCAGCCTACTGACACTGTTATTTTCTAATATGACATTCATATTCCAAGGTAAATCCACATTTTTTTCCAATTGATGAGAACATAAAAGTAAATGAAGGTACCAATGTGCTTTCCTGACAAGGAAACTTAAAAGTCAGAGTACACATCAAAGAACAAAGATGGTTCTAGAGCACAGTAATTTCAGCAATAGAGCCATGTATACAAATAACTCACACCCTGTGACACTGCAGAAGAGGACAATAATGCAGAATACATAGCAGAGAGTATGCCAACATGCTGCAACTGTAAGTGTATCTTTCCATTGTAGATAACAAACTCAATGTTTGATTTAAATTAGGAGTGGATCAGTTAATATTCACGAGACAAATGTTTGGTTCAACATTGACAAAAAAGGATGTTCTAGAATAAATTCTTGCTAAAAGTGAGTTGAACATAAAGTGATTTATGTTTGAATCTGTTTATATATTCAAGTGAGTTGAACAATAAATGTGAGCGTAAAAATCAATTCTAGAGACAAAAACTCCAAATTCGAGCTTCAAGATAAAATCAATTATAAAGTCAAAACCAATTCTACTCAAGCACATCGAAACATGTCAAAATCAATTCTACACTTCTAGAATAAATTTTACCTCATTAGAAAGTGAAATCAAACATACACAAAAACCAATTAGGTTTGCAACCATTTGCAAGTTTCAACCACATCATCATTTAAGTGCATGTGTGGTATCACGATGGATTTCACGGTGAGCCACCGAAATTCTAGCTAACTCAGAGTGTGATACCAAATATAGACTAAAACTACTAATAAGTTCCCAAATTCTCAACAATGGATTAAAATCCCCAATTATAAAATTTTCCCCCAAATCATAATCATAAATAATAGGTATGGTAATGGTTCTTTTCAAATATGGCATAGAAAAGAAGTGGTTTTGCAAATAAGAGAATAAATATCCAACAAACAAGAATCATGAAACTTGAAATTTAACAAAATACACAACTAAAAGAGAAATGAGTAAAAAGTGTTGAACATACCAATTACCTGTTTATTGACATCAGGATGATACTTGAGAGCGAGTTTCCGATATGCCTTTTTGATTTCATTGACAGATGCGGAAGGAGACAAACCCAGAACTTCATAGGGAGACTCACCGCCACCAACACCACCACCACCACGCCTTGCTCTAACAACTACCTTTATTCTTCTATTGCTGCTACTTCTTCCTCCTTTGTTTTCATGCTGCTTTCTGTTTGTGTAGCAGCATGAATAATGAAGCACGCGTTTTTCGTGGCTAATTTTGTAATTGGGTGTGAAAATTGAAGAAGAAGAAGAAGAAGAAGTTGATTGGTTTTGGTTTTGGAGGAATAAAAGTGGTTGAAGAAAAGATCGGTGAGTGGGAGGAAGAGAAAGCAACATTTTAATTAATCAACAAATCTTTGTTCTATCATCTCTTCTTGTTTTCATTCTCGAGGTTCGGTTCAAATAAACATCACCCTCTTCAACACACAAACCTTTTGGATTGAAAGTTGGAGCTTTCTCGTAACCATATAAACTTGCAAGGGTAGATTTGGAATAACATCCTCCCGTAATTCCTCTACTTTTATTTTAGGCTAAATTGTATATATTAATAAAATTACTTCTTCTCATACAAATTCGAATACAAGATTTACTACAAACATAGTTGGTATAACTAAATATTGTAAAAAAAAACACCACATATTTAAATGATATTAAAGTGGTAAATTAAAATGTGAATTATTGAGGTTGGATAAAAACTTATCTAGTAGTAGAGATTAGAATTTTCCTGAATCCCTTTGAAGTTGTAACAACAGAAGGTGTGGTTGGGCCACGTCATCATCCGATAAAGAAAAGAGGCGATGATGGCCACTGCATTTGCATCATCATCATCATCTCCACAATTCGCAACCTTTCTTTCAACATCTTCTCCTTCTTCTACTCTCCAGTTCCACACACTCTTTAACCCTCTTCCAACAACTTCATCTTTTTCTCCCATTATCATAACCACATCCAAAAAATCCATCCATTTTCAAACAAACTTAAAACCTGTTGCTGCTGCACCTATCGAAGATGCCGCTGTTGTTGATGCTGCGGACCAATTTGTCTCTACCACCGATGATGGGGTCTCCGTAATTGTATCAGCTCTTTTCTTCGTTGCTTTCATTGGCCTATCCGTTATCACTCTTGGGGTATAATCGTCATTTTCTTCTCACTTTTTTTTTACATCATAAATTATCATTTTTAGCAATTTAGTATATCAATCTCTTAAATGTTATTAATATGCATGTGATTGGCTTAAGGTTTGAACTCTAATTCTACATTTCTGTACATTTAAAATGTGTGATTCTTATCCCTAGACTATTTAAAGAAAAAAAAAATCAATCTGATAAATTAAATAAGAAAATCTCGTTCGCAATTATACTTGAATAGTTTTTATGGGATCAAGGTAAAGGTAAGCTTTCGAATGTTTAACATTTAAGTGTTTTTTAGTTTAACAACCAAACTATCTAATTGAGTTTTTCACTTTTAACATACATTTAGTTGCGGATTAGCATTAGCATTATGGGAGGTTATGTTTTATTTTCTGTGTTGTGTTGTAGGTTATCTATTTAGCAGTAACAGATTTCTTGACAAAGAGAGAGAAAGATAAGTTTGAGAAAGAAGAAGCAGCTAAGAGCGGAAAGAAGAAAAAGAGCAAGAAAGTGGTAAGGGCAGGGCCTAGAGGATTTGGTCAAAAGATTGTTGAAAGCAAGGATGTTGATTGATTTAAGTCACCCCTTGTGCATTCAAATGAGAATTATTTTTACCAAATTGTGTGTAGTCATCACAATGGAAATCAAGGGAATTAGCGTTTAACCAAATGTTGAATGAATGCATCTAAGAGTTTATTGGAATTGACATGTCCTTGTTCATCTATTTTTTTGAATTTTAATTTATGAATCACGAATACCCTAGACACCATATGCTTATTTACTGTCTTATATTTTCCAACAAGGCTAAAATTGGCAATCTTCAAATCAAATCAAATTAGTTAATCAAAAAAATGATTTTTTTAATTATTTTAAAAACGAAGATCACGTGTCTTTCATACACTATCAACTTGTCATGGTGTATTTTAAAGTAAAGTATCAGTGAACCAGCAATTTATGTGCCTATGTAGTAAATCAGTTTTATTACTTGCATACAATGGTTATAAGAACCATTTCGATTCGACATATTCTTTTACTTGAATCTGCTAAGGGAAGGTAGTAAGTACTCGTGAATATTATGAAAATGAAAAACAAAAATATCTTGTTTCATCATTTCACTCCATGTGCCTCGGTTCATACTGTCATCTTATTAAAGCTATAAATTCAAATAACTTAATCTTCGAGGTATCTAATGCAAAGACTGATTTGACTAAAAAACCAAAGACTTAACTACATCAACCATCATTTGGTCAAAAAATAAACCATAATTTCAATGATTCAAAATTGAATATAGTAGACGTGATATCTTTGTATAAATTAGTATAATTAATTAATTGAAGTCAAAGAATTAACAAACGAGACATAGTGGTGAAGGGAAATATAAGCTTGTAAAATTGAGAATAAAGTCAATAAGCATACATGAAAGAAAAACCCTGCTCTCTCACCTAATAAAATAATAATGATAATAATAATAATAAACAGCTCTCCACATAGCAACATTTTGTACAGTCGTCGCGTCAACTTATAAACTACTAGCTCATATCACCACCATTTCATGAAAAACTTTACATTCTTAAAAACCAAACCTTGCTTCTTGTATTAGTCATTTTTATCTTCCACTGCAGGGGACCTCACCTCACTTAAATTCTATGTATAAACTACACAATGTACAGTTCTCAATTACAACCGATAATTTTATTACCAATCGGTCACTATCCATCACGACAGATAAACAGATAGATAAACATAAACTCTTGATGCAGCAGGAGAGTAGGAGATCACACTAGCCTCAGTTAGCTGTACAGATAACACTTTTTTCTATGCCCACCTAAGCAATATGAGGAGACTGAGCAGCAATTCTCCTCTCTGCACATGAAATTAAATGTTGACATGTTAGTTAATACCTTAGCATATGAAAACTCAATGGAGAAAGCATGCAATTAGAAGAAACATGAAACAAACACATGATGCAGAAATATATCAAAAAAGGAATAAGTACCTCCAGCAGCAACAAGTTTCTCTACACGTGCGACAATATGCTTTCCATAAGTGTACTTTTTCAATGCATTTAAATGAACTTTAATACGCGAAAGAATCAGCTCGCGCTGTTGGTCATCGCAAGTCTCCAGCACCTTTTGTACGACGTAGTTAGCAAATTGATCTTTCATCATTGCCTGCAAATAGTTCGATTAATCATTTGCAAGATATGACAAACTACCATCAATTTTGTCAAGACATACTCTGAGAGTTGGATAACTTCAGCATCATTCAATACTGATTCACTATACGTGTGAAAACATGACATTTTGTCTAAACATTAAATAGCCTGGACACATCAAGATTATTTTCGAAAGAAAAATCAACTCAAAATATTTCAATTAGAATAATATCTAAAACACTAAAAACTAAATTGGACAATAAAATATGCACCAAGATCTTTGACCTGCTTCTACTAATCAAATATGACTATCAAAACTTCACAGTTTGGAAAGGAAGTTAAAGAAACCTGGAGAGGCTCATTTTCATCGGTGGAGCCAAGCATCTCATTTACAAGCAATTGGCGTTCAGAAGGACCTCCAAAGGTCAAACACTTCTCCACAACATTAGAGGCAAACTTCTGTTGGCTCATTTGAACTATATTGCCTGCTAATTCCTTGATAATTGCAGAACGCTCGTGAGGTTTCCCATGCTCAAGCACATGCTGTTATTTCAGAGGAGAATATGAAAGGAGATATAAGAGATGAAAGCACATGCTCAAGCAAGTCAGAATCACAAAAGGACAAAATCGGATTGAGCATAAAGCAAAAAGGATGGTCTTCTATGACAACAAGCAATTAATACAAAAAAAAAAAACAATAGAAACGCCGTGTAACAATTACAAGCTCTCACATACATGATTTCCAAGACATTCTCAATTAGCAAAGCATTAAGCCATTAAAATAAATCTAGTAGTAAATAACTTAATATTGTTGACAAAGAGAGTACTGTATGAGATGGTGTATAAAAATTCATAAAAAAGGGGAATAATTTCAGAAAAACACAACGAGAAGCACCGCTGAGATTTTACTGGACCAAAAGTGGAGAAAACCAACTACCATCTCTATTATATCTCAAGAACACTGAGTAGCTGCAATGAATTAACAAGTAAAAACACCATGATCAAGTAAACAACATGAGCAATATGATTGTTGTTAGGGTCTTGCTTTCAAATCAATAAGTAGTTGTAATTATGAAAAATAAACCTGGACGACGTAGTTGCCATACTGATCCTGGGCTAACATGCTAACTGCTCCTAAAATCTCATCCATAACTTTTTGTTGTGTGTTAGGGTCTTCGCAGTGCTCCAGTACTCTCTGCCGTGTAAAATATGTTACATTCAAGGACATAAAAGTACATAAAAGAAGTAACAAAAGCACCAAATAGATCTTACCTGTATCACCCGGCAACCATATGGATGGGTTGATAGTGTCACAACTTGATCAAAAAAAGTTGAGACAATAAAGTCGATTGCATCTTCAGGTACGCATTCAATACACTTCTGAATGACATGGTTGCCATTCTGATCACGTACACAGCGCATGATATTACCATCAAGCTCTTGAACCATTTTAATCTTCTGGTCCAGATCAACAACTTCTATGGCCTAAAGATATATATACAAATGAAAAAAGGATGCAGAACATTCAGAAAATTATTGGCACAAAGACACGAGAAATATCAACTACCGCACCCAAAAATGTCAATACCTTCTGGATGACTCGGCAACCATACATTTGAAGGCTAAGCGTCAGAACATGGCCATAAAGCTTGTTGGCTAACTCTCTTCTCTGGGAGGCAAGTCCATGCTCAAAAAACTGCCAAGTGCAAATTGTCACTCTTAATAAGTTCCATATTTATGCACGGGCAATATAGAGACAGAGTAATAATTACCTTCTGAACCACATAATTACCAAAGACATCAGTCATTAAAGCAAGAGCATGTGGCGTGATTTCCTGATAAACCATATTTTTTTCTTCAGTAGTTGCTGTTTCAAGCTTTTGTTGAATAAACCGGCTCCCATATTGATCAGCACTGCCAATGAGAGCAAATTCAATGAAATTAGTTTTTCAGAAGAATGTAGGTAAATAATATAGAAATAATTAACCATCAGAACATCCACCAGGCTAAAAAAGGTATACCTGAATTCAACAACATGACCAGAAATTTCAGACAGCTCAAAACACTTGGTTTTGTTGCTTTTAAACTCTTCCAACAGAGACGAAGCAAAATTTTCATCTACATTTCCAGCATCTAGGTGCCATTGTCCCATGACTCCGGCTACATTCCTCATTCCAGAAGCAAAATGCATATTCAGGTCATTGTGCCTAATAGGACTGCCAGATCCAACCGGAGAACTAGATAACGAGTTTGCCAATGGACTTCCTGGATAAGACAAACCAACGCCATACGCAGGATTTCCATAATAACCATGATGATTGGAACCACCAGATTTACCACCCATTGGAACATTGTATGGTGACTTCTGAGGTGAAAGCAGAGACCCGAGATAAGCTTTCTGAAGCTCGAGTAAATTCATGTACGAGTTGCCCAAGTAATTCCTGTCCACAGATGGGTCGTTAAGAGCAGCAAGTTGTGCAGCAGCATACTCGGGTGTCCTCATGTACTGAAGATACATGGGATCAACAAAAGGAGCCTGCAGAGCACCACTGGCAATTTGATTTCCGATTCTACCGAGGGAATGCACATCAGATGGAGAAGCAACTCCAGAGGCCAAACCACCTCCGAGGATTCTCGAGTCCATTCCAGGGGATGCCATTGCTGATGCTGCAGCAACATTTTCAAATAGGGGTGGTAGATTACCAGTTCCAAGTTGGTTAGCCATGAAGGATGCCACAGCTGGATTTCCACCATATCCACTCAGGCCATAGTTATTATACGTTGAGTTGGTACCATCTGAAGCCTGGAATTGTGCAGGCAAACCACCTCCACCGCTATAAGGGGAGCTAGGCGATCCCTTGAAATATGAGTTATTGGGAGAAACAGCAGACTTTTGTAACTCGACCTGCCTATCCAAGGACAGATTTTTCATGTCTGACACACTCCCACTTCTCTTACCAGAATCATACTGAGCTGTTTTCTGCAAGTGTCCTGATTCAGACTTCTTTAAATATGCATGTTGCTTGCCGTGATCCTGACCACCTTGCATACCAAAAAGATATCTTTGATAATTATTAACATCCGACTCAACCTGTGATGTGAAATGGTTATCGCCATCTAACACATCACCTGCTGACAAATTCATGCTAGACATTGCAGCCACAATATCTGCAGACCCATTGATGCCTGATGAAATATCGTTAAATGTATCAGGACTGGTGATACCTCTCTTCTCAGCAGCAGCAGCTCTCCCACTACCAATAGGTGTGGGGCAAGGACTGGGAGCCCTAGCAACAATTTGTGGATCAGGAGTAGTGCTTCGTGACAGGGAAGAACCAAGTGCAGCAGCATAAGAATATGAAGCTTGGGGCCCAACATTTTGGGCTGCAGGTGACCCCTGAACATTTGATCCAGATCTTAAAGCATCAGTGACTGAGGAATCATGGCGCAAATGAGCCAGCTCTGCTTCAGCGGAAGATGTGATCTCAACATTTTCATCAAATGCATTACGACTGGCTGGACGAGAGGGAAAGCCCGTGACAGGTGTGGCACGTCCCAAGTCATCCTGCAAAATTACTGGTTATAGATGATTGGCAGAAGAAAAAGTGACCAGAAAGAGACAAATGCAAAACTTGAATATACATTTATATATACATATGTAGTACCGAAAGTTTGCAATTGATAAATGATTATAGCATGCAAAATAGCTATTATCAATTCAACAACACAGTCACAAAAGAGCTGTAAGACCATTGTCAACATAAGCTCAGAAGTTTTAAAATGAGATGTTTATAAGTGTGCCAAAGCATACGATTCTTCGGAAGTGCTGAATGATAACCTTACAACACAGCCAAATCAATAAAATTCCTAAGTTATTCAATAAGTTAGTGGTCTTATTGGGTTTCAAACTTTCCATGTAACCAAAAGAACTTACAGCGGATGCAAAGGATCAAACTGAAAACACAAAAGAGAAACATGACAAAATCCAATGAAAAAGGAAACAAATGCAAAAGACTGAGATAACCAAGCAATAAAATTATAAAAGACAATGAAATAAGCTTGCAACCTGAAAAATTTCTGCAAGGCTCTTTTGTTTGGTCCCAAGACCAGGCCCTGGCAAACCAATGAGTCCATCACCACTCCACTCAGCAGAACCTCTAATTTTTTCATCAACCACCACCTCGCCCTCTCTTTTCCTCATGTTAAAACCAGGAGGTGTAGCAAAGATTGATCTACCAGCATTATCATCAGCAGCTCCATTCACTTTCCTCCTATCACCAATTCCACCAATTACAGAAGCTCCACCTTTTAGTCTCTGAGTAAACCTCCAATCCTCCTTTGATAACAAAGGAGGTGGAAGTCTAGGATTCAAATTCACATTGCTATAATAATACGAAAGATAAGCTGGATCAGACCTAAGCTCTTCCTCAGAAGCAAAGCCATTACCCGAAAACTCTGAAACAGCAGCGGACGCCGCAGAACCACCACCAAATAACCCACCAACTGCACTCAGAGAACCCTCAACAGTTGGAGGAGCTGATCCACTCCTATACAAATTAAGTTCAGGTTCATGATCATCAACCTCATGTCTTCTTTGATCACGAAGCAACATACCTATTTCCTTCTCAAATTCATCACCAAATGAACACTCATTACCACCAATCACGGGTCTCCTACCCAATTCAGACAACATTATTTTTTCTCTTTCAAAAACTCAAATTGATCATCTTAGTTTTTCACTAACTAAAACCTGATCACTACCCTTAACCCAAAATAAAACCCTAAACCATTAAACAACTCAAAAACGCAAAGTTCTCCCATTAAATCGTAGAAGCCCCATATTTACAACTTCAAAAGTGATCACTTGTAACTACTGGGAACAAAAATTAATTAAAATAATAATGATATTAATAATAATTAATTATCACCATGAACGCTAAGAGCTGAAACAAAACAAAATGAAGAATCAATCATCAAAGAAAGACTGTGAATTTAGGGTTGAATTCCATAATTACTGAGAGGAAATTGATAATTATAATCTAGTGTAGAAGAACAAAATTGAAGTGAGAAAGCGTGGAAAAGAGAGTGGAAAAAGTTGAAGATTTGTGCGGTGACATGAAAGGGAAAAGGATGAGAGAGTGATGAATCCGGCGGCTCGATTGGTTCTTACAAGAACCCTTAGGGTTTTGCTCTATTTTGAAGAGGATTATATACAATGATGATAGTAGTAGCAAAAGCAAACCCAAAACATATTAATTTTAAGATTGTTTTTTATAATAAAATTTTCTAAAGTATCCTTTTATTTTCACTGGATACGTAAAAAAAAGTTGAATATATTTTAATAATTCCTAAAAATTAGGGGCAATTGACCAAGTGATAACCGACTAATGTGTGTAGCCATGGCCAAGAGAAAGGGTTTTGTTTCCTTTATTTGCTGATATTGCAAAAACAAAAATGAAAAATCTATAATCAACTGACACGTAGTGTTATTTTGTTTTTCTGACAAAAGACACGTAGTGTTAATAGATTCGATGGTTGAATGAAAATAATAGGGCACACTAGAGTAACATATTAGTACTATTAGTTATTAAGATCAGTTAAATTTCTTCAACTGCCCACTATTCCTAAGTTCTTCACTTGGCTTCTTTTGGGACTTTTTTGGGTTGTTGTTGGTTTGTGATTATTAATTTATTATCATCACATTCTGAAAATAAATTGTCTTACAAAATACGGTAGAGATTTTTTTTCCTATATATATAGTATGGTCCTTCTAATATAGACCCCCTATAAAAAAAAGGTCTAAATGTGAACCCATCATTTTACTAGTTACCCGTTTTAGCATTTTTATTTTATTTTACTGACACATTTTTGTTATTGTAAAGGTTATAGGGGTTAGCTTTGTTAATTATAGTTAGCAATTTTTTGATAAATATAGTTAGGTATTTTTGAAACAAATATTATGTTGCCAGTTGATTCCACCTTCACGAACATGTCAAAATACCACACCCACTCCTCCCAGGAAATAGGAATAAGACGGTTCCCCTTCTATTTTTTTATGCCACGTGCTTGTATAATTTCTTGTATAAGTCTTGACGCTCTTTATTACCAAAGAAAAGGCTAAACATCACAAAAGATTGATGTTACTATCCTCACAAATGACAAGTGTAGTATTTTAATTGATTTGACTTTCTAATTTATACGTTCATATATCGTTATATAATGTTTTAAATGGTTGTTTCACATTCGTGGATGTAGTAAGAAGAAATGCTTCCTAATAAATAGTAATGTTGATTACCAAATAGTTTACACAAGTTTTGCATGAAAATACTTTTTTTTTAAAATTTCTTTCTATATCTTATTCTAAATAAAAAATATCATTTACAATTGATTTTATATTGCATTTCGTTGTAAAATGTTAGATTTATAAATATAAATTTAAATCGACTTTATATTACACCCAACTGTAAACCAAATTAAGAGATAATTGTAAAAAATAAAAAGTTATATCTTAATCTAATATACTAGAGTAGACTAAACCGTTCATATAAGATTAAGTTCATTATATTTGACCTCCAGCATTTTCACTCATGAGTTTCGTAGAAGTCCTTCTATATAGTGCGAATTGCTTTCACACGAAATTCGTCGCGAAGAGGTCATAGCTAATCATACATGAATACTTTTTATAAAATAAACAATGGTTAAAAATAGTAATACCCAATTAAATAGAGTACGTTTCATTGGTTTCGTAGATAGGGCTATGTAACATTTAGCAATTTCCTATTTTTTCTTATTGTTCCATGTGCGATGAGTGGAGTTGTATATGGCATAAGAAACAAATTCGTTCCTAGATTTAAATGCTGGGTAGGCAATTTATTGAGTAAACAAGTTGCAAGGATATAACTTCTCATTGAGTTAACTAAAATCTCTTCCAACTTTACCACTAGTAAACGATCATAAATGTTGTGTCAGCTTTGTATTAAATATTAATATTAATAACAACTTCCTACTAAATATTGAGGAGTTATCTCTTTATTTATTAATAATAACCACGTTTCTCTATTATTCATTAATTAATTAGGTGATAATAATGCACCCAAAAGAAATTAGGTGATAATAAAATAATAATATGTTATGTTGGAGTTCTAAAGCGGTAACAGGGATACGAATTTTCTCTTTACGTGCTTTGGTTTAGATTAAATCAAATGAAGCTCTAATCTGCACAAATCTTACCTCACCACCCACTTCAGAAACTCTAAAAGATTAATTTTTCAAGTTCAGTTCCTTTTTACAAAAGATAAAAGATTAAAACAAAAGAGTTTCCTTCAGATTTTGTGAACCATTTTTTTAGAGAAACATTGCTTAGCTTCATTCTAAACTGAACCCAACCATGCCTTGTCCTATCACTATGGATTGTGTTGTCTATGTTGAGAGAAATTGGGATGATTCTGCTGCATACATATCTTTTATTTACACAATTCAAAAACAAGGGTAAAGATAGTCAAATATCCATATATAAAACTTTGTCAATGACCTGTTTCGCCCATGCTGTTTGATGATATATTTAAAAGTAAAACTCACCAAAATCTATGGACAAGAAAAACAAACTCTTAAGCCATGCTCCTTGCTTCAGCTCCATATTTTGAAAACAGATTTTTAAACAACCAAATAAGGAAAACCTTGAGGAAACTGAGCCAACTAAGATGCATGTGCAAATACAGCAATTTCAAAAGTTCTTAATATTTGATAAATATTAAAATTAGCAGTCAACATCAGCACATAATAATTCATGCAAAGTTGAGCATGAAGTAGAATTTCTACAGTTTGAAAAGACACATGTCTTCCCAAAAATACATCAAAGAAGAACACTAACAATTAGCAGACCAAAATAAGACTTTACCTAAAAGTTGCTTAAAAGAAAGAGTGCAATTCTGAGCTATTAGTTATTTACTATAATATCTTTCAAGAAGTAAAAGTTGCCATAATATTAGGACTTGCTTATCTAAAGTCAAAATCACAATGTTGATGAGATTTTTCAAAACGTGGGATAGGCGAATGTTACGGTGAAGGTGGTCCATCATATACTAGTGCTTAAAAGTCACCTGAAACACTAACGGTAATTGACGATACTCTTAAGAAGTATAAGTGGACGTTCTTCCGGGTTTTTATGGTTGAGACATTGATTTGATTGATGTCAATTCGAAAAAATAAGAAAAATAAATTCGTCCCTCAAAATACAACTCATATAAACCGATACCGATAATGGTAACCGTCTTAGCCATAACGATGAGAAAAGCCGTTAAATTATACTACCAAAGAGTGTTGTCGATCTTAGTTAGAGTTTTCAAGTGACTTTTAAACATTGGTCTATAGTAGACTGACCACCTATTAAGTGGTCTAGTTTAGAATTTCCCCACAAGATATAAGAGTTACCTTTTCACTTTCACAACTTGATTTGGCCATATTACTCCTAGTACTCTCCACCAACTAGTATTACAAAGTCCATTATTGATGGGATATACAAAATAAATGAGCTCCTAATTACACAAGTAATTCAACTCTGGAAGAAAGAAAAATTTGAACCTTTTACTAAAATTACTGCAATACCCTCCACCATCAAAGTCATACTACAACACAACCATTCTCCTAACGAAATGTAACAAATTCCAATTAACAATAAGTTGTATGCTGTAAGTATTTTCACCTCTTCATAAAATCATTTTTCCGAGACATTAATAACAATCATCAAAGAGCCAACACATTTTTCTTTTTGTAAAATCAAGATAAAGAAACTATAGATATTGCATGTAAAAAATTTAGTGTCGAATTGTGCTCAAGAGGTGCTTAAAATCACAAATTCGTGAGCAATAACGAGAACAGAAACAAGTACTCACGAAACCCCTCTAATAAAATATAAACAAAATTAATTAATTATTATTTTGATGAAAATGTGGTTATTCATAATAATGTGTTCAACATGTTGTGGTACATTAATTAAATTTGGAAATTAAATAGAGATTGATCTTTTATGTAAGAATGTGAACTTTTTTTATTTGTTTTCTAACAAACTATTACAAATAATATCATTAAACTCTCTAACATCCAAATTACTAGAATAGAAGGTATAAATAACGAATCTATAATCCAATTCAAAATCAACCGAATCAAACTATAATTCATAAATTCAATTTATCTTCGACGGAAGTTTAAGTATTTCATCTATATAAAACGAAAAATATTTATCCACTCTTGAGTTTATCTCTCCATCCCTGAATATATTATCGAAAATTAAAATCTAAAAATATATTTTACACTATCAAAAATTAAAATCCACTAAAAAGCCAAAAAAAACTGAGAAGTTGAACGAGTATTCATCATCGAATAAATATCACAAATAGATAGAAATCATTTCGTTTTGACAAGAATCTGGGGCGTGTATATTGCAAGGCCAATATGGCCTCCACCTTAGGCCCAAAGTTTTTTCAATTTTATAACTATTATATTGGTATCAAATTGTTCCAAACTTGCGGGTAATTAGTAATTACTATCAACGTGCATTTTTTCAATTTCAAGTTCTATCATTTCATCATTTTTTTTTTGCTAAATTTATTGTCTGAATTTAACATGTTGGGAGAATTATTGACAATAGAAAAGAGTTTAAATAAGAATTTAGTCTCTAAATATATAATATTTTATTTTTAGTCCCTCTAATACATTTCTTCGAATATTTTCAGTCAATAATTTTGATCCTTATTTTTCACATGAATTTATGTGTATAGTCTAAATTTTTTAAATGAATTTTAATGTTTATAACATTATAAAAATATATCCCACAAAAATTTATAATTGTTTACCAAAGGATGATTTAAATAAATTTTTTGTAAGCTTTTATCGCATAAAAATTCATATTTAATTCATTTTTGTTAAAAAGTGAATTAAATTTTTACAGGGAAATTTTTTGTAAGCTTTTATCGCATAAAAATTCATATTTAATTTATTTTTGTTAAAAAGTTCTAAATTTTACAATAAATTTTTTTATAATGTTCTAGACATG
>JBBPBP010000002.1:49996136-50011061 GCA_037974735.1 Cicer chorassanicum | reverse complement strand
AATAATCGCACAAATAAATTAAACATCTTATATTCACCAAAATTCTTAAGAAATTAAATATATATATATATATATAGACATGAGAAAAATCCAGATAATCTTTATATTAAAAAGAAGAATAAGCACACAAATAAATTAAATTATTTGTATTCACCATAATTCTTAAGAAATTGAATATATATATCATTTCATATGTATAATACTTCCACCTGTATTTAAATAGATAACTTCAAGTTATTTATCATTTTATAAGATTAATAAAATATTAATTAATTTTTTTCTTTATATTAACTCGTATTTAAATAAATAAAATGCATTTAATGATCGAAATAAAGACACCTAATATTTTTTTTTAAAATGTAGAGATTAAAATAGATTAGTAAATATGAATTAAAGTGGAGCAGTTTCTCACAAGAAATTTGACGGGTTCTAAGACATAAATAAATAATAATGTGGATGATTGTTGAATATTTGATGGAGTGAGTAGGTTTTACATAAGCAGTGGAGGTCCAAAAAATAGACATAATGAAATGAAAGTAGTACGTAAATATATATATACATATTGAGGTAGCTAGTACCTATATACATACATATTGTTTCCAAAAAATGGAATTAATTAACGGCATGTATGAGTTGGAGGCAAAAGAGAGAAGAGTTGGTCGAGGTTTTCAGGTGGTTGAAAGTAACCATTCTTCGGAGCCTTTCTTTTTACCCTCCCAAATGAATATGGCTTCTTCTTCGGCGGTGGAGGTGGCACTAACGCCGTCTGTATTTGGCATTCCCACCTCTTCGGCGTTGAACAACCACCGTTCATCTCTTCTTCAAATCCACCGCTCATCTCTGATTATTAATTATTATAATAATAATAATATAGAGAGACACACACACACACGAGTAAGGAGAATTAAGCAAAGTGTCAGTGAGTGAGTGATATATTGTTTATGCCACATAAACAGATCAATTTATAATATTGAAATGTGTGTCTGGCTTCTTCTCGAACACGCTTGCACCGACACCTAAGCACCATTTTACTTATACGTGCCACCAATTTAACACAACTCATCCTAACACAATATTTCTATTTCTTAATTAAACACAATATTTCTATTTCTTAATTAATCATTTTCAAACAAATATATTTCAATCCAATGGGAATCCCATTATGGTAAAACAAATATGAAATCAAAAATACTATTTTTTTTATTACTTATACACTTCAACCACCAAATCAATTTTATATTATTTCTTTAATATATACATTAATACCACTAATATAATTAAAAATTAAGATATGTAAAAATATGTAACCATTAATCAAGGTATAAAGGACTGCATCATAAGCTTTGAACACGAAATATGACAAACATTCAAAAATACAACTTTATGCGTGTTTGAGAAACTCACATAGTTCAAATAAAATAGCAATAGTGATAACTGTGTATAGACAAAAAATAACAGTAAACAACTTTTAAATTGTTTCTATAAAATATAGTAAACAACTTTTAAATTGTTTCTATAAAATATGATACGTGTGTAGGTTATTCTGATTTGTACCATATAATACAATGTAGTACTTCAATTTGAATTTAGTTTCAAACGGTATATTTGTTTCCATATGATGGCAAGCGAAATGGGTAACATAATCAAAGACAATTAATTTGTTTTAAAGAGCAATAAAAAAAATTTGTGTTATTTATACATTATTTATTTAATTTTTTATGATTTTTGAAATTAATAATTATATAAATATACTTTTTAATTATTTTAAGTGTATATATTACCTTTATTGTGTACGAAGGCACGTAGGAAGTTAGATAATTTATTTTAGCATAAAACTACAATAGTATTGCATTGCTAAGAAAATTTATAGGTTTAGAAATTAGTTCGCTTTAGAAACTATTAATTTGGCAATGATTGTAAATAATAATATTGTTGTTCGAATACTTTGTTATCAAAGTTTAAATTATAAGAAATTTCCAAATTCTATTTATGTTACTTGATAATTGTATTAATTGCCATAATTATAAAATTTTACTTGAAAAATAAGTCTTATTTATTTATATCTTATTTTATTATTTATTATTTATATTATTATAGATTGTATTTATTGTCAATGCATGAGAGAAAAAAAAAATTCTTAAGAGATTGCCACATATACATTTTACTTGATAAAATAGATGTCATTTAATCTTAGTATAGATTAAACCACTAAAGCAATCTCTACTTCATGAAAACGGAAAATCTTAACCACAAGATTGCCATGTTTTTTTGTCTAATGGAACATAATTGTGACAAAGGGGAATCGTGATTGCCCACACATTTCAAAAAGTAGGTATCTACTTATATACTTCCCTTCCAAAAGATTATTAACCACTCATTTTGTTTATTAGATACTTCCGATTATATATAAAGAGAATTTTTTAATTATATATATATATATATATATATATATAAAATGTATTTATTATTTGAGTTACTTTTATACTCTTATTTTAAATATTTGTTTTTTATATTATTATTAAATATTCAATGTGTCACATTTTTTTATATATAAAAAAATTAACAAATTAAAATAATTAATAAATACATTAATTTTTTTATTTTCTCTTAAACGAGATGTAGCGATTCAATTCAAACATCATTTACCACTAATGATTATCTAATTTATTTTATAAAACTCAATAGCAAATATCAACATTTGGGATGCACAAGACCTAATGTCATTTAGTTTATGCATATCTTCTTCTTTCCAAAAAAATTCTTTAACTTTCTAAAAAAAATGTCCAACTAACGAGTTTCCTCTTCTTCACATCCAAGTGACTTAGGTAGTCATGACATTCATATTGTATTCTTCAACTACTTCAAGTTCTAAAGCCTCCATTTTTTAACCATTATCTACTTTTCCACGTCAAACATTTATGTAGCATCATTATGATATTTCAACATGCTCATATACAACATTTGAATACCCAATAACTCTATCGAATAGTGTTGGATTTGAGATTTGTCTTTTGGGATGCAACTTTTCTAGGTCAACAAAATTCCCTCCAAATTGTACCACTACACATCAAAATATTCTTCTATTGTAGAAAACTATTCCCTATAACAATCCATAAAAATTAATTATCATAAAAGAATTAATGTTCTGTTTTCTAACCCTAACCACAAAGAAAACTCCAACCCATAGAAATTCCTAAAACATTACATACTTTTAGCCTTAAAGTTCATTTATTTATTTAAATTTCTAGATAACAAACACAATTATAAAATATGACACAATTAAATATGCACAATTAGTAAGAGAGAAACACGTGAATTTAGTGTCAAAAAATGCCACAAATGTATACAAAACTATTTAATTAATAAAATTGACAATGAAAAAACATATAAAATTTTCAACAATTAAAAATATGTACCATACGATTATAATTTGTAGAAATTAAAGTATCGTAGATGTATGGACAAAATAAATAAATAAATAATCAATATAATAATACTTCTTTCTTCAATAGATATCTTAATATATAAGTAGAAAGTTAAATATATTTAATCTGAATTTAGGTCTTTTAAAATGAATAAAGTAATAAAATGAAGAATTATTATTATTATAACAAATTAGTAATCGATTATGATGTATCTAAATTATCTCCTTTTAATTTATTAGAATAATTGATATCATTGGCTTTGAGGAATCGGATTAATTTAATCAATATATGGACAAAATGGATTACACTTTTTGACTAGTATATATGGAGTAAAGAAAAGCAACGCGTCGACATTAGAATGGACAACGTGGTACAAGTCAAAATTTTCAATTAGTAGTATTTTTGTGCTGTACTTCTAGAACGTCGACACGATCACTATTCACATTACAAAAGAAACCACCACTCACAATCACTTTCTCTCAACGCCATTATTTATTGCCTTCACAACTTTTACAACAACAAACCTCTCTTCTCTTTTATTGCTTCTCATTCTTCAACTTAATACTACAATTTCCATACTCTCTATGTAGTACATTTTCAAAGCTTTTCAATAGTGAATTAAATGTTAAATTAAAAATATATATAACCTTGTTTTTTTTCTTCTTATGTTTGTGATTAATTAGCTACTAGATTATAAAATGGAAAACGGGGGTCAGTTCCAGGAATCAAAGGCTAAATACGATTGTCTTTTATTTGGTAATTCAAATCCTTCACCTTATTTTATTTGCTTCATTAATTAATATTTTTTTGGGTTATATTTATAATTTGTTGTTTGATATTTGCAGATCTTGATGATACACTTTATCCTTTAAGTTCTGGTTTGTCAGGACACGTGACCAAAAATATTCAAGGTAATGATTTTCACTAAATTGAAGTGATCATGATTTGTGATTAGTTGAATGTATCTCAATTTTATGGAATTTATTTATTTTTAATGGATGCATTGCATATTGCAGAGTACATGCTTCAAAAGCTTGGGATACAAGAGGATAAAGTTCCTGAATTATGTGTTTCATTATATAAGACTTATGGGACAACGATGGCAGGTCTCAAGGTATATATAAAATAATAATTGAACTTTCATTATATTTATTAATTAAAGGTCTTTTATTTATTTTATTGAATCATGATTTTTGTTTCTTTTTGTTCTCATTAGGCAATTGGCTATGACTTTGACTATGATGACTTTCATGGGTAAAATGTCTTTACATATTTGTGATTTGTTCATTTTTTTATTTGGCCATTTATATATATTTTTTAATCCTTAGAATGAAAGTGAAATTATTTTATGTTGAGCAGCTTTGTTCATGGGAAATTGCCATATAATATGCTAAAACCTGACCCTGTTCTCAGAGGAATTTTGCTAAGCCTACCCCTTCCAAAAATTGTAAGTTTCTTTATCATTATTTGATGACAAAGTAATACATATAGTTCATAAATTATAACTTATAGTATTTGTTTTTATTTTATTTTCCTAAAGGTTTTTACAAACTCAGATGAGGCACATGCTAATAGAGTGCTACAAAGGCTTGGATTGGAAGATTGTTTTGAAAGAATCATAAGCTTTGAGACTCTAAATTCCTTCAAATCCAATATAGATGGCAGTGAATATAAACAAAGTTCCAAAGGAATTTTTGATTTTTATGAGTACATTTCTAGGCCTAATGTTGATACTGTGCTACCAAAGACCCCTGTTATCTGTAAACCATTTCAAGATGCATTTGATAATGTTTTTAAGATGACAAATATTGAACCTCAAAGAACAGTAAGATTTAATTTTATCTCTCTCTGAGTAATAGTTTTTTGTTACTAAGTAGTATCACTTTTCTGATTATGTGTTATTTTGTAGAAAATCAAATTATGTATTCATTTATTTAATTACTTTGGCTTTTGCAGTTGTTCTTTGATGACAGTATCCGCAATATACAGACAGGCAAATCCTTGGGCCTTAACACTGTCTTGGTAGGTAGCCCTTAATTATCATTCTTGATGAACATTTCAAAATACTACTTATATTTTATATAATACCGACATTTCAGATTAAAGACGTGTCAGGTATTTGACATGTATTAGTGCTTACACATGTAATTTCATTCAATTAGTTTATCTATGTTTGTGTCGGTGCTTTGAATGTTATAAATAACATTTTTTTTAATGTGAACGTAATCATCCATTGACTATTCAAACTTTTTTATTGTCTTTACTTTGGTTAAAATTGAATGGAACTTCTTGCATACTTTTGTTGAACAAAGACAAATCTATGCATAGACACATTCCTATTCTTAAATTATGATTTGTTAGCTTTGATAATGTACAAACTTGAAAATTGAAAAATAACTGAAATGCATCAAGCATATCATAATTAAAATAATTAATGATGCAAATTAAGTTTAAATGTGAAATGTAAATGTAATATTTGTGCAGGTGGGTACTTCCCTAAGAACAAAAGGAGTGGATTATGCTTTGGAGAGCATCCATAATATGAAAGAGGCATTTCCAGAACTATGGGAAGGTGATGAGAAGACTAAAAGTGTCAAGTATTCTAGAAAGGTTGCAATTGAAACATCGGTTATAGCTTAACTTATACATCCACCTTCCTCAACTTGTGCTGCCTAATATTGTTTTGGCATCTCAATTTCACTAATGTATTACTTGTTATCAGAATCTTTTTTATCTAAATTATTTTTTGTATGCCTTATGCTTTAAATAATTCTATATTAATATATTTGGCCTTCTCAATAAACAAAGATTGATTCAAATGTTAACACCAGAAAAATATTGACTTACACCAAGGCGATCAAGAACTAAATGGTCCAATTGAAAAGAGTAAAATGTGTTGATAGAATTTTTATTGAAAGTATAGAATCAAGATAACTTACAACAAGTTTAAGATTCTAGATTACATATAAACTGAATATTTTCTTTTATTGAAAAAAAAGGTCTGCCTAAATTTGTATCCATATAAAAAATGCTCAAAATGTCGTCCATAAACCAATATAGTGAGCAATATGGGACCGATGTTCATGTATGTTAACACAAAAATTGCGAGCAATAAAATTAAAAGACTTTTTGTTAGTATTATTGTTTGTAGAATTAATTTTAAGGTTAGAGTCACAATTGCAAACCTAATGAAAACAAATTCAAAAAGAGGGATAAATCCTCTCGTATTAATTTTTCACATGGGAGGAAGAAGTGTAAGTTTATACATTCAAGAAGAGAGATAAAATAAAAGGACTTCTACGTGTTTTGGTACTATCTAAATTGAATTATTTTAATTTAATTAATTTTAATACATATGAAATAATGCATACGTGAATAAATTAAAAAAATTATCGATAGAAATTTCATAATACCAATATATATTTTGTTTTTAATTGTACCGTTACATTTATTTAATCGTCAACTAGCACATTACTTTTTGGATTTATACAAACACATTGCTCATAGTTCAAATAAAAAAAATTACATTAGATAATCTATTTTTTTTTGTTTGACGGAATGTTCCTTTAAAAAGGAATGTATATATAAATCGACTTGTGGAGTTTTGGAGTATGCTGAAGACATTTTATTTATTTTTCTATATGCATCCATTTTTTTAATTAAAATAGTACATTTAACATGGTATCAGTATGCATGCTAGAGTCTTTGTTTTAAATCATATTCACATTATTCTGTGGTTTGACTTTTTTTCTTCAATAATTTAATATTTCATTAAATACGGTTTAAATCTAGCATCAAGATGAAAAAATTCGACACACATATTTTATGAAGAATTGTAAAGAACTTTGAAATTATTATAGTTTCTTTCTCCTAAGAATCAGAAGATTAACACAAATACACATATTTCATATTAACGCAAGAGTCGGTCTAAAATAAATTCATGGATATTTTTTTATAAGTATAAATTCAAAATTTTCAACTATATTATTATTATTATTATTATTATTATTATATCTTTAAAAGCTATATAAAATGAATAAATTATTTTTTAGTACACAGGACTCTTATTTTGTTCAACTACTAGTTAAATGTCATTGAAATTACATTGCTTTTTTTAAAGTGTCATTGAAATTAATATTTGTTGTTAGACATTATCACTATTCATAAACCCCTTTTTTTTCAACAATTCATAATCCCTTTGTAATTTGGAAATTAAGGGCCAGTTGGGTCGAACTAAAATTGTTTAATTGGGCCGGTCCAATTCTACACACGTATCCACCGTCCACGACAATATAATTGTTTTTCTTTTTCTTTTTTATTTAAGAAGGACACCTTGGTCATTTCGCAGAATGAACAGACACAAATTAACAGACACCAGCGAAAACAAAATCAGATTTTGAGGAGCTAGGTTAAGGTTAAGGTTGCTGGTCGCAGTGTAAGTTAAGAAGAAGAAGTAAGAAATTCGAAGCGGTTACAATGTCAAAACGAGAGCTTTCGAGCACGTTGAAGAACTTGAAGGTAAGCAACGAAACGCAACCATTGTTATTGTTGAATTAAACGGACCCTTTTTTTTCCTCAGAAATTTTCCCTCTTTCGCTTAATTTAATTCAATATAGAAAGTGAAGATTTCGTAGACTAATTAATGATGTTGTTCTTTGTTTTATTTTGTTTTGATATTGAATAGTTCATGCAAAGGGCAGCTCTGAAAGAGGATAAAATTGAGAAAGAAGAAGAAGTAAAACCTGATTTCAGTTTGGGTTCAACATCTACTGTTTCAAGAAAATGGTATTTTTCTTTAACATGTCCAAATAATGTGCTATGTTTTAATTTTTAATGCGCATGGGTCCTGAATTCCTTGCCTCTTTGCCAATGTTGTTAAATAGATGCTATATAGCGGAAATTGAATGAACAACTATTGTTTTGTGATACACTATCAAGTACAAAATATTGTGAAATAGCGGCTATGGCGGCGCTATAGCACTCATGTGTTGCGAAATTTGAATAAACCGTTATTTTCAGCGCATGACAACACTGCTGCTTGATTTTCTGCTGACTTCGTTTTTGTTATGACTTATAGGTGTTAGAATTGAAACTCACGGTCTTCAGAATTTAATAATTATCCTCTCTAACTTGTCATATGAAAATTTTGTATTTACCTCTCTCTGTAATTAAATATTGTTATGTAAATTTTGTCAAGTGAAACTTTATGATTTATTTCTCATGTGAAAACTTATCTCCCAAAATCCATTTAGGGATTTTTTTTCCGTTTTCTATTGATAACTTAGATTTTAGTATATATTGATTAATGTTTCTGAAAGTTAGATGAGATTCCTCATTGCAATCGTTTGTGATGTATTCATATCTGTTATTGGTTATATAGGCTAGCTCTTTTCAAAATTCAGAGTTTGAATTGAATTTTTTTCTGTATGTTGTTTAGGATTACGCAATGTGTTTCTCTTGATTCCTGCTAACTGAAAGATTGGTTATTTTCAATTAATTAGTAAGGCTTTTTTTGTGAAATGTGAGATGGTTTGCAGGAATCACTGGTGGAATATGAATCTAATGTTACTTAACATTCATATTTCCCTAAAAATGTGACAAATCTGTTTGTTTATAAAATAGCAACAACCAAGCCTTATCCCACTAAATAGAGTAGCAAAAGTTAAATAATTATTATAATTTTATAAATCAATATCTACTGACATTTGACAAGTTTGGGATACAATTGTCTCTTTATTTAAAATTTCTTTCTTTATCTGTTGATTTGCTTTCTATATCATTCATTCAATTTTTGTTTTTAATTTGCCTTGCTTTCTACATATATGTAGTGTGGTCATAGTGGAAGGTGATCCCCGTCCTGGAGTGCTTAAAGGTCGAATGTCATTTCAAAGTTTTAATCCATCTGTAGACGTGAGTTTGAAGATAAAAAACTTTCAAAGCTTTTAACCTATAGTCCTAGTCAATCTATATCTTGTGCTTGTGTTGCTTTTTTTCTTTTGATCATATTATAAATTCTAATGCCATAGTCTTGCCTTTATAGAAATTAAATGAGGAAGAAGTAAAACTTCACCAAAAGCCAGTAGCCGAAACTACCATTTCTAGAAATCAAAATGCAAATGTGTCTGTTAGGTGGGTTTCTTTGTCTAAACTTCCATGTAGATAGATATCTGATTTTGTTCTCTTCCCCCTCAACAAGGGTCAGAAGATTCTCTGTTTATTGTTTTAGTTTCTAATATACTTCATTGCTTCATCTTTTAATAACATTAACATACACCGAGTATAAATTTATTTCTGTTTGTGTTTTTCAGAGAAAATAACTCTTCAGCAGATGGTACAGAACGTGCTAATATGAACCAAAACAGTCATGAAGTTAATGGCAATGTTAAAAGGAAACAGTCTGAAGTAATTCATGAAGCACAATATCCTAATAAATCACCCAACAATGATCAAGGGAACAGACATTCATCGCCGAACAATAGTTTGGGCTCTTTCAAAAAACCAGCTGGAGATAAGTTAGACTGGAATGTTCTTAGATCATCTAGTGTCAAACAAAATAGATGAGTTTGTTGATCATTGTATTTCATACACAAACTAGGCTAGGTTTGATTTTGATTCAGGCCCTGTGCTTTTTTAAGTCTGTATTTGTTGTTCTATTAGGGTGTTTTCTATGAGATTTGACTTCTCTTAGGTGAGTAGTGTAATTTAAAAGGTTAAGTTTAAGGTTTGAAGCATTGATTTCAATTTCATCAACATATGAGATTCTGATAAAATATATATATATGACAAACTATGGAGATGTAAATTCTCAATCGATAACTTATCAATCAATGATTAAAATTTTATAGCACAGAATTGAGATCCAGATTGTAAGTGCTAACTTGTTTCTGCAAAGCAAATCATGGTACCTCAATGGAGGTGTGCTTATCTATCAAGTAGTAGTGACTTTTAAGAATACTGTCCATTACTTCTTGTCAGATTTGGTGCAATTTTTTTTTCCTTTTATGAGTTACTGCCATTTTCTAGTTTTTGTTTCATTCTGTTGGTCTTTTCTTTTAATTACTTTTGTCTTTCTGATGATTAGTAGTAAATTTGTGTTTCACACAAAAAAAAAAGATTGTCATGTTATACCATCTAGGAAGTGAATTGAACATCAATATCTGAAATAAAAACTCCAATTGAGAAAGAAATAGAAAATTAGAAGTTCATTACATTTTTTTCAACAGGCCTAGGAGTGGATTACATATGATATACTACAAGACACCTTTAGGACATTTGGCTTAAGCAGGAACCCAAGCAGAAAAAGCATTCAAAACACGCCCTTTCCATCCCTGCAAAATCCATTTACCATCTTCATCAACCACAAAATCTTTATGGTATTCTCTCTTCACCATTGCTTTGGTATCATTCACTAACTCAGGATCCAACCTGAGTTGCTTGAAACCAGCTCTCCTACTCCTCACCTGCCACTGCTTGTAGGTCTCAGGCCTTTCAACCCTCTCCGCCCCCTCACACGCGATAACGTTTATGGCATCCCTTCCAAACAACCCTTTCTCCAGCATCAACCTCTGCGTGTCTTCGCGCGGCACGTTAGCCTCAAACACATCAAACATTGATGAGAAGTGGTAAAGTGCTTCTCTAAACCGAGTCAGGAAAAACGGTGCACTATAACTTCCATTGACAACTCCATGGAAGAAGATGTTTGGATTAATCTTCCTTATCAGCTTCAACACAGCTTCTCTTGGACAATTCACTGCCACAGTTTCATCCAGCAGGTTCTTCAGTCTGTACAAACAGCTAACAACAGTTATTTCATTTCTGTCTATCTTTAGATCTTCGAGCCGGACAGTTTCCCATTTCTGTGCAAGACAGTTGTATTCAAATGGAACATTGAACTTCTTGCAGTAGTTTTCTAAGCGCCGCCCTGTCTCCTCCACTCTCTCTGCAGGCCTAAATCCCGGCTGAGGAAGCTCAATTCCGGTAATTCGAAGCTTTGGAGGACCACCAGCTCTTGCTGACAGTTTCTTGATGAGGCAGGGCCATTGGAAACCATAGCAAATGCCGAAATCAATAATATGAACACTTGCCTCATTCTTCACTAGACTAAAAATCGTTTTGGTTGTCAATACATTTGTCATTCTCTGCAAAGGACACGCGGTAACAAATAGTTTGTAAGCTTTCAACATATCTCCAGCAGTTGATACATCAAGCGGCATGTACGAAGGCGTTTCGGCAGCCAATCTTATCTCAAGACCATTAGCAAAGTAATGAGCTAAACGCTGGAGTCCATCACCAAATGGCGAAGAGTGTTGCCTAATCTGCTTGAGTAGCTCATTTGCATTCCTTTGATCATGGCTCGCCACAGCCTGTGCACATTGAGTTAGCATAGTCCACAAATCCACAGCTGCAGCATTGTTGGCCAACACTCTCTTCGAACGCGAATTTTTTGCGGCTGCCTTTCGTCCCGAATCAACATTCTGTGACTTCGGTTGGTGTTGTCGAGTCCTTCCCGTTTGGCAAAGCAGCACCTCATCTAATATCTCTGGTGGCTCTAATTCATCAGAGAAATTAGCTGAAAGTTTACTACCTCTTCCCTCTTGTTCATTACAAGTATCATCATCACTCATCTTATGACTTCTCTTTTCTCTTGATATTGGTATTACTGAAGCTGAAACCTCTTCCACCACCATCACTGGCTGAATAGAATTCCGTGTTCCATTTTGAAAATGGCTAGCACTAGCAGCTTGTGATTCAATCACCACTGGATCAGGTTCTGTAACATTATAGTAGTTTTTTTCTTCTAATAAAGAGTTTTGTAGCTGTAAAGAAGAACATTCAAATTCGCCAACAAGGTTGACAGAATCAGATTCACATGAGTTGTCAGTGGTGCAGCTGCTGCTATTGCTCTCAAAACTAGCAGTTCGACCGAAATTTCCATCTGGGTCAGTGCTATCATCATAAGATGAAGGATAGTTATGTCCAAGAACATCATAGAAAGATTTTTCAGCTGCTTGGAGTCTTAAACATTGCTGCAACATACAAGGTTTGCGCTCCAACTCATCTTCTTCATCCATGAGGATGTCACTTATGAATCTGAGGATGTTGTTGGAATATCTAGTCACTTCTGATGAGGATTCTTCATTTGAGCTTATGATTGAAGAAGGTGAAGATGAATCATCCAACTCAAACCCATTTGTTATTGGATTCAATGAGTTGGGATCACCAAAATCTTGCAGAAAGGAGTTTGGAGAAAACATATTGAAGGAAAAGATTAAACCAAATTTGAACAAAAAATAAATTGGACTTTTAAAGGATATATTGGAAGATTGTTTCTGAGAAGCCAAGACAGAACAAGAAACTTTTTTATGAAATTCAGAAACTTTGTTCAATCAACAAACCAAAGACAGAACCAGAACAGGAAAATATAGTATTGATATGTTTGATAATAACAAGAAAACAAGATTCAGAAAACTAAACAGCTGCTCCTATGTTGGATAATAGTAATCATATAATAGAATAGAAGGCAAAAGAATTAATTAGAGTAAAAAAAAATGATTGATCCTAATGAATATAATTGGGGACAAACCTAGGAGATGTTGCTATGTAACTGAAGAGTGAGTGGCATTGTTGGATGATTTGGGATCATACCTTGTTATATAGAATTCACAAATGATTCTGTTATAAAAAAAGAAAAGGAATTAAATAAATGATCCATTCTTTGTGCTAAGGAAGGTGCAAGGAAGGAGTATCATAGCCGCCAACACCTTTTTTTGTATTATTTTATGATGATGATATAAATACTTGAATTAATAATGCAAGATCATATTTGTGCTAAGTATATGACTAGCTGTTACTGTCACACACACGAGAGATAAAATAAATAAATATATAGATATGAAATAGTCAAATGTGTACACGTGTCAAATGCAGGTGAACCCTTGTTCCCCAAGTCATTTGTCAGAACCTATTACAATATCATATATCATGTGGAGTACTACTGACTTCAATTTTGAATTCAATGTGAATGCATTAGAAAGTGATCAATGTTTTCTTGTGTCCCAAATTTTATGCTTCCACAAAGATCGTAATAATAATAAAACAAAAATGGCTGCTCAATATCTCAAAGCATGCATCAATGCAATATGGTATTCATGCATCACCTTTAATATATTTTGGAGTTCCTTGATATAATTCTCTAAATTCAATTTGCAGAGAAGAAATAAAATGATTTAGAGTTTGGATTTTGGTTGAATTTAAAATCATATATATACAAATGATTTTCCATTCTCCTTGTATGGGGAAATTGTTTATAGAACAACATACACTACTTGATGCAAAGAAATACTAGTATATTTTAAGAAAGGATTAAAAAATTTCACAAGTTAATTCAAATGAAATAAAATTATTAATTCATGATTAAACACATATAATCATAAAAAAAAAAAAAACACATTCTATTAATTTGAAGAGCTCTTATAGCATACTAGGAATTGTCCCACGAACACGCACGATAAAGACGTGGTTATACTTTCTTTTTTAAAAACAAAAAAAAAACAAATATTAATTAAAATAAATTTGAAAATATATAAAAGTCCTTTTGAGGAATACAAGATCGTGTGGTTTCGACGAAAATAATGTCATAATATTTTTTGTAATTTGAATATCCAATCTACGAAGAGATACACATTTAAAGTTTTGAAGTGTTTTATTTATTCCACTATTTTAAAAATCTCTCCCCAAGCACTTGACACCAACAACGTATCATAGATATAGAAATAAATTTTAATGGAAAGTTTTTAATTTTTCTATTAAAATAACGTGAGGACGTAGTTTTGTTGGATGACTATCCCTTTTGAAACTTCAACCAACCATTGTATGATCCGTCCAGATACATGCCCCAAGTAACATGTTTATTGTCGGGACTTGCTCTTTTTGTTTTGTTTATCATTTTTTATGCTAAAAATAATGATTTCTCATCTTGACTAGTCCTTCCTTTGAAAAAAAAATCTCTTAAGCCAACCAACACCACATCACTATTCTTGTCAACCTCTAAAAGAGCACCGGTTAAGAAAATAGTGAACAAATAATTTTTTTTATTAAAACATACTTTAATAATTTTGAATACTACAATTTATAATACTGTTTTTTCTTTTGGATAAAATTTATAATATTGTTTTAATCTTAGTTATTTAATCAGTATCATAAATGTACTGAGTAAGAGTAAGATTTTCTTTATGTACCTTCGAAAATTACAACTTATACTAATTAGCTTATATGAATAAAGTGAATATAAAATTAAATAAATTTTTAATTTCTATAAAATATAAATTTTTTATTTTAGTCCCTATACAAAAAATTTAGTCCTCACTTTTATAAAATGGGTGTTGAAAAGCTAGAATTTTCAATTTTGCCCAAGTAATACAAGGATATTTGTTAGGTGAAATAAAATGATTTAAACCGTCCTTCAAAAGTTTTAAAAGAATACATACATAACAACTTGTGT
>JBBPBP010000002.1:49976964-49995698 GCA_037974735.1 Cicer chorassanicum | reverse complement strand
AAATTGAGTTTTATTTTACATAATTTATGTTTTGATATTTTTCTTTAAATCTTATTTTACAAAAATAAATTTTTTTTTAGATCAGACAATCAAACGTATTTTTAAATTTTACTAAAAAAAGTATATATTTTATTTAATATTTTAGAATAAATAAAAAAAGGTGAGTAACTTATCTAGCTTCCTAAAAAAAATTTAAAAAATTGATGTACTTAAGTAAACAAATTATCTCTCTCATCATTCATCTAGCTAGTACATATAGAGTTTTAAAAAAAAGTGTCCCATCATGTTAAGAAAGCAGTGACACATATCTTAGTGGCAAAATAGGTAGAAATTTTTGTAATATTATTAAATGTGAAATGTACAATATAAAAATATGTAAAGTATCAATTATATTATTTTTAACTAAACGTGTATTTGAGTCAAAATTAATTTTAATGAATGGCAATTTATAATGAACCAAATATAATGTCAACCTTCATTTTTTCCGTTACAAAATGATGTTTAGAGTTGGAAATGAAAAATCAAATATGTTAATATTTAGAGTTTAATTGTTATGTATTGTGAGCGTAGACAAATTTACTCCAACAACATATCACAAATATTAACGTTAATGATTTTAGAGATAATTTTGATAAAAATTAAATATCTATACTAATCTAATGGTTGTGATTGACTGATAATATAAAAAAAATTACTTCGACCATATATATATAAATTAAATCATATTATTTAAGGTATCTTCTTATATTTTCAATTACCCAATTTATTAGGCGTAGAGGATAATTTAAACGATGAATTTATTTATTTTTATTGAGATTACTAGATTAAATTTAAAGGTAATAGATTATATTTTTTTTAATATACATAATTTAATCAATTTTTGTTTTTAATTCATTCTAAAAAGAGCACGAGATAGATAATATTACAACACACGATGATGAAACTCAAGAGATGGCGGGCGCGGCTGCTGCGGGAACATGAGTTTGCAATATGGATTGCACCTAACTGCACTGCACTGCACCAACTTTAATAATATCCAAATTAAATTACTCACTCCGTCATTATCAATGTTTTATCTTTCACTATAGTGGATAAAAGTAACATGTGTCCCACTTACAGATATATATTATTAAAGTGGACGAACCCATCATTAAAGTTTTAATAAAGCCAATCCACCCCCAAGCAACTAAAAAACAAAGCATATATTTTTCTTTTTTAAAGCATATTTATATTTTTAATAATAAAACACTATGAAAAGTATCTCTATAAAAGACTTCTTATGCATTAACCTTGGGCAAACATTACAAGTGAATGGATGCACAAAAAGATGATGATTCACTATTTTCAAATTATACCATTTTTCATTGTGAATGGACACATCATGATAATATATTTTGGTGTTTAGTTTGCGATTAAAAAAATATAATTTCATATTTAAGTCTTGAGAATGCAACAAGTTTGAAGACTTGGTCTCTGGTACATACAAAAATAAAATCACTATTTATACTATATTTATGTTTTGACTCATGTTATTGATTGTATAAGTGGTCCACATACTCCATGCTATTTTATTTGCAAACTCAACCAAACAGCATTCCAGAAAAGTACACAATCTAATAAAGTGGGAGCTATATTAAGTTTCATTTAGGATGTTCAAACTCTGGATTAAAGAGTAAAAACAAAACAGTTATAGAAGAAAATTTTACTTGGAAGTTGGAATCCTTATCCTGATCAATCAATAATAATTATTAATTTTCTGATGACAGAAGAGAAAGGTAAGAAACAATGTAGTGTGCTATCAAGTCTACACTCTACACAGAGACAATGGATAAAATGCTACTACTAGTGTGTTGTGTCAAGAAGAGAGACCACTCAGTGGAAAAACTCAGGATTGCAGATTTCAAAAATTCACAATATACAAAGACTGAAAAGGTAAGCAAGAAAACTAAATCACATTGAATGGAAAAAAAAACTCTGGTCCACACCAAGTCATAGACCATATTCCTGAGCAAAGTTTCATGGTCCAAACCAAGGTTGATATAATTCAACACTTTCAGTACATAAATAGATAAATAAGAAAGAATCATACACAGGTAATTGAAATTGGAAATATATGTTGGGAAGAAAACAAGCATATATTGGCACCAACTCCAAAGGTCAATGCTCAATCCTACTGGAATATATCTTTTAAATGAAGAATATATCCTATTTGTCAACCAAACAGCATCACAGCAAAGTATAGAATCCAATAAAGTGGGAGCTGAATTAAGCTTCTTTTAGGATGTTAAGACTCCACCTTAGGCAGTGCAAGTTTAGGCATGAAAAAAAGGTTTCGAGAAGCATATATGTGTCAATGTCAGTTTCCAAGTAGAACTTTAGCTTATGTGATAATAGATATGAAGTTACCATTACAAACTAGAAACAAGTAGCAAGAAATATCAAATTAAAGCTGAAAATCAGAGCGCTTCAAACAAGTGGTGATGAAAAAAAAATTCAAAGACAGAAACAAGAAAGAATTGTCATTGTAAAACTAACTGTAAAATAGTCATCTATTTCCAGAGTAAACAAACTTGTCAACTTAGTATATGGTCTATTTCACAACAGATCCTACAAAACCTTTTCTTTCACCAACCTATTTATAGACATGTTGGTCAGAGAAGGAAAAAATCTTTTAAAAAATAAACATTTTGATTGCTAATATTAATGCAGGCATGCTAAATGCTAACAGCCTAAAAAGGACACTATTACTATATCAGGCGCTCTTGTCACTGCGGGATTTGATGTGAATCTGGCAAGAAGTTCTGCCACAATTATATGGAGTTAATTGGTGCAAAGCTGGGAATAAATATTCATCGCGCACCTGAAGGTTAAGCAAATAGAGCATAGCAGCCATATCTGAACCTGAAACCATCAAACGAACACAATAATTTTTTTCAATGTGACATGCTAACTCGATTAACAGCCAAGTAATACTACGATTATAAGTTTATAACCCGAACCGAAATTATGCAATGGAAAGACTAGAAGTCTAAAATGAGTCTTTAAATCATACCTCCAACCCAATATGAATTCCCAAACAAGATTGTAAGAGTTCGGTAACGTATCATTACGCTGGCACCCAACAAGTTGAAGCATACAAAATGCGGCCTTTCCAACCTTGAAGCATCCAGTTGTTATCTTCATCAAAGACAAAATCTTTGTGGTACCATTCTCTTAATTTATCTCTAAATTTGGTCATTATCTCCTTATCCAGCGGGAGCTGCCTAAAACCGGCCCTTATATTTCGAACCTGCCACTGTTTATATGCTTCAGGCCTCTCAACCCTCTCAAAACCTTCACATGCTACAACATTCATAATCTCCCTACCCAAAAACTCTCTCTCAATCATCAATCTCCATTCATTTGAACGTGATATGAGAGTATCATACATATCGAAAATTGAAGAATAATGGAAAAGCGACTCCCTGAAGCGCGTGGCAAAGAAAGGGGCGTTATACGATCCATTTACTATTGATTGAACAAATATACTCGGATTTATCTTCTTAATTAACTTCAGAACTTCATTTTTAGGACTGTTCACTTCAATTGTCTCATCAAGTAAATTCTTAAACCTTACCAAGCAGTTCACAGCAACAACCTCATTGCGCCTAATATTAAGGTTTTCAATTTGAATGGTTTCCCAGTTTCGTGACGGTATGGCCTTGTATTCAAAGGAAACATTGAAACGCTCACAATATTTAGCTAAACGCCGGCCAGTTTCCTCAATTCTCTCAGCCGGTCGAAACCCAGCTTGAGGATACTCAATTCCAGTGATGCGTAGCTTGGGTGGTCCCCCATCTCTTTTCGACAAAAACTTGATAAGAATTGGCCACTGAAAACCGTATAAGATACCAAAATCAATGATGTGAAGGGTTTCTGCCTTTTCAGCTGTTTTTATAATCATTTTATTTGCAAAGAAATGTGCAAACTTTTTGAAAGGGCAAGCAGATATAAAAACTTGGTAAGCTTTCAAGTAATCAGCAGCACTTAACATCTTGTGGCTCATATAGAATATTTGTGTTCCAGTATCAGCACCAACCATCCGCGCTTCAATCGCATTCGCGAAATAATGAGCCAACCTCTGTGATGCATCACCTAATGGAGAAGAATGCTGCCTAATTTGCTTTAACAATTCATTAGCAGTCCTGTTATCATTAGCAGACACACCTTGTGCACAAAGAACCAAAAGCGTCCTCAAATCGATTGTTTCCCTCTTCCTCCCTTGTTTCTTCGACCTCGCCTTCCCTCCATCCGGTTCACTATGCTGTGTGCTACTACTCTCCACCACTGATCCATCTTTTTGTTCAGCACACAGCGGCACGTTTTCGACACTAAGCAAAACCCGGTCGAACATCTCAGATATTTCACTCTCCTCAACACTAACTGCAGACTGTTTGTTGCTCCTTCCTTCTTCATCATCACTACCTTGTCGCTCGTGATTCTTTCTACTCTTCAACAAACCATGTGAATTCAAATTCGAATAACTCCAATTATTCGAATTTGAATTTGAATTTCCCCTAAGAGCACCAACCTCCATCTTAATTACTCCCACCTTTCCTTTACCCTCTTGAGACACCAAACTATTAGTATTATTCTCCAAACCAGTAAAAAGCTGAGTTTTTTTAGGAAGAAACTTACTAGCTTCCTCTAACCCTTTTCTAAACTGCAACATAGAATCAGCATCACTAAATATATTCTGAGCCAAAATCTTAGTTTCAGAAGAATCCAAATCCAAAACCCCATCACTAATAATATTATTATTATTATTATGTTGAGGAACAATAAATTGAGACTTCACATGAGAAATTGAATTGAAAGCAAAATCAGTACCAGAAACTGGTGTATCAGGAGAAAGAGGCTTGAAGTCATTAGAACTAGAACTGTTTCCAGAATCAGTAGTAGTAGTAGTAGTAGTTGAACAATTCCTATCAGGGATTTCAAGAATATCAAGAGGGTGTTGATTAGGTGAAAGAGGGAAATTTGATTCCAAAGCATCAAAGAAAATTTTCTCAGTGTGTTGAAGACTAAGTGGATCATAACACATACAAGGTTTTTGTTCAAAATCCTCTTCCATTAGAATCTGACTTATGTATTTAACAGTTTCTGAAAAATCAGTGTCTTCAAAAGAAGGGTCGGTGGTAGTGTTGTTGACATTTGAAGAAGAAGAAGAAGAAGGAACGAGTTGGTCCGAGTTGAAGAGCGAGTTTGAACTCGGATCAAAATGAAGTGGACCCACATCGGGTAGATATAAATAAGGATCGGTGATTGAATTAGGATCAGAGAAAAGTAGTAAGTCACCATGGTTGTCGATTCCGACAAAGTTTGGATCCATAGTATAAAACCTTCTTCCTTAGTCTTTGCTACAATGGTTCTCTTTTTTAAAGTATAAAATTATTGTGTATATGTGTGAACATAAATGAATGGAAAAAAGTTGGGGTTATCTGGTGGAGACTGGAGATGAAGGATAAGGGAAAATGAGATTCAGAATTAAAAAAAAAAAGGTCAAATAATTTAAGCATAATAATGATTGGTCTTCTTCTCTTTTTTTTTTTTTTTTATTTATAAAAATTGCCAATTGCGATCCACGAATCTTCGTCGGAGGAAGAGGTAAATGTGGACACAATCAATGAATCAAATCATGACTTATGAGTCGTTATACTCTCACTACTCAATACTACACATTGCATAAATTTTTTAGGTCAGCATGTATGAAATCGATAATCAAAATTAAAAAATTCATTATTTTCATCCTCAAAATATATATAAAAAAAATAGGTAATTTAGCATATATTTGATTTCATAGTGGGAATATTAAAATCATCATAGTAGGAGTATTAAAATCATATGATAAGTAATCTTGATTATACAAAAGCAAATATACATTTAATTATTGTTTGATTTTGCAGCAGTAGTACATGTAATTTCGCGTCCCAAAGATTTATTTTACCGTGTTTGATAATATGCACTTAATCTTTTAAAAATCATTAATTATATTAAAACCGTCCATCAATTTTGTTTATTATTTTCTTTTACTCAATTTTGTTCATTATTAAAATTTTGTTCGTATTATTATTATTAGTATTAAAATTAAGTTGTAAACAATAGCTAGGAAGATGTCACTATTGGCATGGGTGCTGGTATTGTATGTCTCCTCAAACTCAGTTCCAAATTAATTGTGTAATTGCTCTATGTTTTGTGTAGTTTGTTGATCGGCTATAGAAAATATTTAGCACACTTTTCTCACTTGTCTTGAAAGTAAAGAGTGTTAGAGTCAACTTCATTTGTGGCGATTTATAGTTCCTAAGTTCATGGAGTTAGATTCTTTTGCTCTCTTTCAAGCTTAGGACAGTCTTTATTGCTCAATGTTTGCTATAATTCTCTAAAGTATTTAGCGCAAGTCGAATGAAAAGTTTTGGGATGATGATATTGTTACACCAACTCTTTTTTCTCATGAAAGCTAGTAAATACTTGGTTGATTGGAAACAAGGAAAGGCAGGTATTTGTTTTAATCAAACGTCTCCTTTGTCTTAGATACCTCCTCATATTAGCAAGTTTAAATGTTGGTTTTCCCACTGCTTCTAGTCGATGGTTATGTGCTTTAGGGATTATTGGAATTACTTTATTTTTGTTAAGAAATATTGTATTTCTCGCTATCTCCATATCAATGAAAGAGAGATTTTGGATATCTTGAAACCTCTTTTAACGAAGATGAAGTCGGAATATTCTAATGTAAAATCAAAATATTTTTGAAGTTGATTCTCAAAATATGACTCTAGTTGTAAATCAACTCAACTCTAATGTATATCTCTAAATTTGGAATGAGAATTGATCAGTGCATTAACATTCTTTCTTCTTTTTCCAACTATACTGTAAATCATTCTTTCTTAATTTTCTAATTTTAGTGTGGTGTTAAACCTCAAGCAAATAGTGTAATTCATTCCCTTGGATACTAGGGATTTCTCTATCAAGAGAATAACATATTCCGTTTATTATAAAACAAAATTAGTTATAGAAATTGATAATTTAATTTTTATTCTTTTAAATTTGAGAATTTTAATTAAACAACTTCTACGGTACTATAAAAAAAAAGTATATTAGTATTATCAAAATTTTAACCAACTAACTCATCCATGTCAAGATTCATATATTGTATGTTAAAGGTTGACAAGATCAAATAGCACGGGTTGATGAAATCATTTTTTTCAACTATTGATCAATTAATTTGATAGTACCAAAACATTGTATAAGATAAGTTCCCTTTTAATTATCACAAGCTCAAATATATTTAAATAGTTTAAAAAATAAAATAGTAAACATTTGTTAATGACAATTTTGATTGAAAAATTATATATTTTTAACTTAAATATATGTTTTAAATTATTGAAAGTGATTTTTTTTATTAAAAAAGAAAATTAAACGGAGCATGTTGTTTTTTTAAACAAAAACGGAACATGTAGTAAAAAGTGTTTTTTTATAAAATATTATTTTATTGTTATTGACAAATTCAACCCTCATCTCCATAATATTATTATTTATGAAAACAGTGTGTAGTTTGAAACCGGATTTTGAATTTGAAACGGAGCAGTTGGTTTCTACAAAAGAGGGACAGTGACATGATATATAAGTACTTATGGAGATAAAGATTGAATTTATCGTGTGTCAACGCTGATAAAGTTTTGCTTGGTTGACAAGCCTACAACTCTCTTAATTCGTAAGCACACAGCATATAGACGAAGAAGCAAGTTATTTCAGATCAACTAACTATATAATAATAATAATAATAGTAGTATTAAACTAGTGTTAATTTTTCAGTGATTCAAAGACAAATGCTTAATGACATTGTCACCGTGCGCGTCACACATGTTACGATAAAAAAAACAAGCGTATATATGGCGATCAGTCAAGGCCTTGGGCCAATAAAGTAATTACGGTTTTATGTCTTAAGAAAAAAAAAATTTGAGGTGATTCATTCTCTCATTCTACTCTTCATAAAGATAAAAATAAAAAGATTAATGCAATAAATATGATATATTAATGACGGAAAAAGAGAAAAAAAAATGTAATGTTGAGTAAATGTACGAAAAAAAAATCAGGATTTACCTTCTTAATTAAATGTGGATGTGTCTGTATATTGTGTGTAATAAATAACTAAAGATGGTTTCATTTTTGGTAAAGTGTAAATGTGGTTTTTTTTCTCCGGTACTAGGCTTTAATAGATGCAAGAACTTACGAACTAATGGAGGGGATAACCTTGTTGACTTCTTTTAGGCCAAAATATCTTTTACTAGAAAACAAAAAAGGGAACTACATATGCAATCATCAAATTCAATCCAAAAAATAAAATTAAATCATACAATCATCAAGCAGTAAAAAAAAAATCTACCAATTACATGAATATAATTAAAATACACAACATAAAACTAAAGTTGACATAAAAAAAATCTATTAGCAAGCCCCTTTTTTATTGCATCAACCATTTATTTACAAGAAATAGCCTCTCCACACAGGGAAAGAACCATAATGTGAGCAAAGAGAATGTTTACATAAATTCTCTTCCCTATGCTTCACTTTCTTCCTTGTAGTATATATAATTTTTTTACATGATATAGATAAAGCAATAAACATATATATCATCATAGATACAAAAAAGCAAAAAGTAACCAAAAGGGTCAGAAAACCTGAACACCTAACCAAACCCAATCTACAAAGTCACATTAAATGGTCCATTGCTATCAACACCCCTCCTATATTAAAGTAGAAGGCAAGTTTCAGGGTGATTCTTGATCTGTTGCTTAGTTTGTTGCTGTTGGGACCAATATGCATGAGCAGTAAGGACCCTATCCAAAAGTTCTTGTGGTACAGGCTCCCCTCTTCTTTGTTGAGGGGATATTCTTGCCGTATGGACCAATGTTTTCCATTTATCCTGCACTATCAAATACTTCAATCACATGCCAACCCCTTTTTTTTTCTATACTATATAAGGAAAAATAATAACCAAAATCAAAAGATACTAAATTACTAATTGAAAGTGACATTTTTCTTTGCTTCTACATTCCATCACTATCTTACACTATATATTTTACTAAAAAAAGAGAAACATTATGTATGTGACAATTTGACATTTATTTGTCAAATTCTAATTTTATGTAAAAATATAAGATCAAAACTAGCTAGGTAGAATATTAGCCAATTAACATGCAAGGAAGAAATTGTGTTTGGTTTATACTAGAAGAAACCTCTAAAGGTATCAGCCAAAGAAAGAAAGCACAAATGGAGCAATAAATAGCTTACCTAATACACATGTAATTACTTGCCTTGATAGAACAACTAATTTGTATTTTAATAGAAGTAAATAAACGATGTATAAGAAAGCATGCCACCAAAATGACTTGAAGTGTGACTTAAGATCAGTTAGAATAAGAATACTATCCAATAAGAAATAAAAGCTTTGCAAGGGTAACAAAAGCTTTTACCTTCAAATCCACATATGTCCTATGCTTTGCATCATCAAAAGCACGAAGTTTAACATCACGCCACCTGAATTTTTTTCACATTAAGTAAAAAATCATGCAAAGGAATTGTCAAAAAAAATACAAACAACTTATAAACATGTCATGAAGTATTTGTATGAGTGTCTCCAAACATTATGTAAATGTTAATCATGAGATAAGTTTTAAATAAATTCTTTCAAGGCCCTCTAAAATCTAAATAATATTGTAAATACTACCTTCCAGTACCAAGTGTCTCAACTGCTTCAACCAGCGCTTCCACTTCGGCAACAGAAAAAGGCCTACGAATTCGGCGCTGTGAGATCTCAGTTCGTTTTGGTTTCTGGTCCACTGGTAGCATAGCCAGTCCCTCCGTACCCATTTCGGGAATAGGTGTAAGTTCTTTGGAAGCTGACAATTTTTGTCCGCCTAATGTATTGATAGGAGAAGGTGCTGAATCGTGATCACTTTCAACAAGGTTACCTAAACCAGTTACTTGATGCTCAGTGTCGGAGAAACCTAGAATCCTCTGAGTCGGATGAATTACAGCTGGACTGGAAGAATGCCTGAATTCACTCGTTTTAGATAAAAACCAGAATAATAATAATAATGGAAAAATAAGGGGAAAAATGGTTTTAAAATCACATTCGAATGCAGTATATGAAAATGAGTCATGTTAGTTGCTAATATAGTGCAATGTTGTCAATCGCGGATATATTAGCAATGTTGTCTACCGCAGATTGCGGAAAATATTTTGTTTGTCCAAATTCCAATATGCTACATTGCTATAGCCACTATTTGACACCACTGATATAGTGCAACTCACGTGTTCATATAAAGTGTGGCACCCATTACATTTTGATGAAGAAAAAAAAAAAGGAAACAAAGGAAAATTGTTAAATTACATGGAAAGGTTACGTGACATTTGCATGACGCAATATAATCTAGTTCAAGTAGTTGGGATCATTAATGCAATCAATTGCAAGTTCGGCATTACCCTATTAAAGATCGAGGCGTGTCTGCACTCGGAACATGAAGAAAATCTTTAGCACATATGAGTGGTAGGCTTTGAGAAGAAGAATTAGGCTCCAGGGTGAAGCCCAAAGCATCCAGCTCGTTATCATGAGAAATTCCGGTCTGAAGTAGTGTTTTACCGTCATCTCTAAGCTTCTTTCCATGGAGAATCATACCAACCCGCAATCCACCTCGAATTAGTGTAGTCACTGCCTCCATCACTGCCTTCTGCAGAACAATTTTTTTTAAGAGCTGCAGCCTAACTTGTGTGAAAGATGCAACAAGGATCATAGAACATGATAGATGAAGCAGCCAAGAATACACAGACACAAATATTCAATCAATCCGATTCAACCATTAACACCAAATATAGCAGAGGATGACTATGTATATGACAGAATAGAGTTTTATTATACCTTCAAGGAACCAACGGTTGCAGTTTCAGGAATCTCAATGAAAAGCTCCGGCACTCTAAATGATTTGATCCTAAGCTTCACTGATTAAAAGAAAGACATCTTAGTGTAAGAACCTCCTTGAATATATCAATCAAATCATAGAATAATAAAGAATCATTCCGCAATCTAACCATACCATGTGAATCTCTAGATCGTAATGTGGAATTATGATGTGCTGCCAAAGACGACATTTCAGGATCTGCATCAAAGATTTGGAATTTATTCAGCAAAATGCTCCGCAGGCTATTAAATCCAGTGCCTTGAATAGGAAGTTTCATTAACTAAGAGTAAAACCTTTGCGCATCCATGATGATGAACAAGAACCACCTTGATTCATGTCATTCTTCGGTGAATAATAAGTGCGACCATTTCTGACATCTCCATTAGAATTTGAAGTGGAGCCGCAGTCGAAAATCTTCCTCTTTTTGAAAGGAATATTCATTTGAGATATTTGGCGTTTACAATAGTTCTTCCTACTGCTGTATACTGGGTTGAAATATCTATCCGAAACTAACATGTTTCAAATTTGAAAAACAGATTAGTGAACAAGCAAAAAGAAGCATGATAAGCGATAAAACAAGAAAGCTAGTAAAGTAGTTCCATATGAATATGATATAAGCATGAACTCACCATTGTTAGAAAGTGTATCATGTTTTGATTCTCGAGCAACTTTCCGATATTTAGAAGCTAATCTTTTCCTTATTCTTTGATCACCTATACAAGTCTTTGACCTAAAGGACTTTGTTTTGGAACTAGGGTGAGCACACCCCAAAACGTTTTCGTCATCATCTCTACTAACTACTGTTACATTATCACAACGTTTGAGCAGTGAGCTACGAGGCAAGCTATCATCATACCGAGACAACTTGGCATTGCCACCTGAACTAACCAGCGCAGGAGGTTTTTCATCCATCGTATCCTCAAAACAGCACATTCCAGTCCCAGTACCAATTGGCACCTTCTCAGATTTTTGTAGCTCATCCTTTACTTTACTTACATCACCATCTAAGTTGCAATCACTACAGTCTAGATATCTAGAGGATCCTAATTCAACTTTGCTAGTAATATTCTTCATTTCACTATGGCTTTTTCCATTCACCAAAATGTCAGGAACTAACCTCTCTGAGCAACTAGAACTTGTTACTATAGAAGCAATGCATGACTGACCATCGATTTCACGATGCGGATTTTCCTTCAAACAGAAATTTTGATCGTACACCTGTGACGAAAGAGTAGAGAAACATTTCTTGTCGCTACTTCCATCATCAGAAAACTCGGCTTTCAAGGGCTTATTTGCATCCAGGCACCCTTCCTTAACAAATCCATGTTGATGTCTTCTGTCACGACTTGCTTCATCAGGGAGCTCAACTTTTAATGGTTTATTTGCATCTTGGCCCTCTTCTTTAATGAATCCATGCAGATCTTTTTTTGATGATCCATCACTAGATGTAATTGGATTCTGTTTCTCTTGCAATAAAGTGTCGGCTACGGTGGCCAATAAATCAAATGCACACATTTTATTGTCTTCCACCCTTTTTTGAAATATATCTCTCTTCTAGGAAACATCATAAAAAAAGTAATTACAAGGATTGTTTTGATGATCTGTATAATAAATAGAGAATTTAATTGATATGCACTCACAGTGTAAAGATTTTTACATTGTCAATCGAATACAATTGTTTAGATCACTAAATGTATGATTTTGTTCATATCTTCCTTAAAAGCCATGCAAATTATGATTTGTAATTGATTGACAATGTAAAAAAATTTACACTGACAGTGCATCAAAATTAATCTCATAAATAGATAATAGTAAACAACACCATGATAAGAATGTAGAAATTATTTACCCTAGTTGATCGTGCGGCACGAGGCTTGGTTGGCACCTGATAGCCATGAAATTCATAATCTATCCTCTTCTGCGCCACCATATCTCAGAAACCATGCCAAAATAAGAAATGATCAACAGCAATCCAACATCCACCGTAAAATAAACTCGAACACCACGTGCTGCTTGACCCCACCAGTCTTAATTTGGAAAACCTGTCAGTAAACAACCATAAGTGATGTCTCATATACATTATGGTAATAAGCTTACAAATAAAGAACTATGCAACTAATTAAGTTGGTAACTTATGAATGGCAAAGCATATTGTTTGAAGGTGAGGACATCCCAAAAATTGGAAGAAAATCAGAAAATAAGATTAGCTTAGACAAAGGTTCAATAAAATCTGATCTATTGTGTTGATAAGGCCTAAATTCAATAGCAGCTACAGTGAAGGGAGAGATCATCGTAAGAATAATAATTGCATCATTTTCATTTGCTTCAACTGGTACCTAAAGGAAGCCAATTCAATCATTTCCACTGGATCCCAAGAACATCAACTATTAAGAATCATTGATTATATTTGTAATCATTTCATCAAATGGGAAAATAAGTGAATATAATACTAAAAAAATAAAACCTTTACATAGGAGTAATAACTATAGTAAACAATGAAAACAGATTCAGATGAAGATACAAAATGATTCAGCTGAGAGTAACATATATAATCTGCAAAAATAAATCAAATACAGCAACAGTTTCTAAAAACTCAAAACTCAAAATTATATATAAAAATTATAATTATGGGACAAAAAAGTTGATCAAAAACACGAGAAAGGGATTCCAAAACAAGACCAGATTCCAGATAGGTTCAGGAGAAAGAGAACTAAACAAAATTCAGACAAAGATCTTAAACCTCGGAAGAAAATGGATCTCATATAAAACAACCAATTCACCAAACAAAAACAAAAACATGACGTGCAAAATGGAAATCAGAGATCAAATCATCACAAACTGGAACTAAACAAAATGAAGGATCAACAAAAACCTATAGAATTCAGAAACGGAGATGAAGAGAGAGAAACAAAACAACTCACGAATTGTGTAAACTGTGTTCTGGAACTGAAAATTCCTGTGTCTAAAACTCCCAAAATAAAAACCCACATACGTCAAAATTCAAACTTGTTCCAGAAACCAACGTCATCTATCTCAAATCCCAAGGATAAACCCAACACTATTATTTTTTTTAATTAAAAAAAAAGTTAGCGTATTTTAAGGAAAGAAACAAACAAAACCCATCAAAGACCACCTTTTTCCACAGATTGTTGTTTCAAAGATCACTCCAAATGAATTGAAATTTCGGCAAATTTTTTGTGAATTTGAGACAAATGTGAGATCGAGGTATATTCAGTAACAGAAAAGGATCTCATCTCATAAAAAATGTTGTCTCATTGTTTGTAAGAAAAAAAAAAACATTGGTTTCAAATAGTACCCATTTTCAAAATAGTTCGGTTTGTTTTGTTGGGAATGTTGTTGTGTACTTGTGTTGATGTTTTTGTTGTTGTTCTTTCTCTCTCTCTGAATTTCAATTTCAATGAGATGAAGCAAAAAGCAAAACCCTGTGAAAACCACCAAAGTTTGGCTTAAACCCCAAAGAGTTTATAACATTGACCGTGTGTCACCGGAGCTATCGGTTGTTGTAGAGAAAAAAACCGGATATAGAAGGTGATTGGTTAAGACACTCTTTAGACCGGTTCCACGCAATTGAGTAAAACACTTGGTTAACATGATGCTGACACGTGGACACTTTTTGCATCTTGTGGCTGCTTCTGGTCCGCACGATCGTGAATGACGCTCAGTCACTCGCGTTTTCTTTTTTCTTTTGACGTTTTTGTACCATTTTTTTTTGTTATTATTGACTCTGTTTTGAATTTTTTTCTTACTTGGGTGAAATTTGTCACTTTATTACATGATGATGTAATTTACATCACGATTCACGCACACATTAAATTATATTAAATTTTAAAAGAAATAATTGAGTGGGGATTGCGGAAAACTGAAGCTGATTATTTTATTATTGTGAATTAGTGAGTGTGAGTGAAAGTATTTTTCTGCCCGGCCAATAAAAAGTTATTTTCCAGTATAGGAGCAGTTCTTAAACTATAATATTAAAGTCACAAAATACTGAAAACTATAAATAAAAAATATAATATTATATTGTATATAAGAATTTAAATTATAAATTTATAAAAATATATTGAAAAGTGAGGTAGTAAGTTAAATTTTAGTTAATATTTTTAATAATTAAAAATTAGTTGAAATTTAGTTTGGAAAACTTATTTTATTTTATAATTATAGTAGTTATTTTTGTAATTTTTTTATAAATTATTCCATCCAATTTTTTTATAATACACACCTAAATTATAATTTAGTCTTAAAAAAATTGAGGTTTATCCTAATCTTAAAAATTCGGCCTAATAAAAAAGTGCAATTTTAATAATTAAAAAAATTGATAAAATAAACTCATGTAATAAGAAAAAATGCACATATAATATGTTATCTTCACATATTAGACTGAAACATACATCTCGATAACATAACTCAACAACCGCAATTCAACTCATAAAATACACCGATTATATAACTTAAAATTAAAACAACATACACCACAATATGTCAATATCTATGTTAATGAGTATATCTATGTCATAGCAGATCTAATCGAAATTCATTATGTCAAACCACGTAAATCGCAATTATCGTATAGACTTATATAATTTATTTTATTTTCCATGTCATAGTTAATAATTATTTCTTTTTCAAATTTTGTTAGATATTATTTTTTTATAAATTTTAACTACTTTTATATATTCAATCAAATTATTATGTAACAAAAATTTCGTTTTCTTAAAATTAAGTATAAATTCATGTGTCCCTATCAAATGATTCGTACAATGGTAAAGATAAATCTAATTTAATTTATATTAATTTTTATTTAATAAATTATAATATTATAAATAAAATAAAATAAGAAGTATTTTTAAAAAAATCAGTGAAAATTTTAGAGTGATCACTCTATATTCGATGGAAATCACATTTACATTTTGTTTGGTGTTTGAGAGACGCAGAGGAGGAGTAGAAGAGAAAAGTGTAGAAAATGAGATAATATTTAATAGTTTAGTACATGTGAAAATAAAATAAAAGTGAAATGTAAAAAAATATATTATATATTAAATTAAATATATTCAATTAAGTACAAACAATTATAAAATTTTATAAAAACATTATTGCCATTTATTGTTTTGCACTCTATTCTTGTTGCTTAATTTTTTATTCTTTTATAATAATCAACTAGATCACAAATGACAGAAAAGATTTGTTCCTTCAAAACATAGAATCAATCAGTTACACTCTTTTTTCAGAGTCATATCAATTATAGTTATTTTATACGAAAAAGATAGCTACATGCATAATAGTTAAAATGTTACATGAGAAAAGTTATAAGTTGTAGAATATATATATTATTCTATTTGATATGAATTTAACTTGTAAAAGTATGGATTCAAATAAAGTCTTTATCTCTGTTAAAAAAACAAAACTAAAATAAGGACTTTTCTAAATAATAGGATTTTTGATACATGAGTGAATGAATGTAAATAAAAATATGAAAAATAAATAAGAATGAGGTTACTCTTGTTATAGCGTGAACTATTTCATTGGTTTGTTTTTTCAACACAAAAATTTCTAAAGTCACAAAGAAATTTTTTGAAATTTAAGAGGATAATTCACACTTTGAATATATCGTCTTTATTTACATATATTCTATCAACAATTAATGCATTTTGAGTGTAATTCAAAATCAATCACATCTAACTAAAGGTCTCGCACCCACCGTAATGTCATGAGAAGGCAAATCGCTTCTCTTTCACTCATCGTACATACGAGGAAGAATCATTATGTCTTCGCTAACACATAATTTCCACCATCATCTCCAATACATATTCCTATATCCAGACGATTATACATTTAAAAGAAAAAGACGTTAATTTGAATATATCGTCTCTATTTACATATATTCTATCAACAATTAATGCATTTTGAGTCTAATTCAAAATCAATCACATCTAACTAAAGGCCTCGCACCCACCGTAATGTCATGAGAAGGCAAATCGCTTCTCCTTCTCTCATCGTACAAATGAGGAAGAATCATTATATCTTCGCTAACACACATCATCTCCAATACATATTCCTATGTCCACACGATTATACATTTAAAAGAAATAGACATTAGTAAGTATTACATTTGTACCATTCTGTAGACGATCTTTTAAAATTTACTATTTTCAATATAATGTTTATGTATTTTAATTCATTAACAAGTGTCACTTGTTAACTAAACCTTATTTCTTGAATAATTTTTTATATATAAATTCTTATATAGCCTTTTTGTATTAGTATGTTTTAATATTTAAATAAACCATCTTCACACCTCAAATCTACGTTTATAATATAATAATAAAGTTTTGGTGAATTAAGACTTAAGCTAAGAGAATAAGATCTCACATTTGAGCTAAATTATTAGCCACCTGTCCACATCCAAAATGGGTGACCCAAAATGTAATCAGATTATTATTATTATTATTATTATTATTATTATTATTATTATTATTATTATTATTATTATTATTATTATTATTATTTTTATTATTATTTTACAGGAAATCTAAGAATTTTATACTCCATTTAGCCACCCGTTTTGTATTGATCGCATGTTCTTTTTCCTTGTCTCAAGTGCACACTTTAAGTCTGAACTCCTACCTCCCTAACAAACTGAACTCCTATGCTTATTTGTTTTTGTTAGAGAAGAAGATGCTTAAAGCATTTTGTCTAAAAAACACACATGAACATTTTTAACATAATGAATTGTTAAAAAAAATATTGATAAAATTTTAATTAAATCTTAATAGTAGGCAGGATTTTCTTACGTGTTTATGCCTTTGTATATATAGTAGTACCATACTATCCTTTTTAAGTGTTTGTCAAGTCACTGTCATGTGCATGATAATTTTGTTTAATTTGGTAATTGAAATATCCTCGTGCACAAATTCGTTTAGATAAATAATTGAAGTTCGTTTAAGAGGTTCACATCTCTTTTTATATATATATATATATATATATATATATATATACACCAATTTTATTTATATTTTGGAACACATGGAGTGCACGGAAAGGGCATGCCGTGATACTAATTATAGCTTAAATATGCATCTTAATTTAGAATCTAAGACGGTACATTGTAGAAAGGTGATGTTTAAATATGTTTTTGGTCCCTGTAAATATGACCTTTTTTGATTTTGGTCCTCGTAATATTTTTTTTTTGGTTTACATCCCTGTAATATCAAAATAGATTTATTTTTGGTCCTTACCGTTAAGTAGACGTTACAAAAATGTTAATTCACAAAGGGAAACAGTTTTTAGTCCCTGTAAATATAACACTTTTCAGTTTAGTCCCTGAAAAATATTTTTTTGAATTTCATCCCTGCAATATTAAAAAATCTTTTTAAATATAAAATAACATACAAATTGATCTTTATTAATAATAAACTTATGCCAAGTAATGTTTAAAATATTTTCACTTCAATAATTTAAAATTTATTAATCTTCTGTTTTATTTATTTATTATTATTAAATTAATTTTCATTTCTTATTTCAAAAAAATCACTAAAATCTTCTGTTTTATTTAATTATTATTATTAATTAATTGTATTAATATAAAATAATTATTAAAATAACTTTAGATTTAAGTTTTATAATTTTAATTAAAATCTCTTTTTACGCTTTACATTTTTTTCATTGTAACTTAAAATAAATAAAATATATATTAGGTGATAGATTTATTTTAATCAATAT
>JBBPBP010000002.1:49941890-49975287 GCA_037974735.1 Cicer chorassanicum | reverse complement strand
TGTTTGGATTAGAATGAAAAGAAAGTGAAAGAAGATTAAAAAAAAAAATAGCTTGAGAGGAATTTTTTTTGGTTTGATTGCTTCTTCTTGTACTTTTATCTTCAATATCTCTTATCGAACATAAAAATTTCAAAAATTTTAAAAAAAAAACTATTCATACCTATTTTATAATTTCCTCCAAAGATATTTAGGAGAAAGGTATACTCGTACCTTATTAACATATTAGTATACATGAAGGCTTATTTAATTAAAATTGGAAATGCATGCCATGAATTGTGAAGTTGAGGGAGATTGAAGATCACGTAATTGAATAGAGATTACTTGACGTAGAAGCCACATTCACATATCAGTTTCACCCAACTGGAGGAAAATTATTAAGGAAAAAGAGAAAGAGACTCTTCCATTCAGAACTTTGTTTTGGATGACCCAGTTTACCAACCTACAAATTAGATATGGAAATATCAAATATTAAATTGAAAAGATGATGATAAAAATAAAATTAATAAACTAACGTACTAACTTACTGCTGCTGTTAATAACTATGCTTATTAGTTCGTCAGAGGAAAAAGTATTGTATTGATCGAATGTATAATTTTGAAGTGAATTTTTTTATTCTTATAAAAATGATGAAATTCAATTAAATGTTTGACAAAAATAAAACGACTTTTAATCCTTAAAAAAAATCAAAATATTTTAATCATTGAACTATAATCTATTATTAAATTATTTCTTAAGTAATTAGGTTTAATATTAAAGTGAATACATGACATAGAAATAATGTGGAATTTTAATTGAAATTGAAGCGACAAATGTCCCTAACATGTTTGAAGGAAAATTGAGAGAGAACACAACATTGATTGTCTCTCCTTGCTTGGATCTACTCCTAAAAGTTTCTGGTTGGAAGTTGTTGAATCTCAAACATAATCCGTCATAAGCAAATTTTATGATGAAAATGTTAAGATGGAATATAGTCATTCTAAAAAGCCAACTCATAAATTGAAATGTTAAGATGAAAATGGTGTAGGAAAAATATACATCCTGCATCAATAATCAACAAATTTTAAGTTAGATTGGTTCTAAATAAATATTACAGAGACAATAAATTTTAAGTTAGATTAGTCCCAAACAAATATTACGAGACCTATATTGGTCTCCGATAAAATCAAAACATCTCATTTTAATCCCTTTGAATCAACTTTCAATAAAAGTTATAAACATCACTATTGTGATAATCAAACCTTTGTAAATTATAATAAATAAATAAACAATTTTACCTTAAACTAAGAACACCTAAAGAAGGATCTATTGGAACTCTCTTCAACTAAGAATACATAGGAAATTGACAAAGATAAAAAGGAGTTAGAGGTTTTAAGATTTGTTATTGAGACTAAAATGCTCACTTAAATTATATGTTCTCATAAATGTATAAGTTATACCCAAACCTAATGTTTTTTTACAAAAATTACCACAATTTTTGGGTCTGAAACACCCTTCAAGTTGTTTTATTCATCATTTTTTTCTTTTAAATATGTAGTTTCTACACAATTTTAGTGTTTCTTTTGTTTTGTTTATGTTTTCGTCTTGTTGCGATGTTCATTGGTTCATATCGATGGGCTAACTAAATCCATTAATTACAAGTTTCAATTAATGACTTTGACGTCATCAACTTTACAAATCCAAAGACATAGATATTCCATTGAATTTTGTCATATTTGTAGTCATGTTACTGTTTTGTACTATGTTTTTGTTTTATGCTACTAATATGAATATGTTGTGAGTTTGTTTGCAGATTCATCCGTTTCGTTTTAGCGACTTTATATATGTATTGTATCAATGTATTCTACCAAATTTGAGTGGATGAATATCAGCTTTTGTCGTAAAAAAAAATTATACGATGATAAGTCTTTTTTTTACCAAGTTATTTTAATATATATATATATATATATATATATATATATATATATATATATATATATATATATATATATATATATATATAAAGAAGAAACACTAAACAATAAGAATTGTCGTTTTTGTTATCTCATCACACGATCATAACTGACATCATAAAATAATTATATAATATAAGACTTGTATTTGCGGTTAGTGTAAAATGATTCACACTAACAGTATATGGTCATTAAATTAAAAATATATTAAAAAATGAGAACATATTATTGTTTGTACGTGCAAATATCTTTTCATTAAGCAATTATAATTTCTACACATCACTGTATATCTAATTATATTAGGTACCAGAAATATTGAACGTTGGAGCTTAACCTTTAAGAACAACGTGAAGTAGCAATGTCAATCACAAGAAAGGAGGTTTGAATTGTGATCCTTTTAAAATTTTGATTCATGTGTTTAATTTAATTTGACTCAAGAATGATCTTGGTTTGATAAACAATAAAAGAATAACGTTCTTCGTTAGTAATATAACAATAAAAAACTTCACGGTGTCATCAGTGCTAAGTGAGTGATAAATAAATGGAGATAAGAGAAAGAGAATTCACACAACAATATATCCTGGTTCACCCAACCTGGTTACGTCCAGTCCTCACAACCGTAAGATTTTCACTAAGTGTTCAAAATGGAAAACATTCTTGGTTTTTACACCACCGGTCCAGATCAACCTTTTATCTGTTACAATCTTCACCTTTCAACCTATAAAGGATTTTACAATCACCTTTCAACCTAGAAATGATTTTTTCAATCACCTTTCAGCCTTGAAATGATTTTTACAAACACACTCAATCTAACATAAAAGATAGACTTGAATTACAAATGATGTGTACGATAAAAGTGTTTGAGGTCTTGAAACTTCTCAACACTTGTTTGAGATAAATGAAAGACAAATTCAATAAATAATGATCCAAAGATATAGTGAAGAGAGCTGGAGTTTGTTTGAAGAGTTTTTGACTTGTTACTTGAACAAGTGTTGGTAGATTTGTAAATTTAACTCTTGCTTTCATCTTCCAATTGATCTTCAATTTATATTCAGTTTAAAATGAATATACCTGTTGGACACACTTTCCAAGTGTCAAATATATTTTAAAGCAATTAAACATGTGTTTATATTGATGTCCATAACGTTCTTGACAAAAGGACAACGTTCTTGCTTTTGGGTCTCATGGAAAATGTGAATGAGTGAGTGAATGAGTTGTCACATGTCAGTTGGCACTGTTTTGAGTCAGATTTATGTAGAACTTTCTGCATAATATTGTAAGTACAATGTACTTGTGTCCTTGCTCACAACTCATCAATTTGGAGATCAAACTTGAGGTTATTTTCTTCCGTTGGCCATTCAGCTCGAGTTATAGGCTATACCGTTGATTTAAGCAGTCTTGATACTCTTTAATATGTAGTTTAGAATGTGGAAAATTATATGTTTTAATTCTGTCTTTAAAAGAGAATAACCAGAATATAATTTTGTAAAACAATAACATTCTTTGTTTCTGTTTTGTATGAGTGTTGGATTATACAGTTGTTATGTGTCAGTCTTTTGTCTCAAAAACATGATGTATTTTATGCAAAAAGGTGCAACAATAGTGTCCTTGTTGTCATGGTTGTTAGCTCATCAATTTAGAGATTGATCTTGATGTTTTGTTTCGCCTTTGTTGCTCATCTTTGATCAAATCTATCCAAAATGATATTGAGTATATAATTATGTTCCTTTGTAATGAATACTGGTGATTTGTAATGTAGATTGATGTATTTTCGTAGCCAAGATCGATCTTGAATTAAAGAAGACTTTGTTTTTTGTAAACCAGAATGTTCTTGGATTAATGATGTCAAAACCATAACATTTTTGTTTTTCAGACTGTTGTCCAGAATGATTTGCTGTTCAGAATTATCTTTGTTTTTTCAGACTGCTGTCCATAATGATCTTCGTTTTTCAGACTGCTGTCCAGAATGATCTTCGTTTTTCAAATTGCTGTCAATAATGTTCTTCGTTTTTATGTTTAATAACTAGAACATTCTTCGTTTCAGTTTTCTCAAATTTGATCTTGCTTCTTTCAAATGATCTTGTTTGTTCGATTATACAATTCATCTTCCTTAAATAAAACTCAAGTGCACTCATTAATAGATCACCATTTATAAAACTTAATCATTTATTTCATAAGGTTTGTTGTCGTTAAAACATACATCAAAAAGATTTTTGCCTCAACACAGCGGTGAACGGTGATTGGAGAAGACTTTCAATTTTTATCTTTTATTTTTCGTCTGAGGTATCTTACACACTCCAACGATCAAGTAAGAATTTGTTAGAGAACGAAATATATTTTAGGCTAGAATTGTATACCTTTATGACCTAAAATGTCCCTTTATATAGTGATTCCTTTTATAATTTATAGAAGATTTCTGTTATGATCATCAAGTGACTCAGAGTCAATGTATAGTTGAGTTATTGTATGTGTCATCACCGAATTTCCTATTTATCCATCCACTGGTCATGATTGGAAGTCCATGTGAGTTACTATACACTGCTGATAATTATGTTTTAAGAGGTGGTTTACCTTAATTTCACAAAGGTTCGATGATGTCAATTGATTTAGTTAGACCAATCCAAAATCACTCATTCTTATATTAAGTCTGGTCTTTGATGACATGAATTCAGTCCAAAACAAATTATCTATGTGATTTGACGAAATACAAGATGTTGTTTAAATCTTGGTAAAACTATTTTACTATCCATGCATCTTCTATTTTTTCTTATCTTTTACTTTGCTAACAAAAGTTTAGATAAACATATGAATTTAATTTGTATACACTGACGATGTAAATTTTTTATACTATTGTCGAATGATTAGAAATCTTTGACTTTTATAGTAATAAATCAAAAATCACACTTATGAATGATTGTGATCAGCTAATTCTCTCTCTCTATATATATATATATCAATTGTTTTTAAAATTATATATCTTACTATTTTTTCGGCTCACTATTATATTAAATTTATAATTTTTAAAATATGTTTTCAATAATGATTGGATGTATTTATTAAAAAAAAATGGATGCATAAAATGAAGTAAATTCAAAATTTAAAGTAATAAATTCGTGTTTAGTATTTTAATTTGCATCTAGTTGATGATGAGAGATGGAATACCAAACTCGAACGTGCAATTTTTAATTACCCAGTCGTCTCCTCAGTCACTCTCTCTTTAACTTTGATTCGATTCGTTTCTCTGTTTTTTCCCATTCAACCAAACCCTAATTCGCTATCTCCACTCACGCCGTTTCTCACAACCCAATCTCTCACCATTCGATTCAAAAATCCCTACTTTACACCAATTATTATTTATTTCATTTATTTTATTTTATTTTATTTTATTTTGATTGATTATTCTCACTCAAATCACACAATGAAAGAAGGTAAATCTGTTAAACTGAATCTTCAACCGCAGCAGCACCAGAACGGTCACCTTTCTCCTTTCAAATTCGCCAAATTGCTCGATCCCGAAGCTTCCTGGGACAAGGTTTCTCTTTAACTTCTCTCTCTTCAATCTTTTTTCTTTTTATATTTTTCGATTTATTTTACTTGTTTTCATCAAATTGGATTAATTCTTACTCAACTGGCTTCTACAAATATAATAGGATGCTTTTAAATTGTGGTTACACTTTCCGTTAAGCTGCAAACTTTTATATTGCGGATGTGATGAGACCTCAAAAGCGAACCATGATTTATAACTATAGTTTGTACCATTAATTTACTCTCTCAGTTTTGAAATTGAACACTAATTTGATGTTTAAAATCTATTGATGACCTCTTACCTGTTTATTTGGAGGAGCAATTCGAGTATTAACTCTCAATTTTTTTTTCTCTTTAGGCTCTGTTTGGGAGGGAGAAGAGGAAAAAATAAGGATTTTTTTTTGTAAAGAATGATATGAATGCTTATGATTAATATATTTTTAAAAAAATCCTCCTCCAATGCAATTTTTGAGTTCTCCCAAATTAGGGGATTTTTTATTAAGAAGAAAAATAAACCCCCAAAGCCCTCCTCTTCTTAAACCCTCCATTCTTTCCACTTCATCCTTCCTTTTTTTCGAAACCCTCCTCTCCTTTCCCCTGCTAAACTCCTAAACACAGTTGGAACAATATAAAAAGGAAAACAGAATAGTACAAAACATGTCCCCAATATGTTACTAGATTAATTAATATTGTCGGATTAAGATAATATGTTACTAGATTCATTATTATTGTTGGATTAAGATAAGATCCATATAATGCAGCAATTAATACTAGTAATTGTTGTGCTATGTTGTATGTAGTATGTGATTGTTAGGAATGTAGTTTCTCTAAAATGAGGAGGGCACTTTACAAGATTAGTTAACTGCTTTGTCATAATTCTGCACTCCTCATTCTAGAGGATCCTATTGTATTGAGTTGATCAAATTATCCTAACCAGCTTCTCTATATTTGTCTGTGACCTCCCCAACCCCAAATAGGATCAACTTGGAGATGTATTGCATTGGATTCGACAAGCAATGGGCCTTGCATGTGGATTACTTTGGGGTTCGTTTCCATTGGTTGGGGGAATTTGGTTTATTCTGTAAGTTTGTCTTACTGATCCTTTATGTTCATCTTAAAGTTGTCTATCTCTATATCCCATATGACATTGCCTTACCCGATGCTTTATTCTTTCCGGAATTCTCATATTCATTGATTATGTGATATCATATTTCATGCATAAACAACTTGATTTGTATTATTACTAATACAATGCATAAATCTGAAATTATTATCTGAAATAGCAATGCTGGAGAAGATTTCGCCAGGTTTCCCAGTTCTTACAAATTGTGATCACCATATCTCATGACACTTAGAAGTACATTCTAGTGAAGAGGAGACAGTGTGAAGATTGTTGTTTTTACCAATACTAATTGATTCTACACTAGAATTAAAAAAGTATTGTCATATATCTGTAATCTACAAGAGGGTCTTGATTCAGAAAAGAAATATTTAGTCATAATTGAGGTTTGGCATATATTTAGTAGCAATGGTGGTTCTTATGAATATTAATTTGCTTCTCTAAATACAGAAATTAGGAAACCCCCTGTAAATTTTATTCAGCACTAGCTCATGAAATCAAAAAATTATGGAAGTGACCTCTTAAAAAATAGCACATTTTTTAATATCAATTCTTCAATTTTATTTTTATCATTAAATATGTGACTATTTATAAGTGTTATGTATATTTTTTTTGTTTTCATTTTTCAGAAACATCTAAAATCTTATTGAATAATTTCATAAATGAGACTAAGCTTACAGGGATCAAGTGACATCTTTGCATAAATTGTTCCTTTTTGTACCATTATGTATTAGAAATACTTTTGAATTGGCTAGATTTTACTATGCATAAAATTCTCTGGCTTATATTTTGAATCCTTACCTTCATCATTTACCTTTCCTGGTAGTGTTCCCCACCCCACCCCTAAAAAAGCTTGATCTAGATTTCGGACAGAACTCTACAGATCCCATAGATGCTTGTACTATTATTTTATTCTCCAATCGAAGTATAACTAGTATTGTTTGTTACACCTCAAATGTGAGATCTTCACTAACGAGTGCGAGGAAGCTAAAAAATAGTATATATTGTTTTATTGGAGAACAACACGACAAATCCACTAGGAACTTCATCTGAGTTTGGTCTCTAACATTAACATTGCACTTGTAGACCATATGCAGTATGATATAGCACATCTTCAGTTTGTGTTTACTCCTCTAAAAAAGTTTCTTCGTTTATATGCAGCTTTTTAGTTATCTCCTCCGGAATCATATATGGTTATTATTCAGTAATATTGAAGATTGATGAAGAGGAATTTGGCGGCCATGGAGCCCTACTCCAAGAAGGTCTTTTTGCATCTACAACTCTTTTCCTGGTAATGTAGTTTATATTATTATTCTATTAACTGTAGAAAGTTTCTATGCCCACACAAAAATTGCGGGATATTACCGTTCCACAATCTGATCTTGCTTTCTTATATGTGCAGCTTTCCTGGATTCTAGTCTTCAGTTTAGCGCACTTCTGATTGGCAGGAAACTTGAAGTGTTGCGAATATCTCCGAACATCTGTGACATTTAAAAGTTTATATTTGATTTCATGTTGGGCCACAGTGTTTTGAAAACAATGAGAAAAATGTGAGTTGCTGCGGGTATTTACTTTTTCTATGTAAAACGTTCTGATTTTTTGTGGAAGGTGAACAGATTTTCCTCTGCTTTCCATGATGGTAATTAGCTGTTCTAGTTAGCATTCCTTATGACACCACACGTTTGTGGCAAATTATGGGTCACACGATTAATGACAATCAAAATTATGTTTGTTGAACTTCTTAATAAAGGTGCTTGCTTGCAGGAAAATTTGAAGGACTTTTTGCAGTTATCAAAATTGCTTCATGCTCTGTCTGTTGCAATATTTTGTCCCACCGAAGCCCCATTAAATACTTGAACTGTGAAGATGATATTTGAATTATATTGTTATTAAAAAGTTTGAAATCAGATTAGTGTTGTACTATGTCCATGGCCTGCATATCAAAGGTTTCTTCTTGATAAGGGCATAACTAGCGATGCACTTTTCGTGCAAGCTTAATAATGTTTTACTCAGATGACACTTCTTGCATATATTTAGCACCGAGATAGCAGCATATTATTTTTGGTCAGTCACCATACTATTTCTTGTTATAAATTGCATGAAACAGAAATTTGGGGTTCAAATTTCATCAGAATGAATGAATGGAATTGGCAATGATAACACTAGAGTAGCTGTATTACAGTTATCTAATATATTTTTTATGAGACCAATGTCTTTCATTTTACCTATGGCAAACAATTGAACTCATGTATGTTGGTTTATATTTGACCCTTCATCTCCAAGATTACATTTCAATATCTATAATCCTCTGAAAACTTCAATTGTTATCAAAATCAATAACCTCATTCCATGCTAGAAGTGTACAAATTGGGTTCTGCGACTAGAATTAAGAACTAAACAGAAGTTGCCTGTATTCCTTTCTTTAATATTGACAACCATAGTCACAAATGATAGGAAGAAAATTTACAGCTCCCTTTGGCGTCTGGATCTACGAACAAGATAAATACGTCCATAAACCCATTGTCTACCGAATCTTGAAGTCGATTGCTGCAATTGATAACATCATGTGTCATGCAAAAGAGAAAAAGAAAATACTTGCAGCTCTTGCTTTACACTGTATGTTTCAACTCTATACTCATCTTTAAATAATCTTTACCATATTTGAGATCAACCAACTAAGATCAATAACTACATCATGCAATTACTATGTGGAATACGAATCCAAAAATGATATATACTAGTGTATTACCTCTACTTCGGTGCGAAATTCCAATAGGCATTCACACACATGGCACTGTGCTCTATGGGGTGAGTTATTAGCCTCATCCGTTCTTACAAATGCAAATACCTGGAAGAAAAGGAATCCAACTCACTTAGGACGGATTTGAAATGAAGTTAAACATTAAATATATGCTTCTCTAGCCACACAGATAAGGATACAGGTTGATGAATAAGATGGAAAAGAAACTATAAACTAATGTTAATTTTGTAGACTTGCAATTAACAGGACCAATAGGCAAAGACACTAAGTTAAATACTTAGAATGTATTTGAAAGAGATTATTAAACTTATCTTATAACATAAGAACTTGTATAAGTATTTGAAAGAGCTTATGAAAATAATTTATGATATATTTATAAGATGTTTTCAAGTTATTTCGGTAAGTTCCTCTAAATAGCCAATTGTCATAAATTGTTTTTAGATTATGCAGAGTTCACTCTCTTTCCCTTTTCAATAGAAGATTTTATAAACTCATAACAATACCAACGGCCAAAGAAATTAGGGAGACTATGAAAGACAACAAAGTTTGAGGGGCCAAGACATTCGCACCTAAGTCTTATGTATTTAATGCAATGACTAACTAACCTCTTCTCCACAATTTGGACATGAACCCTTCAATGCCGCCAAGCCATTCCTCCACAAGCCTTCAAGTACTTTAACTGTGAAAAAGGGTACTTAATTTAACACACAGATATAGAAGCAGCAGTTGATTTTATTTTATTTTTATTTACCAACATGGTTCTAAATTGTGGTTGCGGTTAAATTGGTTATGTTGCAACAAAATGCAGACAAATGTGGTCGATACGGCCACAATTGTTGTTGTAATGTCATTACAGAAACCTCTAAAACTTTTATATTGCAGCTGCAATTCTGGTTGTAGACCGCTATTTAAAACTCGTGTTGAGAATTTGATCTTTTGAATTAAGGGAATTGTTTATCATTTAATTTGAGCTACCGTTTGAAGTTTAAATTTGAAAATTATATAACTTAAGATGAAAAATAGCAGCAAAAGGATTTTTTTTACCTGAAGCTGAAGCAACTGGATATCCTATGGCAAAACCAAGTGTCATGAAGATAATGGTATTCACCATGAAAAGAGGCCTTAGTTCTGATGCTTGGCTAGTACCATATGATAATCCTAAATCAAATGCATTTTGATAAGCCAAGGTGACTGTGTACAATATTGGACCAACACATGCTGAACTGCCAAATGCAAAAATCAGTGTCCATGTACTTGCCAATGCAAAAACCATAGACAAATCTTCCTGCCCTACATCCATATCATTCAATATTAAGGTGAAGAAACCAACATTAGATAAAAGAGAATGAAAACCTTACCATTCTAATCACAACATATGTAGGACATTCAGCAGAAATAGGACATATCACAAAACATGAACATAACTATTACAATATGTTCTTGAACCTAACTCAACCCCTCAAAATCAATTTTACTATGAACGATTTCTATCGTTAGATAATCTCTTATCAATGTAGGACTTGAATTTTTCTCAATAATAAATCCAACATCATTATTTGCAACATGCACTCTTAACATTATTTAGAACATCATGCAATAAAAACATAATGCAAGAGCAACTGAAATTGGTGAATTTTCATGAATAGGCAGAGCAAAGAAGAAGTTAATCTAAAGTTACGAAGAAAATAACCTGAGCATCAGAATAAGTTGATTGCCTCCTGATACTGCATCGAGGATACTTCACAACTGACTTAGAACCAAACCACTTTAGCTTCAACTGTTTCCATAATATTATGAGTAATTAAGAGCAGTAATAATGTATATAAAAGAAGTTAAGAAACATTAAATGTGGTGAATTGAGGAAGAAAGATACCTCTACTCTATCAAACATGTCATCAACTATCAAAGGCTCACCACTGTAATATGCATCCCTTGCCTATTAAAGAAAGCAAAAGAGAAGCATCTCATTTTAGTCCCTGAAAGTGTAAGACGGTGTTACCTTGGTATCTGGCTTAGCCAAAAATCCAAATTAGTCATTGAATCGTCAAAAAATTGTATCTTATCTTGATAATTCAAATATTAACTTGAATTTTTGACTAGTCAGCAACAAAGTGACAATAGTTAATAGTATATCGATAATAAATGGATTTAAAACAAATACATAGATGAAAATAAAAAGAATAAACCAAAAGAGGAAACACCTCAACAAGATAACAAATAACAACATCATACCACCAATACAACCTCAAAAGTTAGAACTCAGAAGCAGTATTATTATAAATAAATAAATAAATAAATAAATAAAAGGGTAGTTAATTAAGTATGATTAAAGTTGGTTACTTGAGAATAAAGAGCTTCAAGGGTCTCTTTGGTGGCGGTTTGAAGAGGGCCAACATATATACAAGATGGAGCATGAGAGCGGTCATCGCAGGTGGCAGAGATTCGAAGTGAGAATGAATTAGAAACAGAGCGATTGATTCTTCTGATTTTGGATAATTGTAGCAAATTGGATGACATCATATTCACCTCACTTTGTGTGATTGTTTCTCTTACAAACGAACAAAGACACACGCATGTAATATGTCTTTTGTTGTGTCAAAACTTTTTTTCATGTCTATCTCTTCTTCCTTCTTATTTTTGTAACTACGCTAAGAGAGATCTTTTTTGACACAAAGTATGCTAATAGATATTTTTAAACTTAGAGACAAATGTTTTTTAAATCAAAATTTTGATGTTCAATACGTGTCTTTTATTTTTTATTTTGAAATATACGTTAAATTTAAATTGTAGAAGATAAAAAAGAGAGAAATAAAAATATAAGATGTTTATATTTTGATGTTTAAATAGTACAAATGTAAACATATATAGAAGAGGTACAATACCAACCACACAAATATAAAGATACAAGTATGGGGAAGAGCTTAAGGCCACATATATGAAAAAAGGAAGTTCCCCTTCCGATTGAGTTTGGCCCATAACTTATTCTATTATCCTCATTTTGTCTTTATATATGGATTGAGACAACCTTTCGTTGACCAAAAAAAAGGCAAAAGTCACAAAAAGTATGCGTTTGCCGGGAGTCGAACCCGGGTCTATTGCTTGGAAGGCAATTATCCTAACCGTTGGACTACAAACGCTTGTTGTTACATCATTTGACGCTAACTTATTAGAGCGTTATTAAAGTCGAAACAATTTATTAAACTGTGTATACTTATCACTTATTCATTTTACTTCTGGGTTGATGATCGCAAGTATTTTATTATTTTAATTTTTTTTAATATGATTTGGTCTTTATTAGAAATGGTTCGACCATGGACAAATTTCAGCTTAAGACATAATTTATGATCTACATGGAATTTCACCTACAAAATTAAGTATTTCACAATAAAGTACACACCTATAAGGAAATATGAAGCAACGTTTATCAAGAAAAGACTCTCCTTCTTTCATTACTACTAACCTTTTGACCATAACACATACAAAAACAATCAATAATAGAAAGAAAAAAAAAATCACTTGCATTTGAAATGTGTTAGCCTCAACAAACAAAATCATATTGTAAGCAAAAGTCATGTGCAAAATTTTAGGACCCCTTTATTTATTAATCAAATCGACCAAATAAAAAAGTGTTTTAAAACAAAACATAAATAATAAATAATTAACGAGATAAGTAAATTTCTTACGGATTTTAGTAGATTCTTTTATAATATTATTACCATATTTTTTATGTCTCATAACGAGTGATTCATTTGTAAAATAATATGTTCAAAATAAATATATTTTTTTTAAATTTTATTGCATTTTTTTAATTATATTTATAATTAATACTACTTATATTATTTCTATTACAATATCTTTCACTATATATTTATAATATTAATAATACATTAATACTTAAAAAAAAATCATATTATCTTTTTCATTGATACTTAACCAAGTATTATAGGGAGCATATTGTAAAAATTAGAAGATTTGTATTGGTAAGTTAATTAAGTGGCGTGGGAAGGTAAACAATTCCTCTCAAAAACCCAACCAAACATACCCTACAACACAACAATAGACAACAAACGTAAACACGAGACATGCAAAAACAAAAAACCAATTCCTAACTTTGCTTGTTAGATTATAGCTGGTAATAACAACAACAAAATAAATCTGGAAGAAAGAAAAAAAACCAACTTATTGAAACCATTTCCAAATTTATCTATATTATCGGAATGGAATTCATTTTCCATCATTAATAATTAATTTCGAAAATGTATTAGAAAGCTGAAATCTTTTGTTAAAAGGGTCATCATATCATGAGAGGAGGGAGGGACCCATACGGTGGCACCGGCACCGGAACCGTCGAGGTTAAGGTTCATCCTCGCCGTGACGATTCCACTGTCCGTCATGGACGTGGGTCTCCGCCCAATCCTCCTCGTCCGGCGAATCCTCCCGTCACTCTTGATCGTGATTTCAGGCTCTTTAAGCAGTGGTTCCCATGGCTTGTTCCTACCTTTGTTGTTGCCAACGTTGTTGTCTTCATCATCACAATGTATGTCAATGATTGTCCTAAGAATTCTTTATATGATTCTTGTGTTGTTTCTTTCCTTGGAAGATTCTCCTTTCAGCCTCTCAAAGAAAACCCCCTCTTTGGTCCTTCTTCCTCAACGTGAGTTTCTTTTCCCCTTTATCTATTCATCTCAAATTACATTTATAAGTAAACACATTTTCTTTTTTTTATTTCATTTCTTAAAATGATACATTGATTAATCAAGTCATGTATGCTTGCTTGGTTTTTATTTTAACATTCCATCCTCTATGAAATTTCTATTGGCTACCATCGACACTTCAGATCGAAGATGTGTCTTGTGTCTAACACGTGTTAGAGTCCGATACCAATATGTTGTTACATTCAATTTCTTTCATTGTACAAATTATTATCGGTGTCAGTATGGTGTCTGGTGTTTGTGTAGATATATCTGTTGGAGATGATTTTAATGTGCTGCTTGAAAACTATTTGTCACCCTTTTTTCAGATTAGAGAAGATGGGTGCTCTAGAAGTAGATAGAGTGGTGCATAGACACCAAGTTTGGCGCCTTCTCTCTTGTATTTGGTTGCATGGTGGGGCTGTTCATGTGTTTGCCAACATGTTGAGTCTTATTTTTATAGGAATTCGGCTTGAGCAAGAATTTGGATTTGGTATGGTTCTGGTAATTATCCTTTGCATTGTTAGTGAGTGAACCAACAATTTTCCGAGTATATATGTATATCATTGTTTGTTACATAAATGTTCTAGAAGAAACTCTACTAAGCTGAGTTTATTTTGCAATTAAATGAATAAAAAAGCTTATTTTTTTCTTTTTACATTCTCAGTTGCAGATTGTAATTTTTACTTTGCCTTGTCTATTCTCAGTTAGAATTGGATTTCTGTATGTGATATCTGGTTTTGGAGGGAGTTTGCTGTCTGCTCTATTCATAAAAACGGGTATCTCCGTTGGTGCTTCGGGTGCATTGTTTGGTTTACTAGGAGGGATGCTCTCAGAGCTTTTGATAAATTGGACAATTTATGCCAATAAGGTGAATGAATGAACCAAGAAATGTGTTTCAATTCAATAGTGCTTCCTGATAAATAATATGTTACGCCTTTGCGCTGCAGAATTTTTAGTTCTTTCCGTTTTGCGTCTTGTGTTGTTTTGCAGTTGGCGGCATTGTTGACACTTATAGTCATTGTTTTAATCAATTTAGCCGTTGGAATCCTTCCGCATGTCGACAATTTTGCTCATATTGGAGGGTTTGGCTCTGGCTTTCTTCTTGGTTTTCTCCTTCTGATTCGTCCGCAGTTTAAATGGGTTAGCGAAAGAAATTCTCGTTCTGGACACGCTGCACCTTCGGTAAAACATAAGCACAAACCATATCAGTATGTGCTGTGGGTTTTGTCCTTCATATTACTCACTGCTGGGTAAGTTCTCTTTATTTCTTTTTGTATATTACCTTTTATTTTCTTAGACATAATTGCATCGATATTAATGAGACGGTATTTACATAAGATTTGCAAACACACTGCATGGTTTGAGATTAATTAAATTTGTTGGGAAAGGGTTATTTTAACTTCTTTTAAGATTGAATGTCATTGCTTTGTAAAGTACTATATATCTTATATGATGCTACATTTATCATTTTCTCTATTTGGTGGTTTACTTGGCCCCTAAATCTGAAGTTGTATAATTTTGACAGATTGATTAGTGGGCTAGTTTTGCTCCTTCAAGGTGTTAACTTGAATGAACGTTGCTCTTGGTGTCACTATTTAAGTTGTATTCCTACCTCAAAATGGAGTTGTGACGAACCAAGTATTTATTGTGAGGTAAGTGCCCATTTCTTTTGTATCTTCCAGCAATGCTATTTCCTAGTTCCTAGAGCTATAAGCTTGTGGAATTAATCAGGTTACTAGATGTGAAGAAAATATACGATTCAAACGTTTAAGGAGTTTGTTTGCGCAATGTTTTTCGTTTACCTAAATTGGTTTTGATTTTGATACAATATATTATCTGCAGACAACAGAATATGGAAATCAACTTAACATCACATGCCTAAGCAATGGGAAAAGTGATATTTTTCCTCTGTCAAATACTAGCTCTTCTGATGCGCAACAACTTTGTTCCCGACTTTGCCGTGGATAGATTTACACACATGCAACCTTTCTCGAAGGGATGCCATTCAACAACTTGTGTATATGATTCGTTCTTTGGTAGTGCAGAGAAATTATTTCTTCTCAGTTGGCAATGATGATTGTTATGCCAGCCTCACAGCTATTAATTTCTATCTCCTTAGCATGAAACAGTTTGTGCTATTATTCTTGTGTAAAAGAGAGGAAAGGAATGGAAATTGTATTTGGTTAAAGAGACAAAATATTTCTCAAAATGTAAATGGTGTCAAAATGTAGCCAATACTATTAAAGATATGTTATTCTATATATTATAGGGTGCTATTGCCAGTGATATAGTAGGATGAAATCCAACCAGTGAATTGCTTCCAAATTTTAAGATGCATAAGCCATGATTTCTTTCTGTTTCTTGATCTTGGATGTAGTACAGGCCCAAATGAAGGGCGAAAATTTACCATTTAGAAAGTCCAACCACACATAAACTTATTGTAAATTATTGATATTGTTAGTAGTTCTTTATAACTTTGCATGCAAATGTGTCTCTCTTAATTTGAATTTTGCATTATTAAAAAAGATTATTCGAAAGACTTGTTCAATGCTATCTTTCGGTGTTAATTTTGTCTTTAAAAGAAAACTGAATAGAAACTAACAAAATAGAATAGAGATTATTTTTCTCCTTCCAATCTTATCTCATTAACTAATCTACCTCAACCACCATTTATTTAGGACACATCAAATATTAAATATAATAACATCCTAGTGTTGATATTATATTATAATGTTATCCAATATTCTCTTATCATATCCAAATTCTATTATATTATAATCTTTTAACAAGGATTTTATCAAATTTAGGTTTTTAATTAATTGTGCATGTGAAAATTAATCAAAATGATGAAGTAGTATAACTATGTTTCAAGGGCTTGTGTTTGAGCAAAGTGAAACATTAATCAATAGTTTAACATTCCTGTCAATTGTGCATAATCGTCATGACCAATGATAGAGTCTTGCATACAGGGGTATGTTTCTATAGTGACTATATATGTTGGGTGAATTGATTAGCCCAGCCCAGCATGAAGACACTCTCATATATATATATATATACTCAAGTATGGCAGTTAGAAATTTGAAAAAGGGTAAAAATTAAGAAGGAAGTTGGTTGGTCCATAATGATAGGAACCCCAAAAAGAAAAATAAATAAAGAGAACGTGACATAATGGCATAAATATGGTGCATGCCTCCTAAGGCATGGCATGGCAATTATATGATGATACCAAACTGCTTGCTTAAGAAAACTCGACTTTCTAACGAAATTAAAAGTAATGTTTGTTGATTCGTGGGCATGCCAAATCTATTCTCCGGCTCAATTGATACACTAAAATTGTCCAACTTTGAATCAAGGGCTAGGATTAATCATCCTTATGGATATACCCTCTTGCTTAAAATTAATTCATATTGCAGAGAATCTTGAGCTTGTACTTTTCAGTTTCACAGAGCTAAATAGTTTGATTATTAATATTTTTAATACCTTTTCATTTTATTCATTATTTTGGAAAATATCTTCTATTTTTATTTGAAATTTTAAAAAATAATTACTTATCCTAATAATACACCGTTCTTCTCGACACACATGTTCATCGTAAATAAATTTAGGCTAAATACAACACGTGGTACTTTAACTTAATTTCAGTTAACGATTTAGTCTTTTATCTTCTTTTTTTCCCGATTTAGTTTTTTATTATTTTTAAATAATTTCAGCGTTACCATTTAAGTGAGATTCCGTTAAGAAAAAGATAAAAAAACTCCTCATCCGTTTTCAGAAAAAGTTACCCTTTATGTTTTGGAAATATTTCAGAAAAATGTTCAAAGTTTATTCTAAGTTTAGTAGTAAGATTGATTCGTTAAAACTGAAGTTATAGGATATTTATACTCCATAGACACGACTTCAGTGACAATAGTTCCTAGAAGAATTTTTTAATTTTTTCTTAACGGAACCCCACTTAAAGGGTAATGCTGAAATTATTTAAAAACATAAAGAATTAAATCAGAAAGAAAAAAAAATAAATGAGTAAATCATTAACCGAAATTAAGTTAAGAGGTGGTATTTAGCTATAAATTTAATAGAATTCTTATAAGTTTCAATTATTGAAATAAGTTTATTGTAATTTTAGAAGTTTTGAAAGACACACTGAATAGGGAATAGTAGTAGATTAGATTGTCCATATGACTGACAATGTTGTCCCCTCTGAAGTTCGGATGACTTATGTGTTGTCTACTTCCATATGCATACTCCAACAATTCACTCTCAAGTGCAGGAATATGAATTGGTTCCAGAACAACAATTTCTCATGTAGGGTACCGTATTGTAACCCAAAGCCAGAACAAACCCCACTATGTCTCTACTTTTATTCATATTGTATACTTACTCTCATAACTTTAAACAAAAACAAATTCCCTAAAAATAAATATTATTTTTATTTTTAAATAGAGTCTTTTAAATATTTTATTTTATTTTATATTTATGACAATTTAAAACATATAAATAGTCGATAAGAGTGATTTGGTAAAATAAATAAAAGTGATATTTAATATTAAATAGAATAATTAATATTTTATTCTTGGATCTTCCCTTATCTTTTTGTGAGAAAATGAAATCTTATCTTATTTTTCTTTAGAAATTTTAAATTACATAATATTAGTAAATGAGATAATAAATTACATTTATATAATTTATTCAATAAATATTAGTGTATATAATTAATTAAATCAACCAATTAATACCAACTAGAATATTAGTTAATTAACAACAAACTAACTAATATCATCTCTGATGTAAAGTAACCAGATATATCTAATAGAAGTGGATAAATACTGCTAAGTTGCATTCATTCTTCACCTTATTGTTATTTTAATAAAATAAATAAAAGTTCACATGGAAGTACCACCATTGACAAAGATTGAAATGGATAAAGTTTTTAGAAACTTAATATTTGCAATTTGGTGGGGCACCCTATCTTGTCACATGGCAGTGGATAGTCGTTGTGTGTCTAATATCCATCATCTTACCCAACACAACATGCAATCTTTAGAACTATTGGTTTTAATGCCTTATAAGCCAAAGTCAGTTATCTCTACCTCATCACAAAGTGCATGTGCAAGTGCAATACAAAAGTGTTGCTATCCAAGGCAAAGATGGATCGGGATATTTCAATTACAATGGTCAAATATTATTAAATTAATCATTACGTTAGTTTTAAAAGTTTAAATGGTCAACTTTTAGTTTAAAATTTCATCGATATCCATTTGTTTATTAACCGAACTACTAACTTGAGATTTAATTGAGTTTTTTTAATTTAATAAATCTTCATTTTGCTTCCAATCGTGTCGATGGAGTGTAGACTTCTTAGTTGACTAACTTATTTCAAAGTACATAATAAAAGTATTTTCAGTTAATGAGAATGCAAATAATTAAAGGCAATTTAAGTATAGATTTATCAAAGGGGAGAGTGCATTGCATTTGGTGAATGAGAATGGGACAATAAATCAAAATTAGTGGTTTAAGGCTCCAACAATCAAGCCTAAATAGGTGGCCACCAAATGTTTCGGTTCTCATTCTCAAGGATTCTCCCCTTTGAGTATGACTTGTGTTAATTATATGGTTGTTGTGGAAAGCAAAGTCTATTTAAATTATAAGCACCAATAAGATGAATTTAGTTTATATATTTTTTATACTATTAAACAATTACTTATTAGTAATGTTTCATTTTTGCTATAAATATTTATAAAGTTGCTTACATGATTGATTATTATTTACCAACTGTATAAGAAAAATTACATTCGCAATGCATACAAATTAAACTTGTATATAATTGTTTGGAAAATATTACAAAGATACTTTATGACATAATTTTATTTACCAAACAATTTATGACATAATAAATAAACTTATTTTCATAGGTTTTTAATTATATATAGCTTATGAAAGACTAAATTGCACTTTTAATCATTTTTGTTTGGTCTAATTCTCGAATAGAACATTTAGTTTATTTGTTTACCAATTAGGTCTTTTAAGTAGCTCTCTTTTTGCAACATGAACCTTAATTTATGTTATTGTCCAATTGTAAAAATGTATTTTTATGTTAGTTCAGTTAAAAAAATGTCAGATGGTTATTACAATGTTGATGTGTGTATAATGGTGTTGGTGTAGCAAATTATAAAAGTAAATGATTCTTAGATTGGTTCTTTAAGTTTAGAAAAAATACACTTATAGAGATCATTTATTGTGGAAACAAGCATGCAACAAAGAGTTAATTAATTGATTTGTAACTAGATAGATGAAAAAAAATGTAGATTCTATTCTTTTCGTCGTCACTGACTTTGGGAGGATGATCATATTTAGATGGTAGATCAGTTTTAGATGTTGGTTTCCCATCACTTTAACTCCTAGTCACTCATTGTTGATTAATTATCTTGTTTTGTTAGAATTTACTGCTAATGTTTTTATTTTAAGTGTATGGTATTTATCAAAATACTAGTAAATACTAGTGATCTAATCGGATTGTAATTCTCTTATACCTTTTCCTTGAATGAATGAATTAGTTTTACTCTAAAAACAATTATATTTATATTATATTATAGGCTTGGGAGTGTTGTGATGCTGTTTTCATAATTGGGGTATAAGAGAATGTTAACTTAATTATGATGTCGTGGTTATGTAAAATGCATGTATCTCACCTGGTAAGGCATGGTTCACATTATAAATTGTAGTAAAAAGAAAGTGTTTCCCATTTGCTTATGCTTTATGTAAACAGTGATTAATAATTACTAATATTAATTTGACTACCAATGCGATTTACCATGCTCCAATGATAAATCTTCAGATTGAATTTCAAGTAAGGTGGTAGCCAGCAGGTTTAAATTGTCAAATCTTACATATAGACTATAGTTGAATATAATGCTACACATGTTATGGCATGTGTTTTTGTTATTGCCCATTGAGTGCAATTTTCCACCAACTCAGACTGAACTCGAATCTTTTTCAGATTAGCGTGACCTTTACTTCAATTTGTTCGATTTGCTTAGAATCCCAAATTTCCCTTCTTAACTTTAATGTGATAGTATATGTTTACATATTTTGACAAAATGAGAATGTTCCAAAAGGAGCAATCAAATGGTGAACAACTAACAAAATATTAGAAGATAAGCAGGCGCTGGTTATTATCGACCTTCTTTTGATATTATTGGAAATGAGGCATCCAATGCTACTTTTTTATTTCTTTGCTCTGAAAATAATTGTCGTATTTAACTATGTTACATTGATTAAAAAAATAATTATATTATTCTTAAGTATTAATTTAACTGGTAAATATCAATATTTGTAAACGTTTTATCTCGGATTTGAATTTAAGACTTTACGGCTGTGAGAGTTAATTATAGTGAAATTTACGATCTTTTATAAGATAAAACAATTGTCATATTAAATAGTATCTTAAGAAATAAATAAATAAAAGACAAATTTTGAGTGAATTTTTTTTCACAATTTCAAAGTATAAATTGTACAATTTTAATTGTTTTTTTTTACATCTATATCCTTAATATATGTTCTTGCAGCACTAAGTGGATCACCTTTGTTAATTATCGATGTATTTTCATTATGATAAGTGTCAAGTCAAAAAAAATAACTTGAAAAAAATGTAAATAATAATAATAATAAAATAATACAATTTAAAACAAACAATTAAAATTACATTGAAAATTAAAGTTATTTATTTTACAAAAATATTTTATTTTTTAATTGCTTAAAATATAGGTTTATTTTATTTCAATAAAATATTCTTAAAATAAATCATTTTTCAATAAAATATTTTGATAAAATATTCTTGAAATACATTTTTTAAATAATAAAAATAATTTATTATTTTTAAAAATATTATTATCTTTTTATTAACAAATAAAATTGTTTATTAAGACCATTTTTCTATATATATATACACACACGAAATAAACTGTCCCTAAAGTAAAACACAGTGAACCGTGGTTTAAGATTCATCTGTGAGCTGAGATTCAATAACTGACAAACTCAGTAGAACAAATAAGAGAGAAAGATGAAACTATGTTTTGGAATGTGGATATTATATTGTGGACTATATTTTGTGGCCCACTTACACTTAAAGGCAATTGAGCGCGAGCGATAATTAAGGACACCGGAGAAGACCCTCCAATCTCAATTTCATCTCATTTTTTAAATAAATGACTCTCACGTCTCACTCACTTATAAATTGTAAAAGATAAATTATATTTTCCTTCTCAAGTTATTTTTAAATTTTACTTATAATTTTTATTTTATTTTTTAAGTTATAAATATTAGACACTTTAGTTATTAAGTTATTTTATTTATTTTAATCCTCAAATTATAAACATTTTGCTTTTTAAATTATTTTTATTTAGTTTTTACTTTTTATGTTATAAATATTTTGGTCTCTTAAAATAAATAAATTAAAGTGTATGTTTGTAATTTAAGATATTAATATGTAAACATAAGTTTAAGAAATGAAAACAGAACAAAAATAGTTTGAGAATTATAGTATTTATCATTGTAACTTAAAGAAACTAAAATAAGATAACAAATTTTAAAAGACTAAATTAAACTCTAAATATAATTTAAAGAACAAAAATATAATTTAACCAAATTATGTAAGACACTTTTTATAAATAAAAAATCTCTTTATATAAATTTTATTTAAATTATAAGAAGTATTGATTTGTTTTTCACAAAAATATCACTGATTTTGTGTTCTATTCGGTAGTTTGAATGAGAGGATGAAGAATGACTTTAGAAGGAGAAGAGAAAAAAAAACAATGTTTATGATTAATATAATTAATGTGTTGTTTGTTTTTGTTTATATATATATATATATATAAAAGATTCTAACTATGATTTTTAATTTGTCATTGTTATATATAAATAAGAGGGTATGATTTAGTAACCGTAAGGTCAACAACACATTTATATTCGTGATTCTTCTTTGTCGTTTGACTGCCGGGCTACTTTATATGAATCGTTTATTCAACTTCTCTAATCACACCCGCATATCACGCCATGTAAAGTCATAATTTTTCAAGATAAGATAAATCTAAAAATAATTCTAATCACTTCTCTCACACAGTGCATCTCATTTTAACTTTTCTTTTCTTACATATTTATCAAAATAAATACAAAAGCATTTGTATCTTTATTTGAATTTAATTTATATATATTGACAGTATAAAATTACAACTGTCAATAGAAATAATTTTTACATTGACAATATATAATAATTAAATTCTATTTATTTTATTTTGATTTAATATTTATTTATTTCCAAACGAAGGAAAATGTTAAACACATAAAAACTATGTATCCTGTTCTTAGCTTTCTATTTAGTAATTTCTCTGGTTTTATTTTAGTTTGATAAAAGAAATTGAAGAGTGGCAGTCGCAGTTGAAGAGCGTGCAAGACAAAGCGAAGAGTAAATTAATCACATGTGAATGTAATTGGTAAGTGTTATACACGGGGCTCCACAATGCGATACATTAAATAATTCCATTTTTAAATTCCAAATTTGCCCCTCAGTTTGTACTAGTAACTAGAACAAGCATTCTCCATAAGTAGCTCCACCCCACCATTCACTCCCCACTCACCACAAAATCTCATTCCCAAATCTCTTTTCTTTTTGAAATTTTCTTGTTCAATAGAAGAAATTAAATTAAAGAAAAAAGATGATGACTATAGTCTACATTGTATTTCTAATAATGTCGTTAACGTGGTTGGCAGAGTCTCGAATTCCAGGGAATTACAACGGTGGTGCATGGGAAACTGCTCATGCCACCTTCTACGGAGGTTCCGATGCTTCCGGAACCATGGGTACGTTTCTAGTACAATAATGTATAACATTTTTTAATATTTAGTTAATTAATATAATGTTTTGATGAGTTTAGGAGGAGCATGTGGTTATGGAAACTTGTACAGCCAAGGTTACGGAGTAAACACAGCAGCATTAAGCACTGCACTTTTCAACAAAGGACTAAGTTGTGGTGCTTGCTTTGAAATCAAATGTGCAAACGACAAAGAGTGGTGTCACTCTGGCAGTCCCTCAATTTTCATTACTGCAACTAACTTTTGTCCTCCTAACTATGCTCTCCCTAGCGACAATGGTGGTTGGTGTAACCCTCCTCGTCCACATTTCGACCTTGCCATGCCTATGTTCCTTAAAATCGCCGAATATCGCGCCGGAATTGTCCCTGTCGCCTTTCGCCGGTACTCCTTATTTTTATTGTTTCCCTCTTTTTTTATTATTAATGAGTGAAGTGTAATATGATAAAGTTAAAATATACTATTTCTAAATAAAAATTGTACTCGATAAATTGCTCTCTCTAAACTAAATATATAGGAGTCAAAGATTTCACCATTTTGACTATTGTGGATGTTGTACTATAGATTGGGGTTTTTTCAAGGTGAATTAATCACAATATTGAATAAATTTTATTTATAATAGTACAAATTAAGAGATGAGGAAATCTCATAACTAGAGAATGAGTAAAATTAGTGTTTAATTCTATTTTGAAAATGCGTTTTTTTATTCATATGAGATAAAAAATGGGATTCTTGTAATTTTTTATAAACGTCATTATGTCCTGTACATTATAGACTTATAGTTGTTTATTTTAGATTTTTTTTCACTTAGTTAAAACAGGAAATAACATTCACGACAAATACTTTTATTTTTATTTTAGAGGAGTCCTTTTTTTTTGACAAATTATAATTATTAATTGACTTAGAAGGGAGTATTTTTTCTAAAAGCACTCTATGTATATTTAGATGAGCAGTAAATTTTACAAAATTGCGTCGACTCCAAAAATTATGATGATTTAGGTTGATTGAAATATGCAAATTTAAACATAAACTATTACAAGCAGTAGTGAGATGTGTTTTGCTAAGGGAATGTTTATTATGCAGGGTGCCGTGTAGGAAACAAGGTGGGATCAGGTTCACAGTTAACGGATTCCGTTACTTTAACTTGGTGCTGATCAGCAACGTCGCGGGTGCAGGGGATATTGTGCGGACCTATGTCAAAGGAACAAGAACAGGATGGATGCCGATGAGCCGAAACTGGGGTCAAAACTGGCAATCAAACGCTGTTTTGGTCGGTCAGTCTTTGTCCTTCAGAGTTACCGGTAGTGACCGTCGCACATCCACTTCTTGGAACATTGCTCCACACAATTGGCAATTTGGTCAAACTTTCACTGGAAAGAATTTCCGAGTTTGATTCACCACTGGTGAGGTCACCGGCTATTTTTATTTTCAAGATTTAGTTAATGACAAAAAAGTACAACTCCATATTTTTTTGTTGTTGTTGTTGTTTTCCACCAATTGTGTATTCCCGCGTTTGCCCCTGATGGCGCGCATTTTTACTGTAGATTGGTGCTCTTTTTGACTGGATGTTTTGGAGACTGTGACGGAGTGAGGGAAAAGGGTTATAGAAAGAGATAGTGTACTCTGTGTGTGTGTGTGAAAGAATTAAAGTGAGTGAGACTTTTGTGGATGCGTGATTTGTGCTTTCGATTTGTGTGAAAAATGAGAAAATATTAGATTAGAGTAATTATCGGTAGGGGAAGATGAGTGAGTGTAGGAAGGAAATGCTGAAGCGGCTAAGCGAAAATAGTAGCCCGCAGCTAACTAGTTTTTTTTTTTTTTAATATATATACACAATTATCATATCTGCATTGCTGTATGTATCCGTGGAAATGTGTTGGTTGTTAACCCAATGAAAGTTTAAATTGAAAAATTTGTTCTCTTTTTAATTCTTTCACTTTCATTTAAATTAGAAAATTTGTTCAATTTTTTAAATTATTTTTTATGTTTGTTGGAAGAATTGTCAGCGGTTCGCTATAACCAAAATAACAATCCAACTACCATCGCTATGAATAATAAATTAAACAAATTTAGAAGGTTGAAACAAGTAGCTCAATTACAACTAGCTACTTTACTGGACTCGGGGGAAATAAAGCAAATAGAACCTATAAGAAGAGCCCATAGGTCTGTTTCGTAAAAACAAGCTAGTTACTTGAATTCAACTCATATTCCTGCGTACAAAAGGATTCCTGTACTCTGTTGGTATTCCAACTGCAGCTACCCACAAATTAATGCCTTAATGGATGCAATTCAACACATAACTTTGATTACCTACCTTCTTTGGGAAAGTTAAATCAGATTAAATAACTACCATACCCAGTTTGGCATTGTAGGTGTAAACTATTTTTAAACTGAGGGTGCTTGAGTATTTTATTTGTATGACTTTTTGTAAAAGTGTATTTTATTTTTTGACAAAATAGCAATATTTATCATAGATGTTATTACAAATTCACTTTGAGTAACACTTAATGCAATGTAAATGCGTACACTTGTTTTCATTCACATTCAATTTAATGTATCCCAAAGGTTTCAAACCTAGAAGCTCCAGGTCAATCCCAAGTGCTACACTCAAGGTACACATAAACCTAAACAAACAAAATATGGACACCAATAGCGGGATTCGAGAAATTATTGGAATAAAACTCAAGCCTACTTTATTCAATATTTAATGTCTAAAATCAAGCAATAATATTAAAGATAATTGCTGTAAAAAAAAATCTGTAAGATAATTAAATTTCTGAAGTACTTCAGTGAATGAACTTTAGACAAGCAATAATATTAAAGATAATTGCTGTAAAACAAAAAATCTGTAAGATAATTAAATTTCTGAAGTACTTCAGAGAATGAACTTGCGTTTAGAACACCAATATATAAATATACTGAATAAAAGTTCTAACTATATTGTAAAAAAGAGAAGCAGTTCTAGCTAAAAGATATGTAAAATAATATAATGCTTTATTTTTAGGATATTTTTAATCTTATCCTCTTTTTTTTAAAATATCCAAAATAGTCTACTTATGTCCTTATTTTATGGGGCAAAGTCGCAGGACGAGGATGCAACTTCCTAAATGAAGCAAATAATAGGGTTTTTTGATATATTAGTTCCAAAGTAAGGTATTTTGGATTTTTTTTTTTTCCAATAAGAGGATATAATTGAAAAGAAAATCCTTATTTCTAAGGTCAGGTAAAGATTTCAAATGAATTTAACTAAAATGTTTCAAGACAAAAATTTAAACCCAAATACCAAAGAGACAATTGATACCACCTACTCGTCTGAGTAGAGCCTTGATAAATTTTCAACTCATTTTAGAGGTTTAACCCAAAGTCATACGCAATATCTTCTAAACAAATATATATGATATCGCTATCAGTATTACATATAACAACCGTACGAAGTGTTAGCAACCATTGGCAATATAATTTTGAACTGAACCAAAGTCTGTTAGAGCTAGAACTTAAATTAAACTTTCTGCATAAGTAAGTCTGATTCTAACCGCCCAAATGAAGCCTCAAGTTTTCTTTCGTTTTGACAATTTCCATTGCTTCATTAAGTGGGAAACACCCTCCTTCAACGTAGCCTTTCTTGCTTCCTTAAAATTCCAGAGTTCTGGTATCGGGTATCTACCACTAGGATTGTACTCATTTAACTCCATCAGAGCTGTAGCTACTGCATCATAAACCTCATCGCCAAACTCATTCTTCAAACTTTCCAGTTTTTCATCTTCTTCGTCTAAAATTTCCTGCATGATATATTAACATATATAAGATCATCATTGTCCATGCAGTTCACATCAGGGAAAGAAACATGCCAACTAAGAGCTAATGACAAAAGACATGACTGGCAATTTTCCTGTAAATAGACATCTAAACAAATACCAACAGCATACCGTGCTTTGTAATTATAAGTAATGATGCATTATATTTTTAGGGGATAAATATATCCAAAGGAGAGTCTTAATACAACAGTTGATGTTACAGTCACAAATTTGAGTTGAAGAATCAGCCTCTAAAAGAAAAGAAAAAAAGAATAACTTTAACTTGAACAAACATAACTCTGGAAGTAATTGTACCTTTAAGTTCCCTTCTTTATCATTTACAATTTTGAATGGATGCCAGCTTGGATCTCTAAGATATTCATCCCACTGTGAGCACAACTCCACCGCTTTCAATTTCACTTCATCGGAAAGTTTTCCCTTGGCTGCTTTCACATCCGCTTCATCAGAAAATTTCCTCTTAGCTGCTTCCAGAAACGGCTTAATGCCAAGTTCCCCCATCCTTTTCACAGAAATAAAGGCTCGTGTGTTCTTACAGCCAATCCACTGTGAACAAGGAAAACAGATTATTTAAACAAAACAAACAATGAAATCATGAGCAAAGAAACAGCAACAAACTACCTGAACTTAATTTGCTTGAAGTTTAGGCATTACATCCACTATGATCGAACCCGTATTAAACAATATGACAAAATAACTTAAAATGTAAAAAGAAAATCTATTCTTTTATAGACCTGACTGGATTCTACCAATTTTTACCCAAAGGAAAGATGCCCGATAATCCGAATTTTGCCAAGAGTTAAGTAAAATCTGGCAAAATATTATTATGAATTAAAATCATCATCTTTTGATTCAAACAACTGGATAGCAAATAGACAGTTGAGACAAGCAACTGCATGATTCTCAAAATAGGATGCTACATTTAAAATTTCTAATTCCGTGAGTATAGAAACAAGAGTGAAGACACTGAATATTTTGCATTGTCATTGGAAATGCATGAGAACAAAACACGGTCCACCAGCAACCTATATAGATTCCAACTACATGATTTGAATGTTCACAAACACAGGACACTCTTCTACAAGTAATATATATAAAGAGCTGCATGTCAATTAAAAAATATGAAAGGCCCTACATTTTTGCTTAAGTTTACAAGGTAGTTTATAAAAACAAAACAATCTATTCTGGTTTTGTAAAAGATTAGTTACAGAAGACATTCCAAAGTTGATTTTCAGACCATTAGATTAGTTGATGGCTTAAGACATATTAAAATCATAATATTGACATTTATGTGCTGAGAAAGATGCATACACAAATTAATTTTTTGCGAGCATCTTGCAACTCATCATTAGTTTTGAGCTCCTTGACAATCAGTGTTTGTTGAAGATCTTCCATGCATTCCAATTCCTCTTCCTTTTCCTGCAGATCCATTTTGATTGACTCCAATTTTTCCTTCTCTTCCAGATCCGTCCCTCCCATGTGCGTCTTGACCTGGAGAGCTCCTCTCAGCAGTTCGATTTCCAATTCCAATGCTTGTTTTGCATCAAGTCCTCTCTCTAGATCATGAATTTTTTTATGAAGTTTCTCTTTTTCTTTCTGCAACATCAGACCGAAAGAATACTCAAAACTTAAGCGGATACATGTAACAGAATTAAATAGTGTAGATAGAGGGAAATGAAAATTGTGCCTTATGTTCTTGAGCCAATTGCATCATTTTTTCATCATGCTTTTTTTGCTCTGCTATTGCCATCTCATTCTGCAACAACAAGATGATGAACAAATTTAATCAGTCAAAAGTTATTAAAATAAGAGGGGTTTGTGTACGTAATATGACATAAAAGACCATAAATTCAGGAAGGCTAACAACACTTTTTGTGATTGGTCCACTTTTTAAATAGTCAATTTAGTTCTCTTGTAAATTGATCCCTCTCAGAGAAATGTGTTCAATTTTAAGAAAAGACCCATCAGAACAAGTGTTCGAGAGAGTGTTAAGAAGAGAGAATCCCTGGGCATTGCTCACATAAATTCAAACAGCCAAAATAAATTACATTTATCTTCTCAAGATAAAGCTTATTTCTCTCATTTTGATTATGTGCTTGACGCTTCTGAAGATCCTTTTCACGGGACATAAGTTCATTCCTCTTAGCTTCCAGTTGCAGCCTGGCTTTTTCATGATCCTTTGAAATACTCTCCATATAATTGCGTTCAACCTGCTGCATCTTGCTAATTTCTAGCGGAACAATGTGAAACAAACAGTCAGCTACCTTGAAATATTAAAAGATCACATCAACTATAACAAATCATTCCAAAGTGTGACAGATTGTAAGCTACAGTTATAAAATAGATATATAAAAATAGGAACCAGAACGTTTCACCTTTGAACTTAGTGAAATACACAGTATGCCAAGGTATGATTAAAGAAAGAATACCAATAATAATTATAACAATTCACTTTATGTATCAACATACCCTTATTAAAAAGTTCAACCATCTCCTCTTTTTGATCCATTACTCTCCTTAGGACCACATTAGCTTCATCATATTTGCTTGCAGTCTGTTCCAATTCCATATTCTTCAATTTTAATGTATTAGCCAAACCATACACAAGCTTCATTGCTTTCCTATTGTCCTCAGCTTCTTTTCCAGAAACAGTTTTCAAATCCCCATTTTCCCGAAGGTGACTGCCAACAATGTCCTTAAAATGGTAGTCATCGCCCCGTGCCATCCATCCGTATAGTCTATCACCTCGCTCCTTCTGTCCTAAGTAATCCCTCTTGCCACAGTGCTCACCTTGAAAACTCCTTTCTAGCTTCATCGCATTGTGGAAGCCAACCCACTCTTTTCCAAAATCAACTATTGCAAAGGGTGATTGTCCCTTAAAGTTCCAAAGCGCAGTAACTTTCACCGGCTGAAATCCTTTCATGATAAGTTCTTCCTTAATTTTCTTATTGCTTTTCCCAACATGCTTTCCACTGTTTGGGTCAAGTCTTGTAACAACGTTAGCCAGAACTACCATCCAAGGCCACACAAACATCTTATCTTCATCAATATTCACTTTAAGTAACGGACCTTTAGCAGTATTCACATAAGGTAACCGATCTTTACCAACATTCGCTTCAGATAAGTAATCTTTACCAACATTAACATCATTTAAATGATCTTTAGTCATATTAACATCAGGTAAATGATTATCTTTAACAACATTCACACCAGACAGCTTATCTTTAGCAATATCCAAATCAGGTAAATGATCTTTAGAGATTTTTACATCAAGGTACCTTTCAATGTACCTTTCAAGAGCAGCGTGTTTTGCTATATCTTTTACAGTCTCTCCACGCGAAACACCGGCAATTCTAGAAGCATGTCTCAAAAGCTCATTCAAGGTGTAATCCTTCTTGTTGTTGCAGAATGGACACCTATACTTTGAATTAGAGATTTTGAACTTATAGTAATCATCCTTCAAGTCATTATAATACCTACGCTCGTAGTATTCCAAATCAGACTCACGCTTATATTCTGATTTACGGTACATCTACAAAAGAAAATCATAACAATCAAATCCATAGAAAGAGCTACGCAAATAGCTTCCACATGCAGTAATTAAAAAGAAGCCATAGAAAGCGTTTATTAAGCTCGACGATAACTCTAAGTTGTGCTAAAAATAAAAAGGAAGAAAACGATTATGAAGCAGATTAGAATTTAAATACACAATTAACAATAGAAAGTATAGTGTTACCTTGTGCTGGAAGAATGAACTTTCACAGCGACGTTGATGAGGTTTTGACGTGGATCAAAGATGAAGATGAACGGAGAAAATCGAAAGAACGTGTAAGCGGAGAAATGAGGAAATAGAAGAAGAGAAAAAACCCTAAAAATTTCCGCAAATGAAAATGAGTGTGTTTGAAAGAAGAGTTTCAGTTCTGGGTAGATATGAATAAAACTCGTATACTCACTCTATAGTAAAGGATGAAACGGTGTCGGTTTAACAAGTAAGGAATTTGAGAAAGGGTGTTTGCTTTTTGCTGAAAGTGTTGATGCTGATAAGCGTGAAATGCGCTCCACAGTGCGCAGCGCAACGTTCAAATGTTTTCCATAAACAAACATGCCGTCCTTTATTCTTCTCTACGAAGAATGCACAAAAATTATCTCAAGATGTTAAAGCGTTGTATCAGCAATTGTCCTATTAGAATACAACACGTAGAAATACATGACACCAAATTCTTAATTAATGGAGTAATTTCTTTTTGATCAAATTCTTAATTGATAATTAAACGTATATTCATTAATGTTTAAAATATTTTGAATAGATGAAATAAAATTTATTAATCTAGTATTTTTTAAAAAATTTATTATGCAATTAACTTTTGTACACTAAAATTTTATTTTAAGTATATTCAACTCATATTTGTCAATCCTATAATAATATTTAAATGTAACATCAAACATAAAACAATAAACATATAATAATAATAATATAAAATATTACTCTTAATTATAATCCTATATTTGATAATCCTTGTGGTCGGAATTGCTCTAGTCTTTATAGAATTTTTCTTTGAAAGTTGGTTCATAATAAACTATTTACAAACGATGAAATATATTATAGACAGATTTCCACATATATAATATTTGTTCACATTGTCGTGAATGTCTATAAATCATTATTCATATGGTATCAGATTATGAAGAAGTTAAATATTTTTTGAATTATCTGATTAAACCATATCACCGGAGTAAATTTTTTAGCTTTGATATGTATAATTTGTTACATTGAAATTTATCTACCAATGACATTGATCAAGTTCAATCTTATTGGAGTTATTTATTTGATGTGGTTGTGTAAAATATTTAGAAGAATTGTAATAGCCTAGTGTTTTCACGATCTTCCTCCTTAGAAAAAACTTTATTTTTTTATATTATCAATCAAGCTCAATCCATTGTTAAATGTGGATGGTTCCTTTAGAGTTTCTTCTGATATTTCTACATGTGGTGGACTTGTTCGTGATACAGATGGAAAGTTTGTTAAAAAAGTTTAGAGTAGAATTGGTTATTGTTCTACAGTGTTGATTGAATTTTGGGTTTTAAGGTTAGACATCAAACTTGCACAACAACTCAATATTAATTTAGTATTTTTGAATTAAACTATGCAATTGTGGTTAATATAATTCAGACAAGATCGTCCACAAATCGGTTATTACCGATTATGTAAGGGGTATCTCTACCTCATTTGATTTCGTAATTTAATATATTTTTCATAAAAAAATAAAATTAGTATAATATTGACTACAATTAAATTCATCCAAAATAAAAATAAAAATAAATATATGGCCGGATATGGCAGATCTTTTATATACCTATATTTTAATATATCAATTATAACATATACATAATTTATATTTTAAATTATAGTAGTAAATAAATTGCAAATGATAAAAAGGGGTTTTAATTAAAACAGTAAAGGTAAAATTGACAAAGAACAAAATAAACTATTTTTATATGAAATAATTTACCAAACAAAACATTATAAGTTATTGAAAATAATTATAATTCACGATGAAATGAGTTATCAAACAACTATTTTATTTTTTCAAACAAAATGTCATTTTAATAGGAAAAAAAACTGCATAAACTTAACAATATCATAAGAATAGAATATATCTATTTTTTCAACA
>JBBPBP010000002.1:49926818-49939330 GCA_037974735.1 Cicer chorassanicum | reverse complement strand
CATTATGTAATATATATTTTGTATATAAATTATTACACATATATGAAATACCCCCTAACTCAAATTTTTAACAGCTCTACATTTAATCAATGTGATTTGAACTATATAATCAAATTAAAAGATAAGTTTTGTGTCCGTTTATGAAAATATTGAAAATGAAATCAAAACCACTGTAATTCATTAATTGAAATTAAAAAAATATTATCCTAAAAAGTTACAATAAATTAATAAAACTATAATTTTTTTTCCATTAAAAAGAAATTCATTTGTCTTTACGTCGTAGCGACAAAATATTGATATTCAAATTAAAATAAAAAACCTTTTTTATGTATTAAATTTGTGCTTATAATTTTAGTGGAAATGACAATAACGAGTGAACGTAAATAATATTGAGTGTTTCCATGTGATTTGGAATCCAAACACGCCCTTATAAAATTGATTACAAAAGGGAAAATAGTATCACAAAAAGGGTTCATATGTCTGGTTTTAAAGCGTGTTCCATTCGCAGTGAATCCAATCACACACAAACACATAGTGATGAGAGTATCATGGTCTTGTCATATCATATATGATAATAAAATATAATATAAACATAAGTATTAATTAAGTGTTATAAGACCTTTTCAGAGATTGAAATTGAAAGAAAAGAAGAAACAATGTCTGGTGTGTGGGTGTTCGACAAGAAAGGAGTAGCAAGGCTAATAAGCAACCCAACAAGAGAATCCTTTGAGCTCAAAACAGAACAAACTCAACCAGGCACACCAACAGCACCAGGTGCACGACCAAGACTTCTCGTATACCTTCCAACTAACCAAGTCATTCGTTCTTTCTCACAACTCGAACAGAGACTCGTTGAACTCGGTTGGACTCGCTACACTAACTCAGTAAATCAACCTCCTCGTGATCTCATTCAGTTTCATCGCTCAGATACTTCAACACAGTACCTACTCTCACTTCCCAAAAACTTCGCTAGTTTTAAACACTTTCATATGTACGATATTGTCATTCAAAATCGTTCTTTCTTTCAAGTCCGTGACCCCACATCGATCATGCATCGTTAGTACTTAAGTTCCTTTTAATTACCCTACTCGCTCTTAGCTCCAATATATCGCTAAATTCAATCAATAAAAAATAAATGTATTTAATTCAAAATTTCGGACTACATTTTTTTTTATTTACTTTCTCTTATATTTATGATGCTTTATATGTCATTGCCCTGTGTATATATGCACACACATGACATGCATTTTAAGATTTAGAAAAGGTTATGAAATTAATCAGAATGCATTTGCTTATTCAAAAAATAAAGTCAGAATATTTTTTTTTGTTGTTGCTCTTCTTTAGTATTCACTAATTTGATTTGTGGGACTCCTTCTAATCTTATAAGCATTCATTGGTTCATGATCATGGAATATATATATATATATATATATATATATATATATATATATATATCATTTTGATGGAATGAGTAAAATATTATATCGGTATCTCTATCAATGAATCCCAATATTTGTTCTTGTTTAAATCGGTTCTCCTCTTATGTTTGAATTGATATGAACGACAGCATCGTCTTTGATTAGTAATATCTTTGTAGGTAGGTTCAGTTCTGGTTACTGCAGCTGTCTAGATTTCTAAATGTTTGTGATTTGTTTATATTTTGTTTCGTTTAATTAGCTAGGGTTAGCTGTGTTTTTTCTTCATATATTTTGTTTCGTTTAATTATTAATTTTTGTTTAGTATTTAATTTTAAATTTATGAATTATATAATGGTTTAAAAAGTGTATAAATCATGGATGAGTTCTATCGGCTTCAATTTATAAATAAAACAGAAATATGATTGATGGTGATATAGTAATAGATTTATTTTTAGTTTTATTGAGTAAATATCATTTAAATTTTTATCTTAGAAATGGAGACATTATTAATGTATATTTCTAAAGGATGATACTTGTAATTATTAGAATTTTAAATATTTTTCAAGTAATGATAGTTAGAATTTGTCCAATCACATTCAAAATTTTATGAACCATTGGTGCCTCTAATATTCTTCTCCTTTTATATCTAGTTTAAAGTTTTTGCACACACATTAAATAATGCAATAATTAAAAGAAATGTAATATATTAAAATAAGTTTAAAAAGTTGGAATTTTAATTCACACAATTTTTACAATTTTTATTAGTCACACAATTCGTACAATTTTTTAGAGCTTCACACAAATTACATAATTAAATCAAATAAAATATATCCGCTTATAATTTTCATCTTTGTCAAAAAATTTCTTCTTGAAAAATGCATCAATTTTTTTATGTTTAAACATTGTATCATTCTTAAAAAAAAATATACATGCATTCAGACAAATAGTTCACAGTTATACATTCAAAAAGTAAAACACTTCAAAAAAATTTAATTTAACCACAATTCACAATCACACCATCAAAGTTCACATATTAAAATTCACAATTCATAAAGTCACAAATAAAATTTACATTTTCTACTAATTCACAATTTTAAATTAAAACAATTCACAAATAATAGAATAGGAGCGAGAATATATAATAGAGATAGAGAAGAGACTATCTAAGAGACTATCTAAGAGATAGTCTAAAAACGTGACATGAGACTGCAGAAAATGAACTCCAAGGGCTAATACTGACATACAAGAGAGTCAGAAAAAATAAAAACATTTATTGGATTCCTAAAAATTGAATACTAAACAATTTAAGAATATTTTTTATATCTTGCCACTCATATTTTGATAATCTATTATTTTTATGTAAAATAATTTATCATTATTTATGTAAGAAAATACATATCAACAGCCAACCGGCAAGATATAAGTTTGAAACTAACTGGTGTGTGGCTGTATCCAAGTAAAAAACTAATCATAATCATAATAGTTGAAATATGTGAACACAAGAATTATAAGGTCATACGCTTCTTTTTCATAGTGAAACTTGCCATATGCTGTAAAAAGCTGAAGTAGATGATGCAACATATATACTAGTAAGCCGGTAGCTGTCAACCTCTGCAACGTGAGAGTACTTTTGTACTATCTTATATATTTTTGTATCAGAATAAATTCATCATTTTAGGTCTATAAAGCCTACTGAAAATATAGACTCAGTTGCAGGGTCATGGAGCTACCTAATCTACCTACAACCTAGTTATAACTAGGGAGGGGATGTCATACATTTTTTTAATTTAATTTGTTATTTATTGTTGGATGTTATACAAAATATTCTTTTCAATATGGTAGTAACTGTTTATTAAATTGGATATTAAAAATTTTACAAATAGATAAATATTAAAAATTTAAATGTACTTTTAAAATTTAAGTTTTTGAATAGAAATTTTTTGGTCACATTACTTTTATGAACCATTTTAATATCTGAAGTATATTTTCTTTTTAATTTCTTAGTTACCATTCCGATTTTATTATATATAATTGATATGTGTTTAGTTGAGATTAAATTATGCTGTAAATTAATTATATAATATAAATAAAAAATGTTTCTAAGTTTTTTTCATTAGAGATAACCTCCTCCATTTTAGTTAAGGTGATTAATTTTAAAGAATTTTGAACATATTATATATAAAATATAATAAGTTTTTCAAGTTTTATATTAATTATTGTTTAAAATTTTTGTATGCGTATTATATAATATACTAAATAAAAGAAAAATAATAATTTTCAAAAAGATAAAAATAATAGTCAATTAATATTATTTTTATTAAATATGTATTGGTACATTTTCTATAATCATAAATAAAATCTATAATTAATATTTTAATTTTTTTATTAAGAAATTATGAAATAAAAGGAGTATAATGCTAGCTAATAATGTTTCGCCACATTTATCACACATCACATGCATGTAAGTTTTTTTCCACAATGTGATTTTGAACAGTGGTTTGATTTTAATTTTTGTGAACCTCACCTCCGAACTAAATAACCACTATGTGACTTCTCCATGGTTATGGACATTTTTAGTTGGTTTTATTATTTATTGTTCACGTGATTTATATATATATATATATATATATATATATATATATATATATATATATATATATATATATATATATATATAATTCCTATGGGTTTGTACTGTCAAATTAAACATATGATTGAGTAATTTTGGTGGGGATATTCCATAGGAGAAACTATGAAATTCCATTTGATCAATTGGGACACGTGCTACAAGCCTAAGAGCGAATGAGGTATTGATTTCTATAGCTTCAAAGCCTCCAATCTCGCCCTCCTAGCCAAGCAAGATTGGCGCATTCTTTCAAAGCTTTAGTCGTAGATTTTAAATTGCTATTGAATGCCCATGCTAGAGTTACTACAAATACACATGAAGTATTCCCCACAATCTGATCCTCTCCCCTAAATGGATAGGTTAAAGATCAATGTGGACGTTGCATGCCCAATTCATAATATTTGGGGCATTGGAACAATCTTTAGAGATACTGAAGGTGTGGTTCTCTGCTATCCAATATGCCATAGACTTGGGTTTTCAACACATCATTGCACAAAATGATTTTCTCAATGTCATTCGAGGAATACATTGTCGACATCTTTTTAATCAATTTATCTTTAGTACCATTGTACAAGTGAAAAGAAGTGCTAATATCTATGTTCACAATTTAGCCAAACACACTCTAATTTTCTCTGATACTATTTTGATTGAGGAATATTCTCTTTGTATCGCATCTTTTATTGCAGCAGATTTAGCTATTTATTAAATTTTTTCCTCGTAAAAAATATAAATAAAAATGATTAATATATTTAATCTAAAATTTTAATATATTAACTTTTTAAATATTATACCTTTTTATTTACATTTCATTCCTAAAATAGTATCTCTCTATTTTAAGTTACATCACTTTGTTTTTCACCCAAAATAAAAAATAGCTAACAAAATATGAAGTTTATTGAATTAATCTTATTAAATATTTATGTATTTAACACTAAAAATTTAAGAACGATGTAGATAATATTAATTAGAGAATATAATTAAAATTTATATAAAAGTAATAATTTATATTTCTTTCAAAATTAAAAATATATGTATTTTTACAATAACAATAATATTTAGACATTTTTAATTTTTTATGTCATGATTTATTTTCTTTCAAGTATCTAGAATGTTCAAATAAATGAAATAATATTTTCTTTAGATTTAATGGTTATATATTGTTAGTATTAACAGTTTTATAGTGATAATTGATAAAAACTACAATTATTAGATATAGTTATAGAATCACTAATTCATATTATCTTATAATGTAAAGTGTTGCTGTTCTTTTTATTTTTATATTGGAATGAGACGAACAAGATAGTCTAATAGATTATAGAATGGGCTACTATGGAGTGATATTAAGTGGTCCCTTTAATTAAACAGATATAATAACAAAGTTATATGACTTTCTTTATGGCCCACTGTGATGGGAGGTTTTGGGGGAATAAGAGAGATTTGCAACGTACAAAAACAGAGAGAGATTTGCATTGAAGTGAAACAGTGAACCACACCGCCACTTCCCCATATCACTGCCGTGCTTTCCATCCAACTACCATTCGCAATAATCCCATTCTCAACCCTTCCACGAGTTTTTTTTTTTCAAAATATCAATTTTTTTGAAAAATTTTATCAAAATGCCAACTTTTCAAAAAGGTTTATTAAAATGTCATACTTTTTGGGTCAGACTGCAGGTCGAGGTGCGACCTCTTGAAATGGGTTTTTTGTAAGTCCAGTGGGAGGTCGCTGGCTGGGGGTGCGACCTCCTATTGGGAGTTTATATTTTTTTTTTGTCTTTTTCTGGTTTTTTTAAGTTTTTAATAATTAATTAACAATAATAATAATAATAATAATAATAATACATTAATAATAATAATAACTAATAAATAATAATAATATTAATAATAATACATTAGTAAATAATAATAATAATTAATAAATAAAATACAATACATTAATAAATAATAATAATACATTAAAAATTTATTATTATTATTATTAATTAATTAATTATAAATAATAATAATAATAGTTATTTTTATTATAAATAATACATTAATAATAAAAATAAATAATAATAATAATAATAATAATAATGGGAAAGTTCTAAAAATTTTATTTAATGGAAAGTTTCGAAATGGAAAGTTTTAAAAATTTTATTTAGTGGAAAGTTTCGAAATGAGAAAGTTTCGAAAATTACATTTAATTGGAAAATTTCATAATTTTCATTTTGAAATTTATGTTTTGAAAAATTGGAATTCAATGAAATCTTCAAATGTTTTCATTTCGAAATTATTCTTATTATTATTATTATTATTATTAATTATTATTAATGTATTATTTATAATAAAAATAACTATTATTATTATTATTTATAATTAATAATAATAATAATTATTATTATTTAATATATTATTATTATTTATTAATGTATTGTTATTTATTTATTAATTAATTATTATTATTTATTAATGTATTATTATTATTATTATTATTACATTAATAATAAAATAATAATAATAATAATAATAATGGAAAAATTTTGAAATGGAAAGTTTTAAAAATTTTATTTAGTGGAACGTTTCAAAATGGGAAAGTTTTGAAATGGAAATTTTTGAAATTATTCCCATTTCAAAACTTTCCATTAAATGAAATTTTTAAAACTTTGCATTTCGAAACTTTTCCATTTCGAAACTTTTCCATTTCGAAACGTTTCATTAAATGAAATTTTTAAAACTTTCCATTTCGAAACTTTCCCATTATTTTTATTATTATTTATTTTTTATTATTAATGTATTATTTATAATAAAAATAACTATTATTATTATTTATAAATAATTAATAATATTAATTATTAGTGCGACAAAGCTACTCAAGAATTTTGACGAACATGGAACAAATTAACCAAGCATAGATAAATTGGTCAAGTAAAAAATAAATAATGGACAAAAGAGTCGTATTCATATCACAATAGTGGATTTCGTGAGTTTTGTCTTCGTGATTTCGAACATTTTCCGACGAGAATATATTATAAGAAAAAAAATATTAATACTTCATTAATATTTTAAATTAGTAAATATTATGAGACAATCAAATATTCTAAACATAACATTTAATAAGAGGGAAAAGATTACAAACTTAGTGCTTGTTTGTTTCACAAGAAGGTTGAAAGTATAACTTCGTGTATAACATGACTGGTACACGAGAAACACTCAGTGGATCCAAACAATGCTTAGCCATCACAACAATAAGTCAATAAATTGCTTCTGCTCCCAATTATTTTCCTTTAAAGATGGAGTCTATCAATTATGAGTTTGACAATTTCATTACCATTTGTCAAGGACCAACCCAAAAAGGTGTACGGCTTGACAAATCCCAAAGGGCCCAAATTAATGTTAATACATAAAAGAAATAGAGATTCATGTGGAGTGGAGTATTATCCAAAGTCAATATTTCACAATGTCATCATTGTTTAGTAGGGTAAGGTTATCAACTTTTAAAAATATAACTAGTAAGTAGTAACCTTATCAAAAAGAAAAGAAAAAAAATAGAACTAGTAAAGTAACTGTGTGTTAGTCCGAGTCACATGTATTTGTATATTTTCGAATGATGTTATATTTTAATGTAAATTTAGGAATGAAGATGAAAATTATTCATTTAGTGTTAGAAAAATAGTTTTATTTTGAGAAAAACACAATGCATGGAACTGAGCAAAAATAATGTGTAAGAAAATTGGCAACAACCAACAAATGCAAGAAGATATGAAATTTAAACCGTTCACTGTGTTGCAATTGAAATTGTCTTCAGCAAGCAACACAAGTATAGGTTGCTTATTGTAATAACCGTTGGAGTAAAACTGGTTAAGATTGCTCAAATGCTATGTGACAATTTGGGTCCACAAAAAGTAACTAAACAATTCAAAAAATTCTTCCATTGGGGATACTCTTAGAGATGGCAAAAAATATAACAAAGACAAGAAGATTGTTACATTTTGGTGACCTTTACTGTATTATAGTAGTTGACATTAACAATCCAAATTTCAGATTATCACTGGACTTCAATTGATTTGCAGCACAACTTAGAAGAATACAAATAGAATATAGCATCAGCCTTTATATTATTTATTATATGTTTGATATGGAAGCCGCGCCGCATATGGCAATAATGAGTTACAAAATAGATTAGGAAAAACCACAACATGTCAATACAAGACTACAACAAAAATGTGCTAAACATAGCAAGTATACATAAGTACCTACCTTACCAGCTACTTTTACTAGTTACAAACACTTGACAGAGAAGCTTGGTTCTGAATATATTAGCTGAAATATGATATGTACAGTTCTGTCAAGTTTGAAGGTTGTGTATCTGCAATTTCAAGCATAGAGAGGAGATGCCGAGGGACGGGGATAAGATGTGGGAATCTTTGGACGGTTAACACCATCAACACTTTTTCTCCGAGCATGGCTAACATCATCAGCACTTTTTCTCCGAGCACGCTTTTGACTGCCTGCATTCAGATTAGGAACTTTCAGCTGCTCCAAAGTTTTAACAACTTCATCCATGTTGGGCCTGAACTTGGATTCTGTTGATAAGCATCGCAAAGCAAGGGTGGCTATCTTGTAGGCCTCATCGGTTGAATACTGACCTTCGAGCCGGCTGTCTAACACGCTGAAAATCTTACGTTTGTTAGCTAGATATGGTTTAGCCCATTCCACCAAGTTGTGTTGTCCAGATGGCCTATTCTTGTCAACTGCTCTCTTACCGGACAACATTTCGAGTAGGACAACTCCAAAACTATAGACATCGCTCTTAGTAGTTAGATGACCTACAATAACAATGTTTGTCGCTATTAACCGAAATGCTACCAAGATGAATCTAGAATAACGTAACAAAATCAGAAAAGGAGAATCATGTAACGTAAATTCAGAATTTAGGTATTTAAAGTCTGAACAAAGAATGCTTCGGCCAGAATTCGAATTTAGGTACTCTCGACTAATTTGGCCTTAACTAAAGCTCATTAATCATTTGAGCTCAACCACTTGGTTACATGAAACATGAATGATTCAGCAAACTGAACATAAAAATACCTGTTGCTAGATATTCAGGAGCTGCATATCCATAAGTTCCCATTACCCTGGTGGAGACATGGCTTTTGTCACCTGTGGGACCATCCTTTGCCAACCCGAAATCAGAAAGCTTTGCTTTATAATCCTGCAATCAACTCAAGAAATGTGTTTCAGACATATTATCCAAATAATCTCTTACATTTATCAATCATATTTCTTTCATTATTAATTGAAAGTAAAAGTCTACATACAGAATCCAACAAGATATTTGAAGTCTTAAAATCTCTATATATCACTTTTGTTTCAGCACTGTGCAGAAATGCAAGCCCTTTGGCAGCATCAAGAGCAACCTTTAGACGGAGACTCCAAGAAAGAGGTTGAAAATATGAGCCTCCTGTTTCAATAATATCGCTGATGTTAAACAAACTTCTTCCGAAGTTTAAAACTAAGGAGAAAATGGGAAAGGAATAACAAAATAACTCACTCCTGAACAAGTGATTCTCCAAGCTTCCACGGGGCATAAACTCATAGGCGAGAAGTCGGTGTTCATCTTCAAGGCAATAACCAATCAATCTCACTAAATGAGGATGAGAAAACTGTCCAAGATAGTTGACTTCAGCCTAAAAGCGAAAACAGAAACATAGTTAAGCAAACACTTATTGTCTGCATTCTGAAAAATAAACTCCTCTTAGTTTTCCAATCATAACTAATTACTAACATAGTAGTATTATCATACAACATAGCATAGAAACAATTTGCTTCTTAATTATCAAAAGCAAATGATTTAAATAAGTAGATTAAACTCACCAACCACTCCCTGTGACCTTGGCAACCATCTTGATTAAGTCTTTTAACAGCAATAACAATACCAGTGCCAGGTTTGGTAGCAGCCAATGAATTCTCATCAATCCAACCCTTGAAAACTGATCCAAAACCACCTTCTCCCAACACACTATCGGGACGAAAATTTCTAGTTGCTGCCTTAAGTTCTGCTAAGGTATAACTCTTTAAATTGGATGACTGCAAGATCTCGCCCTCGCTTCGAGGAGTCTGAGGCACTGATACAGCTGAACCCTTACTGTTGTTTGTGCTGCTCAGATCATTTCCAATTGAACCTGCACTCTTTGAATTTAACCCTGCCAAATCCATCCATATTCATTACAACATGAAATGTAACATACATTGAGCTATCAAACTAGATCTTCAATTGTGTTCATCCTATCGAATAGGTTTGAATAACAAGGTTGAACCTCACGAATACCACATGATGAAAGTACTATTACTATATGAGCCAATATCTTGAGACAAGATAAATTAGCATCAAAACCAATGAAGCATGGATAGTTTGATAGTGACACGAACATCAGACACGATACGATACTATCACATCAACACCAATGAAAATTTTAAAAAATAAATTAATTGAACTTAATTAATGGGTCGATGTCGTGTCATTCACCAGACACGCCTTCTATCAGAGTGTCGGTGATACAAAGATCAAAACAAGGTAGAGTAACTTTTTAAATATTGATAATTAGAAACCAGAGTTACCAAATTCATACCATTTTCGTGCACTGAACAGCCAAACATAACCACCAGAAAGAAAAAAAAAACGTAATTAACAAATCAAACCAGTTAAAGAAAGCCTAAATCAATTTAACCAAAATAAAATTCTCCAAGGGGTCTTTTTGAAAAACAGAAGGTAAGAAAAGAAAGGATCAAACTTTGAGGAAATAACAGGAAATTGAGAATACCCAAAAGCAATAAACATCAAAGTAACTCAAACTGAAATGAATGGAACACAAGACATGAAAAGGGTTAGAAGAAAATTGAAGAACATAGATACCAGTGTTATAGGGACTTTCAGCTTTAATTTGAGCACTCAAACAAACTCCCATGTTGTAGAGCCTTGATCCTTAAAGATCACAATATCCAGCACAACTACAGTAGAAAGCATGAAACTTGAATTGAATAAATGGAAATAAAAGAAAAAAAGTGGAAACTCTAAGGTGTTAAATTAAAATGAGAAGTATGCATGAAGGAAAAAGTTAAGAACCTGTTTAGAGAGAGAGAGAGAGAGGAGAGAGTGTTTTTGGGGTAAATAAAAAATATGGGATTTGAATAGTAAGAGGAAGAGTTGGAAAGGAACAAGGAAGGTGTGGTGACAGACAGACTCACACCACAGTGGCATTCATTCATCATGTGGACCCCTCTTTTGTTTTTGTTTTTATATATTACTCTCTCTATATATGCCCCTCTCTTCATTCACATTCTTATGTATAATTTTGTTAAACTTTTTAAAATATAATTTTTGACCCTATCCATCCATATTAAAGTTCATGTTCAGATATTTAAATTCGAGAGTTTAGATTAGTATATGAATTTGATGATAAATATATTATCACAAATTCAAACAATTGTGAAATTTTGGGTTTAAATTCAAAATTCAACTTCAGTATTTATCTGTTAAATTAAAACGTTAAAATTTAATTTATAGATTTTATACAAATGCAATTTGTAAATTGATAAAATTTTAAGATAAATTACAGTTATTTTAAATAATAAGTAAAACCAAAAATACTCAAACATAAAAAAAATACAAATTTTTTAAGGTTAAGTCAATGTAGAATTGTAAACTTCTTGTTGGTTAATAAAATTGAGAGTTTGTTGATTTTATCATAAATTCATAATTTGTATGCCTTTACCAAAAAGAGAATTTACATATATATTAAGTTGTTTTTATGACCTAAAATCATAAATGAATTAGCTGAAAGTTTAACAACTATATGCAAATATGCAGTATGTTAGTTAATGTAATGTAATGTTCCACTCATGTCATGTCATACTAGTATTTGTAAACACCAACTTCCATTACAAAATTGAACTTTAAGCTGGCTGGCATTTGGTGTTTGGTTTGGTACTCTCAACCTGTTGCTTTTATGCAATTGCTGACATTAGCTAGCAGCTAACTACCAACTTTATGGTCCTTTCCCATTCTGTTCTGTTCATTTATATTTACTATTACTATTTACTCCTACCACCTCTTTCTTGTCCTTTTCTTTTCAAACTTTTCAGGTTCATACCTTATCCTTATTCCGTTTCTTGTCTTGGATGTATAGGTTTTTCAAAATGAGTAATCTACTAAATTAGTTCATAATTTTATAGAGTAATTTTAAATAGATTTCTGAAATTATAAATATTTTAAAAAAGTTTTCTAAAATTATGAATAACTAAATTATAATTGAGATTTTCCAAAAAGTATTTTTAATTTTTGTAAAAAAAATTATTGAAACAAGACTATTTAATTTATAACGTAAATTAGTAGATTTTAAGTAAGATTATAACAATTTTCAATTTAATTTTTTTTTCTTTTTGTGAAATGTAAAAATTGAATGAATAATTAATATTATTCCATAAGAT
>JBBPBP010000002.1:49909456-49923037 GCA_037974735.1 Cicer chorassanicum | reverse complement strand
TTTGTTAGGAAGTTACTCAACCATCTAAATTCTATTGTATTGAACAATTTTTTTTACTTTATATATATATATATAAAAAGAATGATTGAAAATGTATCAAGGGTCAAATTTATCCATTAAAATTGAGCAAAGGAATAAACAAATATTTTGTTTTTACTGCCACATTTGTAAAACAACAAATAATGTCATTAAAAAATAATGATTTGCCAAATTAATTAAATTAAAATATGAAAATTATGATAAAATTGGACAATTTCAAAATACTTTCCCACAACCAATAAATTAAAAAGTGAAATTTATTTTGGAAACCTATACTTGTACACAGTTTTATAAAATTGATTTCATAGAAAAATAATTTTACACATTTGAGGACATGTTACTTCAAAAATAACTGTGGTGAAAATTTTCTGTCAAATGATGTCCGAAATTTTTAAAATTTGGGATGACTCACGACAAATTTGATGTTCTAACGATAATAGAAGAATAAAGATTATCTATTTTTAAATTTTCTACATTTACCTACTTTTCTTTTTATCTCTCTCTACATTATTTTCTTATGATTCTCTCCATTCTAAATTCAAATTAATATTGCCTTCTTATTTATTTTATCATAAAATTTGCTTAAAAGTTATGCAAGTTGGGTTTAATCATGTTAGATTTTTATTGCAAAAGTTGCAATCACACTCTAGTAGTAGTACTAGTACTTGTACATAGCTAGTCATGGAACCCTTGCAGCTTCGCAGACCTCTTCGTACTATATGCGAGCCTTGTTATTAATTTCACGTGACATTCATTTTTCCAAATATAAATAATTTAATTATTTTATTTATGGATGATACGTAGGCCACTTAAAATAACACAACTACAGTGAAATAAACGGTACAATTTTTGTTTTCTAGTTCCAAAATTTCATCTCATAATAACACATATATATAATGGAAGAAAACGTTACCATTAATTTATTGGTGCTTCATGTTGAATTCTATGTTATCTATACGATAATAAATGGTAAAGGTACGAACAAATTATATTTTTGACAAGAAAAAATATTTTTTAATAGTAGGCGTTCAGTATTTGTCAAAAAAAAAAAAGAGGCTGAAGTAGATGTATAATTGAGAAATAGACCTCAATTTTTTCCTCATGTTTTTAAATAACCACCCTTATATCCCTTTATTTTAATTCTCTCTTATTTTCAATGATAGAAATTTCAATGTATTCTCATATCATATCACATTAGAAAATCCACTCCCGTAAAATTATATATGGATGGATCCACTTTTTTATTAAACAACCTTAAAAATTCAGGCATCCGTCAAACTTTTTATTAGTAAAATCATGGCTGTTAGAAAATGAATTTAAGAACCCATTAAGCTTGATAAAATATAATAACCATGATTGAATATGTTTCATGGGAATTTTTTTTATAGTAATAAATTAAAATTAGAAGAGACACGTCTCATTCATGTCACTGCTAGGAGTTATGATTCATTGGAATTCATTAATTCTCTTAAAGTGATACATATACATTTTAAAAAATAAGTTTTGAGGAGTTATGTTTCATTGGAATTCATTTTTCTTAAAGTGATACGTATACATTTTAAAAGATAAGTTTTGGTAAAAAAAATTGTTGTTTATATTTTGTTCTTAGTTTATCATAGTCAAAATTATATCTAAGGTCTTTAAATTTATTTAGTTGTAATATATACTTCTTTTATTTTTTTTAATTTCCCACATAGATTTTTTATTTTTATAAGAATTTACAACTTAAACTTTTTTGCCAATTTTTCTTAAAAAAAGATTATGTGTTCAAATTTAAATTGTAACGTTTATAAAAATAAAATACATATATATAAAAAAAATGATAAAATATTTAAGTTGCATAAATTATGAAATAGAAAGCATGGCATGCAGCATGTGATTCAATTTCTTCCTTGCAAATTTAGAAACTATCATAACCACTGTGTATGACTAATAATGGAATGGAAAATATTTATCAAAGTAAGAAGTCAATTTTCAAGTTAAAGCTAATCCAACGTGTCTTTCTAATTACTACCTTTACAAATTTATTTAGACATTCACGTGTTACCATTTATCACTTGTTATATCAAAGGAGAGGAAGTAATCATAGTACGGAATTGAGATTTTATTTACACATAAAAATGGAGACCACATAAGGTATGTATGTCGTACTTGAAAGCTGTATAATTATCATGCATTTATATGACAATTTTTTTTTAAAATAAAAGTAGTAGAAAATTGTTGTCCATTGTATTTGAGTCGAATCACGTATCAACCTTAGCATATTTTCTCTTTAATCTGAGTTTGATCTTTTCATTTATCTTTTCATTTAGAAGGTTTAAATATTTTTATACAATTAATTTTTTTTAGATTATAGTAATAGAGAAAATAAATAGAGAGTATTGATTACTTTAATATGTGGTTGGAATTAACCAAAAAATTTAGCTCAATTAATTATTCACAGCAAGCCTCGTCTAGAAAGTGGTATAGATGGACAAAAGGAATAGCAAATAACTTTACAGATTATGAAAATCAAACAACTCGTGACAGGTTAATGCAAAGTACAAATTAAAGTTAGTGAAGAAGATGGATTTGATTTAAAGTTCATAACAAATAGTTTGACCTAAAAATGAATTGAGTGTGAGGCTTAATTTGCGTGACCAATCAATTTTCCTTTACTTCACCGATCATTCACTACTTCTTGTGGATTGGGATATCGACGTAAATATTTATTATATTTTAAAAATATTAATTGAAATTATAGACGAACTGCGAGTCTTGCCCAATCATAATGATATATATGTATTTTTATTTTATGACTTTAATATTTATGTTTTATCAATTTGAAAAATTTTATGTAGTTAAATTATAACCAATTACACAGAAGATTTTATAAATAATTATGATAAAAGTCAAACATTATTATTTAAATATGTTTCATGCTTTTTAAATCTTAAAATTATAATCAATTTGGCTATATATACACAGTAATTTCAGTTAGCATGGCAATTGAATGACAAAATAAAGGAATTAGTTACCATAGAGGCAAAAAATAATTAAGTAGAAATTAGAGGGAAAAAGTATATTAAATAACTATATTGACATCTAAAAATCATAATCTATTATTTGCAGCACGTTAATAAATTTATTAAATAAAAAATATAAAAAAAATAAAAAGTTTGAGGATTAGGTCAAAACCCAAAGAAATAAAAACGAATAATTCAAACGAATAACACACAAACTATCTCATTAAATTTTTTATCTGAAAAACTCAAACGGATAAAACTAGAGCATGAGAAAACGAGCGTAGTGCAATAGAACAAATCCCACTAAGTAAAACTCAATATTAACAAATTTATTAACGCACATGTTTTCTCTACAAATATGAAAAATATGAAACTGCATTTGTCTTATAAGATAAACACAATTCAACCATTAGTCTTCAATTTTCACGATACAAAATTTGAATTAATAAAAGATATACATAATAAACTAATAATAATAATAATAATAATAATAATAATAATAATAATAATAATAAAACAAAATTAAGTGCTAACAATAGTATCAACTAATGATATAACAATTGATTGAAAGTGAAAAAATATTTTAGTTCCACGATGTATATAAATTGAATTCTTGTTTTATTGTTTTTTTTTTTGTTGGAAATGTATGTATTATTGTTGGTGGTTCTTGACACGGGATTTTGTTAAAAAAAGGAAATATAATTTTTCTATAAGAAAACGTGTGGTAATTTTTTCAGCATACTAAACGGGAAATATGGCCTTCTGTCAACTACTTCCTCGTTCGTATTATTAGCTTTTTATTTTTATTTTTTATATATAGTTATTTTTAAAAATCTAATTGTTAGACACTATTGGTAAAAAGTTTTATAATATCCGTTTATGACAACTTTTTATGGGATAAGTAGTTATAATAAAACTCAATTATTTTTAATAATTTATCGGTTGTTATTAATGATAATATAAAAAATTTACATTGTTTGTATATATAAATTAAATCTTATTTTTAAAAATAATTTTTTAATATTTATTTATTTATTAATCATCGTTTTGTTCAATGGTTGTTGAACCAATTGAAATATTGAATCGTAACTTAAAAATTTCGTCAGTTGAATCTCTAATCCAGTTCTAACAATACAGGTTTACTTGGGATTTTCTTTTATACATTTTTTGGACAATTTCAAACCACACTTAAGATCGATTTGATTTAAATTAGATCATTGGGTTAAAAGAGAAAGAAAAAGAAATCAAGGAGAGTCATGTTACCAGATTTTTTTTATTAAAAAAGTCATGTTACTAAGTGGTACAACATCATACTCAAAAACTGATTATAATTATTTTGGTTTGAATTTAAAATAAGTTGATTATCAAAATCAAATCAATTTAATTAATTCAGTTTTAGTTGTTTTTTTTAAAACCATCTTGTTCTTAGAGAAATAGAGCTATAGTATTTAGTTTAGTTATAGTTTTAGTCACTTGATTCTATTGGCGTCTATATCCAAATCTAAGTCAATCTAATATAATTCATCCTGTTTTTGGATCCATTTATTCAGTTTTAGTTTAAGTCTCGATTCTATTGGTGTCCATATCTAAATCTAAGTCAATCCAATATAATTCATCCTCTTTTTGGATCCAATAGTTAAATTTTAGTCACTTGATTCTCTTGGTGTCTATATCCAAATCTAAGTCAATCCAATATAATTCATCCTCTTTTTTAATTTGTGTGTTATGGTGTTTTGAATTGACTTGAATTATCTTATGTATCTTCCATGGACGCAATCAATCATGCTAATCAATTTGATGATATTTTTTCATTTGATTGTGTAATGCGTCAAAAAATTAATTTAATTTGATTTGCAGCGACGTAGACGGTTTGAAAATCAAGAAATGAGGCGATTTTTTGTTTACATGCTTTAAATGCAAATTTTATTATTGAACAAATTAAACTTTTAGCATGAGAGTAGATTAAATTGCATGTAAAAGGATTTCATTATGGCGTATAATCAATTGTCCTCTCAACCTTTGTGCATACGCATAGTTTGTAGTTAATTGCTTTATTTATATTCATACTCAGTTATCATACAAAATGAGTGGTTATTAAACTTTATTTAAGTTGAAAGTCTTTGTTATGAACTTTATTTGAAGCCCATACAATTTTTTATTGTCATATTCTTCTAATATAATATATATAAAACAAAATATTATTAGATGATAACCAAAATAATATATCAATAAAATTCAAATCGAAATAAAGAGAATCAGATAGATTTGTTTTTAAAATCAAATTGATTGAATCCAATCCACAAACACTCTTATCCCAAGTTGGGAGCAAATGGTAAGTTGTAGTGAAGCTGTCATATGTGGGCCTCACATTATTGTGTTAATGGCTTTTGGATCCCGCCACAAACTTATTTTGAGAACATTAATTAATAATCAGCTTTTGCTTAAAAAACGAAAAACACAAAACCTTTTATGTTTTGAGAACATTGCTTTTGCTGCGAAGCAAAATGGATTAAAATATTAATGCTAATTTGACTCCTAATCTTACACATTAATACATTAGTTATTTTCTTAAGCTTGCAAAGTAAACAAGGTGAAATGATTATGCCACCTTATTCGTATCAACTTTGGTGTGAAGAACAAAATTAAGGATGAGATCCACTTACTGCATCAACAACTCTTATTTTTTTTCATAATGAAAATTTTAGATTGAGAAAAATAAACTCATGCAAAATCAGTAGAACCATTAACCTCGTGGAGATTTATTACGAAATTTTCATATAACCAACCAATTGCAAAATTTTGAACCTAAACACAAGTCATAAGACAATTTGTGTCAACTGCAATTGTTTTGCATTAACAACTCTTGTCATAGCTGTTGTACTTAATAGCTCTTTGTTGATGAAAAATCTAATTAAACAGTTGAAAGTTTCAAGACAAAAAATAACCATAGATTCAGTTTACTATATAATTTTCAATGAACTCTAATTTAGCATATAGACTTTCCTGTGATTAGGAGGACAACTCATTTCTAGTTTTATTAAAGTAAGAGAGTTAATTTCTATACACTATCGGTGAAATGTGATTAAATGCATGTATAAAAAATTTACACCATCAGGGTATAACTAAAATTTTCTCATTCTAATGATTCATATCCTCCAAAGACAAAACACTGTCCAAATAACATGGGTATCATCAGAAGTAAGAAAAGAAGTAAAACAATGGTGTTCAACATTATTTCCCGACCAAATGTTATGGCAGTACAATATTTCTGCATTAGAACTTAACCAAAATCTAATTCATTGTCCACGGATGTTGTAAAAGAAAATCATTTATTTAGTACCGAATCAAAACTCAACAGAAATTTCTGAAGCAGCTTGGAAGGCAGCATGAAAGTTCCTGCCTACGAAATTCATTTCTTCACAGTTGCGGCATTGATGATGTCAATGAACTCCGGCTAATTTCAGAATGCACAAAAAAGTCAGTTATTACATTAAAAAAAAGCATAACAAAACTAAAATAATGGTTAAAAATTCACCTTCAAGGAAGCACCGCCAACCAAAAATCCATCAACATCGGGCTGTGATGCCAATTCTTTGCTGTTTCCTCCATTTACAGAACCTGCAGTTAATATATTTTAACTGAATAAGAAATTTTTAATAAGTAGGCATCAATTCAAGCTCGCTATACCAATTGGAAACCTACTGATCGGGACGATAGACAGTTCAACACCTCAGAATATAGTAAAAACAATACAAAATTACAAATGAAAAAGGGCAAAAGACTCAACAATCTATAATGGACTAAAGTCTAAAAAGTAAACATTAGACTTGTCTATGCTTGTCTACTACGAACAATAATATCATCCCAAATGCTTTCTCCTATGTCTCAAAACTCGCACCATGGCTATTCTTCAACATCAAAGTAACTAGCACATGATGATATGATATTATGATACGGAGAAAAGTGCAAATGGAAGTACCTCCATAGATAATTCTGAGTGAAGCAGCAACATCAGCACTCACATTGTCGTGAACCCATTTCCTTAAATCAGCATGGACCTAAGCCAAACAACCAACAGTACTATAAAGACAACGCAATCTACATGTTACTTCTTTTCAGAAGAGGCGATTAGGAAACTAGATAGCAGAAAGATGTAACAAAAGGCTAATTGGACATGAGTGCAAAGATATCAAAACAACTACTTTTGTAGAAAAGTATATATTGTTGAAATTGTGGGATTTTAGATAAAAGGAGGAGAGAAAATAATTAGGGTTTGAATATTATTGATAATAGCTTAATGCTGACTTGATTACAAAAGACTCAATACTAATCTCTATTTATAGAGAAACATAGACTAAATCCTAAATTAGGAACAAATCATAATAATAATGAGAGATATTCTAAGATACTCTATGAATATAAATTAATCCTAGGAAATAACTCAAGATACTCTAATATAATATAATAGATATTACAAGATATTTTCTAATATTCTAACACTCCCCCTCAAGCTAAAGCTTACTAAGCTTACTAAGCTTTAGCTTGCTACAAGAAAACAATGTTTTGCTCCATAAAAAAAGATGGAAAGGCAACTCAGGGATGCATGTGAAGTCGGAGAGAATTGCTATAAATATAGCCTAGCCAGATAGTCTGATTGATCATCAGCCTGAGAGAAATTCATGGCAGACAATTGAACAAACCAAGCTCCGTTCTTCTAAAAAACTGCATTTGGAAGCTTCAAACCAATAATAATGGAGACTCAAAATATTTAAACTTGAATCTACTTCAAGGAGAGAGAGGCGTGCTTCAAGGAGAGAAAGGCAAGGCCAGTGCATCTGGGACAAATTGCCAAGATAAAGTAAGTCGTGAAAATAAAAGATACCATTAGAATAACCACCAACGGAAGAAGCCATCACTAATATAATTCATATGTGGAAAAAGGGACACCACCAGAATGATCGTCGGTGGGAATATAAACCACTATTATAATCTATTAGTAATAACTAAATTGCATGACAAATACTGAAGAAGAAGCAGCGCAACTCTAACGAAATGAAGTCATGATCGATCAACGAAATAAGAAGATGCGTCCAAAACAGGAGAGATAACGGCTGTTTGAACAATGACACATATTTTCGTTGATCAAAATTGGAGAGTAAGGGTAGATCTGAAACCATTAAAGAGAGAATAATCGTGCACCAAGAAGAATCCCATCAACTGAATTGCAAATCTTCCAAACCTGTCAGCTAAGAGCCCACTCATAAGGGCTGCAACAACTGCCACGGCAAAGGCTGAAGAGTTTCCTCCACAAAAAAATATCTGATCCCACGGTCCACTTCCCAAGGACACCACAATCTATGGGACCACTATTCCCAGAATCAGGACACCCACTATTCCTAGAATCAGAATCATTTAACTTATCAATTGCATTCTGAGCAGATTCCTCAATGTCAAATTGAACAAAACTATTAGACTGACCAGAACCATCAGTAGCTATTTTGCAAGATAAAATATGTCCAAATGTAGGCAGAGAACCACTGGGTTGCAAGATAAAATATTTTTGCAAGATAAAATATTTTCAGTTTCTCGTGAATCTCTGAAATATCTGCAGTAAGTTTATCACAACTCTCAATCAATTGCTCTAGCTTTCCTGAAGGGAGATCCCTCACTCTGCGTACTATCTGGCAAATAAAACCTCCACTTTGCATGATGGAATATTGCTGAGAGGAATCATTTGTTGCGGACAACCCATGGTCTTTATCATCCCTTGTATGACAAACAGAATCCCTTGATGGATACAAAACATGATTAAGTGCTTCGCAAAACAAATCCAGCAGCTGCACTCTGCTATATTTTCCAGCCTCATATAGGCAGAGAACCACAGTGCTCCATAGTTTCTGCACTGTCGCCAATTCTGACAAACCCTCAGCCATGCTCTTCTTTGTCTGATCAACCATTTTATTCCTTGCATACAATGGAAGTTCATCCATGTATTTCAGCATAGTCTCAGGTGATAATCCAAATGTGCCCTCCTGGTCATCAGCTAGAATTCTCCCATGTATGAGACTCAGAGGTTCCATAGAGAAATGTAAGAAGCATGCTATCTTCAAAGCTCTTATAAAAGATATAACTGTCCCATCCTGATTGATGAAGTAGTTTCTCAATAATTGCGCCACTTTATGACCAATATTAAATGTGGTGCAATGTTTCACAAGAACAGCCTCAACAATTGCATCCATTCTTTCAGCTGGTGTTACAAGCATAAATGTAGAAGGGCACAAACGCTCAAGAGCATGTGATGGAAAAATATTTCTAGGGGCATCCACTGTTGTTGCAACTCCAAATACTAAGATGATTGGCACCTTGACAACCCATTCACTCAACATTAGGATAAAATCAGTTAAGACTGATCCACAACACCTTTCCAAATCATTGATGATCAATACTGGTGGTTTATTGTAGTTGCCTTGTTCTCTATACCACGATGCTAAGGTCGATATATCAGCTGGGTCGAAAGCACTCCCTAGAAACCCTCGCAATAAAGCTTTCAAGCAACCAGCAATTCCATTTTTTAACGAAAACTCCATTGATGAAAGCATAGCCACATGACGTCCATGGGATTTCAAGAAAAGACCAAGCTCTTCAAATGTCAATATGTCATCAACGAACTCTATGTTTCTGCTAATAACAAATGCACTGTTCAACTTCCCAGGAGTAGTATTATTTAGAAGAGGGAAAGACCGAGTTGCTTCAGCAATGCTAGGCTCTCCAATCAATGTCGTAGTCTTGAAGCACTCAACAACCCATTGTTGTATATTACTGAATACACTATCATTGAGATCTCTCAAGACATCCTTAATGGTTGATTCAATCTTTGTCCAAACAATCTCAAAAGTTTCAATCTGTAGTTTCTGATCCAAATGGCCATCACAATCTTCAGCTGTACTTAATTTCAGTTTTTTTTGCACTCCGAGAAGGAGAAAGCTCATTTATCTTGCGACATTTTCCCTGCCCTACTGGTGTTCTATCTTTTCTCCGAGGTGAAGCTTTATGAAGAACAAAGAATGGCTGAATATCATTCTCTGTGGTTGAAGGAGGCTGCGAACCAGTATTGCTCGGAGAAGAAGGAGCCATTAGAATCTGCTATGGAGAGAGAGAGAGGAGTAGGAGAGAAAACACAGATGCTTACCAGATAGAGAACTGAGTTGTTGGCACCGAGAGAGAGAGAGAGAGAGAGTGTTTCTTGGGGGCAAAAGTTGACAGATCGAAAATTAGGGTTTCGATGCGTGAAAAAAGGGGTTTTAGGGTTTGGGCCAGAGAGCTTTTGTGTTTAAGACTAAGGATAAACCCGCCGGTGATCGGAACGGATAAGGGATACGGCGGAGAAACTTAAACTTTTTTTTTTCTTCAGTTTTTTTTTTTAGGGCTGTTTGCCGGAAAAGTCGCCGGAAACAGTGGCGGTGACGGCGGCAGTAGCGAACTGGACGGAAAACGAGTGAAACCGGTGTTGGAATGTAACACGATAGTGGTTTGAATGTTCACATTGAAAAAAGAGAAACTATGATTATATTCCCTAACTGTTGGGAACTCGACAGCGGAATAGAGGCGGGATCGTTCAAGGAGGATCGAAATAGGCTCTAGAAACCATGTTGAAATTGTGGGATTTTAGATAAAAGGAGGAGAGAAAATAATTAGGGTTTGAATATTATTGATAATAGCTTAATGCTGACTTGATTACAAAAGACTCAATACTAATCTCTATTTATAGAGAAACATAGACTAAATCCTAAATTAGGAACAAATCATAATAATAATGAGAGATATTCTAAGATACTCTATGAATATAAATTAATCCTAGGAAATAACTCAAGATACTCTAATATAATATAATAGATATTACAAGATATTTTCTAATATTCTAACATATATGTATAGTGGTAATCAAATCTTCATTAGCACAATAATGTTATCGATGAAATATAGGTATACCAAATCTTCATACCTCTTGAGCCTGAGCAGGAGTTGCAACCTTTCCTGTACCAATGGCCCAAACTGGCTCATAGGCCAAAACAACATTATCCCAATTTGATACTTTAGCTGCAAATAGAATTGAGGTCAGTAACAATATTGATTGCCAACAAAACATTTAGTGATCAAATAAACTAAATCATTGTAATCTGTTAAGGCGATTAGAAAGTTTTTTCTGTTGTGAGAATAGCACCTCACATAGAGGAATAAAAAACAGAAAAGAGAGTTTGTGAACATACAGAACATTAATCCCATATGAATGGGGAAGTACCTGCAATTGCCTTGGTTTGCTCAGCAACAACAGCGATTGTTGTTCCAGCTTCACGCTCCTCAAGAGTCTCACCGATGCAAGCAATAACTTTCCTCCCTAGTGAAAGTGCATATGCAACTTTATCTCCGACAAACTGTAGCAGATATTAAAAGCAGTAAAAAGTGAGCAAGTATAGTTGTTAAAATATAAACTTTTGCAAATACAAGCAACTCCACTAAGTATAAGTTATAATACTACTAGCATAGAGGTGAAGTTTATAAAAATAAAACGAAGACCACTAAAACTTTGTACCTCATTTGATTCATTTAGAAGCTGCCTTCGTTCAGAGTGACCAAGAATAACCCAGGGAATATCCAAATTAACAAGCATTTCAGCACTGTTAAAAGAAAAGACATAATGAACACAAATTAAATGATACGTAGAAACTTCAAGATAATGTGCAACAATATCAATAAACCGGTGATACAAAAAGGGAGAAAGAGAACCAGACAATTCTGTTATATGGTTCAATAGAACATGGAAAGACCAAATGTGAATCGCAAAAAATGAGCGGAAGAGCTAAGAAGGGATAGCATACCTAATCTCCCCGGTATAAGCACCACCTTTGCGAACCCAACAGTTTTGAGCAGCAACATGGAAGTCAGAGCGGAGTAAACTTTTCACAACGGGAAGGAACACATAAGGGGGGCTCACAACAACTTCTGTAGAACCAAAATCACATTTGTTAGCACATGCCAATAGCAGCAACATCATCAAAACATCAATAACAACAATAGAAGTTGGATGAAATAAACTAATATGAGAAATTAACAAACGAAGAGATACAAAAATGGATATTATAATATCTATAACCATAAGGCAACTGCAACAGTTTAAATGGTTGCCAGCAACTTGATAATAGTTAAAATTTTAAGGCCTAAATAGATGATCAAAATTCATTTCTACGAAACTATAGATGCAAAATACAAATCACATATATAGTGCACACATAGCAAACACCGTGTATGCATGTATAACAAAATTAATTCTCATTATTATAACTTATAAGAGCTTCACTGCTACATAAATAAGTGGCTCCATATCGGAGCAAACAATTTAATAACCTAGTACACATCAATTTTCTGATTAGAAACATAATCAAAATTAATATTGAAATTTACTTAGCCAGATAGATCATTGCCAAGAGTGAGCTAAGTATCAAACGTTTAACGCGAAAATAGATAAAAACTCATCAGAAGCCTACTAAGACTCACCAACAACATCTTCACCAGGGACCTTAGCTTCATTCAAAGTAGTAACAATCTTCTTCACTTCATCAGTGGTGCCATTCTGCAAAAGATTCAACCAAAAAACACATTAACCAATATAGATCACTTGAAAGATATAATCTAAATACAAGCAACAACAAAAAATCACAAAATAAAAAACAGTTGTGAATGTAAATATCATATATAATGCTTCAAAGAGGCATTAACATCGGAACAATAAGGATCTTAGCATAAAGGGTGTCACTATTACTAAAAACTTTCTAGATCGGGAAAAGGGTATGGAAAATCAATTGATCCAACATGAATTTCACAATAATAACAAATTACTCCGATCTGATAGTTAAATATAAATAGATTCAAGATTTTTAACATAGTTTCAGAGTTAAGCTTTACAGATTTGAATCACAATCGATGTTGAAAATGGAAGAACTAGAGATTTAATTGATTAAGATCGGGAAAAAAAATTCACAAATAGAAAGAAGAAACGGTGAAAGGAGGATCGGAACATACGCATTTCCAGTTGCCGCCGACGAAGAATTTTCTGCCCATAATGTTTGTTTGTGTTTACGATTTCAACGAGAAACTGAAAAAACCCTTGTTGTAGTTGGTGTTCTTGTTCTATATACAAACAAAAACAATGCTTATTCACCCCTTTATAATGCAAATAAACAGAAGAATATGCTTTTAGGATTTTCATTTTTTTATTTTGGATAAATTTCATCACCATACATTCTCATTCTAAAATGTTTTCTTATTTAATGGTCATAGTTATATGACGGTGATATTCCAATTTTAAACTGCTGATTAAAGAAATATTTAATTATGATAATTATAATTATTTGATATAATAATGAAATTAATAGTTTATATAAATTAGATCCGTATGTTTAAGATTTTTTTTTAAAATAATTATTATAATATTATATTTTTTTTGTTATAATAGTTTTAAAAATAAAATTTCAAATAAAAA
>JBBPBP010000002.1:49848510-49909066 GCA_037974735.1 Cicer chorassanicum | reverse complement strand
CATATTTTCATTCTTTATTTGATGTTGTTAGAGATGAAAATATGAGTTTATTTGAAAATTTAAGTTATGAATTTGATGAAATTTCCATTATATTAAAGATAATAATTAATTTTATGGGTTTTGTTTGAAAATTTTGATGAATTTTTGTTAAACAAAAAGATAACATTGTTGACATTTTAAAACATAAAAGATCAAATTGTCACTTAAAATTAAAATAAATGACTAAATCGAAAAGAAAAAAAGATAAATGACTAAAACATTAACTGAAATTAAGTTAAGGGACCACATATAATATTTAACCTTAATTTTAATTGAAGTTGAACTTTGAAATTTTTTTTGGATAGTTTATTTTTACTCTCCATTTCGTTGTTTAGTAACTTTTATGTAACGATATTTAAACAAAAATTATGTTATACATAACTAATTTCTAATCAAAATTAATATTTAAAATCAAATTTCACGACCATACACACTAAAATAAACTATAAAACAATTGAATCACACTTTTTAAGGACAAAATACAAAAATAATAATAGTATATATTATAAACATAAATGAATCAATCCACTGTTATTTTGTATCTCTCCAAAGCAAATCAATTTTTCCTTTTTAAGATGGAGTTAGAGGCGGAGTAGGCCACGGTCCTCACCCAAAATAACATCGATTATTAATTATTAATTAATGTTTGACTTTACTAGTAATTATTTATTTGAGATTTTTTTTATAAAATAAAAACAAAAAAAATTATGTATCAGTTTAAGATAGAAACACATCTTATAATTTATTAAGTATTTATATAAAATTTATATTTGTCTTATTTCAATAATATTAATGTGAATAGAACTCTCAATTGACCAAATCTAATATTTATCACCACTAATAAGTTTATACAAATAGTAGAGTTGAATATTGAAAATATTTTATTACTGAACTCTTTAACTCTTTCTCATTTTAATCATCGAACAACCTTTATTTTACTTAACTATTTATAGGAGTGTTTATGGTTAGATTTTAATCCCATTAGCTTGTTTTGTTTGAAGTTTATTTTATTTATTATTTAAAAACAAATATTTCTTAATTTGTAAAATTGAAAAATAAAAACACTAATTTAATTATAATAACTTATTTACTATTAATCTAATAATATGATGGTGGTGGAAGACGGGGACCGAGTTTCGATGACTAGTGCGATAGTGGACGGCGAAGCTCTGACAATCGATACAGTGGCTGGCCGTAGAAATCCAATGGTCAGCGTGATAGTTGCGGCGACTGGAGGGAGACCCGATGACCAACAACTTTCTGCCACTGCTTATTATTAAATTAATAATAATAAAGTGTAACATTTAAATTATCATTTTGAATTTAAAAAATTATTTATTTTTAAATAATAGATTAAACAGCACCCGCAGTCCCTTAACTTAATTTCAATTAACGTTTTAGTCATTTATCTTTTTTTTTTCTTTTCTCAATTTGGTCATTTATTTTAATTTTAAGTGACAATTTAATTTTTTATGTTTTAAAATGTCAATAATGTTATCATTTTTTTTACAAAAATTCATCAAAATTTTCAAACAAAACCTATAAAATTAATTATCATCTTCAATATAATGCAAATTTCATCAAATTCATAACTTAAATCTTTAAATAAACACATATTTTCATTCTTTATTTGATGAATTTAATGTTGTTGGAAATGAAAATGAGTTTATTTAACCTAAATAATAATATAAAACAGTATATTAAGATAAAAAAGCATAATATGTAAAAAATAATATTTACTTTATTATAGATTTTAGTTAATAATTTATCCTTAACTATTGGATAACCAAATCCATTCCTAAAAATAAAATGGATTTTTAAAACCAAATTCAAATATTTAAATATTTTTTAAGTGATTTTAAACCTACGTATAGTTAATTATTTGTAATTGCATCAAATCATTTACTTCCACAAATAGATTCAAAAAAGAAAAGATAGAGAAATTTTTTTCAATTATATTTCTTTATTATGGTCACGCGTTTCTCTCTATCGTTGTGCTGGATCAGGAGGATTGTAACTCTGTGGTCACTATAACCAGAATAACTATTTTTGTTAAACGAAAAATGAAATAAAATGTGGTTGTTATGTTCACAAAAAAAAAAATGTGGCTATTATAAATTTCAATAAATAAGAGGAATTGGCTTCGGCAAAACAAAAGCTTAAGAGAGTGAATTACCCAATTTTTGGGGTTTTCTTCGAAAGTGCAATGGAGGAATAATATCAACTTGGTTTAATTGCTATTTTAGTGTTTTATTTTTATCAATTAACGAAATTGGTTCATCTATATAAAAAGTCGATATTATTGATAATTTTATATAATTTTTGAATAAAAAAATGACGATTTAATATATTTTAAATAACGTGATATATGATACAACAATGTAAAATGATTAATACTCATGAAATCACAATAAATCTCTTTAAAAATTTAACTTTTAACTTCAATAATTTTTTATTTTTGTAATTTAATTAATGACATATGAATAATTAATGCATTTATATAGTTTTATATCATGAAATCTATGTTATATTATTTAAAATATGTCAAGTTGTTATTTTTAAGTTCAAAAATATGATGAAAAGACAAAAATTGTCAACTTTTAAAATATGAGATCAATTATATGAAATGGTGAAAATAGAAAGATCAAAAGTACAATTAAGTTTATCAGTTTTACACTAATGATCAATGAAAATTATTTATTTTTCTATGTCATATAGTTAAAGTAAGGTGAAAATCATAAAGGTGTTTTGGTAGTTTGAGAGAGTTGGCGTGACAAAAAATCACAAATTAAACTCTCCCTCCAATTAAATTAACAATTAATTATCATGACTAATTTTCAAAACTAAATATCATTAAAATGGAGGTGGACCGGATACACAGTTGTATATTTGTTTTCTTCAATTTTTTTAATTACAAATGTTATTTGAGTCAAAGACAAAATTACCAATGTTATTTTTATTAGCTGAATATATAGTGATAATTATATTTATTTTTACATCTATCTATTTCATTTATTTATCTTACAAGAAATAGTTATATGTTTTCGTAAAACAAAGATGAAATTCCATAAATACCCTTAAAACAAAAATGAATTAGGGTATATGTCTCCAACTATTGTTAATTATTTAAAATTATTAGATTCTTTTTCAAAGTCTCACTTTAATGATGTAATTTATTGAATATAATTTTTGACACATGGTATGACAATATGTGAACTATACTCTTATTTATGGATCATATCTATCACATAAACTAGTTATACAATTACAAAAATCTATAAGTACGAATGAAAGATCACTTAAGGCAATTACCAAAAATAACCAATACATTAAATCTTGATATACATGACCTAAATCTATAAGTAAGAATGAAAGTTCACTTAAGGCAATTACCAAAAATAATCAGCACATTAAATTTTGATATACATGACCTAAGTCATCAGTAATTTAAAAGACTAAAATATTTAATATTTATTATTTAAACAACTGAAATTTAATGATTAAAACGTCTAAGGGACTAAAAAAATTAAAGGAGAAAATAAAATCTAAAAAATAACAAAATACAAAACTGAAATTTAGTCTATATTTTACCATATGCATGAATCAAAATCGAACAGATAATTATACGACACAGATGTCAAACAGTGGAAGAAAATCATATCAAGAGTAAGCCAATGGTGACACATGGATATCCATTCTATCTTTTCCTTGGGCCCTTTCCCCTAACAGGTGAAGTCGACGAAGCTATCCTCGTTTATTAACCGTGACTTTATTCTTTATTTAATTAAAAAACAAATATGTTTGTGGTAGATTCATGTTTTCAATTTTGAATCACAACCATTCATAACAGTGGTGATATTTTATTTTTTTATTGGCAAAAACACCTACCTAGTTAGATATTTCCTTCTCCAACAATCAAGCTTATAACTATAAAGTCACTGAAAAATAAACCAAAAAAAGGAACTAAGAATTGTGAGTGTGAGAGATGCCTTGGAGCAGAATGTCAGGGTCAGTATCTTCCCCTACGGTGGATGTGGTTATTGACATGGGCAATCCATTCCTAAACCTCACTGTTGATGGTTTTTTGAAGATTGGAGCTGTAACTAATTCATTTCTCCACTTCAATTTCTTCTTTTTTCTTAAACAATTCCAACCAGCCCTTCTTCTTCTTTTTCTTCAGGTTGCAGCTACAAGGTCAATTGCAGAGGATACCTATCATATTATTCGAAAGGGTAAGTGTAGGGTAGTAGCATTTCACCATCCCTTTTGTTACCATTCCCAAAGATGAAAACTTTGATCCTTCTTTATTATTTTTCTTGTTTAGATTTGGGTTATTTATTGACCAACATCAATGTATTATATACTTCTCACTTATGTGCCATCATTTTAGTGTTTCTTTTTTCATTTTGAATTATTATTTTCATTTGTGAAGTTCTTTATCTGACTAACTAAACATGTCTGTTCCAGGAAGTATCTCAAGTAATGATTTTGAGAAAACTGTAAGTTCATTATTTAACATTGTTGTCATTGTCATATTTTCAGTTGTATACATCTTCACCATTAAGTATTTACAGATTGGCATATGTTATACCCAATTTTTAACTATCTATGATGCTTCTCTTTTCAACTATCAAACAAATTAGATGATCTTCTCTAAAACTTTTCATCCATGCTATATATACATTTTTGTTTAAGAGTATAGTGTTGGGACTTGGGAGGTTTAGTCCCAGCAAAAAGTAATGGCTGGGAAAACCCTAGATTCGGTCAGATCGAAATAACGTGATTTCAAGGAATCACACATTTGACTCAATAATCAAAATCGGATGGTACAAGAGTCAATTGCAAATGTGAAACTTTTGCTTTCTCATGTGTTGACTTTGATAAATAGATCCAAAATACAAAGATGGTATGCGAGTCATCCTTTCTTGATCTGTCAGTTAGTCAGTTTAGATTGAGAACTGTGTGATTGCATGAATACTGAGAATCTAGATCCTCGAAATGGAACGAATCTCATTCAATAGACATTTTGTTAATCATGATATGCTTCTTTCTTTGTTGAGAGTTTGTCTTGTTGCAGTTGAAGAAGATGTGTAAAGAAGGTGCATACTGGGGTAAGACTTGTGTTGCATTATGTAATATGGCAAGTTCAACTAGTAAATGCATTAGCTATTTTTAATGTATTTTCTTTTCCATGCTTACAGGAACTATAGCTGGTGTATATGTTGGTATGGAATACGGGGTAGAGAGGATCCGTGGCACTAGAGACTGGGTAATTTCTCCCCACAGTCTAATTTCGAAATTTTAAATAGACTTATTATTATTGTAGATTCTATGTTAGAGTAGAGAAAACACTTTAATTCCGGAATTGTCTTCAATATGATGCATATAATCCAACGAATTTCAAGCTATTACTAACAAACATCATGTTTGGTTTTAAATAAGTCTAATAGTAAACTGGCTATTGTATCAAATCAATTTTTTTTAAAATACCCTCATCGATGTAGCTTAAGTGATTCGAGTGTGGATAGAGATTTGAGTATAAGTTTTGGCAACTGCACTTTGATCTAACTTTAAAATTGGGTGTTAAATGTTTATTAACATTGTTTTAGGTGGTGCACCATGCCTTTTATTGTCAATTTAAGTTTAATTTTTCTCTTGGTGTTTGATGTACTGCAGAAGAATGCCATGGTAGGAGGTGCAGTGACAGGTGCTCTGGTATCTGCAGCCAGCAACGGCAAAAAAGACAAGATTGTAGTAGATGCCATTACAGGGGCAGCAATTGCTACTGCTGCAGAGTTCATAAATTACTTTATCTGAATGAACTGAACCGGATGTGTTAGTGGTGTTACTGCATGTTTGAAAGGGGGTTTCCCACTTGGTATCTTTTGTTTTCGTCTGTATTGTTGGTTAAGTAATATTTTCTATGTAACTACTAATAAGATGTGATATTCAGTTCTTTATCACTTCAACATGTTTTGATTAATTATCCTTGCCCTTCGGTTGTTTCCATGATAGTAGGTTTGGTCTCACTTGCAATTTAGTCAAGCTAGCCTAGGGCAATGTTGTCAATGACATGTTCAGCTAAATTCTTAGTCTCTGGGTAAATGGGTTTTGGTTTAAGGAAGATTGAGGATGAACAGGTTTTCGAATTTAAAGCTTTGTTGACAGGTGAATCAAGTTTCTGTTTGCATAAATATAATTGTAGTTCTAGATAATAAGAGGAAGGGAACTTATTGTGAGGTAGGAGGGTCTCCCAATACATTTTCAATGCATATTAAAATTTACAATTTCCAAATCATTATGCAAAGTTGCACAAGAATGTCATATAGCAGAATAAAATTAACTCTATCCGCATAAGATGGTGAAATTGTTTGTCAGAGTCGGATTTTGTAAGCTCCTACAATAAATACAAAATAAACATAGAAGATATTATTCCTATTTTACATAATAGGACACGACACGATATTATATACCTATACAATAATTCTATAGAATAATTCTAAAATATTTTCAATAGTACTTGACAAATTTTATGACATGTATGTATTGGAACATGAAAATTTAAAGAACTAACCTCAGTCTCAAGTGTTGCCACATCAGGTTTTGTAAACATTGTGCTAGTTGTCTACTGTCCCAACTCCCAAGGCCTATCCTTACTTAGCCATCAAGACAACTGTTTTCGTGGGTTATAATCATAAATCTTGAAGAAAAAATTCAACCCAAACATTTTCCAAGAGAAAGGAAGTGTAGGCCCTAGGGTATAATATATTATATTTCCTGAACTGTAGTCCAAACCTGTCTCTCGCAAGAACATAGACCTATCCTCCAAAGGTCACTCTTATTGGACTCAATTCAATTCATAAATAGGGAAAATTTAACGGATATCTCACACATATTCCACAAACAAAATGAATAAATAGATAAATAATTCACATTGTCTGTAGTTATTTCTCAATCAGTGGAGGCTATGGGATTACCACAAAAATGAACCTTGCTCCATTAAAGTGAGGAAGCTCCTTTAGATGGAAAGTAAGCAATAACATTTGTTGACTGGGAGATTAATGGTTCAGATTGTCATCATATATATATGTATATGTATGAAAACTTATAGAGCAATGTAGCTATGAAGTTGGAGAGATAAATGTAAATCCAACATGTTATACCCTTACAGTATCAGTTGTAGATGTAGATGCAAACATAAAGAGCTTTCATAAACAATGGCAGATGATCTTTAATAATTCTTCCATCTTATTGACTCTTGTTCCGCAATTGATACATGCTTATAATAAATAGAAAGACAACATAAGGATACACATAATTTTAACTCGTCGTAAACTATCAATAAAACAATCAAGTCCTAAACTGTTCAGCAATTTTCAAAAGACTGTAAGTTTCATCATCAGGTCTAGCTCCTCCAAGAATCATCCTTTTCAAAAGATTTGGATTATAAATCTTAGCTTTTACATAAGCCTTAATCAATGTATTATATACAAAAGTATACCTACAGTACTTAGCTTTATGAAATTCTTCAAACAGTCTCTCAACATTTCCAACATCACCTTTTTCAGCAAAAAGATCAGCAACTGAAAGAGTCGTCTCCAACCATGGTGTTGAATTTCTAACGCTCTTGTTAAGCGGAAAACGCATGCCCAAATCTAATGTCTTCAAAGCTTGTTCTGCCTTACCAGATTTCAAGCAGCCAAGAGCAAGATGGCGATACGTTATTGCATTCGGTTTGCACCCCTTTGTCTTCATATTTTTGTACAACCTGGTTGCTTTGTCAAGCACTCCATGTTTGCAATATACAGTCATCATTGAATTGAATTGCTCTACAGATTTCAATCCTTTTACCGATTCCATTTCTGACCAAATCTCTTCGGCTCGGTTTAACTCTCCAATCCTACCAAATGCTTCAATGGCTAACATATAACTTTTAGATCTAACAAAGGGAAGTCCTTTAATGATATCCCAAATCCTTTCCAGCTCCTTCTGGCTCCCCAGATACCCATACAATATAAGCAAAATATCCAACGTTGACCAGTTATTCCCTGTCATAGACTTCTCCACAGCCTCAACATACGTTTCAGTTGCAGTGTATAACCTAGCAACTGCATGTGCAGTAGCTAAAATGCAGTAGGATATTTCATTCGGTTCAACCTGCACTCGTTTCATTCGATCGAAGAACTTCATCAAATTTTCAAGATTGTGTTCATTGGCCTCTATTTTCATCAAAATGTTGTAGGTGGAAACATGCGGGGTGACCTTATCAGCCTTCATTTGGGTGAGTAAACCAGGTATCATCTTCCTCCGGCTCGGTGAGGAATACAGAATTATGAGGCGGTTGAAGACCAAATGGGAGATCGGATAGCCCAGTTCCCTCATTCTCTTCAAGTACTCAAGTGAAAGCCTTACGACACCTTTATCCAAACAAGCAATCACAAGGTTGTTGTAGAGTAACTCGTTCTGAAACTCAATAGGTACACGAGTGAAGAGGCTTTCACCATGTGGAATTCCATGAAGCTTAGTTGTGAATTCCACTAGATAAGAGTAATCTAGTTCCCTAGGTCTATAGGGTCTCTCCCTAATCACCCATTCCATCACCTATCAATAGTCACACAAGAGAAAATGTTCAAAGACCTGTTTTGATAAACAACTTAATCAAGCACTAATAAGATAAACATTTATCATATAAGCACTTACTTATAAGCTATTCTTTAGTCAAAGAGAAAATAAGGTCAAATTGTTTTCACGTAAGCTATAAGTTGTTCTCATAAGTTGTTTCTGTAAACTTTCTCTAACACCATGACCCTATTAGGATAAACAACTTAACTAAGAGCTTATAGCATAAGTGCTTATGCATAACCTCTTTCTAATTCTATAACAAAGATAAAATAAAGTCAAATTGTTTTCATTTAATTTATAAGTTGTATTCATAAGTAATTCCAGAGAGGTTGTGGAAATAAGTTGAAAACAACTTATAGACACGCCATAAGTTGTTTTTAAAACTTCTCCCAATTAGTCTCACAAAAACTTATGCTAGTAGATAAGCTCAAATAAGCTAATCAAAACAACCCTAAGTGATTTTCTTATACAAGTTTTAAGCCTAAATAAAAAGTAAACTGTTCATAAGCTAATCCAAATGCAGCCCAAGTCTTAAACAATGGAATTGTATACAAAACACACAGTGGTGGCTATATTCATTGAAACAGAAATAGATTGAGGAAACAAAACATAAAGAATATATGAGTGAATTCGAATTGACCTCAAGTGCGCGTTTGTTAAAGTTGAGTTTTCTGAGACGGTTAATGGTGTGAAAAATGTCAGCGCCACGAACGGGGAAGCCATCTCGCATCCAACTACGGAAAGCGGACCCTATTGATTCTCCTTTGGGAAGTTTCTCTATTCTCTTACACAAGCTGTCTTCGTTTTGTGTTGTTTGCGTGCAAAAGAATTTCAAACTGAGATGGGTTTCAATGGCACCAGGTGTTCGACGTATTGTGTCTATGAACTTCGCTTGTGATAAAATGCTCCTCAGACTTCGCAAGCTCATGCTTGTTCTGTTTTGACCCTTTTGTATTCATGCCTTTTATATTTTTTTGGAATTAATATCGATATCGATATTTTTATTTTTATATTTTTTTGGACAAATTTGTCAAAAAATTCATTATTCAAACTTAATTTTGATATTAAGAAAATTGATATATAAAAATTAGGGAACCTCTACGATGTTTAGGATCTCTCTACTTTCTCTATTATTCAAATATTTGTCGTATAAATACATATGTTTTAAAAACTGTGTAATTTATCTTATATAACTAGACTTTTATACTCACAAATTTAAGGATTTTGTTGAATTTGCCCTTCAAATTGATAAATTAACGATTATTTTTATAAATCAAATAATATTTGTCGACTTTTTATTTTAAGAAAAATCATTTCCTAAGAAAAACATCATTTAATTATTTATAAGTATTATATTAATGTTTTAAATTGCATCGTAAAAAAAATCAAAATTGATTATTATGAATAATAAAAATTCTGAAAAACTAAATTTTGTTTTGCTGACACTATTAATAAATAATATTTAGTTATCATAATTTTTTAAATGGTAGAAATAGTTTTTTTTTGTTTTTAAAATTAATTCATTTAACTATTAATTTAAAGATCAATTGTACTAACACATGTCGACGTATGTACCGAAGAATTTCTCAAAAGAGTGTAATGATTTTACAAATTTATTTTAGAACCTAATATAAAAGGACACTATGAAACCTATTATAAAAAGAATTTGTAAATAAGTAAAAGAGTGTAATGATTCTTACAAATTTATTTTAGGTTTCATCGTTATGTTTTACAAGTTTCAAATTAGTCTGTGACTCTTAGTTTTATATATTGGATCTGACTTTTTTTTATAGAATCGATTTGTAAGGTCAAAAATGTTCTTTTTTTTTTAGACTTCTATCTATTTTTAATATAAGATTTGAGTTTTTTTCAATACACTTCATCCAAATGTTATTGGGCTTGATGCGTGTATATAAATGGCAGGTGACTCGATCAATAAACTCTGATATCATGTTATTGATAGAAGTCATTGATGATAGGAAAAATACAGCATAGAAATTGTATTGATAAGGAGAATTATAATTAGATCAAGTTACAATAAGACTTATGTAGTAAATGAGAACAACAAATAAAATTAACTAATTAACAAATATACCATTAATGAGTCCTTTTTGTTAAGTCTTTACTTAACATTGATGTCACGTAAAACATGTCACCGATGACCATGTCTTCCAGCAATGACGAAATAAATCGTTATGTTTCTCACAATCATTCTCCATTTTTCAGGCTACGAAAATTGGTCACGAATGACCATTTCTACTCGTTCTTGTGGCTATTAGAATTACTATGTTCTTCGAACTTTAAAAAATCTTGCAAATTATCCGATAAAATTTTGGTAGTAAGAAATAATATATTAGTGAACGTGTGAAATGGACAAAAACGACAATTACAGTGACATAAATGAAACACTAATTTGCTTTTAAGACTATTGTACCATTCCCAAAAGTAGGTAGAAATAAAAATTTTGTCCTATCTCAAAGGTATAAACAAGTATTTTTGACACATGCTAAAAGCACATTATTCTACTATCTTCTTCATATTTCAATTTTCTCTCAAATGATTGTACTTGTAATTAGTCTCATCTAAGCAGAAGTGGTGTTACACCCAACATGCAATTGCATTGACAAGAGACTTTATTACATTAACATCAATAAAAAATCTCTAAGGTATAAGCAATAACACGTATACATACTCCTATGTTATTTACATTGCAATTAATCACAACAAGCACAAAAACTCCTTAATCAACTCTACATGACATCTGCCAAACAATCCTATTTACAGCCTAAATTACTTAATCTACATATCTTCTAACATATCTGAAAATATAATTTCATCTAACATATCTTCTATGATCATTTCCTCAATTTCAAGTGCTACACACTCCTCTTCATGTTGAAGGTTCATCCATCCACTTCTTTTCGCCAGATCACGACAAACAACATCGTCTAATGTCTGATCCAACTCTGGTCTCAAGCTCATGTATGAACTAACACTATTCCATACTTGGTTAAGAAGATAGTTTCCCTTAGGCATTGGTTTGAGCTTGTAGTTGTAGGAAAAGGGTCTTGGAAAATAAGTTGGTGAGTTATCATATATTTCAAAGAGTACCTCATTAACCAAGTTAAAAAGAAGCTGGTGATCACAAAGGTTGATACTCCCTTCTGCAGAAAACTCATTTTCATGAAGGAAAGTTTCTTCCATAGCCATGAATATGGATGGTTTTATTGGTTGGTCTACCGTGTATCGCATTTGATTATGCTCATTTTCCATGAAACCAGAAAATTCAAGAACATCTTTCACGTATTTGAAATTTGAATTGTTTTCTGAATATGAATTGAAGAACATGAAATGATTGTCAAAACTCTTATTTTTGTTTTTGGCTGTTACACTAGCATTTGATCCTCTTGTATTCCATTCTTTTCCTGGTATATAGCCAAAAGACAGTTAATATAATGCAATCTCAAAAAAGAGTTCAATTTTTATGCAATATCAGTGTAAAAATAATTATACTTTCAACCAATCACAAATCTTTTATTTGAGACTTTTAAACTAATGAACTTATGATTAAAGTCAAACATTTTTCATTATCTAACTATTAAGATTGTTTGACAGTGTAAAAATTGTTTATATTATCGGAGCATGTTAGTTAAATTCCTCAATGAAATGTTATGTTAGTCTCATGCACATTAGCATAAATTTATTACCTTCTGCTTGGCTGGTTGTATTGTCTTGACAGCTAGTTTCCAATTTTTCTTGAGGAAAAATTTCATCTCCCTCTTCTGGCTCATGTATGTCTTCCCTTTTGTCACAGGTAACTCCTTCATCAATTTTCTTAACTATCTTATCAGATAAAGAATAAGTATTCACATCTCTACCACACCTTTCAACTGTTTCATCAATTTCAGCCTTTTCAAAATGGTCAAGTGATTTATCAATCTTTAAAGGCATGCTCACTGATTTACTTTGAACATCATTATCACTTTCCACTGCATTATTTCCAATATCATTTGTATCAAGAAGAGCTTCATGTAGAATGAATCCTAAAGACTCGAGATTTGGCATAGAAAAATTGCTTCTGGAAAACATACGAGCATCTCTTCTCTTGTGAATCTTATCCTCATTTGTCAATCTTAAGCTTTTAGACTTTGAGCTATTCCACTTTACCTCTTTGCTCAAACTTTTCTCAAACAACTGAGTATATTTATCCAACGATTCGTTAAGAGAGGACGTTCTTCGCATTAGCCGAACATCAGGTTTATTAGAATCAGAATCAGAAGTTTTAGTCTCACTCAAGCTTTTACTCTTTTCGTATTCTCGAATCACGCCGTCATTGAAGCTTTGTGATATCTCCTTCTCATTATTAGTGATATTTTCAGTATTTTGTATAGCTTCAAGAGATGTTTGGTGACCACTTTTCTTGAACTCCACAAGTGCATGTTTAATCTTCTGTTTTATAACTTTGAATTGATGAATAACCACTTGATTCCATCCTTTATGGTTTGATAATCCTTCAGAAGGCATTGAAGTAATGTTTGGTTTTTGTTGCATGGCACTATCCATTTCAACATCATCACTCACCAAAGGCTTTGAAATTTCATAAGAAACATCTTTCACTAAACTTGTTCCCAACTTTTTTGGTGCCTGAGTGCCAGCAAGCAACTTTTCTCCTTTAGGAAAGGCCCAAATTTCAGTTTGCTTGTATGTGAAGGTACTAGAGCTAATGTATTTCATCTTAGAAGGTGCAGTTAAAGGAAATGATCCTGATCTTGTCAACCTTAGTTTGTTTTTGGAAGCTTGATGAATTTTCTTACCACCAATGTCTATATCTCTTAGAAATTTTAGCAACACATTTTTCTTCATACTAATTACCTCCACAACATCATCATGATTCTTAAGTTTAATGGAAATTTCTCTGTTAAGGGAACCTTCTGTTTTCTTTCCATCTTTCTTCTGTTGAAGTGCATAATCACTACTGGCCTGGTTTGTTCCTGAGTATTCCTCGGTAGCATTCGATTTTTCGCTATGTTTGCTGACCTGATATTTATGTTAAATTTTGTTACAATTATTATACACATTACATAAAAATTGTTTGTGACCATAATATATGAGCATGAAAGTTTTAAACATACCAAGAAGGGTTCTTCTGCTACTGTAACTACATTTTGTTGGTCTTGCAAAATGGTTTTTTTCTTATCTGCATATAGGTTAAAAAGACTATTATTAAGCATTTGAAGTCTTTCACAGAAGCAAAATGTGGTCATGATGATACAAAACATATAATATTCAACTAATAACAGTGTCTAAATATACAAGTAGAGTTAAAACTAAAAAGAATTAATCTAAAAAACTTCTGGGTGAGATGGACTAAATTGTCCCTTTATATTTGTGTTGATTTTAGAAGAAATTATGATTAAAGTCAAACATTTTTAATGATTTGATGGTTGTGATCCAATAAAACTTAAAAAATCTTTACACTTATAAATTAAATCTTAATCATAAAGCAATTGCAATGATTGATGAATAAATAGAAAAATAACAAAAAAAATCACAGTGATTGCGAAATTGCTTACATCTTGCATGTCTTTTCTTTTTGTGATGAAACACCTTTTTGACACGCCAATGATGATAATCAAGAATATGAAACATGCCCCACATGCATCCTACATTAGTTTTCTGAATTTGAACATTGGATTCCTCTGAACTAATCAATTGTTTTCCCATAATGACAAATTAATACGGCTAAGGTAATCTTATTCTTTTGTAATTTTCAATCCACACGTGATCATCAATTTCTGCCTCTAAAATTTGTCCTGCAGAATCATTATTAATGTCACAAAGATATAAAAGTAAATGTTAAATAAAACATAGCATTCATATGTTCATACTACATGATTTTTTTTTAATGGAAGTTATCAAGAAATTCATATATACAGAAAAATCATTTGAAAATGAAATTTTGAACAAAGGATGAAGAAATCAGATTAACAATCAAAAGATTGAAAGAACATATGGCTAATTTTTCTGTTATAATTAACACAGGCTGGAAAATTCAGTTTCATCAAACTTCATTAATTAAAACCGAAATTAACCGAAACGTTTTCATAATAATTGAAATTCAAAATTTTAACAGAAAAATAAACATAGCATCTGATCAACATCTAGAGAAACAGAGATATAAAAAAAACTTATAACGTGAGAACAACGTTAATTAATTTTAATAAAAACTTGATGGTTTATTTATTTCAATTTTGAAGAAGTAGATAGTATAGTGTAACAGAAAGTTCTTCAAAGAAGTAAACACAAACTAATGAGAAATTAATGAAACTCTAACCTTTAACGAAATTGAAGAAATTGATCAAAACAACACAAGGTACAAACCTCTCGGTTTGAGAGAAGACAATTAAAGTACAAGTCAAAACATTAATATGTCACTTGTCTATATGTATAAATAAATAAATAAATATATTAAATTAAATTGTTGTGGCGGCGTTGCACGGAGAATACAAAATGGAATGGAACATTGTATTAAAAAAAAAAATATATGCAAAATGAAATAAGTGGAATGAAAAATAAGGTGGTTATGGAATTCCTTTTTTCTGGTCTGGTCTAGTTTGTTTCTAGATTAGATATAAAGACACACCAAATCTGGTCTTCTATATTGCTTTGACTAGGACTATAAACAAAGACTACTACTATTCAAGTCTAAACTGACTAATTATTCTTTACCTCACAATTATATATATTTATAAACTATAGGGTAAAATTGTGGAGTTGTGGGATGGATCCAAATGTTAATATAAGTTTTATTTTGTATTGATATGTTTAATAAATGTTATAAGTAAAATGATTAATTTAGAATATATAAAGTTAGTAAAATTAATAAATAAAGTTTTATTTTTTATTGATATGTTAATAATTTTTATAAGTAAAATGATTAATTTTGAATCTATAAAGTGTAATATGAGTTAGTAAAATTAATAAATTTATGCCTAAACAATAATATTTTTTTAATCGTATTAAAATATAATTTAGACTTGAAAATGAAAATAGTGATAGACACAGTGAAAAAATAATTGTTTTATATTTTTGACTCAATCATAGTAGTAAATATAGAAAAAAAATGAAAAAGTAAAATATTAATAGTAAAATTTTAATATATTCAATTATGAAAATGTGATTGTTTGAAAATAAATATGTAATGTTGCACAGTCAAGTCAATCCATTTGACCTGCCACTTATAGTTGGTTTAGAGAATGTATTTAAATTTCCTCAATCACCAACTCATTTTGATTCGCGTATTATAAAAGAATGTGATTTTGAAGAATGATAATAACATAAAGTTATATATAAATATTTTGAGGGATTGTGTAGATATCATTTTGAGTACGTTGGTGGTATCAACAAGAAGAGACGCATATTTATACCAATGTTTCATCCGTAGAAGCGATTACTGCATTGAAAGATAAAGTTCAAGCATTGATAAATGAATTTCAATAAAAAAAAAATCTTGAACAAGAAAGTATTAAACAAAAGATGAACTTCTAAAAAAAACTTACGCTATAAATATTACTTATTGTATGCAATCTTCATTATCAATGCAATTATTATATCATACATTTTTATATTTTCTCTATATTTTTTCTGACTTTTATAATAAAAAATAGTAATATATATCGCGTAACTTTTTATTCTATTCATTTGTGGATATTTATTGCATGCACTCAACAAATTCAGTATTCATTGAGAACACTAATTCGGAAAAAAGAAAAGTAAGGATGTATGTTATGCAAACCCAACTCTATTTCCAATGCATTAAGATGTCCACATTAGGAGTGGTTAGGTGCAATTTTCATCAATTCAAAATTAGTACATGTTTGACTAGATGCTTTTAATTTAGTTTAGATTAATTTGACTTTATAATTTTTTTTGACGGATTTATAAAATTAATTTTAATTAAACAAAAATCTGAAATAAAATAATTTAATTCGAATCTATTTATCTTTAAAAAAGTTATAATCAATTTTAACTTAATAATCTCAATTCAATATAAAAGTTATATATTTTTCGTTTATTTAATGTACTTCTAGTAAAAATAAGTAACATTCGTATGAATTTTTAATTTTGATATATATACTGGAAGTAACTTCAAAATAACGTACATTTGATTTTGATATACTGAAATTCTCTATTTTTCTATAGTTAATATACGAACTTTGCCGCTAAACTAAACATATTGTATATTTATAGAATCACGCTTGCATAACGCAAACGTGACTGAATTTTTTAACGTCTATCCAAACTCAGACCAACAATGTAAATCCAAAGAATGCAATTTACTCACTATATGAAATCTACATGATGTCAACCCAAAAAATGTGATATAGGAGGAAAAAAAAATGAAATTTACGTAATGTCAACCCAAATAATGCAATTTACTCACTATATAGTATCAGCTGAAATGTTTAAAAAATCTACCAGCATGGAATCTGGGACATGTTTTTGGGGTTTGTTATGACTTAAAGAGAAAGTCTTTCTGATCGGTCGTAGAAAGTGACTTGAATATTCTCATCAATATAGTTACTAATTATTGCAATATCAATGGACACATTCACGTTTTGATTTGACGAATTCTAAGACTTACTTACACTTGACGCAAAGGTAACCATGGTGTTCATTGACCGTCAAATTTTAGCCTTACTTCACATTATTGGAATTTTCTTAATGTGGAGTCTCGTCTTATTGGGATTAAGAGATTCCTCTTTGATCCTATTTATATTTATAGGATTTGCATGCTTAAAGGTGCGTAGCTTAGGTATGGCAACATAATGAGTCGGAAGCGGATTTTGTATCCCTCCCCACACCCACATCCAACTAATGTAGAAAACCCACACCCATCCCTGTATCTAACAGAATTCGGATTTTCCTACCCGCACTCGTTCATATATATAAAATAATAAATTTAACATTCATATTTATTATAATTAATATAATAAAATTATTATTAATACTATATAATAATAAAAATTAAAAAATAATAAACTCATAGTTTCATGAAAGAAAATATATAAAAAATAATTTTGAGTTAAGAATTCAAATGTAAAAATTTAGAAATTATGTAATTCATACTTTGTCATTGTAAAAATTGAGATTTTTAACTCAAAATTTATGTTTTATTTCCTTTGTTATTGTCATATGACCCTATATATATATATAAAATTAAAATAGTAATAATTTTACTATCGAAGGCAGTGCAAATATCAACACATCCAAATCTACTCTTGAGTTTTAATTTCGAAGAAAATCTATACCCATACCAAATCGGAGCGGGTTCGGGTGGGTTGCCATCCCTAGCTTAGCTTAGCTTTCTTTTTTTGTTCTTCTTTAGGCAAGGCCCTTTCATATACCAAAAACAAAAATTGAAGTTATTTTTCAATATGACAAAAAAAAAAATGAAAACAGTACATTTGAAAGAAAAAAAAAATCTAAACTTATCGAACTTAATTAACTTTCAAGAATACACACATATACTGCACCCACTTATCATTCCATAAGCTGGAAATTAACTAATTGTCCACAAATATTTTTTCATGTTAAAGTTCTGCCTTTTCCAAGCATCAACAGTATTTCCCCCATAATATGAGAGATGATAAATTAATTAATTAATTACTGATTTATTTAAAAAAAGTATTAAATAACATTGTTAGGGTTAAAATATTGTAGAATGAGTTTAATGATGACACGTGGCATAAAGTCTTCTGTTATGCATAGAGATGAATAAGGCTTGTGGATAAAAAAACAGCACTTTTTTAAATACATCATCAAGCTCTTCCTTTCTTTTAGGATTTTTAGGAAGTTGGTTAAGCTTCTGGCTGTAAGTTTGATATATATGCATATAGTAGTATTGAAGTATTGGTATGTTAACCCTATTGAACCAAAAAACAGTAACAACATGGCCACGCCTTTGTTCCATGAATTTAAGAAGCAAGCTTCTTTCTTTTTCAAGGAGAAATTCAAGAGTGTTAGATTAGCTTTAACCGATGTTACTCCTGCAGAATTGTAACTGTCACATATATAAATCCATCCTAAGATTTTGACATTTTATTATGCTTTAATTAATGTGTTTCATACCTAAATTAACAAGTTAGAGTTTTTATGATTTGCAGGATGACAGAAGAAGCTACAAATGGCAAATCACGTGTCACTGATTCCCCAACTCTTAAATCAATTTCAAGGTCTGCTTTTGAGATAGATGATTATTGGAGGATTGTAGAAATTCTGCATAAAAGGTGTTTCTCTCTCCTCTTTGTTTAATCATATGCATGTTATATTTACAAATGATCATTCGTGGTAGGAAAAATGTAAGCTTTTTGTTGTTAATCCATGCTATCTTTATGTTAATTATTATCTAATCATAGATGAATGAATTAATGGGATGTTTTAAAACAGACTGGTCAAATTTGACAAGAAGAACTGGAGGGCCTCTTACAATTCTCTGAGTGTGCTTGAACACCTATTGATTCATGGACCTGCAAGTAGTGCAGAAGAATTTCAGTGTGACAAAAATGTAATTAGACAGATGAGATACTTTCAGCACACTGATAACAGTGGGTATGTTTTCTGAAGTTCTCAATCTAATAATTTAAAATCACTACCTGGTCACGAATTTTCTTCTTTTTCTTGACACAGTCATATGGTGCCACTAGGTAATTGTTAGTGTATAATACAGAGTTAAGTTGGTTAGTGGGAGCACATTAGACAGTTAGTGAGTTAATAAGTCACTGTTTAAGTGTTTAAATACAGTGCTTATGTGATTCAATAATGTAAGCATATGTCATTCTTTAATTCTTTGATTACCGCTGGATTCCTTCTCATTAATGCTTGTGTGAATTACTGGTGAGTGAGTGATAGTTCATCATCGCTTTATTCCTTTTAACATACCCTAGAAAAGTGTTGTCACCAAAGAATCATCGCCCTATTCCTTTCTTTCGCTTGCCAACTGAACTACTTCGACCGGAATGAGATCATTACAAATATTTGCATGCAGGTTCAACTGGGGACTTGCTGTCAAAAAGAAAGCAGAAAGGGTATTGAAATTGCTGGAAGAAGAAATTCATCTTAAGGAAGAAAGAAATCGTGCTCGCAGGTTGTCCCATGAAATTCAAGGTTTTGGGAGTATGTGCCAAGGTTCAACTCCAAAACAAGGCATTCAGAGGGGAAAATCACTGCCAACCACATTTGACAAGAATGAAAATAAGGAAAACCAGAACTCTTGCTCAAACAATAGTTTCGACGCAGCAGAAGTTAAATCTACTAGTCTTGGCCATCAGGGTGACAATCAAATGCTTCACAAATCAAAAACAATCTCTATGGAGAACAAGGAGAAATTCAATCCATGGAACTTAAAGGGGGAGTCTAATCCATTTTTGGATGATGGCCAAGAGGACTTCAAGCTTCAAACATTCATTGCAGAAGATGATCACCCTATTAACTCCACAGAAATGCGTACCAGTTCCTCCCGTCTTTCTTTCTTCAAGATGAAGCAAGTTTAACATTGAAATGAAGACAATAATGCATTAGAAAATTCCAATGAAGGTTTTAGTACATGTATTCATGGTTGCCGAGTTAGTTTTATTTGATGCTACAATTTTCTCCAAATGGACAAAGCGTTTGTAAATATGCAACTAGAACTTCGTATTTTGGACAAGCAATCAACTTTAATTGCCTTAGATTGTTTAGACACGATTAAGTGGACTTAATTATGCCATATCATAATTAAGCAACTGATGCATGTTTTGCTCCAATGGTATAACTGTTTAGCAATTTTTAAACAACTCGCACTGTTATAGTTTTATTTAAGAGTTGGTTGATTGCAAGATAGCAAATTGTATTTTATTCATATTCAAATGTTCCTTGTCCTTATACAACAAGGAACATTGTTTAGTTTTAAGGAACTCAACCTACCAACTAGAATCTAGATAAGCTCCTATCCAAAGGTTGCTTATTTGACACATAGGTTTAAAAACTCAATAAGCAATCTTATTTGAGATTAGAAACCCCTATTAGAGATGCTCTTAGAACTTAGAAACAGGCAAACAAAAGATATCCTATCTAAACTTGGCTGATCCAACCATTTCGTGTGATTTTAGACAATGGCCGGTTACTATTAATATGCGCTAGAGACACATGATCTAAATGATTTGCTAAGATTTCATCAACTCATAATATTGCAAGAATAGAAACACTACAGTCTACACTCATATTTGTATTAGACTCTATAAATTATGTAGTTTAAAAGGATTTTACAAACATGCAAGACAACAATTTTGTACCATTGAACACTTGAAATGATGAAACTATAATGATTACAGAAGAATAATGCAAAAATAGCATATACATGTATTGGTTAACATACACACAGGGCTATTTTTTTTTAAATGATGAACAGGACTATTTTCATTTTAACCCCTTAGCATTCTAAGTCCTAATAGAATGACAGGTACTCAGGAAATGCCCATCTTTGACATTCCCTTTTCGTTCTTTGCTCTCTTGGCTGGAAATTGTGGCCAAAATACAATATTTTTTTGGGTACTTGAATTGTGTAACACAGGCAATTTCCGCCAACTAAAATTGACTAACTAAAAGGTTGGGATCAAACCAAGTTGACAATGTTTCGTTGGATATGTGATAGATTTACAACAGGGGAAAATTGTGGGACTAAAGCAAAACTAGCTTTAAACAAACTTAAGGGGATAAAAACAGTTCTTTAGGCTAAATGAATTAATGAACCTTTATGATTTGCAGAGCCAGTCTTGGATGGCAAGTCTAAGTGAGTGATTGGGAGTGAGGAGCATGTGACTCAATTTTAAATTAGTCATTGGAGAAGTATCATGCCCATTTTCTAACCATTCACGTATGGCATCCCCTTCGTATGTAAATCCATCAGCTGCAATTTGAGGATCATGCATTATTTCCTGAAGAAGGGAGACAATATAAAAATGAGCCACACAACATACAATTACTATATTTCGCTTGCAAAAAGGAAAAAAATAGGTCCTCCAGAATTGTAAAAAGCAATTTTGGGCTGAGTTTTGACTGGTTCTGGGTGATTTATCAATTCTTAAGGAGGCTACTAAACTTAGTTATGCTTTTTCAATAGTTAAAAAAAGATCAATTACCTGAAGGATTGGACATAAGAAAAACGATGGCACGGGTCTCTCTTCTGAAACATGTAACTGTTCCAGCTCTCTCACTAGACTAGGTGTTAACTCTGGTCTGTTTCTGCAATTTTGTGCGCAGCATTGCAAACCCAATTCAACCAACCGTGATGCAACAGATAAAGGCCACTCTCCAGCTGAAGAATCAAGAACTGCAGGCAATTTTCCACATGAAATTGCATGGCGAACTAGAACTGTTAATCCAAGTGGAGTCCTGCCAGTGAGGAGTTGCAAAATAATAAGCCCAAAGGAGTAGATGTCAGACTTGGATGTTAGTACCCCAGTTCGCTGAAACTCTGGATCCGTGTATGTGAAAGCACCCTTTGGCTCAGTGCTCAAGTGGAAACTAGGACTACAGAAAGACTCCTCTGTTACCAGCCTGCTGAACCTGAACTCACATATCTTGCAACTAAGTGAAGAATCAAGAAGTATAGTCTCAGGCTTCAGATCACCATGGATAATAGCTTCTGGTTGAAAAGAATGTAAGAAGCAGAGTGCACTGGCGATTTCGGCAATCATTCGTGCTCTGATATTCCATGTCAAAGGGATAATGTTACTTTTCCGGAATAGGTAGTTTTGAAGAGTTCCATTTGGGAGGTACTCATATACAATTGACCAGGCTTCAGGGCAAACACCAAGCAAAGTCAATAAATGAGGATGTTGGAGACTACTAAGAATTTGAACCTGGATACATACAAAAGGATAACATCAGATGAATTAGACAAACATACAAAAAATAAACGAGAAATTTAACCAATCTTGAGAATAGAACATATTTCAATTTAGAGATTAATTTCTACGCACTTACTATGTAAAACTATTTTACACATGCATTCAATTAAATCACACTATGAATTTATTACGCTACTTCTCAAAATATCTCCACAAATATTTATTTGGTGAGATGTGATTCGATTTATGTCTAAAAAAGTTTTAATCTGACAAGTGACAACGTATACAAATTAAATCCTTCCATTTATTATTGTGTGGAAAGAAACAACAAGAGATTGAAATTCATAGGCCTCAAAGTAAAATCATGTCTCCAACTCCAATCCTCTCAAGCTATCCAAAACTTATTTAAAGATAAAAATGTTAAAAGCAGAAGGACCAGTATGGGAAGACTGACCTCTCGATGAAACTCTGCTGGTCCTTGCACATTATGTTGATGGAACTTCTTAATAGCAACAGTTCTACCCAACATTTCCCCCTTATATATACGACCAAATCCACCTTGCGCAATTTCAAAGCTCTTGGAAAAACTACATGTAGCATTTTGAATATCTGATAATGAAAATTCGGCTAACTCGGGCAGTTCTTCAGCAAACCCAATGACCCCGTTGTAATGTGCTGCTCTGACTTGTCCACGAGTTTTCCACCGTTCCAGCCAGCGGAGGGCTTCCATTTTCTGTCTCCTGATCTGATGCCTTTCTTGCCACAAGGTTGAGATAGATGCTTTAATTAATGAGAGTTCGTGTGCAGCTTCATCTCGCATACGGGTTGCTTCCTTAGCACGACTATCTAGTAGGGCCACATTTCTCATAGTCATTTGCAGCTCCCCGGAAATATCTCCACTTTCTTCTAAGAGCTTTTGTTGTTCTAGTACTGTAACTCTAAGCACATCCTCTGCCTTTTTTCTTAGCTCCACCTCATGTGCATGGGCAGATTCAAACAATTTGACCTGAAGATAGAATAAATAATTAGGTTGGGAGAGATGTCATGAAATTCAGAAATCAATCATAATACAGACACGATATCATCATTTGGTACTAATTTGGCGATATACTACTAAACCATATAACATTATGTCCAAGAAATTTCCAAACACCACATTTAAACAGACCAGATCATGCTTAGGAAAACCAGTTCATAGTGTTGCTTCTTCTGCAATTCTGCTTCGACATTGTGAAGCTTCAGAAACTTGAGTATTAAATCCTAGTAATTTACAGATGGATTTATTCTTGTTGTAATACTTTTTCAAAGTTTCTTAAATCCCTATGAAAGCATACTTGATGTCTCATGCTTAACTACGAAAATAAATGCTAAGACCAGAAGCTTATTTGCTGACAAAAGTCCTTAATGATGTAGAATCACTAGATTATGTTTACCTTCCGTATGGCCTCCATGGCTTCGGCTTCCAACCTCCTGCACTTCAATAGCTCTGCAAAGGACTCGTCTGTTGCTGCCTCGGCTTCTCTTTTGGTTTCAATTAGTTGACTGTTAATTCTTTCTTCCATGACCTCTGAATATGTATCTAGATAAACCCCAGCAGAATTTTCAGGGGAACAATGACTGCTACAACTGGATGATTTGGATGAATTAGTGGCTTCAGTTTCTATAATTTCCCCTAGATCCAAGCTTCTAATTCCAGAAAATACTGTAGTTCTAGCAGAATCTCGTTGAAGATATTCTGAATGGGGTAATTCATTCTTACCATATTGAAAAGATCTGCATCTCAAGCTTTCTGTGCCTGCAATCTCGGGTTGAGAACGTGAAGACAATGAACATGGTGTTTCAGATGCCTCTCTTGTCCAAATGTGTCTGCCTTTATAGATAAACCATATTTCACAGAAAGGCGGAGCATGTTTGGAAGTGTAATTTGCTTTCCCGGAATTCCTTGTCACTTTCATGCAACTGCAAATTTTCATTATGATTTGGTAAGTAGACAGATTTATCAGTCCCTTCTGTGAAAGAAAAGGGACAAATAATGTAATTACTGAAGCAGATTGTATGCTTCATGTTATCACAGGGAAGACACAACCAGTTAGTTATTTCAACCTCTATTCTCTACAGAAAATATAGATATAGGGACAAAGAAAAATCTAAGAAAGTTCCAAAAAAGACACCGGTTAAGTATGCAATCAATGCAGTACTTACTTTTCCAGTACCGTTCCAATCACAAGCTTCCTAATATTATGTCTAACAACCAAATCAACAATTCCTTTTTGGACTTGGTCGGCTTCTGTTACAATAACGCTTGCCTTGACCTGACAAAAAATTTATATCAACAAAAACAATCAATAATGAGTTTCATACTTTCATACATAACAAGCTTTCCCAAAACTAAATTCAGTAAAAAAAAAACAACTCACATAAGCTTGTGAGGCAGAAAACACAATGATAATTAACAGGACTTAAAAGGTCAGGCCAAATGCATCTAATATTTCATCATTAGCAAAATTGGTCGTTGAAATTATAGGACACTATCAATCTAGTCCTTCAAATTATCGATATTACAAAATGGTCCCTAAAATTACAAAATTTTAATCAAATTCTCTCACGGTCGGTATTTGACAGGACTAGAATGACATTAAGTTGGCAATATTAGAAACGAATATGAAACTAAGTAAATAATTTCAGTGATGCATTTGATAACAAATCTAGACAGAGTGACAAACTTGATTAACATTTTGAAGTTACAAGAACCATTTAGGAATATCAATAATACAAGGACTAAGGACTAGGTTGATACACCCCTACAATTTCAAGTACCAACTTGACTATTTACTCTCTTATTGTAACACAAAAGAAGCACATACCTTAGCAGCAGAGCAAATCCTCAAATATTTATCAGTGAGCTTCCTATTCTGTTCTCTTTCTTCTCTTCTAAAAGCAGATACCACCTCAGGATTAGCCTGAGATGCTGGCATTTTCCCCACTGTTCCATATATCAAAACAAATTAGCAACAGAATCAAACAAATACAGCTAATTTAGCAGAACAAAAAAAAAAACCTAATAAGCACAAAAAGGGTAAAGTAGAGTACAACATCATAAATCATTGAAATTGAACATTGAAAAGTGAAACAATTGAGCTTACATAAAGTAGGGATAACAGGAGAAGGTTGATAAACATGAATTATGACAATTTCCGCGTTTTGAAAGTGATTAAAGGTCCATTGAAGCAAGGTGGTGGTTTTGTGAAGCGAATTTCCAACTGCTACATGAACCTTAGTGTTAGTAGCGGAAAATTGTTCCATGGGTTGGGGTGTTGTATGAAGCATGTGAGATTGAAGAGAAAAGGGAAGAAGTGGGTGGGATGGGTTCAAAAGCTTCATGGTTGTTGAATTGAATTGTTGTTATTGGAGGAGGAAGATGAAGTGGGGTAGGAGGAGAAAAAGGGGGTGTGGATAGGAATGGAAATGGAAACATTTATTGAGTTGAGATTGCAAATTGCATTTTGTTTTTTGTTTTTTGTTTTTCTGTTACAAAGAGGAAAGACACATAAAAGTAGTTACTATTACAGGATTGACTTTGAGGGTCATCATGGCGTGCGGATCAAATGTGAAAATTGGAGTTAAGGATTTATTTTCATAAGCAAAACAGAACCACATATCAGTACTTTTTCTTATTTTATTTATTTATGGAAAATGCTCAAGATTTTATATGTACAAATCAATTATTTAATAATTTTTATTGTTTTCTTTTGAGAAAAATCCAATCTAGTTTATGTCATTTATCAGCTCAATCATTACATGAGGTTGATACAAAAATTTAGGGTTAGCATAAGAAATAGTAGCTCATGTTAAGTGATAATCAACCGTGTTCGTTTGCCTTTTAACAAAGAGCATTTTGAAATATTGATGGTTTGATAGAATAGGTTTACAATAGGAAATGATAACACCAAATTAAAGAAACATCTACTTTATTGCTATTAATAGCATCCATTACTAATTTGCAGTCAAACTCAAAAATAATATGGTCCGCTTCTTGCATCCATTCAAGTACTTTGAGAAGTCCTAATAATAATTCATTCTTTCAACCCAGCACCACCAAAAACAACTGAATAAGTCCCATTAATTAATAATTTTATGTCATTCTATTTTAACAAACATTCATTTACAATTTATTTGTAATTTATTTGTGTGGGTCATGCAAAATGTAAAGAGAGATAGCGTACTTATATAGTTACTTTTCTTATAAATACCATGAAATTTTTCTCAACAATGAGATGTCTATCTTACTTGGTGTTAAATAGGTGAAATCCTTAAACAATACTCTTAATACACTCTTAACAACTTAATCTATTATAGTATAACACTATCATTATGTTATTATGATCAAATTATTAAAAACGTTTAACTTTAACTATTTTATTTCTAAACTATTTTATTTCTAAAGTCATATATAAGTTGTTATACTTTCTAGATGATGTAAATTTTTTTACACGGATAGATATGATGGAAATGAACTAGATTTGATTAGGCTTTGCAAAATCTGGGTTTAACTTATTTTAAAGATATTAGGCATAAGTCTCACCTATAATTATCGTATACTAATTTTTAAAGTCTAGTATGGTTTTTTTCCAAAATCCGACAAGACCGTTTAATAGTCTATTTTAATATTATTTTTTTACGAAAATCTATACAACTCACCTTATATGTTTTTATAAATAGACGAACAAATTAATATGTGAATAAATTTAAATTCTATTTTGATATCTAACATTATCTATAAAAAAAATATAACATAATAAGATATCATATTTCAATTCTATTTTGTACTAATAGTTTTAAATATATCATAAATTGATGTAAGTCAATATGTTTAAATTACATAAAATGTGAGCAAATTTATGATGTAACACAAATTACAAACTTAATAAAAATAATATGAATGGTAATGGACACTGTTTAGGTAGAGTGCTATGGTGTTCATCTCTATATACACATTTGAAAGGAACAAAAAATGCTCATGCTCGAACCTAACTTTGTGTGGACAATAACTTTAATGTTAATTCTTATGCCCTTTGGACACCAAAGTGCTTGTACATGCGCCTTTTAGCCACTAATTGACTATGAAAAGACAATAACAAGAAAATATCACACTGAATTAATATATTATCCAAAAATCTTTCAAATCAACTCATAAAATTTTATAAAAGGTTAGATCAATTTTTAATCCCTATAAATTTTTTACATTTTATTTTTAATCCTCATAAAAATTTCTTAACTCTTTAGTACCATAAAATTTTTATTTTTACTTTTTATCCCAACTTTTAAGTCAAACTTTTTTTAACCTTTTAAATTTTTGAATTATTTTTTAGACATATTTAAGAATATTATAAGAATATCTCTTACAAAAATTTTAATTTTTTTAACAAAAGATGAATTAAATATGAATTTTTAAGCGCCAAAAGCTTAAAAATTCATATATAATTATTCCTAGTTAAAAAAATCTTAATTTTTGGAAAGAATATGTTTATAATGTTATGAACATGAATGCAAAAAAAATCATTCATATTGAGTAATTTAACTTTTTGTTAATCACAAATAAAATCAATGAGTAACCACTCATTTTGACATCGGAAAATGTTATGCACTATCGCAATAGTACCTCAAAGTAACAATTAAAAAAAAAAAACTCTCTTAATATATCTTTCGTTAGTCACTTTAGTCTTTACCAAAGAGTTTTGTAATGTTCAAAATGTCAACTTGAGAATAGAAGTGGGAATAAGTAGGTCAATTAGGTTTTGTAACGTTCAAGTTTGGACTGATTAAAAATTAGTCTTGCTACATGTGTCTTTACAAAATTTGTTAACATATTCCAAAATAGAAATTGTGTTAAAAAAACAATTTTTGAACTTGAATGCCCTAGTTCCACGACAAAAAATTTATATTAGATTATTAGATTTTTTTAACATGTACCCTTAAAACACATGTTAGCATTTATTATTAAAAATTTAAGATTTAATTCTAATGTGTTCTTATTTTTCATAGCCAAATCTAACCATTTTGAAATTTTGATATGATTTGTAAGTTCTACTTTTTGATATGATATGTTAGTTCTACTAAAATGCTATTTCAAATCATTGTCTTCAAATAAGCAATTTAACATATTTTTAGATAAAATACCAAACTGATATGCCAACGTGATTAAATTAACATGTTATTTGACATCTTGTTTATAGTCTATTTAATCAAAATGCATTTAAATATCTCTAAAATTGATGTAGCTAATATTCTTAAATTATAGACAAATTTAGAAAACTTATGATATAACACAAAGGTGTTTCTAATATAAATCTAAAAAAAAGGGTTCACAGATGGATTTTATTTTTAAAATAAAAAAAATATAAGAGATGTAATATTATATTAAAATTTATTAAAAATGGTAGGATTCACCTGTGAATCATATTTAGAAGTCTATATTAGATACATCTCCAATAGGTCTAAAAGATATTATAATGGTATGTAGCATTCTATTTAACTAAATATATTTCTATAAAAAAAATCGGCCTCGTATTTTCAAAAAAATATTCTACTGCCATGACGTAAATTAGGTCATATAGGTCGGTTTGACCTATTTCTACTCTACTCGCGAACCCAAAAACCAAACATATATGTGCAACAATTGCAAAATGTACAAATCTCAACTAACCAAGCTGTTTGACAAGAGGCTGGATTTCATATAATCCAATCCATGGACATCGGAAAGGGTAAGACAAAAATTGGAGGGTCGGATTTAACAAACATGGAAAGTATATATGTGCTTATTCTTTTTTTATATAAAATTATAGGATCCTACTGCAATTTTTTTTATAAATAATCCTACTGAACTGTATGATTATGGAAAAGCAGGTAAAAATAAATTGAAATGTCTTTATAGTTGAAAGATCAAAATCAACTGTTCAACAATTACCAAATGGTAAAACAAAACAAATGAAAGAATTAACAGTGTCATGAAACTCCACCTTCACTGACTTCCCTCTTCTAACATTACATAGATACTTTTTTTAAGAAAAAATCATCAACGCTTTCAAGGTGCTAATGCATTGCCAAACAAGAACACCGTACCTACACCAAAGCCATATTCTGCAGCATTTTAAAAGCATTTCCTGTGTACAATCGAAGGACCAGACTCGTCGTACTCTGCCTTTGCAATCCACATCTGCATTTCCAAAAATAAATGTCTCATCATTAATATCACAAATAAACCAACCATGTCAAAAAAAAAAATTCTACAGCGTGCGCAAATACACTAGAATGCCTCAATGCCACAGACAATCTATCATAAGTTACACCAACTCCAAGTGGCATTTGAACCTCAAGATCATGCAATTCCATAAAGTGCTTGAGATGTGGACAACATGAATCTATCGGTTTCTCGCTACAAATATATGCAGTAATAAGAATAACCACAGTGCGTTTACCTGTTGGAAAGTACTGAGAGAAGCTAAGATAGAGCCACCAATCCAGACACTGTATTTTCTCTCAGGTGGAGCAACCACCTTGATCTTCATGCTGCTTGGGGCCAATGCGGTGATTTCCTTGCTCATTCTGTCGGCAATACCAGGGAACATGGTAGAACCACCACTGAGGACTATGTTTCCATACAAGTCCTTTCTGATATCAACATCACACTTCATGATTGAGTTGTATGTAGTCTCGTGAATACCAACAGCTTCCATTCCAATCATGGATGGCTGGAAAAGAACCTCGGGACAACGGAAACGCTCAGCACCAATGGTGATGACCTGTCCATCAGGCAGCTCATAGGTCTTCTCAACAGCAGAGCTTGTTTTTGAAGTTTCAAGCTCTTGCTCATAATCAAGAGCAATGTAAGCTAACTTTTCCTTCACATCTCTTACAATTTCACGCTCAGCTGTGGTAGTGAAGGAATAGCCACGCTCGGTAAGGATTTTCATCAACGCATCAGTGAGGTCACGTCCAGCTAAATCTAGACGAAGAATAGCATGTGGGAGGGCATACCCTTCATAAATAGGCACAGTGTGGCTGACACCATCACCAGAGTCCAAAACAATACCTGCACAAATTAAGATAACATACATAACAGAAGCCAGCTGTTAGGAACCAATAAATTGAATCGAAAAAATGATAGAACAAATCAAAATATTATACAAGATGCTTAATTACGTCAGGTATTAGAAATATTATAGAGTTTTCAATCAGAATTTAAGCATAACAAAGCCAGAAATAAAACCAATTTTTTGAATGTTGAGTCTTGAAATCCATTTCTTTCTATTTTCCAATGTTTTCACTCCATGAACTTTGCTAGACTTTACAACTCAAATTCAATATCAACTCCATATATCCTAGCAAACTGAACCTTGCATTGCAAGCTTGTTTTTACTAACCAGCATAAAATAATCATAGAATTACACTAAAAGCAACATGTTAGTTTTCTTAAACCAGAAAATGACTAACCAGTTGTACGGCCACTGGCATATAGCGATAGAACGGCCTGGATGGCAACATACATAGCAGGTGTGTTGAATGTCTCAAACATAATTTGGGTCATTTTCTCACGATTAGCCTTTGGATTAAGAGGTGCTTCAGTGAGCAAAACAGGGTGCTCCTCTGGAGCCACACGGAGTTCATTGTAGAAGGTATGATGCCAGATTTTCTCCATGTCATCCCAGTTACTCACAATACCATGCTCAATGGGATATTTTAGAGTCAATATACCACGCTTGGACTGAGCTTCATCCCCAACATATGCATCTTTTTGTCCCATCCCAACCATCACACCGGTGTGGCGTGGACGACCAACAATGCTAGGAAACACAGCCCTTGGAGCATCATCTCCAGCAAATCCCGCCTAAACGTTGCAGAACACAATAGTTTCACAGCATGCTAACAAATTAGTAGAAAGTGAGAGGTATCATATAAACAGAAAGCAGGAAAGATACTTAGCCAAGGAAAAATTCTGAACATAGAATCAGAATCACCCTTGTATTTTACCTTAACCATTCCTGTCCCATTATCACAGACGAGTGGCTGAATATCCTCAGAGTCTGCCATTGTTTTTCAAAAGCTGCACAGAACATACATTTCCCCTCAGAACATTGGGAGACACGACCAAGTGCAAATAGAAAACAATTTACAGAAAAACTTCTTATTTTTTACACCTATCTCTACACCTCAGTTATTATTTCTTACACTTATCTCTAAAACTCACTTTCCAAGGTTTGGTGAATTGTCCGTGCTTCATAAATAAAAACTATTGGTTTAAACAAAACATTCATCTTAGAGTGTTGGACATTCTAAATCAATCATCAAGGCTACAAAACTTACAACATTTTCTGAAATTATCCATAAAAAATTCAAAAAATTTACACACTTTCTTTTACATCAAAATTTTGTTTAGACTCTCATTCCTCTTTCAATTTCTTACATCTTTTTCCGTCAACTCAACCATTAATTACATTTATTTATCTATCTCACTCTCTATATATCACCGACACTCCACACACTGAAGGTGTGTCTGGTATGCAACACATGTAGTTACATTCAATCATTTCAATTTTCTAAGACAGCTAAGTATCATTATTTCTCCGATAAAAGCATTATTTCTCCGATAAAAGCATTATATCTCCGCAACTCCTTGATAATACGATCCACACATAAAGCCTAGCAATTAAGATTACGATAACATGTTTATTAAATAATATAAAAATATTGAAAGCAATGTTTGAAGTTTGAAGCAAACATATTAGTGACGAAGAGACCTGAAATGGCGCGTCAAAAGAGAAGAATGATTCTCCGATTTCAACTGCAAATAAAAAGAGAATAATGCAGGAGAAAACGCCCAAATGAAACCTGAAATTTGGAAGTGTTTCAGTTTATAAATGAAAGTGATCCACGTTCACGACAATCCTTCAATAACGTCCGATTCTATGCACGATATTCACGTTCTTTCAAACGCGTGTCCTTTTGACACCCTCTCCTTCTTGCTTTTTATAGTTTGGCCCATTTTTAGCACTCACTATTTTTTCTTTTGCTTTCTCCATTTTGGGCCCTATATTTTCTTTTTCGGCCCATTTCAAAATAAAATCTATTAAGTACCTATACCACACATGAAATAAAATCTAGATTTCGATTTTTCGCAATTTGTAATATTCGGAACATGAATTTTTTACATCTAAAAATTATATAAAAAATGTTGGTGTTGTCCTTTGCTTCTTCTCTATAAAAATCAAACTTTTTTTTTGTTATTATAGATGTGAAAATTTATTTATGTTTCAAACATTTTTAATACTCACCTTTTATTCTGAAATTTAACAGTGGTAGAGATAAATGTTCAAAAATTTTGAGAAATTATTTATTTTTTGTATAGAGTAAGGGGGAATTGGAATTTATGGAAATTGTGGGACATGGAGAATTAGATGTGGGGTGCTTAATAGATTTTTAGTGAAATTATTCAAATAAATACTCCACTATTATAATAAAAAGAATCTCCCAAATCTTGGTCACAATTATAAATAAAAATTAATTATTTTTAAACTGTTTAATACTATTATTTTTAATATATGTCGTTCATTTAATTCAAACATATTTAATGCAAATAATTTAATATGTGACGGTAAAAGTAAAATGATTAGTAATTTACAAATACTCTAATGTCGAAGTCTATATCTGAGTGAAGGGATCATAAACTTTTAGAATAAAAGGTGTGTATCGTTCACTCTAGCTCTTTCATTATTTTTGGCAAATACATATTTATTAACTTGTAGTGATTTTATAAAATAAATATATGAGATTAGTATATACTCCATAAGGCCAAAAGATATGTGAATGAGACAAAGATATGAGATTTTTCATTAAAGTTATCAAAGTAATAGATTAACTGTTAGGAAAATTTATAAAATATATTTGTAATTTTTTAATAGTTATATTAATATAGTAAAATTAAATAATTTATTGTATTATTTGGTAAGTGGTTGCAATGATTGGGTTTAATATATTTGTTAAGTTACTAAGGTTATAATTTTTTTTAAAGTTGTTTTCTTTCACCAATTGGTATAAGTTTCTCTATAAATAGAGACACTTTAGAAGCAAAAATAAGAACCCGATTTCATTAATTGATAAACCTGGTGTGAATGTATAATTTACTTCAAGGATTCCAAAGTATGAAGAGCATTCGTCGGCTAACTCATTTGCATGCAATATACATACTTGGTGGAGCAAATCAAATATAAAATTTAATGTGATACATCACGCTTTAAAATTTATTTGTGCAATTTTCATCATCATCAATTTCATTTTTTTAGTTTAAGATTTGCAGCATACCCTCAACAAAAGATTCAACATTAATTATAGATAATAGTTTGTATAGGAATTAAACTTGATACGAGAATATTTTATAGAAATTAAAAATACTTACTATATTATTTCTTGTAGAAAAAACTATATTATTTAACTTAATTATATAATAGTGAAACTACATGTCATGCATTATATGTAATGTGTACATTAGTTTGATGTTAAGTTTAATTAAATTCTTTTAAAATAAAAAGTACATATTTAATACACTAAAAATGTAAGTCATTGGGATTGGTTTGATGGCAGTATGCATGAAATCTTATGTTCAAACTTCATTACCTCTATTATACACAAGTATATATATATATATATATATATATATATATATATATATATATATATATATATATATATATATTATAAAAAAATTAATTATTAAAATTGAATAGAGTAGCATGTCAGCAAGAATCATTTAAATTCCTGCAAAAGAAAAAACATAATCTTTTAAATTTAGTATTGCTTACCGTACGTGACACGTTTTAAAATTCTTATCCGGATTCATGTGAATCTACAACAACTTCGATTGGGTCCAAATATGAAGGTTACAATATTCTTAATTATTTCCTATTTGATGTGTCAACAAAAAATATTATTCCAATTTGATGCAGCTACGCTTACTAGGCCCCATCTGATTATGCATTTGTCAATTTGACCTACTCATTAAGATATTTTTGCAAAAACTTGTCGACAACAAAGACTATACTGATAATTGTAAATATCAACTCTAATATTTGTATTCTTTGGTTTTGTTTGCTGAAAAGTGAAAACTTGTATTCTTCATTGTATACAACAACTTGTCTTATTTATACAGTTATTCAAATTTTAAGACATAAATACATTTTTATCTTAACTTAGTTTTTATGTTGAATTTGATTTTTTATCAATTTGGTCACCTAATTTACATCTTTTTGATGTAAATTTGTCATTATCGTCTAAACTGTTAGTCAAAATCATATTTAAATGTTATTTTCTCCGAATCAAAATTTTGATTCTTTTAACTTTGACACACGTATTAAGAAATAATAAATTTAGATAATTTTAGTATTTTTTACCATTCATTCATTAAATAAAAATAAAATTCATTTAATGTTTATTTTTGAGATTTTAAGGGTACAAAAGAAAAAATATAATTAATTATATTTTGATTTTCTAAAAGAGCTAAAGTGTTGGAACAAAAATAAAATACTTAAAGGAGCAAAGATCGGAGACAAAAGGAGTAAATGAATATGACATGTCACCCTAAATGTATATGTGGAAATATTATTTTATTTAGGTTTAAAAATTAAAATAGTGAAATATAAAAGAAAAGGAAATTTTGATGAATCAAAGAAAGAAGTGAAGTGGAAACAATAGTCACACGAAATGAGATTTTGAATTGTGACCCTTTTTTAAAATTTAATTTGCACGCAAGATAAATGATTTTCAAGATGAAAATTTGGAGTAGATTGAGTTCAGAATGTTCTCAAGTGTTAATGCAGATAATTAATGCAGTATATATGTGATATAAATTTAAAGCATATAAGGTAAAAAAAAAATTAAGGAAAAGAACCACACTCAAAAAATATTATGGTTCACCCAACTTGGACTACGTCCAATACTCACTCTTTGTGATATTTTTCACTAAGAATGCTTGAGAGAATATCTCAACTTTTGCACCTTATACTTATGTCTCTTGAGACTTTTTACAAGTTATTCGCTCTTTACCTCAACATGATTTTTCTATGTCTAAGTCACAACTGACTATACAACAATTTCAATCATTCGCACTCTACATTAACACTTATAGGTTGAGATGAGAATGTTTACAGGTTTATAAAGGTTTTTGGGATATGGTTTCAAACCTTTGGATGAATAAGATTTAAAAACATACTCAGAAAGATTTATCCTCAAATTTAATAATGAGTTTGAGAGTGTTTGTTGTTTGAAGAGTTCTTAAATTGATGAACACTTGATTAAATGGAATATGAGTCACTGCAAAACCCACGATCATTTAGATTCTGATGTCTCCTCTATATATAAGAGCAAGAATGCTTTCAGAGTTGCTGATATCAGAGGCAATATGTCTGTTGGGCACTCTGTTTTATGTAGGATAATTGTTGTTCTTCCTTAACAAAGAGTTTTAGTTAAAACTCACGATCTCAGAACGTTATGATTTGACTGCTCAAAGTTCAATACAACTGAGTCCAAGTGTTGTGCACGTTTCTTGAGACTGATTTGGCAATTGAAAATGTATTTTAACTATAGTAGTCACTTCACTTAGTACTTTGTCGAAGTGTTTGTCAACTTTGTCCTTTAGTGTGAATATTATGATCTTCTTGTATCCTTCTAAACTTCATGAATGAGATTGTTTGATCTTTTAAGGTTGAATTCAGCTCTTAACTAGTAACAAATGATTGAGACACATTTTTCTTAATAACTTGGTTTGATGCTTTCATAGGACTTTATTCCTTTTGCATTTATACCATTGCTCTTGATCATTAGATTGATAAAAATGTTTGTTGATACTTTAAATGCAAGACATCTTTGTTCTGAATGTATTGAAGATAATTTCGATCTCAGAGAGAGAGAAAGGAATAATGATTTTGCTTCTTGATTAGCACTTGTTTTACTCATTATAATATAGCTTATGAGTCACACAAAAATACAAATTAGATAATAATATGAATCAATTTTTTTTTAATCATTAATCATAAAAGTTTGTTATCTTTAAAACAATAGTAAGAGATTTTGTCTCAACAAGAAGGAGGGAGGAAGGTGAAGATTCAAGTTAGTTTAATATGTTCTTATCACTACTGTATGATGTTGACTTTATGTAATTAACCATCTATTTCATTCTCCATCTGAAAAATCATTTTTATTTCATAAATGAATTAACTAACTTTCCAACATCTATGTGCATTTAGAGTGGCCCAAGACAAGAACATCCCTTTCCTTAAGACAATGAATTTAACATTTGACATTTATTCTGCATGTTTCTTAAATTGCATTTGAATGTGCAAAAAGCAAAACTCATTTTGCTAAAGATGTATTTGACATTTAGATTTTTTGAGTTTGAGGTTTTTATATGTTTTTTTGGGTTCAAAGATAGAACATATTTTGATTTTCAGGTTTCTTGCAATGGATGATTACATATCTTATACTATGGTTCCCCAATTTTCCTAGATGTGAGGAAGACCGATGTATGATTATCCTAACTTTTTTTTGCAAAAACGCGAACAAAATTTAGAGAAGAAGGAGATTGACATAAACCCTACATATACGTGAGATGTCATATCATCAACACCCAACGTCGTTTAGGTCTATTTGACTAAAAGGACGAAATTACATTAACTTAGATAAGTTAAAGACCAAAATGACTCATTTTAGAGTTCAGGGACCAAACTAAACATAAAAACTAAGTCAAGAGATCAGAAAAGTATGTAAGCCAATTTTAAATTAATCACACTTTTTGCAGAAAAGGCATCTGCCAAATCGACGAAGTTTGGTATAATTAATAAATATTTTGTTTATATTACATAAGAATGTGTTTGAATTGGGGTAAAATAACTCATTGAAAAGAATGTGTTTGACTTGGGATGAAACCACTCATATCAAGTTTAATTTTACACAATTTATTATCTATAATTAATCTTACCGTGACATTGGTTCCTCCCGATTTTAGAAAATAGAACAATATTAAATAGCACATAAGTGATATTCACAAAATTTCACGATAGTGTAAAAAACCTACCAAACATAAACAAATTGGTCAAACGAAAAAAGTGTGAAGGATAACAAGGTATTAACAAGCTAATAAATATTTGCTCTTCACATTTCGTATTTGTCCTTTTTGCATTGTCAAACATTTTCGTAGAAAATATTACCCCTTACCAAAATTATTTTTGTACCTATACAGTTAATTTGAACTTTCAATTTTGTGTTTTCATATAAACAACAAAATTAATTTCTTACTAATTTCAACACAAACATTTTGCAAACGCACATCGACCTTTTTTGAGTGGGTAAATGGTATTGGGACAAGACAAAATTTTTTTACATGCGTTATGCGGAGGTTCTACATCATATCCTCTTATAGATCAAACATGATTGTCAATTTTGATTCAGATGGCAGTTGATGCTGCTCAACGACAACGGAAAGACTAATGAGGACCCTGAGCAGGCAGATGAAGTTGTCAACAAGAGGATGACACTCGTATAAGAGGAGGAGAAAGTTGTACAATAGGCAAAGGAGCATGTACTACAAGAGGTGTTTGTGTAGCATTTCACTCCATAATTATGTGATACATATTGGCTTAAGTGGTGTCAGCATCATATCACTTGTAGAGTGTGGTATGAAGAAAGTTAATTTTTATAGGATTGAATACTTTTTTAATCAATAAAATTACGACTTTTTAAGTTTAGTTCCTATATTTTTTTATTCATTTATAATTTTTATTTGAAAATGTTTTTTTGCAAAAAAATTTTACTTTCATTAATCCCTCAAAATAATTATATAAAACCAAAATATAAATTAAAAATGAATGAAAATTTTGGAGACTAAATTTAAAAGATTGCAATTTTGTACCGACTAAAAACATACTTAACTATTGTTTATATATTTAATTATTTATTTATTGTATATAGTATTGCCTTGCTAAAGTTGGTTGCCCATGGAAAAAAGTTAGCAAAACTTTAAACTTTATCCCTCAAACACCACCTCCACCTCGAGTAATAGAGGGTTGAGTGTAGTTGGGTTAGACTCACTACAATGGGGTTGTCTTAAATTAATTGACCACAACCTCATATATGCATTTGTAGAAAAGGGTCAACTATATCTCTTTCACATATATATATTTGCTCAATTGCTTGCAAGTGTTTCTAATACTCCACCTCGCCATTAAAATAAACAATACATTTTTATAATTTAATTAATCAGTCTTGTTTATCCTTTAAGACATACTATTTGTATTTTACTCCAATGTATTTATCGATGTTAAACATATAAAACAAATTAACCGTTTGTTGTAATAAAACTTCAGCTGTTTTCATCAAAATAATATTTCGTTTATAAAAATAAAATCAAAATATATGGTTCAATATAAGTCCCGATCACTTGACAAAATAAGGTCTATGTAATAAATAATTTTTTTTAACTTACTTAATAGTCAACAAAAATTGTTGTGTTGGTTATATTTCAAATAAGCAAACGTCACACAATATATGTCAATTTTATTGAGGTCACACTAACAATTTTCAAAAATAACATTATGTATTTATTACTTTTTATTTTAACACATTCTTTTTATTAACTTGAAAGTATGTTGCATCTTTATTCTAAAACTTTGACGAACATACTCATTTTCTTATAAATTTAGGTGATATGAGTTACGTATGGTTGATTAGGAGTGTACTCAATGGTTCACCATCACAGTAGAGAGATGGAAGAAAGCCATCAAAGAAAAGGTCAAACACGTTTACATCTTAACCATAGCTTATGGAGAAATGACACCTATACTGTTGAGGGCCATCTATGACAATGACATTACTTTCTTTCCTTGTTTTTTGCGATGTGTTTTTTTCCTGTTTCCAGATTTTGATGCAAAAGAGCTTTTCAACAAAATCTCACCCCGATTCATTTATTTATTTTATACAAATAATTATTTTTTTTATCAGCAACTTTTGAATAGAATTTTCAAATTCAAAAATAAAAATATCTCCCTCAAACTACAACTTTACAAGGTAAGTAGTGGCCATCAGAATATCATTAGACATAACAAGTGGATCAATGATGTTAGTTAAGATGCCAATTTTACATGTCGACGTTACGTCATTATTCCCTAGGGAGAGCCCCCAGCCACAAATCACTTGAACTTGCCCATAGAGAAATTCTAATATACATCATAGTGTATTATGTAAAAAATGTTTAAAATTTTAAAATAGACGTTAGTAAATATTATTTTTTTTATAATTGAGATTGAGATAACCTAAATAATATCAATAAAATGTTTTTTTTTATATTTAATTAAAATTAACTATGTTAAACATAAAGATAAAAAAGTCATAAAATATTACTTCTAAAAAATATTATCACACGTCATTAGAATTTTTAATAATTTTAAATATCAATTCCTGTCTGGTTCGTGTTGCTGATTACCTATAGTTATACTTCATTCATCTCATAATAAATGTTATTTTAAAAGAAAAAAAAATTGTCAAAAAAGTGAATGTTATTATCAAATTTTAATACAACTTTAATTATTTTTTTATACTAACCTTCAATAATTATTATGTGTATAACTCACAAAATATTATTATATTTTATATTAATAATAATAAAAAAATTCATCAATAATTAAAATCAATAATTTGACAAAATAAGTTCTTTTTTTATTTTTAATTATTATATTTTATATACGTATGCAAAAAAACTGAGACTGAGGGAGTAATAAATATAAGTTATTTTTTAAGGATATAATAATTATAAGTTAGAATCCTTCAGAAATAAATAATTATAAGTTAGAAAGAAATATAAATATCCAATGATTCACGCAAGTGTACAAATTATTCAACTCACAACCAACGGAGACATGATCACATGACAACCAACAGCATACCTTGTTTTTTTCCTTGTGTTTTATTGCTCAAATATAGTATCAATACAAAGCAAATACTTTTTCACATAGTATTATATACATGCACTTTTCGAGAGAAAAAATCATACTCACTTTACTGGTTCGCGTATAATAATATTATTATTAACAACAACAACTCCCAAAACCGTCGACATAGGTGATGCTTCTTCATATGCTCAACCAAATATTAAAATTAATAATAATACTTACTACAACAACATTTGGTACTTACCTTGAACTTCTTCACCTTAACTCACTTTGCTTATTACCCAAAATTACATATTATTCCATCACTTTTTTCACTTTCAATTTACCTTGCAAGTTAAGCACACACAATTAGTTACCGTGCCTAACCATTATGGAATCATTTCAATTTTTAATATTTTGATTATACTACAAGCGGCAGCACTACTAAAAAAAATTAAATTAGCAACGAAAATTTAACGACGAAAAATGTTAAATCTATCTCTAAATCTGTCACTAAATTTAGTGACAAGGAACTAGAGATATTTCATCTTTTCATTAGTTAATTTTCATCGCTAATTTTTTTTTTAAGTACTAGCAAGTATCCATCATTGTTTATCAATCCACTCATCAGCAACCCTTCCGGAGCTTCGGCCACCCAACTTTCCGAACGAGCTCACACCCGATAAACCCTTGAAGCTACTACTACCGATGTCGTTCAAGTTTCTTAGTTTCTTTGTCTTGTTTATCTTGGAACAATTGATATCAACACTATCTTGATCGGTTTCGTCGTGATTTTCTAATTTTATGACGACCACAAGTCTAGCTATGTTGCTTCGACAAAATGGACAAACTGGTGGAGTAATAGAAGCCGTTGTCGGGTTCGGTTTTTTGTGGCAACAAAGGGATAGTGTGCATTGTGCACACATTTGGTGACCACAGTTTTGAACTTCAATTGTGCATACTTGCTCAAAGCATATGCAGCATAATTCTGATTCACTAACCTGCATAATATCAAATTCCACAATAAGTATGCTATTATTTTTTTCTTTTTGCTTCACAATTAGAATGTAAATTTAATGGTGCAAAGATAAAAGTGAAAATCTTAAACTTGAGCAAATAATAAATTTTTCAGTATTGATTGAAACAAACAAGAAATTCAGATAAAATCTAAAAAATTTAGTTCAATTTCATTTTTACTATTTGGTTATCCACAAGTTAATATTTAATAGTAAAACTACTTCATCCATCAATTCAATTGAAAAACACAAGAATTCGGTGAGTGTGACCGCGGCTGAGCCGAGGGTGTGAAATTACCTCGGAGATATTGTCATCTACACAATCAGAATGTGATTGAGGTGGAAGAGAGTAAGCACCCCCTTTCAATGTGTTTTTCTCTCTTTCTTTGTTTGCGTCCATCAAGGCTTGTTCTAACAAGGCTTTCGCTTCCGGATTAAGTTCACTTATGAATTTTAGTGGAGAAGGCCAGACAAGAGGCTCAGAAGATGTAGGATTTAGCAACGATGCGCACGATCCGTGTCTGTGTTTCAAAGCAACCATATACGGTATCCGTCTGCATAAACACACAAAACATCATGAAGAAAAATCCAAGGATAATGAAAATCAATTAATGATAAGGTAAGTTTCTACCTAAAGTTGAAAAATTACAATAGGAAAATGCAAGATATGATTACAATAGAATGAGCCATTAAAACAAATGATGAAATTATCATATCAAAGATTTTCCTAAAAGACTTATAAGTTTGATATTACAATAACTCCAACATAGTAACATAACTAATCCATGTACAACATAATAAGCCACATAAATGAAGTTATACCCAGATGAATCACGCTGAAGACGATCCGCACCCCACGCCAACAATCCACGAATGCAATCAAGAGATCCCCCTCTAGCAGCTAGATGAAGAGGAGTGCTTCCAGGATAGCTGCATATAGCAATTGATTAGTCCACAAAACAAAACAAAAAGAATGAATAGATAAGATTCAAGCCAATAACCATAGAACTTTGCAGATTGAGATTCAATACCCATATCTACCAGTTGAAGCACAAACAAGAGCGCCATTGTCTAATAGAATATGTACACATTCTGACCGTCTTTGACGAGCTGCCAAGTGCAATGGCGTTGCACCTTTTCCATCTCTAATATTCACAAACCGAACAAATCCCCTGCAACCAATTCAAAACAATGATTTATTTCATATACACCCATTGTCCATGTAAAGATTTTTTAGACGGTCAATCAATTATAACCGTCAGATCATTTACAATACTTGACCGAATTATAACCGCTTCTAAAGTCACATATAAGATTGGTTATGACTTTTTGACACCGAAAAACTCTTTACACGAAAATCGAAACTCTAAAAACAATCAACAAAGACAAAATCATAGCATCATCATAGTCATAATAAATGATGCTAAAACAGAAAAAGGGACAAACCAGGAAGCAGCCACAGGACTATATTGAGCAGAAGAAAGAATAGCCTTAAGGCAAGAAAAATGGCCATAATAAGCTGCATAGTGTAAGCAGGTTCTTCCATTAACTGTATCAAACATCAAAACCTGAGAAAAAAAAATCACACATAAATTTTCCAAATTCATTTATTGTTTTAAGAAACAAAACTAAGAATGAAACATTACATTAGCACCAGCATCAAGAAGCTTCTCCACACATTCAATCTTTCCATGCATGGCAGCCAACATAAGAGGAGTCTGATGCATTTTCACAACAAATAAAAAAAAGGGTAAGTAAAAACTAAGCAAAGGTAGCATTTTTAGCAATGGAAATAAAAACCCACATGAGAAAAAACACAATGCAAAACGAGGAACATAACAAGTTACCTGCTTTTGACGATTTAATATATCTGGGTTAACAGATCCATGTAAAAGGCTTGACAGAATCTGCAAGAGAAAAAAACTTAGAAAAACCCAACAATGAACGTGTCGGTGTGAGAATCCTGTTTGTGTCAGTATGAATGGTTGATTGAGAAAAAGTGAAAAAGGAAAAAGAAGAAACCTCGATCTGGCCATTAGCAGCAGCAATATGAAGAGGTGAATAACGATGATAGAGAGTGGTTTGGTGAAAAAGTGTTGGGTCTTGTTGTAAAAGTGAAGTGCCAATTTGGAGGTTACCTTGTTGAAGAGCAGTGAAGAGGCCATGATCAAGGCTTCCTCTGCAACTCAGACCTTGACCCATGACGCACTTCTCTATCTCTGGAGAGGTGAAGTGGTTGAACTTCACCTCTTCGCCACCTGGTATGGTGGTTTTGATTGGTGAGCTGAGAGATATAACTTTATGAATGAATGAATTGAATGATATATAAATAAATAAATGAAATTTTACAATAAAGTTGTGTTGTACTAATAACTTGTAAGTAGTGTGTTGTGTGATTGTGACGAATTAAATATTAGTTATTAGTGGCAATAAAATGTGAAATGTGAAATGTTAGAAAGGGAAATGTCAGTGAATAGCTGAGAAGAATGACTTGGGGGCACCTTACTTAGATTCCGCGTTAAGCTTTAGCCCCTCAAATTTTATTCCAACTCAAATTTTGGTTTTTTTCAACTGCTATTTGGTACAAATTGAAAGTTGCAACTTCTTCATCACTCAATTTTTTTTAACTTTTTCACTTCAAATAAGTGTATATGAGTTAATAAGTTTATGAAAATTAATATCATAAATTATTATTTCATAAATTTTCAAGAATCAAGTTATTTATTGATTATAATTTTAATTGTTGCTATTAAGATTTAGACTTGAGCATTGAAAAATTTCATACGTGGAATCATTATAGAATAAAATTATTTTGATGAAGATCTCTCTTTTGTGAAAGTTATTACGAATTAGATTTCTTACAAAGAATATTATTGTAAGTTGTAGAATAAATTCTATGAATTTACTTTAAACTAATGAGTGTGGATTACTTGAAACTTCTCAACATTTATTAAGTGTGCAATTTTTGATAAAATTTAAATATTAGTCTTAGCTTAGATGAGTATTAATAGTGTTTTGCCAAATAATATATTAGAGAATGTTTAGTCTTTTTGTGTTTTATATTTAATTTGTAAGGTGCATAGTGTAATTTTGTGTGATGTTTTAATGACTAAAAATGATATTATCTTTCATCGAAGAGATGTTAATTTTAGATATATTATAGAATCTATTAAATTATTGTCTTAGTTATGGCTCAAAACAAATGTCAAAACATTTTAATTTGAGTTTCATCAAAGATGAAGAGATTCTATTTTATAGTTAAGATCATTCATTTGAGTGTTGGTTTTTTTTTTCTTGAGTGTTTTTTCTTTTTCTTTCTTGAGTGTTTGTTTTGTATTGGTGTGGTGTTGATCTCTAAGTTTAGTCTTGAGTATCTATTTCATTAATTGTAATTATATCTCTTATTTATAACATTGATTATGTCTTAAATAATTTACATTAATATAGATCGTTGGTTTATTAAAAACTAAAACTAAAAAATTAATTCAATTACAACCTTGTTTCACGTGAATCTAGGACCAGTTTGACTAGACTAAAGATGAAGACTAAGCCAATACCTTGTAAAATCATTTTATAGAAAAAGTATAAGATATTTATTTGGTAGAAATGTTGACTTTGTCAAATCGTACAGAGTATTCTTTAGAATACACGACATAATAAAATATAGGTCAATCCAAACCAAACCTAGATTGGGTGCTCTATTTGACACCTACAATATTTATGGCTTCTATGGTGCTATGCCAATAGTTTTTTAGGATTTCAAATTTTAAAACATATTTAAATAAAAATATTCTATATATGTATTATTCATGAAACATATTACAGAGTATATAGTTAAAAATATCACAATAACTTTTTTTAATCAAAATAGACCAATATTGTGTATTTCTATAGAAAACTGTTTATTAATATTAAGAATGTTATATATAATAAATTATATTAATAAATGTATTAAGAGTACTTATTAAAGATATAAAAGCAGAATTTTTGTATTGAAAAAAATAAATTTTGAATTTTCAAATGTTGAATACATATTTTTAAAGTTTAAATATGCTTTTGATTCTTGCAATTATAATGTTTTTTGGTTTTGCAAATTTTTTTTGTTTGTTATCACATCTCTGCAAATATAATTTCACTTTAAAATAATTATTTCATCAAACTTTCCTTACAAAAACTCTAAGATAGTTAAACCAATTATATCACTCCCTCTCTCCAAACTTCTTAATTCTAACCAAAACTTCACTCATCACAATAACCCCACCATTTTCCATCGACTATCTCAACAACAAACTTGTTCTTTTGTTCTCTCATAGATGGAGAATTTGATCTTTTTCCAATCAAATCCAACAAAGATTCGGTTTCATTCAATAGATCATTGTTAGTAACACCCAAAACTCTTTTCTCTTGTAGCTAGTAAAACGACGTCGTTTCACATAGAAAAAAATGAGTGTTCTAAAAACGCATAGAAGGTGTTGATATATTGCGTAAATCACCTAATTCAAAAAGAGAGTTCCCAAGAAACGGAATTTATTTTGTCGAAGAAGTTTGAGAGGTTAAGCTAGTTTATGCCACCGGTGTAAGGGTAAACGGATAGCTAGTTATATAAGATGAATGTGTCGTTTATATGATTTAATGGTGTTAGAGTGTTAGAGTTTTCGTAACAAAAGTTTGAGGAATGAAATGACTAATTTAAAATGAAACTATATTTATAGGGATATAAACAAAACAAAAAAACTTACGAGAGACAAAATAAAAAAATATTATAATTACAAAGACCAATATTGTGTATTTCTACATAGAATTGTTTATTAATATTAAAAATGTTTATATAATGAATCATACTAACAAATATCTTAAGAGTACTTATTAAATATATAAAAGTATAAATTTTGTATTGATAAAAATCAATTTTGAATTTTTAAATACTATACACATATTTTTAATGTATTTTTCAACATAATATTTCTATTTTTAGTTGATTCCTGATTATGTTAATTTCACTTGATTTTCCAAAGGTGAAATCCATCGGAGTTGGGACTTGTTGCTAGAGCATTGGCTGAAAAGTACATCAACATCACATTCTTGCATCCAAAAACATTTGCTATCCTTCGAAGTTATCTTTGATAATTTAATTATCGAGGAAATAGAAACCAAAATTTTATTAGTTAACATCGATCGAAAAATAAATAAACAAAAAATTTAAATAATAATTAAAATACAAAAATATAATGTGAAAATTTTAAACTGAAGAAAAACTATGATTAAAGAATAATATTATGTAAAAATTATTACAATATATAGATTTTTTTTTAAATAATTCACACCCTCAATACAACCATACTTTTCAAAAAAATATCAAACTACCCTTACAAAACTCTAAAACAAGAGAGAAAAAAAGAATCACATATAACTTAAAATGTTTCTGTCCAGTGCAAATTGTAATAAAAAACTAAAGTCATATGTATAGTTTTGAGATATGTCTTCTTTTATAATTTCAAGCAATGGATGACTGCATCAATATTCTCCAATTCTAACCAAACCCATCAATCTCCACCTTGATTGAAATTGGCGCATATTTGGTTTCCATTGTCAACACCAACAACCATAGTTCAAAAAAACTACCATACTCCACTTGAAGTTAAACCACTTCAAGGATTTCTTCTCCGTGTTGAAAAATATGGTCCAATCTCCATGTTGGCTTTCTAAAAAAGTTCTTCAACAACCGACATAATTTCACAACACACCTTGCATCGCTGTCAACCAATTCCCATGTGTTACTTAACACTTTGTGTAATCATGATTGTATTAACACATCTTTGACTTGAATTTTATTCAAGCTAGAATTGTTTCTTCCATCAAATTTCTTTAAGTCAAACTTAAAAGTGGAATTTGACATGCTATAATTGTGTACGAGGTAGATTCCAAGAAATAGATAAGAGTCACAAATGACCACTTAATAACCAAATACTTCCTTAACCAGAATTTTGCCTAAACAACACTTCTACAATATCATTTTTTTTTCCTGATGTGGAAGATTAGACAATGTTGCAACCATAGATCATACGAAGAACTTAATACCCACAAAACTTGATAAGAACCTTAAGAGCATGAAGATGAGCCATATTTTAATAAATTAGGATGAACTTTATTTATTTTAATTTGGCTTGTAATAATTCTTAGTTTGTTTTGATTTGGAATTGTAATAGTTTTATTATAGATTTAGTTTATGTTATGTGTAAGTAAAGATACTTTACTTCCTTACATTAAGCTTATTATATAAAAAAAAAGATGTACGCCCAATATGGGTCTAGAGAATGGTGTCACTTATGACTCATTTAGGTTTAGAGATATACTTACTATAAATATCCATTTGTAACCTCATTGAAGGGGGAGATTTTTGAACATTATTTTTGTGAGGCTTTGCTTCTAAAGTTCTTGAAAGAATTCACTTTGAACTTATCAATGTTGTTAATCCTTGTGGCGTTCTTTTTGGCTTATCAATCCCTAGATTGTGGCACTATTCTGTTCTTGGTTCGGTTATTGAATAATAATTTTGAGTTTCCTTTACATCAAACCCTAATACACAAATTGTACCAATTTTCGTTTCGGAACATTATCTTTCACCTCGTTTTGGAATCGCCCGATTTGAAGTTTCCTAGCTTCGGTTATCGCGTTCTCCAGCAAAACGTGATTTTAACTACAATCTGTAAGTTTCCAACCTAGAATGATCCTTAAAGTGATTCATGAGCAATAGGATCATATCAAAACCAAAATTATTTTCTGGTGTGGAAGATCTGACAAAGCTGCAACCATATAACATACTAAAAATTCTATTTCCCTGGATCGAACCAAAAGGCCTGATACTAGATGGAAAAAATAAAGAAAATGATAAATTTAAAGATTAATCAAAACACAAGAAAATAACATAGAAACTCTAAATTGGAGAAAAAACTATGACCAAAGAAAAACACTATGTAAAAATTGTTACGACACAATACTTCTTTCAATAACCCACACCCCCAATACAACCACACTTTCCAAAAAAAATATTTAACCACCCTCACAAAACTCTAAAATAAGAGGGAACTCAAAAGAGTCAGATGTAATTTAAAGTGCTTTTGGCTAGTGCGAATTGTAATAAAAACCTAAAGACATATATATAGCATTGAGCTCCTTCTTCGTTCACAATTTCAAACAATATGTGACTTCTTTAATATTTTCCAATTTCAATCAAACATATCAAATACTTCATGTATTAGAAACACAAGTCATTTTTTTTTGTTAGATTGAAGTGGATGCGCAATATGGCTTTCACAAGTCTGATTCTCATTCAATGAATATTGGCTATTTATAGCCTTACACAATTATTACACCGTTGGTCTATACAAGTTAGTTATAACTGTTAAGCTGACTAGTTCAAACTTGCACTAACTAATAGGCATGGCAACGGGGCGGGGACGAATTTCGCCTCCTCCATCCCCGCACCTGACTAATCGGAGAAAACCTACATCCGCCTCCGTTTCACAGCGGGTGTAAAATTTAGGCTCCCATCTCTGCCCGCAACGGGGCTCGGGTTTTCCCGCCCACACTCGCACCCACTCATATATATAAAATTATAAATTTAAAAATCATATCTATTATAACTAATATAATAAAATAATTATTATTAGATAATAATAAAATTAAAAAATATTTTCTACAGAGATAAGATTATAATTTTTAATATTTAAAAAAATATTAAGTATATTCAGTATGTATATGAATAAAAAATTTAAAAATTGAAATAATATTACTTGCGGGGCGGGTTCGGGTGCGGGTACGGGTACGGGGTGAATATCACCACCCCAAATCCGATCTGCCCCCGAATTTGAATTTTGGGAAAAATCTGCACCTGCACCCAATTAAAACGGGTTTTCCCCATCTAAATCAAGCGGGTTCGAATGGACATCCGCAAGTGCAGATTTTATTGCCAACCTTACTAACTAAGCAATTAGCTCATGAGCTCATAACAACAAGCTGACTAGCTCAAGCTCACATACACATCAATAAACTCATTAACTAGGGGAGTTGACTAACTCATGCTTATACTTCACGATGAGTTAAATTAACAATACTACTCTAGCATAGATTCTCTTAAACTGAGTTGTATCACAACTAAATGAGCACACAGTCCCATCATGTCCTTGAGCTTCATAAATATTTTCAGCTTCGATGATTTAGTTATTATCTCAGTCAATTATTCTTACAAGTGTTTACTTTTTACAAATGTATATCTTATAATACTACATAAATCTTATATTTTGACTATATTACTCTTGTAATTTATAAGTATTAATGATCATATTAACATTAGAGAAATCACCCAGTAATAAAGGTTCTCAAGTCACCCTATTTTATTTCATGGGTAGCCAACTAACCAAAACATACCCAAAATATCAAAATGATTTTAGATTTCAAACCCTTCACGTGTTCCAAATTGGACACCACTAACTAACCAGTTCTATTATTGAGTCAAACAAATTCAGTTTTTTTTTTTACTTTGTAGTCATAGAACAAAATATATTAAAAGGAGCTTCTAGTTAACAACAATAACCTTTCTACCCATAGATCTCATGGAAACCAAAATATGGATGAGTCATGACTCATGAGTTGCGTGCTATATAATAATCCACCAAGTTTATTTCCCTTACGTTTTGCCATTCAATTAAACAAAAATATAAAAAAAAAAAAAATTGTTAAAATGCATAGTTGAGTCATGCTACACACGCATCACCTTTTTTTTTTACCATTCAAAAGGTTAAAATTAACGTGATATTATTCGTCGGGATATTTGGTCACTTTCAATCGACTATTTAATATTTCAACTTTATTCGTTTAATCCTTTCTTCTACAACGGGAAAGTAAATGCTTGAAGAAACAACCCAATGGAAACAAAATATCCTCAAGAAGGAAACTCTAACAAGTTATATATTTGCCCTCCACCCTAGTTTACACTACGCAAAGAACATATTAAAATTGTTAGTTTTTCTTGTGAAGAAAATTTTGTTAGTTTATCAAATGACAAGTGGAAAGTGGAAATAACAAATATTTCGATAGCTATTTATATACTCGTATATTTTTTTAAAAACCACAGTTTCGTTTGAAAGTAAACATTAAAAGGCAAAAGATTTATGTCCGAAAGTGCATCTCTGGAGAGCAAAAAAACTATCTTTTTTATGTGTACGTGTTTGTTGAAAAAAGAAGCTCCCAAATTATTTTAAATGTCCAATAAAAAATTGTGAGCCCAAGAATACCCAGGCCACAGGGCAGTAAAGCTAGCGACCCCTTTTTTTTGGGTCAAATACATTCCAGAAAGTTATACTTTATACTACCTAATTTTACCTATACCTCCACAATATTTTAAAAATGTCAATTTTATCTTTAATTTCTTTTAATAATTTACCAATTATTAAATAATTCAAGTTTTTTGTACATAAAATTACCAAAAAATTTTTTTATTATATTTCTGGTACAAAAGGTTAATTAGAAAACTTAAAAAAAAAATTCGGTACAGAAGGTTAAAAAGGTGTCTACACCAAGAAACTTTTTTAAAGTTTTCCGATTTAAAAAAATTATGTATCAGTAAATTAGTGAAAAAGATTTCCGGTACACATCTTTTAAAAATAATGAGTTAAAAAAATAAATTAAATAAATAACAAAGCGATAAAAAGTTAAAAAATTGAAATTAAAAAAACTTCTGAAAACTTATGGGTTGAAGTTTACCGGTAACTTTCGAAAATCTCAACAACAAAAAAATCCAGTAGTTCCGAAAAACTTCAAATAAGATTTCTAGAAATTGTCTTCTGTACCAGAAATTATTTTTCAAGTTTTCTAGAGTATAATTTGTGTATCGGAAAATTTTTAAAAAATTCGGAAAATATAAAAAATTGATACTCACTTCTGGACCGATAAACTCAAATGGTAGAATAGTGAAAAATAACAAATTTTAATATTTATAGGAAGACATTTATGTCTTTTCCTTTAGTTTATGGGAGTATATGATATGACAATCTACATTCCATTAGAAAACGGGCCAGGAGAGAAATTAATAATCACAGCCCAAACCGCCCAATACACTACACGAAATTCCAACAGGTTAGGATTGTGATCTCGGTCCCAGAGTCCAAGATTGAATTCCTACCAATTAATATTATGGAAATTACTTTTCAATTTTCATACCTACATTTTTACCAAAATACCAGGTTTTTATTTTATCCAAAATTTCCCCCCTTTCATAATAACACCCTTTGCATATTTTTTACGTAATTGAAATTTTAATTTTAAAAGTACAAAAATTAAATTTATAAAATTAAAGAACTCAAATATAAAATAACTTCCGCATTTTAAATTCTAGAATGATATAACACTTAAGCTTTCGGAATTTAAATTTTACAAACTTTGTAAAAATATGAGTTTCATTAGTTTAATTATGAAAATTAGTGGACTCAAAACTTTAAATATAAAAAAAATACACAAAAAGACTCCTATTTGGATGGTGAGACCTTTGTAACAATAGAGGTGCTTTCGAAACCAAAAAAAAAAATAAAGATAGATGTCTTAAAAAGTAATATAATACCATGATATTTCCAGCATCAACTAGCTCAATTTGAGAATTATTTGGTCAATCCGATCCTACAAAGTTTAAACTAAAGGTGTTGTTTTTGTCCCCAATTGTGGCTCATTTGAGCCTATAAGGCAGAATTTTGATTATTATCTATTCATAATGGTGTGAGATTGTTTTTTCCCCCGCTTAATGTTGTGTTGTATTAGTTTGATGTAAGTGTTTTTTGTTTCGACTTGGATTATTTGTGTTGTATTGGTTTGATGTAGGTGTTATTTGTTTTGTCTTAGGTTATATATAATTTTTGTAAATTGAATAGTTCTTGTAACTTTTATCTTTGACATATCTTGTGTCTTGAATAAATTTTTATTAAAATAGTTATTTGATTTAAAAAAAAAATATATATAAAATAGGAGGAATTACACTTCTAGATTTTCACTTAGATATATTTTCACTTCTCTAAATAATTTTAGGTTATTCAAAGTTTGAAAGTATAACTAAGATAGTCCAAGTTCAGCACATTGGTCATGTGGATAAGGGAGAGGTCCCACACACATATACATGAAATGAAAAAGGAATTGGGAAGCAGAAGAAGACGAAGGAGAAAAGGAAAAGAAGATGCAAATCCAACGGTTCATGTCACGCGTAGTTCCAAATAATCAACGGTCAGTATAGAGCCATGCATAAAGCATAGACAATGCAACAGAGGGGAATTTCACTTCACTTCTTTCCACAAACCATTTTTACATGAATTTTTTAGCACACCTCTTCTTGATTCATACTAGTATTTCGTACCACACTTCTTTTCCTTCAATTTTTTTTTTTTGCACTACCGACATATTTGTGTAAATAATGTTATTGAAAACAAAATTTTAATATAAATACCATTGAGATTATGTTTTTCTTTAATATTATATCTGTGTCTTATTTTATATTCTAATAATATTAATGATATTAAATATAGACAACTCATTTTATGACTACGTGTCATTGTGATGACGTCGACACAAAGACATGAAGAAAGCTTTTGTTTGAAACGGTCTCTGCTGCTCTTGTTTTAGCTTTATTCTTCTTCAAAAGCAACATTGGTTCTTACAAAAGTTAACGTCGTTGCTTTTCCTTTATTTCATCAGATAATTATTTCAAAGTTTTGTTATAATTGCTTGATTAGCTTTGAAGTGCACAAAAGTAACTCTGAATAAGAGGCATAGAGATAATAAGCTCGATCAATGGCAAATTACATTAGAAATGGTCACAATTTTTTTGACCAGCTACAGTACTCTTTTTTACTTTTCTTTTTGATTTAATTTATCAAAGTTCGTATAATTATAACAAGGCCCTAAAAGAATTTCTTTATACTCTAATTATCCATGTTTGTTTTAAGTTTTAACCCAACTCAGTGATTGTTGCATGATTTTTTATCGTGGGATTTTGGCGTCTTCTAAGATTGTGTTCATCTCATTAATTTCTATATACATTCAACCTCAAATAGTAACAAATTAAATATCTATGCCCCATGCATCTCATCTCTAATTAGAATTGGAATATACTCTATCTAAAATAAAATATAAAAGAAAATTAATTTTGTCTAAACCTTGAGCTAAATGCATTAACTTTTCAAGTATATTTTATTTAAAAAAGAATTAAAATACATTTTTTACTTATATTTTACATTTTAAGAGTTATTTATAATGTTACGTTGTGAGTATCTTTCTTTCCTCCCATTAGCACTCATACCTAGTGCCTTGCTGTTTGTATATGTAGATGTAGGTGAAAACTGTAAACTGAAATTTTAAAGCAATGAGTTCATTAAATCTTCCCAACACAAATCTGCTAAAAGTACAATGATATGAGCTTTCTTGGAATTCTGACCTTGCTAGTACTTCATTGAGGACTAGTAAAAGAGCTATGGACATTAAATTACGGTCACACTCAAGTTTCCAATAATTTCTCTCCCACCAAAGATTTTTTTGTGCACAAAAACCTAATCGCTGGCCACTTCTATCGAATTCTTTGTTGAGTATATCGGATAAGATCATTGATTTAAATTATGGTTGTGATTTCGGTTACGCTACAAATCTTTATATTACAGTAAACAATGTGGCGGCTGCACAAATATTGTAAAGACTTCAAAATCCACAATATTGCCGCCGCAATTTGAAACCATGGATAAAATATGACTTTGAAATGCATATAACAATATCCGGATGACAATTAGCCGCATATAAGCAATAATATGTAGGATTTAATTTATATACACAGTTAGTTAATCACAATCATTAGATAAATAAATAAAATTAACTCTAAAATTATCTTCACAAATGGATGTGATATGCTAATTAAGTGTAAATATAAAACTTTTTACATTTTAATTTGTGGCTTTGCATTATGAGTATTTTTCAAATTACATAATACATAAACTTGTATAGAGCCGCAGTGAGAGATATTAAAAAATAAAACAAAAATAAAACTTGAAATTAATTTCTGACAAACTTGTTCGGAGAATCTTGCTAGCTGATTGCCGTACGTGTGGACGAAGAAAACCGTTGCACAGTCTATAGTGTGAGCTACTAAGCGTACGTATATATCATGCATTGTTGAATCATGAATGTGTAAGGAGAAAATTTGTAGCCAAATAATAATTATATATATAATTAACTTGAGAAACCAAACACAAAATAGTTGATCAATACACGCACACATTGTTGTACAAATTAAAATAAGTTCAAGTAGTACACAAGAAATTAACTCAACTCAACGCATAAACATAAACAATTAATCAAATGACAATCAAAATGTAAAACCAAATTCTATCATGCCGTATGAAGATTGTGGAACTTGTTAGTCATGTTGTTCAATTGGAGAAATTCATTGTGTCGTTGATCCATGAAAGATGATATCCTGAATTTCATTAGTCTTAAACAAAGTGTTACAACATAGATGAGTGAAAATCCAGCTACATATACAATACTAGAAATAATTGAATTATCAACGAAAAGTTAGACACAAAAAATATGAAATAAGTTTCTAATTTTGTCTCTAAGAATTAATAGAGATTTCAAAATTAGAGACCAATACATTTTTCTCATTTCTAATTTTCGTCAATAATTAAACATTTCTAGTAATGCAACTGATGAAATTACTTACTAGAGATGAGTAGCGGAAGAAGATGCAAGAGTAGAAAAATCAGGCCATGAATTGTAATGGTTGTTATTCTCTGAGATACTCAATGAAGATCTTAGCAAATTCAAACCTCCATTAATGTTTTCCAATTTAACCGATGAAGGCATATGAGTAACCCTAGAAGTAGTTGGTGGTTCAACAATTTCACTTTGAAATGGGTAAGAAACATTTGAACTTGACTCAAAACCATTCAAGAAAGGAAATTGTTGAAACCTCCATTGATCCAAACCTCCACCACCTTCTCCAACACCAATATTTGAACTATAATCTCCAATTTGAAACCCCATTTGACCAATGTTTCCAACACCAAGAGGAGTCAAATAAGTTCTATTATTAGTTGGATGTAGGAATTCACCAAGTGAAGTTGAATTTGAAAGTGAATAATCTTTTTCATTACTATTAGATAGTAATGGAGACTTGGAGCTAGTAGTATTAGTAGTAGTACTCTTTTTGGTTTTCTTGCTCCTACGACACCCTCCACCAACAGGAACATTTCTTAATGCACCCCCTCTTGTCCAATAACGCCTACATGTCTTACAAAAGTGTCTTGGTTGAGATAAGTTGTAATTGTTGTAGTAACAAAATTTAGTGTTTGTTGATTCACAACGAGGACACTTTAAAGTTGTCTCTTGAGGTTGTATCTTAGATTGCTGAGCCTGAGCCTGATTCTGATTCTGAGTCTGAGCTTGAGCTTGAGCTTGATCTGAATTTGGTATCGAGCCGGGCCTAATCATTGAACCTCCACCATGTGGAAGCAAGTGATGAGATTGATGACTATCACTTCCATTTGCTTGATGTGGATTTGGTTGCTGAAAAACATATATATCATCAAGTTAGAATATATTATATAGAACCCTAGAAAAGGAAAAGATATATAGATATAACAAGGAAAAAGATGAAATTATTCTTGAGTTGTAATAAGAAAAATCTGCAGGTATATTCAAGAATTAAGATATTTTTACAAGGAATAGGAATAATAAATTCACTTGGAAACTGTTTTGAGGAAGAAAAAAAAAACTTACTTGGTGCCAATTGAGAGGATCTAAATAGGATGGAATAGAAGAGAAAACCATGGTGTTGAAATCCTTTTGAGTTTTTATTTTTTTCTTCTTTAATAAAGTTTTGATGGCTCTTTAGGGAGATGGTGGAGAATCACACACACTAGTGGAATAGCAGAGGCAAAGAAAGTGATAAAGGAAAAAACAGCATTAAAGTGGAGATGGAGGGAGGAGCAAAGAAAAGAAGAGGCTTTATCTTGTTTTTCCTTTGCGCTTATTCTCTTATTCTTTTTGTTTTATTATTTTTTTTAGGGTTTTTAGTGGACGAAGTTTCTTAACCTATAAGCATCTTCTTTTGATGCGTTGCTCTCAAAATTTGGTCATAAAAAAAGGGATAGTGGCTCCCGTGCATGGAGATGTCGTATACGTAGTAAAATGACACCAGCCGTAGAACCGTTGGATTAAACCAACTATTCAATATTGATCTAACACCTCTTACAAAGTAGTGATATAGGTTCTAAACTATAAATTATCTACAAAGTTTATTGCCATTATTAGCGTGCAGACGAGCATTGACGTGTTTCTATGTCTGTTTTTGTCGATAAAATTAATAAAAGTTGAAAAAATTTACATGATTGGTCTAGAAGGATAAACTTGTAAATAAAATTTTTTTTATCAAAAGATAAAATTAGAAGAAAAAAGTTACATCAAATTTAGTATTTTAAATTTTGCTCAATTCCCTTTTAGTTTTTCAAATTATATATGAGATATCTCGCATCGTTGGTGGATCTGAAGGAAGAAAACTCGTGAAAAATGATGTGTGGTAGGAATCCACGATGGAGTAAGTGTCCGTTGGTGGAGATGTATCTACAAACACTTTGTCGCTAAAGTTAGTATATGATTGAGACGAATGAGAAGTATATGAGTTAACATATTATGTTAGGTCACGATGCATGACTTATATAGCATGAAATGAGATGGTATTGGATTTGGGCCAATCCAAAAGTCAAAATCTGGAATGTAATTTTTAAAGTTTTTTCCTTTTTGATTTGGTCATTTACGCGCTACATTATGTTTATATTATTAGTCTCTCAGTTACATACAGTCCTTTAAGTATGATAATTTTTTCAACATATTAGAATATATTGAAACATCGTAGTGAATTGACTATTCAAAACTACTTGTAGAGGACCAGAAATTAATGATATTGATTGTTTTGAAATAAATTTAATGATACTAATGATTATGTGGATAGATTTTTTATTATTAAACTTTTAAGTTATTTACATGTGTCTAAATTTTAAATGTAAATTATTAATTTATTTAATTTAATTAATATTTTCTAAATGATTAATATACGTAAGAAATATCATTACAATATTTAATATAGAGTTAATAATAAACATATGTTTTAAATTATACAGATTATTGTTAAAACGAAGGCAATCGATTATTAGTGCAAACATAACATAATGCAAAATCATGCATGTCGCCAATCAACAACATTAATAGTCAATCATTTTTAGAATCAAGAAGTTTTTGTCATGAGAACCTCTTCGTTGACGGGAGTCCCTATGGCCATATCGAATTGTTTGCGGGCCTCATTACATTACCAACTATATGCGTTATGTGCTTCAACTTCAAAGTATGTGGACTCTCCCAAAATGCAAATTGTTAACGCCATATCATTTCTAGAAACTCCACTTTCCCTTTCTTACCGAGCATCTTAGTTACTTATAGTTTTCTTCTTCTCTTCTTTAAGGTAAAGCAATTAATAACAACGTGAAAACACAAATCAAATTAAAACAAAATGAATAAACAACTATGGGACAAGTAGTTATCCTATTAAGAACCATAAATATTCCTCCACATAAAAAGGCTATAAATGAAAATCATGTACTAATGACCCTTATATCTTTTTAAAAAAAACAAAAGAATATAAATATATAATAATAAATAGCTAAGCACAAGGTGTGTCTAGCCAAATATATACTAATGGGCCTAATATGTATTGCTAAAAACACATAAATTAGTGCGATAAATTTCGAAAGTAAAAAACTGAAATTTTCTCTAAATTTATAGTTAATTTTTATCAGAAATTAGAGAGATTTTATTTTTTTTCACAATAAAGACGTTGTTGTCATAGGGACAAAATTTATAGGAAAGTCAAAAATTCTTGGAAAATGGAAATGTGTACATTCCAAGGGGTATGGATCACTTGGAAATTAGGGATTGGAAATATTTTCAATAGGTAAAGCACTTGGGAAACATTTTTCATGAACAAAACTCTCATAAACAAGAGTTTGTCCCTAGAAAAAGTTTCTGAGGGGTTAGACCTTAGGAAAAATCAAAATGCGAATATTTGAATTTTTGTGATTTCTCAGCGTTAACCCATCAAAAACATTTGTTTGATTTTTAAAAAAACAACAATAATTCTATAATTAAATATTTAAATTTTTAGAAGAGATATAGGGGAATCTTTCTATGATGATAATTTTTCAAAAGGTCACATGTGGGTGGTCGAGAAGCAGTTGAGATATTTAAATATCTCTATGGTTTGAAAAATAAATTTGATTAAAAGATTGAGCATGAATAGATGATGAAGAATATGTCTTGTTCAGTCAGAAGAAGAAGAGGAGGCAGTGGCGTGCGGTGGTGGTGACGGCGGAAGGGAAGAGAGTTGATGAGTATGGAGTATGGTGAATTTGACATGTATATATTTATATAATACTTTTAAATTTTAAATTGGGTATTACTACATTTGTTCCAAACAAGGTAAGTTTCCCTTTTCCATTCCCTCACTATATTTTAAAATATTTTGTTAGTGGTTACACTGAAATAAATATTTTTGGATTTTTAACTACCCGATTAACGATTTTGTGACACTAACTACAATAACGATTGATCCCGTGTCTTTGAATGTTTGTTTCCCCAACATATGTTAGTGGTGTTGGAATCTAATTCCCATCTCTTTTTAGTCTTTTCACAAATTACTGTTTTTTTTTTCTCTCATTTTTATGTGAAAAGCTTACCACTTGATTTTGCGAAATTATAGTTGGAAAAAGAAGCTAAAATTGCAGCTTTAACCTAGCAATAGCATACACATATTCTGTGGCATGTTTGTGGACACTCACATTATAGAGAGATAATAATGATAAATAAACCATATAAGGTATCCATGCACATGCATGAAAAGAAAATGGTATTGGGACCTACCTAGTTGCACTGCATGAAGTAATACAACATCCCCCACAAACATGTATACTGCAAATTAAAGAACAGTTTCAACGTACCAATTTGATGGATGTACCTGACATTGGGCCTAATGGGCCGCAATCATTTAAATTACAGAAATTTACTCTTATCCCCTCAGTTTTACTTTTCATCCTCTAAAATACATTAAAATACTATTTTACTCCTTTCATGTGTTGAAGGGTGAAAAATAAAGTGAGGGGGTGAAAGGTAAACTTCTCTTTAAATTATGAGTCAAGGACTACATAATCTAAAATCTTTTTACATTTTCATTCAATTCAATATCATTTCATTATATTTTCATCAAAAAAAAAAACATTTTATTATATTATTGCTGAATTTTCTTAACAAATATCTTACTTTGGATGACAATATTTTCATATTTTTTATAATGTCTAATAAATTCGTTTTGTTTTAAAGAATCTTATAAACTCATAAATTGTGTAATGCAATGCAATATATTTATAGGGGTGAATGATAGTTGGCATCTGATTATTGATTTGATTTGATCATTCATTAGTCATGCCCCTCAATAGGAAGTTTCATATTACATAGACAACTTTTTCGTGTATAAAAATTGCACATGCACCTCTCACTAATTAGATTCCCACACCAATTATCGTTTTCTTTTTAATCATCCCCGTCATCATCATAACAATCCTAAAATATTCATATCTTCTTCTCTTTTCAAGTACATATATATTCCTTCCAATCTCAATATAAATAAAAGTGAAAAAAAATATTTGATCTATTTATTAAAAAAAAAAATTATATTTAAGTTTGGTGGGAGTAGTTCTTCTCGTTAAAACTAATTAATTTACGATTAATTATTTCCAATGGATTAGTAAATGTACGAGCCTAACTAAATGATTGGACTTTAGTTAATAAATTTCAATTAATTAGGACAAATAATTCAAAAAACTCAAGTTAAAATTTCAATTGAAATAATCATTATTATTTACCTTCGAACTAATTCCGAGTTATCAAAAAC
>JBBPBP010000002.1:49821939-49848360 GCA_037974735.1 Cicer chorassanicum | reverse complement strand
ATAAGAATCAGAGAATTAAGAAAAAAAAATAAATATACGGCTCGTCATTAAAAATAATGAATTTATAAGTAATGAAAGAAGAAGCAATTCTTCAAAGGGGTAAGAACTTATATTTGTCTTTTTTTCAAAGGTTTAAATTATTAAATATGTTTTTAACCATAAAAAAAAATACTTCGATTATTAAAATTTTAATTTTTTTAAAGGATTAAAATTGTAAATTCTTTAAATATACTCATCTTTGATCTCAATATTTTACAACAAAGAAGTGTGTTATTTTTAGTATCTAAAATAATTTATGTAACAACTGCCACTACTTATATGTAATATTAGCCTATTTATTGGAATCCCATAGTTTATTTTAAAGAAGAGGAATCATATACTTTTTAATTTTTATACGAATAAAATAAGAGCAACCATGTAGGGCGTCTTTTTTCTATTTTTCGACATATGAGTTGTCGGCCCACTAATACTTTTTTGGCAATTTTTGTGTTCTGTTAACTTGCATCTCATCAAAATTATTGTTTGAGCTGTTATCTGTTGGATCTCATCTCATCAACGGCTATGTTTTGTCTGTTGGAGAAGGACATTAGAGAAAGTTTTACCATATACCCCACGCTCATACTCTTACTCTATCTATAATACAAAGTATCTTTTTATTTTATTAAAATAATAATATTAATAATAATTTTTCCTACCTATTAAATTCAATTTAAATTTCAAAAAAAAAGTTAAATTTATGTTTCATAGCACATGTTTTAAAAAAAAGTTGAATTTTCTATCAGAAAATTTGAAAAAATAAATTCGGTTGTGTATAGAAAAACTTAATCTAAAAATTTGTTTCTAAAGTTTTTCAAAATTCAAATTGTAAAAAAAATTATTTTTTGTAAAAAGGACTAAAATAGGTATTTTATAAAAAAAAATGGTAGGGGAAGAGTGTAAGTGGAGCTACGTGGTAAAATTTTCGACATTAGAAGGCTTGTTTCATTTCTATCCGATATGCAACAGGATAGATTGGAATGTGGCTAAGACCACTTGTAAGCCCTTTATTGGAAATTTTAGCATATAAACATTAGTAGATATATACGTTGAACGAATAGGATTTTGTATGAATATATACCCTATAGTTTAAATTATTTGTGTATAAACTTTTTAAAATACTTTCACTGTCAATTTAAAAAAAAAAATCACTAATGGAATTTTACCTATTTAAGTCGGTTAAATCGTACATTTTAAGTTGGCTTGGTGTCCGAGTTAACAGCAAACGACTTAATAAATATGTTGTCTTTTAAGTTGTTTCATGAACCGACTTAACAGAGTTTCGTCCTATTAAGTCGGTTAAGCTTAACACACTTAAACATCATAAATTCAGTTCAACAAATCATTTTTTAAGTTGGTTCTTTTGATCAACTAACTTAATAGATAGAGTTAAAATAATTATTATTTTTAATAAATTTCTCATTTTTTTTATTTTCCCCCTCCATACATACATACAATATTTCGTATTAAATTTCAAATCAATTTTATATATCCATCTAATAACCAAAATATACAATATCAGAAGTTCATACAAAATATATAGTACAAAGAAGATGCCTCTCATTTCTGACTACTCTTAACAAGACGAAAAATGATTTAGATAACCATTAACAAAATTACAAAATCACATTTAGCAATATTCAATAGACATATATTCAAGCACCATCATTTTATTCAATTGATTTCAAAATAAAATCCACACAACATTCTTGAACTTCTTTAATTTGATCCGGATGAAATGAACTCGAGTCGTCAAATATCTGGAGAGAGAAAACACAATCAATATCGATTGAATCCTGATTTTTATCATACGAACATTAAAAAACAAACAATCAAGAACAACTTATAATTTTTTATCACATGAACATAAAAAAAAAAAAAAACACAATCAATAACAACTTGTAATAAATTTACAAACTTGCATCCATGAATCAACAATACCAGCTGTTACAATGTTCAACATATGTAACATGACGTAATAGTCACACTCATAATTTGAAGCTTGTCTCTAACTCTAAAATTGAAATCACAAAAAAAAAACGTTAAATGCATAAAATTGTTATAATATAATAAATTAAGTTATTTATTTGTTAACAACTCAGTTCCGTAAAGCTTTTGTTTGTCCATCCATTTCTCGCTTTCAAGTTAAACAATCTCAGCACAACAGACAACCCTGTGAAGTTAGTGCATCTCGGATACAAAGTCTCTTCTTTGTCATTGCACAAACTATCAAAAATATGTGCACGTTGAAAAGACTCTTGTCCAATATCAAGAATTGTGTCCTCAAGTCGATTGTCCATATCTTCACGAACTTCTTCTCTTTCTGATACATTTTTCATGTTAAACGAATCACTATGCCTTATCCATTTTGTATAAGTTTGGCATATCCCATAACAAATAAGATGATTTCTTATTTCTTCAAAGTGTAACCCATTTCCATTTAAACATTTAACACAAGGACAATAAAACTTTTCTTTATCACACATTTTTGATACACTTCACTTAAACGATTAGCATTCATCCAACTACGATCCATAACTACTTCTGTTAAAAATAAATAAGCGTAAAGATTAAGGTAAAAGATTAAAACTAAAACAATTTTATTGTTCAGGAAATGTATAGTTTACTTTTTATTTATTGTCCTAAAGTGTCGTATTCATAATAGCTAAGAATAATGTAATAGTATACTATTGTTTTCTTCCTTATTGTTATTATTTTTGTGAATATCTAACTACATGTGAAATTTATATTAACAGAATAATTGAAATATTTTAAAATTAATTAATTTCTATGTGCATCAATGATAAGAGCTATTACTTCAGTAATAATGGTTCCTTTAATCTCTTAAAGATTATAAGAGCTATTACTTCAAGAATAATTGTTACTTTAATCTCTTAAAGATTCAAGTCATACAAGTCATACCACTCTGCTATTTTTATTTGATATACAAGTTCGGTGAAATCATGGAGATAAATGATATTCAGTAACATTTTATATTTTTTAATTATTTTGTTCTATTTCAATAGCAAGATGTACATGTCAACTGTCTCTAATACATAAAATACTACATTTATAAAGTTTACACCTTATCTATATGTCTTTCTACATAAACTACTATTGTTTTGCTCTCTATTCTGTCCACACACAAATTATAAAAAATACAAGATGTAAAATATGTAATTTAACTTCAGAATCAAACATGTTTTAATAAATTGATGAAGTGGTGACGATAAAACGACAACGGGTTGTGAAGTCACGTTAGAAGAAAGGTAGGAAATTAGAATCCAGGTTGTAAGTGCTTCACGGTACAGAGGTTAGGAATAGAAGGTGGAGGTTTAGAGCGCAGAGGTTATGGGAGCGAGAAGATAAAAGGCTAAGTACACGGGATCTTATATAGTTTTTTAGTCTGCCTTAAGTCAGTCGTTTACCTAAGTAACCAACTTAAACACGGAAGACGATGAGATATATTAATTTTTTATTTTTATTTTTACCGTCTCTCTTAAGTTGGTTGCCAATATAATCATGTTAAACGTGTTTCACATATTTACAAAATTGCCACCGTCTCATTTTGTTAACCCGTTTATACGTACAACCGACTTAAATATACCTCTGCCTCATTTGTTAAGTATGGTGGCACGTAAACGACTTAATTCACTGTATTAAAAACTCAATTTTCTACTAGTGACAACAACCATAAATCTAGCCTTGAATAACTTTTTCATTCATTTTTTTGTCTAAACAACAATGATATTCATACACCTTATATTTCCAACACTCATTCAATACTCGTTTTTATCTTTATCTATCTTTTTCTATTAGATCTATCACATCAACTATTTTTTTATCTCCTTTTCTCTTTAGGTATATCCGCGCTCAGAAGTGTCCACCAATTTTCCCCCTCTTAATTTAGCTCCTAAATATGGTTTTCATATTTGCAAATACACCAAATTTTAGTTTTTGATCCTAGTGAGCCAAAACCATTACCATAATTAATAGTCAAGGACTAATCTATAAGTTATCTTAGGAATTCAAATTAAACAAAATAATATTTTACCCATGAATAGAGAAATTTTAATTGGTGAGAGTTAGCCAACCAAAAAAAATAAAATAGGAGAGAAATAACATATCAAAGAAACTAAATAAAAAATGTAAGTGGTGTAAGTCTTTATTGTCACATGACCGAACTCAGAACAAGACGTCCAATTCAACAATATCGACATTTGTCAGTTGAAGTATGACTTAAAGACTTTTACATGACGATTTTAATGCGACATTTTATCTACGATATAATTTCTTAAAAGAAACTTCATAAAATCGACATGGACAAAAAGTGCTCACTTTAAGTATATGAAACTATAACTCTATTATATGAATAAGGATGAAAAATCTATTTGAGCATTTGACCATGACATATGTGATATTTAAATCTACATCAAACATCAAATGTCTCAAATTCACGCCTACTCATTGAAGCCAAATTACCGATATGAATTCTAGAGAATTATTATAGTGGACCCAACCCAATCAATTGACTTATACACTGGACCACGACAAATCGACAATGGTTTGTACCTGATTGATTTCACATGGAACCTAGTCGAATTTCCAATTTTCCAGCTATTATATAGAATGAAATGAAACATTTGTTAATTCCCAGATTGTAAGCCACCACCATGTTTTTTATATTAAACTATATAAATAAATTATATTTGAATTCTATTACGTTATGTTAGCACTGACTGGGAAAAGAACAACTTATATTTTTCAACTAGTAGGTTGCAGGGTGCTTGTTTGGCAAATTTCAAATTTTGTATTTTGAATTTTTGAATGAAAGGTGGTGTTTAATTTGTGGGTTTGGTTGGGGAAAACTTTCTAACGATTTCGCGTGATAACAACGACATCACTTGTTGTTTAGGTAAAAGTTCATTTCATAGACACTACAAACCAACCAATTCGTGACACGTACCGTTTTCTACTTCGTCAATTCATGCTTGATTATGACATCCTCATGGGCCACGGTGCGGCCCAATTAAATTAAATTCATTTTTTAGTTATTTGAAAAATATTTTTTAAGAGTTAGTGACAAAATTCACACCTTTACACAAGAAGAAGAAGAGTATTTTTGAATTTAAATATGTGTCTCGCATATTAAATGTCTCGACATATGCAATATGAGTTGTACTTACTATACAAATTAAATTGAGTGTTTTACTAATAGCACAATTTGCTCTTTAAATTTGAATACTTCTATTCTAAAATGGAGGTGGTTAAGAAAACTATATATATAACTTTTTTTTAAAGCAAAATATTATTTTATATTTTGGACAATTAATTAGGTTAGCAAAAAAAAAAAAAAGCGTGGAATTCTTAACTATAAAGTCTTCTTACACACAATGTTCAACAACCTTTACCATTGAAATTTAAATAAACTATTTTATTAAATATGTTAATATAAAGTATTGACTTTCCAGTTTTGTAAAAAGTTAGCAAATTCAATCAACAACATTTTGAGTACTAGTTTATAACTCTACATGTGAAATCTATTTTGGCATGTGTCAAATATTCTTATGTTTACGCGTTAATATTTTAATTTAGTGCATATTTAGATTAATAAAGTTACCATAATCACATTGTTTCAACAAAATTATAGTGGTAGTGTGATTTTACCAAATAAACCATCAAGCCAAAGATGCACTCATGATGCTAAAGTTCCCATTTGATAGCTAATTGCGATTGTGATAATGTGATGTGAATTAATTAAGCATCTTGGAAAGAAAACAAAAGACACAGCTAGATAAGCGAACACTAGTACAGTAAATGATTTATTTGTGGGGTTTTCTAAAAAGAAAATAATAAATTATTAAGGCCTTTTAAATTTAAAATTTGGTAATGTAGCAAACAAGCATCATCCTTCATGTGAATGAATGATTAACTGGCTAGTGCCACAGCAAACATAAGAATGGACAAAAACACAATGGCCCACGAATTCCTTTCCTAAGTAACCAGTATCTTTGCAACTATTCTGAAGATTATGTCAGTTTGCATTCTATTTGTTGGCGTACCATGCGCAAATTTATAGCATATTAACCACATCAATCATTTAGGTTTGTTTAAATAAACAACTAATTAGTAGTTTATAAGAATGTTTTTTTTATATCTCTCATGTTGTTAGAGGAACCAAGTCTTTGTAATTTAGGATTCGACCAACAGGTGTAAATATAGTTTTATAAAAAAAATTCCACTTAATATTTGAATTTGAGTTTATCGTGTAAATCTATAAATTATTTTTACGATAAAAATAAAAATAAAGTCAAATTATTTTTATAAAATATCTTAAAGAACTTAGAAAAACAGCGTTGTAACATTTCATAAATTATTTTCAAATAAGTGAATTCAAATATGAGATTAATAGCACACATAATATAGAGGTCCATAAAATATAAAATAATTAAAGGAACCAAAGAGAAAAGGAAATTAGCAATCATTTATAAAACAAAAAAAAAAATAGCAAATGAGTCAATTAGAAAAATTAATTTTGACATGAGATAAAATTTTAAAAATAAAATAAAAATCAGAGGCCTAATTGTATGGATCTAAATTCTAATAATGCACCATGGATGAATTATCAAGTGGTTTGAATGTTGTAGGAGAAGATGTCAAAGGTAGAACCTGAGAAGAACCTGAAGGAAACTGTGGTAGAAATTGTTGAACTTGTTGTTTGGTTTCTGTTTCTTTGTTCTCAACAATCCTAAGAAAAGACCCATCACTATAGCTCATAGCTTCTGTTACATTATTAGTAGAATTTTGAACCTCGTATTCTGAGACAGAACCAAGATTCTCTAAAAGTGCTTTTCTCCTAGATTCCTCCAACAATTTTCTATACAATTTCTCCTCTGCATCTCTTAAAAACTTGAACTTTGGTGGTGGTGAAGATCTAAACCTATTAAACTCTGATTCACCCGAAACTTCAAAAAGAGGATTAAACCCTTGATGTTTATAAGAATCAAGAGTGTCTAAATTAGAACACTTCAAAGGTGAAGAAACAAGAGGTGTAAACATAACATCACTCAAACTCTTTGTTCTTGACCCTTTTCTACTTCTTTCACCTTTTGATTTACCATCTTCAGATTCCAAATCTTCTTTTGTTTCTTCTGTGATTGTGAACAGAAATCTTGGTGGGCCAGGGAGATTATGCAGCCTCATTAATTCTAACTCCAAACTTTCTTCCCCTGAAGACTTCAAAAGCAAATCTTTTCCATCACAACCCAATTCTAAATCTTGTTCATGATTTGTGGTTTCTTGGTCTCTAATTACACTTGGATTAGTGTGATTATGCAAAGAACATTGTGTGTTCTTCCAACACCCAAAATAAAACACCTTTTTTGCATAATTACCTTCATCAATTTCAATATCTAAATTTGTTCTTCTCTTTTTCCACCATAAGAAATAGTAAAGTTGTGCAAACACACCTAGTATAAGACACCCAAATACAAGGCTTAAAATAATACATAATTTAACAGAAGACATTGTCTCTTTTTTTTTTGCTTGAGAATTTCAAATCTACATACTATCTAATACTATCAAAATATTAAATAAAAAAATATCAAATATCAAGAAAAATTAAGGCCCAAAATTTTCGGTGGTAATTGAAAGCTATAAAAAAAATACGGAATTATTTAGGATGAAAATAAAATAAAACCCGACAACAATATCTAAGTCCTAGGAGTTAGCTAAAATCTAAAACAAGAAGAGGAAAGAGATGGACCATGCAGCTTCGAGTGAAGAAGGGGTATATCACTTCCTTCCATATTTATTGAAACTCACGTTTCAAAGATATACTAGTACTTTTCTTAGACCCCCCCAAACACACGTCTAACTTAATGGAAAAAATTTCTTGAAAGGGGAAAGTTTTACCTTACAACTTTTTTTTTTTTTCAAGCTTAATGACTTATGAGTTGTGTCAATTGACAATTTATTTATCATGAATAACGCGGAAACCCAGAAGCTAGAGCCACAAAAATTAGATGTAGCTAAGGTTTATTAATGTAAACAAAGTATCACTATCTAAGGAACCGAAATTAAATATAATTTTTTTGAAAAGGGATAAGTTAAAAAGAGAGAGCTTTTGAGGTGTTGTGTGATAAGGAATACGTTTTAAGGAAAAGAAGGGTTGTGGGGTGTGGCAAATTTTTGGAAATTTTGGTTGGAGTGTAAACAAGTACAATTGGAGTTGGAGAGCAAGTCACATGGGTTGGTAAAGGTGTGTGTGTGTATGTCACTATTTGTCAACGAAGAGCCAAGATAAATAAACAAGAGTTATTCGCTTATTTTTTTATGTAAAGGTATATATTATTGAATCCCTTGATATTGGTTTATTGTTGAAATTAAATGTGAATTGTAAAAATTGTTTTGATATTTTTATATTAGTTTAATTGTCGCTTAAAAAGTTTTATACTATCAATACGTTATAATTATTCATGTCATGACTTTAAAATTACGACTTTAAAATAGATTACGATAAAAGTCAAACATTTTAATTATTTAATTATAATTGATTGACAATGTAAACATTCTTTTCACCAACTATATATATAAATAAAATATTTTTTTTAAGTAAATTATAATAGTTAGTAATTATTTTTGGGAAAGGGAAATTTGTTAACACTAAAATTGAACTCCGAACTCTTTTCATAAATTTTTTCTACATCCCAATTCTATTTTGGTATTATTTCGAATTGTATATTTTTCTTTTTGTCTTAAAAAAACGATAAATTTCAATATAATTAACTCACACAACAAAAACTTGTCAAACTCAAGATATGACATATGTCAATTGAGCTAGGACTTAAGGAATGAATTGTGTGTATTTATATAAAATACTAAGGATATATTGATATTGTATTATTAGAATAAAGATTATTATCGACATATATTTGTTGGGTATATTCTTTTTATGAAATATTCTTGTTGGGTATATTGTCTTAATTTGAGAGTGGGTTATCACATTTTAATTTGCTTAATCAGATTCTAATATCTACTAGCTATTACCATGAACAGAACTATTATGCGAAATTTGCTATCAATGCATCCCACAACAACTTAAGAAAATTAAGTAATTTTCTGCACAAATCTCTTTAAAAATAGCTACGAAAGGTCAAAGATAACATATAAAAGGGAAAGAAATCAAATCTATTTCTTTCTACTATACTATTTATATATGGTAAAAGTAGAAAGTATTGCTGTATTGTTTTTTACTTATTTTATAAATAAAAAAATACGTTTAATTTAGGCCAATCTATAAAAATCTATGGAATTGAAATTCATAGAGTCTATTTTTCTCTGTTTCATCTATTCGATTTATCTCCAAGAATCAATATATATTTATATACAATATATTAAGAATCTTTTACCCTTTAATATACTTAAATGTGATATTTGATGATATTAAAAAGACATATTGAAATAAAATAGTATAATTTATTGATCCGTAGATTCTCAATATTAATATGGATTTAATTTATAAAAAGAATTTACACTAATAATGTATTAAACTCAATATATTATCACATTAAATGGTAAAATAAAAAACAATGTATATTTTTTTATATCTTTCTCGAATAGAACATATTCTTTCAATATTAATTTGTTGCAACATGATAAAATTATTAATTCTTAATAATATTAATTAATAATAAATATTTATATACTATAATATTTAAAACTCAATGTCAAGATGGGGAGTGTATTTTTCAAATCGTACAACAATCAATGTCAATAAGTTTGAGGGGGAGACTTGTTCTGGTTTTAGGGTCAAACTTTGAAGTTAAATTTGAAATTTTTTAACTTTAGACATATAGCCCTTTCAACATGGCGTATGAAAACAGATTCTAACATAGGTGGAGTGAAAAACTCTTTTCCTTCACGAAGATAATTGAATTTCAAAGAAGATTTTCTCTTCTTAGGAACTGGTGGACATATCAAAGATGTTGGAATCCTTGTTCCTTCCCCTCTTGGTGTAGTTGAACACTCTTCCTCCATTTCACTAATTTCCTCTTCTTGTTCACTTTTCTCCAAAAGGATTGTATTTATTGGCTTCAATTGTGTTCTTAAATTGATGATGAGCTATTTTCTATTATTCTCTGAATTTTCCTACACTCCTTCCACTTTTGATGATTTCTCATGTAACCCCATATTTAAACTCCCAAAAAGTTTTAATTTTCTGTGAAGGGAATAAAAATGATGGCTTTTTCTACTTTAGAAAATTCAATTTGTAATTTTATAAAGTTTTTTTTGTAACACGTTTATGTTCCAAAAATTTTAAAATTGAGTTTTTCGAAAATGTGTGTTTTTAAAAAATTAAATTAAATTTTTCGAAATAGATTTATGTTTCTCAAGATTTAAATTTGAGTTTTAATTTTTGTTTAGAAAAAATCAAAAATAATTTTAGATAATTTATGAACTAAGAATATGATTCTGGAGTACGGGATAAGAAAATTTTATCCTATACCCCACATTTATACTCCTATCCCATAATTTATAAAAATTAATTTTATCTTGTTTTTTTTCAAAAAAATATAATTTTTTTACTCCACTAAATTCAATTTAGATTACTGAAAACTTAAGAACATAAATGTGTTTTAGAAAATTCAAACTTTGTGTAATGAAAAACTTTTTTTAAGTTTTTTTAATATATTTATGTTTCAAATAACTTTTTTAAAGTATAATATAATGTTTCATTAACATATGAAGTTAAGGAGCACTACTAAAGTGTAAAATCTATTCATCATAAGAGTTAGAGACCAACTATAGAAAACAAAAATTTAGGCAAAATGGACATACACAAATATTCATAACACTCCTCCCTTAGGTATCCATTATGGTTATGTCTAAAACCTTACAAGTAAAATCCCAACGAAAAAAAAAAAATCAAGTGAAGGAAAAAAAGTACAACATCCTTTATGAGAGAAATGCCTCCTTAAAAACCTTACTAGAAAAATTCAATGAGACAAAACCTTGGTGAAAGAAAAAAGAGTGCAGAGCATATTCATTTCTCCCCCCCAGCTAAATAATCATCTTTGAGACAATAATGACCAATCTTTAGTACCAACTGTTAAGACAAAATCTCAATTTAATGTTTTGATGAAAACAAACAAAAAGTTAATTAAGAATGTTAATTATGATTCTAAGTGTTTTGGTATTTAACTTGTGTATTTGAGTGTGTTAAACAAGATAGGTACCAAGTAAATCAAATCAAATATCATTAAAATCAATGTAAGCAAAAACAGCAAAGCAAAGATCAATCCTGCAAGAATTCTGCAAAACGAAGATTGATCCTCAGAATGAAAATTGATCAATGCTGACCAGACTTCTGCAATACGAAGATTGATCAATCCTGACCAGACTTCTGCAATACGAAGATTGATAAATTCTGACAAGACTTCCACAAAAAACGAAGATTGATCCACTGAATCAAGAAGGATCAATCTCGAGTTGAAGACTTCAAATCAAGAAGCTTTGTCAATCTGATATGTTTCTCAAGGATAAACTAAGAAAGGCCTAAAACATAATCAGCCCAAGTTTGAGGAATCAAAGACAAGCCCCATGAAGGATTACAAAGAAGCAAGATCATTCCTTATGTTGTACAGACACAAGTACAAGTACAGGCTGTAAAAGTACAGCTGCAACTATCAAATCAAAGCTGCATAACTGACTCAAAAGAGCACACAAGCAACCTCTGCAAAACAGTACTGGATCGAGTACTAAGTCAGAACATGCTTAAGTAATCTGAAGATCGATCCTGGACTGCAAGAACACTCCTGGATTCAATTTCTTCAATCTTGCTTTTTGTCTGCTTTAGTTCACCTACTGCCATATGACAGCTGGCCTCATTCCAACGGCTATGAGAGCTGTTCAAGCCTCCATTGGAGCTTATAAATGCAGCATCAAGATGAAGAACAAGACACAACTCAAAGTGCCAAGAAAAGCATCAATTTACATTCATAATCAAGCTTACTCAAGTTTCATTCTTTGGCTCGAAAATCCTTTTTCTCTTTGTGTTGTGGTGAAATCAGTAGCATTCAAATACTATATCCCAGAATCTATTTCTCAAACAAGAGTTGAGTAAATATTAAGATTCAAAACATCTTCATCACTATATTGTAATACAAAGCTAGTGTGTCATCATAGCTTGTAAAGTGTGTAGAAATCCTTTTATGATTAGAAGGTAATTTGTAAATTCCTTACTGAAATAGGCTAAGGAAAATCTGGAAATCCTTTCTAAGGTAGAAAGGTAGAAGTTGTGTAAAGATCAAGATTGATCTACGAAAGTTGTGTAACAACCAAGAACAATCTTGCCTTGAGCACTTAGTGGAAAATCTCACATTTGTGAGGACTGGACGTAGCCCAAGGTTGGGTGAACCAGGATACATGCTTGAGTGATCTCTCTATCTCTATCTCTATTTATTACATGCATTACAATCAGCTTTTATATTGATAAAATTGATATTGCTGTTTTTCACTAACCAAGATCGATCTTCGTTATAACCAAGATCAATCTTGAGTAAAACTTTCAGTTTTTTAACAGGAATTTTCAAAAGGGGCAATTATAATTCAAACCCCCTTCCTTATAATTGACATTTTTACTTCAATTGGCATCAGAGCCAGTCTCTAAGAATTAAAACACCCAAAAAGTGTTAGAGCAAAAGATTCAGGAAGATAATGTCAAAAGCTAAATACATTGCTGAAGGAGGGTCATCATACAGACCACCATACTTTGATGGATCAGATTATTACTTCTGGAAGAGAAAAATGAAATTGTTCCTAAAGTCACAAGATACTGGTATGTGGAGAATCATCACAGATGGAGACTTCATACCAAGAGTGGATCAAAACGACTCAACATCGGATGAAAAGAAAGAAGTTGAGTGGACAGCAGATGAGAAATCTAAGGTACTCCTAAAATCAAAAGCTCAATTATTTTTATCATGTGCTCTAAGCAGGGAAGAAAGTGAAAGAGTAGATGAATGTGATACGGCCAAAAAAGTATGGGACACATTGCAAACTCACCATGAGGGAACAAGCCATGTTAAGGAAACAAGAATTGACATTGGCGTTCGAAAGTTCGAATTGTTTGAAATGAATGAAGGAGAGACAATCGATGAAATGTACTCAAGATTCACAACTATAGTGAATGAAATGCGCTCCCTTGGAAAAGCCTATTCAATACAAGACAGGGTAAGAAAGATCATGAGATGTCTTCCAATCATGTGGAGACCAATGGTGACAGCTATAAGCCAAGCCAAGAATCTTGAAGTACTAGGCTTGGAAGAACTGATTGGAACATTACGAGCACATGAAGTGCTGCTACAAGAAGACAAACCAATCAAAAAGAGCAAAACAATAGCTTTGAAAGCATCTCAAGAAAGTCCGCCATTACAAACAAATGAGGACTCAGAAGAAATCGAACAAGAAGATGTTGATGAAGAAATAGTTCGTCTTACAAGAAAGATACAAAGAATGTTGACAAGAAGAGATCAGATCAAAAAATGATTTTCAAATAAAAAGGAAAACTTCAAAATAGAGGTAGATAAAAGTCAAATCACATGTTTTGGATGCAATAAACAAGGACATTATAAAACTGAATGTCCCTTGAACATAAGAGCATCAAAGAAGTTTCCCTTCAAGAAGAAATCAATGATGGCAACCTGGGATGATTCTGATGAATCAGATATGGAAGAACCAGAAGAAGCAAACCTGTGTTTAATGGCCAACAATGAAGATATTGAGGTAACAGATTCTGAACCATGTCTTGTATGCAAACAAATGGAAATCGAATTCGATAATTTGCTAAATGATTCAAACTTTCTCATTCAAAAATGTAGTTCCTTTAAAGAAAAATTTCATAAAGAAAAAGAAGAAAAAGAGAAAGTACAGGTTATGAATGATGAACTCAAGGAAATCATTCAAAACTTGAAAAAATCTCAATTCAAAAATTCTGAAACTCAAAGTTCTGAAAACCAGGATCAATCTTCATCTCAAACGAAGAACGATCTTCTCAAGGCTGAAATTGAAATTCTTAAAAATTATTTAATGAATTTCATTCAAGCTATTGAGACATTTCAGAAAATCATGAGATCTCAAGTGGGAATATTTGATAGAGCTGGTCTTGGTTTTGATAAAACTCAAAAAACGAAAATATATGAAAACCTTTTTGTTCCGGAAAGAAAAGAGGATAAATGCAAAACCAAATGCTCATATTGTAAGAAACTTGGACATTTGGAATTTGCTTGCTACTTTAAGAAAAGAAATGAAAAGGTTAAAAGCCAAAGGTTTTTTAAAAGCGAAAATCGTTCTGCAAATAAAGCTAAATCAGTTTTGAAAAATCTGCAAAACGAAGAACGATCTTCAGGTTGTTCTCAAAACGAAGAACGATCTTCAGGCTGTTCTCAAAACGAAGAACGTTCTGGAGCAAAAGCAGAACTTTCTCCAGAAAATCTGAAAAAAGGAGAAGGATCTGAAACTTCAAAATCAAGATTTAAATCCCTTAAAAACCAGATTTCGAAATCAATTCCAAGATCAACAATTAAATGCTCATATTGTCTCAAAATTGGTCATCATAAATCAACTTGCTATTTTGAAAAGAGATCAAGTTTTAAAAAATCTTCTAAAAGAAGATATACTAACCATCAAGGACCCAAACAAATATGGGTACCAAAGTCATTGCTAACTTATGATGTAGGTACATCATCCAACCATCAAAAAAGAACATTGATACATGGACAAGGCATGCTCAATACACATGAATGGAAAAGTATGGTGCCTCATCTCATTACAAAAATTCGGAGTGTCTATAATCTTTGAAAACATTAACAAATCAAAGGTATATGTATCATCTTATTTTTGCTTCCGTATATGCGCTCACTCTCTCTAGTTTTAAAAATGAAAAATGGATTTTTTTTTAGTAAGCATGATCTTGTTCACATTCATCTTATCTTACTTGTGTTTTGGAATTTTGAAGGATATCTATTTCAAAATATTCAGGGGGAGTTTTTTAGAAAATGTTATGTTTCTTAAAACTGGAGTATACTCATTATTTTCTATGTGTAGTATACATTTCCTTTGTATTCCCCAACCTTTTTGTGTTGACAAAGGGGGAGAATTATTTTAGATTTTATGCTGATTCAAAAATCTGAAGCATATTCTGAGGGGGAGCTTTTAAGCTCTCTAAATTAGAATCAAAATTAAAATCTAAATTAACATGTTTGTCATCATCAAAAAGGGGGAGATTGTTAAGACAAAATCTCAATTTAATGTTTTGATGAAAACAAACAAAAAGTTAATTAAGAATGTTAATTATGATTCTAAGTGTTTTGGTATTTAACTTGTGTATTTGAGTGTGTTAAACAAGATAGGTACCAAGTAAATCAAATCAAATATCATTAAAATCAATGTAAGCAAAAACAGCAAAGCAAAGATCAATCCTGCAAGAATTCTGCAAAACGAAGATTGATCCTCAGAATGAAAATTGATCAATGCTGACCAGACTTCTGCAATACGAAGATTGATCAATCCTGACCAGACTTCTGCAATACGAAGATTGATAAATTCTGACAAGACTTCCACAAAAAACGAAGATTGATCCACTGAATCAAGAAGGATCAATCTCGAGTTGAAGACTTCAAATCAAGAAGCTTTGTCAATCTGATATGTTTCTCAAGGATAAACTAAGAAAGGCCTAAAACATAATCAGCCCAAGTTTGAGGAATCAAAGACAAGCCCCATGAAGGATTACAAAGAAGCAAGATCATTCCTTATGTTGTACAGACACAAGTACAAGTACAGGCTGTAAAAGTACAGCTGCAACTATCAAATCAAAGCTGCATAACTGACTCAAAAGAGCACACAAGCAACCTCTGCAAAACAGTACTGGATCGAGTACTAAGTCAGAACATGCTTAAGTAATCTGAAGATCGATCCTGGACTGCAAGAACACTCCTGGATTCAATTTCTTCAATCTTGCTTTTTGTCTGCTTTAGTTCACCTACTGCCATATGACAGCTGGCCTCATTCCAACGGCTATGAGAGCTGTTCAAGCCTCCATTGGAGCTTATAAATGCAGCATCAAGATGAAGAACAAGACACAACTCAAAGTGCCAAGAAAAGCATCAATTTACATTCATAATCAAGCTTACTCAAGTTTCATTCTTTGGCTCGAAAATCCTTTTTCTCTTTGTGTTGTGGTGAAATCAGTAGCATTCAAATACTATATCCCAGAATCTATTTCTCAAACAAGAGTTGAGTAAATATTAAGATTCAAAACATCTTCATCACTATATTGTAATACAAAGCTAGTGTGTCATCATAGCTTGTAAAGTGTGTAGAAATCCTTTTATGATTAGAAGGTAATTTGTAAATTCCTTACTGAAATAGGCTAAGGAAAATCTGGAAATCCTTTCTAAGGTAGAAAGGTAGAAGTTGTGTAAAGATCAAGATTGATCTACGAAAGTTGTGTAACAACCAAGAACAATCTTGCCTTGAGCACTTAGTGGAAAATCTCACATTTGTGAGGACTGGACGTAGCCCAAGGTTGGGTGAACCAGGATACATGCTTGAGTGATCTCTCTATCTCTATCTCTATTTATTACATGCATTACAATCAGCTTTTATATTGATAAAATTGATATTGCTGTTTTTCACTAACCAAGATCGATCTTCGTTATAACCAAGATCAATCTTGAGTAAAACTTTCAGTTTTTTAACAGGAATTTTCAAAAGGGGCAATTATAATTCAAACCCCCTTCCTTATAATTGACATTTTTACTTCAATTGGCATCAGAGCCAGTCTCTAAGAATTAAAACACCCAAAAAGTGTTAGAGCAAAAGATTCAGGAAGATAATGTCAAAAGCTAAATACATTGCTGAAGGAGGGTCATCATACAGACCACCATACTTTGATGGATCAGATTATTACTTCTGGAAGAGAAAAATGAAATTGTTCCTAAAGTCACAAGATACTGGTATGTGGAGAATCATCACAGATGGAGACTTCATACCAAGAGTGGATCAAAACGACTCAACATCGGATGAAAAGAAAGAAGTTGAGTGGACAGCAGATGAGAAATCTAAGGTACTCCTAAAATCAAAAGCTCAATTATTTTTATCATGTGCTCTAAGCAGGGAAGAAAGTGAAAGAGTAGATGAATGTGATACGGCCAAAAAAGTATGGGACACATTGCAAACTCACCATGAGGGAACAAGCCATGTTAAGGAAACAAGAATTGACATTGGCGTTCGAAAGTTCGAATTGTTTGAAATGAATGAAGGAGAGACAATCGATGAAATGTACTCAAGATTCACAACTATAGTGAATGAAATGCGCTCCCTTGGAAAAGCCTATTCAATACAAGACAGGGTAAGAAAGATCATGAGATGTCTTCCAATCATGTGGAGACCAATGGTGACAGCTATAAGCCAAGCCAAGAATCTTGAAGTACTAGGCTTGGAAGAACTGATTGGAACATTACGAGCACATGAAGTGCTGCTACAAGAAGACAAACCAATCAAAAAGAGCAAAACAATAGCTTTGAAAGCATCTCAAGAAAGTCCGCCATTACAAACAAATGAGGACTCAGAAGAAATCGAACAAGAAGATGTTGATGAAGAAATAGTTCGTCTTACAAGAAAGATACAAAGAATGTTGACAAGAAGAGATCAGATCAAAAAATGATTTTCAAATAAAAAGGAAAACTTCAAAATAGAGGTAGATAAAAGTCAAATCACATGTTTTGGATGCAATAAACAAGGACATTATAAAACTGAATGTCCCTTGAACATAAGAGCATCAAAGAAGTTTCCCTTCAAGAAGAAATCAATGATGGCAACCTGGGATGATTCTGATGAATCAGATATGGAAGAACCAGAAGAAGCAAACCTGTGTTTAATGGCCAACAATGAAGATATTGAGGTAACAGATTCTGAACCATGTCTTGTATGCAAACAAATGGAAATCGAATTCGATAATTTGCTAAATGATTCAAACTTTCTCATTCAAAAATGTAGTTCCTTTAAAGAAAAATTTCATAAAGAAAAAGAAGAAAAAGAGAAAGTACAGGTTATGAATGATGAACTCAAGGAAATCATTCAAAACTTGAAAAAATCTCAATTCAAAAATTCTGAAACTCAAAGTTCTGAAAACCAGGATCAATCTTCATCTCAAACGAAGAACGATCTTCTCAAGGCTGAAATTGAAATTCTTAAAAATTATTTAATGAATTTCATTCAAGCTATTGAGACATTTCAGAAAATCATGAGATCTCAAGTGGGAATATTTGATAGAGCTGGTCTTGGTTTTGATAAAACTCAAAAAACGAAAATATATGAAAACCTTTTTGTTCCGGAAAGAAAAGAGGATAAATGCAAAACCAAATGCTCATATTGTAAGAAACTTGGACATTTGGAATTTGCTTGCTACTTTAAGAAAAGAAATGAAAAGGTTAAAAGCCAAAGGTTTTTTAAAAGCGAAAATCGTTCTGCAAATAAAGCTAAATCAGTTTTGAAAAATCTGCAAAACGAAGAACGATCTTCAGGTTGTTCTCAAAACGAAGAACGATCTTCAGGCTGTTCTCAAAACGAAGAACGTTCTGGAGCAAAAGCAGAACTTTCTCCAGAAAATCTGAAAAAAGGAGAAGGATCTGAAACTTCAAAATCAAGATTTAAATCCCTTAAAAACCAGATTTCGAAATCAATTCCAAGATCAACAATTAAATGCTCATATTGTCTCAAAATTGGTCATCATAAATCAACTTGCTATTTTGAAAAGAGATCAAGTTTTAAAAAATCTTCTAAAAGAAGATATACTAACCATCAAGGACCCAAACAAATATGGGTACCAAAGTCATTGCTAACTTATGATGTAGGTACATCATCCAACCATCAAAAAAGAACATTGATACATGGACAAGGCATGCTCAATACACATGAATGGAAAAGTATGGTGCCTCATCTCATTACAAAAATTTGGAGTGTCTATAATCTTTGAAAACATTAACAAATCAAAGGTATATGTATCATCTTATTTTTGCTTTCGTATATGCGCTCACTCTCTCTAGTTTTAAAAATGAAAAATGGATTTTTTTAGTAAGCATGATCTTGTTCACATTCATCTTATCTTACTTGTGTTTTGGAATTTTGAAGGATATCTATTTCAAAATATTCAGGGGGAGTTTTTTAGAAAATGTTATGTTTCTTAAAACTGGAGTATACTCATTATTTTCTATGTGTAGTATACATTTCCTTTGTATTCCCCAACCTTTTTGTGTTGACAAAGGGGGAGAATTATTTTAGATTTTATGCTGATTCAAAAATCTGAAGCATATTCTGAGGGGGAGCTTTTAAGCTCTCTAAATTAGAATCAAAATTAAAATCTAAATTAACATGTTTGTCATCATCAAAAAGGGGGAGATTGTTAAGACAAAATCTCAATTTAATGTTTTGATGAAAACAAACAAAAAGTTAATTAAGAATGTTAATTATGATTCTAAGTGTTTTGGTATTTAACTTGTGTATTTGAGTGTGTTAAACAAGATAGGTACCAAGTAAATCAAATCAAATATCATTAAAATCAATGTAAGCAAAAACAGCAAAGCAAAGATCAATCCTGCAAGAATTCTGCAAAACGAAGATTGATCCTCAGAATGAAAATTGATCAATGCTGACCAGACTTCTGCAATACGAAGATTGATCAATCCTGACCAGACTTCTGCAATACGAAGATTGATAAATTCTGACAAGACTTCCACAAAAAACGAAGATTGATCCACTGAATCAAGAAGGATCAATCTCGAGTTGAAGACTTCAAATCAAGAAGCTTTGTCAATCTGATATGTTTCTCAAGGATAAACTAAGAAAGGCCTAAAACATAATCAGCCCAAGTTTGAGGAATCAAAGACAAGCCCCATGAAGGATTACAAAGAAGCAAGATCATTCCTTATGTTGTACAGACACAAGTACAAGTACAGGCTGTAAAAGTACAGCTGCAACTATCAAATCAAAGCTGCATAACTGACTCAAAAGAGCACACAAGCAACCTCTGCAAAACAGTACTGGATCGAGTACTAAGTCAGAACATGCTTAAGTAATCTGAAGATCGATCCTGGACTGCAAGAACACTCCTGGATTCAATTTCTTCAATCTTGCTTTTTGTCTGCTTTAGTTCACCTACTGCCATATGACAGCTGGCCTCATTCCAACGGCTATGAGAGCTGTTCAAGCCTCCATTGGAGCTTATAAATGCAGCATCAAGATGAAGAACAAGACACAACTCAAAGTGTCAAGAAAAACATCAATTTACATTCATAATCAAGCTTACTCAAGTTTCATTCTTTGGCTCGAAAATCCTTTTTCTCTTTGTGTTGTGGTGAAATCAGTAGCATTCAAATACTATATCCCAGAATCTATTTCTCAAACAAGAGTTGAGTAAATATTAAGATTCAAAACATCTTCATCACTATATTGTAATACAAAGCTAGTGTGTCATCATAGCTTGTAAAGTGTGTAGAAATCCTTTTATGATTAGAAGGTAATTTGTAAATTCCTTACTGAAATAGGCTAAGGAAAATCTGGAAATCCTTTCTAAGGTAGAAAGGTAGAAGCTGTGTAAAGATCAAGATTGATCTACGAAAGTTGTGTAACAACCAAGAACAATCTTGCCTTGAGCACTTAGTGGAAAATCTCACATTTGTGAGGACTGGACGTAGCCCAAGGTTGGGTGAACTAGGATACATGCTTGAGTGATCTCTCTATCTCTATCTCTATTTATTACATGCATTACAATCAGCTTTTATATTGATAAAATTGATATTGCTGTTTTTCACTAACCAAGATCGATCTTCGTTATAACCAAGATCAATCTTGAGTAAAACTTTCAGTTTTTTAATAGGAATTTTCAAAAGGGGCAATTATAATTCAAACCCCCCTTCCTTATAATTGACATTTTTACTTCACCAACAACTCAAAAAGTTTTACTTGGGAGTGACTTTGTAAAAGGTATGCAAAATTATTACATTAATGCATTTATTGAATATTTGAATTATCTTTTTTCTAAAGATTGTGAGAGAAATTCACATAGTACTATCTTCATAAAAGATTGATGTTTTCATTCTTTCAGAAGACAAATCACAGGTCTTGTGCATATGTTGAACCATAAACTTTAATCAAGTATATTATCGACTTGCTTCTATAATGCTAAAATTTTATCACGAGAATTAGAAAAGTAATCTGCGCATATAAGGTAACAAAGTAAATGTTCGATTATGAATTGACAACAAATAATATACTAGAACATGAATAGTTAGTAAGGTACATTAGTGCCCTCAATTAAACTAAGATATGGTACTTCATGACCAATTAGTTCTTCATAATTTTCTCAAGCTCTTAAAAGAAATTTGTTCACAATTGACAACCTTACAATAATAAATTTGTACAACTGATTTGATTTGTCCATATAAGACCATTTTAGAGTCCTTGCATTTTAGAGTCCATGTGAAATAAAGTTCATAATTCACAAAAATATTCTTCAAATACTTATTTTGTAATCTCAAACAAATCTTTATCTTTGCTTGATATTTCATCTCAAACTATTTCAAATGATATCATTTTCATATTCCACAATTAGAAAATATTTGCACAAGAATATTACACAATGTGCATCTAAATTATTTGAGCACATATAGAGACTTATTCATTTTGATTAAGTCATATTTTTAATAGTTTGAATTATATGTCTTATGAAAATTAAATCATTTAGAAAGTTTCATATAATCATCTCTATCAAGTGAACCACACAAATTCGAACACAACTTTCATATAAATTGAGTCTTTTATGGCTACTAAACTTAATCAAGTATGAAAAAGTTATTGAATTAACTTCAAAAGAACATGTATGTTCAAAATCAATGATAGACATTTACCAATACACTTGAATATTTGTATTTCATTATTCTCATTTTTTTTTTAAATCATTCATAACTAATTAGTTTCACATCTTCAGATGGGAAGACTTTAAGTCCAAAAATCTATTGGTTTACAAAACGAACTTAATTCCACTTCTATTGTTTTTCCCAACTTCTCTTTGTCTATTAAATTTTATAGACTTTAATTAATGATCCTCATAATCATTTATCACATATAGCGCTAAACTATAATTAAAAATATTGTTAACATTGACTTTCTTTCAATTCAATTATATTCGATGCATGACATATTTTATTGAGATCTCTATATTTTCACAAATTTCAAATACCTGATCAGTTGGTATGTAATTGAAAATCAATTTTATCAAACTACTCTTTTGAAATATCCATATCCTCATTTGTGCCACATTGCTTTTTAGCTCAATTCCTTTTTTGAGAATTTTTATTTTTTGAGCCAACAAATATATCACACTTTATGCATGGATGAGACTCATTTATAATGATATATTGTCCAACAATGACTTAAATTTTGATTGGGGCATTTGCAACTGATAATTTGTTTTTCTAAACTTTTCAAGTGAGTTGTCTTTTGAACTTCTGATTAACACTAGTTCGTATGAGGATCAAGATGATATAATAATATATTTCAATAATAACTTTTAGCTGTATATTCTCTCCCATAATATTGAGAATATTAATTCATCAAATGATAGTCAACAACTTATTGTAAACAAATATTCAATTTATCGACTCAATATACTCTATTATAAATTGAGATTTCATATCCAATATGTATTCTCAATCTTCTTTTACGACTCATCTTAGTGCATTTTATTGGAGCAATTGGAATATACACAACACATCTAAAAAATATGGAGAATATTAGGTTAGCAACCCAAAATTGATTGTAAATTAAGGGGATGACTATAGTAACATGTTGGCTTGATGCAAATTAATATCTCAACATATATGATTGGATGTTCCCAAAGTAGAATATAGAAGTTATGATTTCATAAGTATTGGTCACACAATTAACTTTAGACATCTAAAGAATTGATCTTCAAGTCTATTTTTGTGTTAAGCATATGATACATGATGTTCAATATCAAATCCAATACATTCACTACTGTCCAAATTCTTTCTAGATATCTATGAAAATTGATTCATAATCAAATTATTTAACACAAAAATCTCACAAACTTTTGGACGTGAGTTGATAACAAACATACACGACAATATTTAGTTTATGATCGGTGTATTAATTCAAAATTACAACCTTATATACATTTTTAGAAATGTGAGAGACTCATTCTCTCAAAATGTCAACTTCCTATAGGAACAAATAAAACACAAAAATTATTTGATCAAAGAATCTTTTGCCTCTTCAATACATATTGACATAAAAATTTAACTATTTTTTGCATCGTAATAAATACAGGATGACCTAACCGGTCTTGCCAACAACAAACTGTAATATGATTAGTAAATTTCAGGTTTACAATAATATATTTTCAAACGTTCTGATCCTTTTGAATAAATAATAAATAATCATCTCTTTTAAAATATTGAATTTCAAATAAAACATTATATAGAGATTCGAAAGACTTGATTTACAATTTATATTAATATATGTATATATCAAAGACGATCGTTTTCTTATAAACAAATGAGAACACAATACTTCCTTCAACTAATAAAACTCAATAAATCATATTTACATATTTTGTTTAAATAGCTATAAATTAAATCAAAATAATAAAATACACTTGTATATAAACCATATGACATATTTTTCTTCTTAAGAAGTTGCACAAAAGAATATACACTTCATATATATATATATATATATATAACTTGATTTAATATCACATGTACTTTTTTTATTTGTTTGACCATATAACATGTGAGTTCATTGTTAGGTAGTTCATCCACATTAAAATATTGAGGTAACATAAAAAGGAAAAGTTAGAACATAAATTTAGTTATTTCGATATTTACCATTTTATTAATCCTTTTATGTTTGCTTCTCATGAAATGACATATTTAAATTACACATCTCCTTAATGTAAATTACTTATGATGTCATTATAGAAAAGACCATACTATAAATCATACTAAATGAGATTTTATCACATTCACCTATAATTCATCAATAATACTACATCACTGGTAATTTTATCACATTCACTTATAATTCATCAACACCATATCAATAGTAATATCTAGCACACCAATTATCATCACCAAAAGCTTGGTTATCTCATCTATCATGTGATGTTTCATATTTTTGTTCAACAATTTCTCTTTTGTTCAATGACAATTTATGATCAATCTCTCAAAATAATTTTGAAAGTCTTTCTCAATTTTGCTAATTCATGAGCATATTTGAGTGACATAAAAATATATGCATTTTCTCTTATTTAATTTCTTTTAAATTAGCACTAAGATCAAACATATCTTATATATTTCAATCATGGTCTAAATGTGTAGTTCCTCAATAACTCAAACCCAAATCTTTATAAACGATGACCACTGAAAATAACACATTTTGCAATCGTATAAGGACATTTGACATTAAACTATTAGTTCTTCAAGAACTAGTCCAAAATTCTAGACAATAACCAAGAAAGACATATTTTGAGCAATCCTATAGGGATGTTTGAATATTAGTTCTTCAGAAATTAGATTTAATGATCTTCATCAACAATTGTCAAAAATAATTTATTCTTTGAGCAATCCTTCAGCGATACTTTAATTTTTATTTTTTATAGTTCTTCAAGAACTATATCACATATGACATTCATAAATAATGATCAAGAAAGATAATTATTTGAGCAATCATTCATATATGCTTTTAATGTTAAATTCTTTCCAAGTTTAACAAGAATAAACAAAGAAAAGTATGACAACTATACAAGATAAGATTTCTCAATAAAATTTATATGTAAAATAAAAGAATGACATGAAATAGAAGGAATAAAACTTTTAAGGAAAAAAAAATCACTAGAAGAAGTAAATAATAACAAGAAGAAATATTATTGAAATAGAACCTCCAAATTGATTATGTTATCACTCATATAGTAGAGAATCGTGTTGAATACGTGTTATGAAATTAAATAAAAGAATAGCAAAATATAGAAGAGAAGAGAAAGAGAAAACAATATAATATTCGTATTGTATTTTTTAAGATGTGCACTTTACAATTGCATATGACTTCTATATATAGATTACACATCATATAACTTACGAGGACTTTAAGAGTTTAATATAATGTAATGTGACATTAACATATGAAATTAAAGAACACTGCCAAATTATAAAAGTCATTTAATCGTCAAAATTATAGATCAACTATAAAATATGAAAGTTTTAAAAAATAAACATACACACATATTCATAACATAAACAATCTATTTTTCTATTTATAATTTAGTAGCTTTATAATATCATAATTGTCATTAAAACTTAACTGATAAAATATGAATATTATATCATAATACGCGTGAATTTCTGAAAATAATTATAGAAACTCATAAAACAAATAAATGTGATAGTTGAAGGTTAATGGGTTCATGATATCCTGCCAGTAGCCACCCCATTGCAAAAGAAAGTGAAGTGGGCTATTATTATGTGTATGCCTCTAAGCAAAGCAAAAGAAAGATGGTCCACAGATGACGCATAAATGTCTTGGATGGCAAGAAAAGCATAAAGCAATCTTACGTGGCATAATTTGGGTGGACAAAGGAGCACCAGAAACAAAAGCAGGATAGCAGAGAATCAGACCTCACATTCGTATCCCCGGACACACAAGACATAACACACAGCTCATAACAGAACAGAACAGAACTCAAAGACACGCATAGCGTTATAGGGTTGTGAACCACTTTTTCTCTCCACTTCTTTTGCGTATCTGTCTCTTACGTTACATTACATGACTTCATTCATCTAGGAACTAGTTATCTACTCCCCCATTTCAACCGTAACTCTCGTAACCGCTTCAGACAATTACTCTATCAATACTTGTGATCCATTATTTGTAAAATAGCTTACACTCATTTATCTCATAGAAAATTTAATTTTATGAATAAAAATTATTGTATTTAATATAAAATTTGAATTGATTATATTAATTTTTATTGATTTCACTTTTTTTTATATAAAATCGAAGGTTGTATTAAGAAAAATATAAATTAAAAAGTATTTAATTTATAATATTATTAATATAAAAGAGTTTTTGTCATGCAAATCAATTATAATGGTTGGATAATCTGAAATGTTGGACTTTGTATTTTCTAAAATGATAGACGTGATTAATTGTAGTGTATTGATAATATAAAATTATTAAATTGTCAATATAGAAAAAAATAAACTCAATTAATAAAAGAATTGAAATGTTAACAAATGTCATTAGAGTATT
>JBBPBP010000002.1:49798016-49821657 GCA_037974735.1 Cicer chorassanicum | reverse complement strand
TCCTATACTATATGGATTTAAATCCATAATAATTGAGTTTTTAAGTTTTACTTTAATTGAAAAATTCAATAGAGTCAAACTTGATATTATGATTTGAATTCAAAAAATACATGCGTGAATTTCTTATAATAATTATATTATTTAATTTATAAACAAAAAATAATAATAATTATGTAATACTCATATTCTCTGCATTTAATGTATATTAATTTTATAGTAAAGTTGATTAGAAAAAAAAAACTAAATCATAGGAACAAATCCATAATTACAATAATAATATTATCAATAATTACTCTAAAATAAAATATAAATAATTTAAAAGTTGATTTATTTAATGAATACATAATTCTTTGAATATAAGATATTTTGTTATATTTGATTTCCGATGAAGTATCGCAATACAAATAATCAAAGAGTGGGGATTTAGGAGTTCTCTTTCTGGTTTGTTGTTTGTTCACAATCTCACAACAAGCCCTCTCTCCTCTCAATACTCCCTTTTTTCATGGCCTCCCAAGCAAGCCTCCTCCTTCAAAAGCAGCTCAAAGGTATTCTTATTCTCCTTTCTTTTCATCGCTTCTTTTGATTTCATCATAGGTTTTTGTCGCGTCAATTTTCCGCAGTGTTCTTATTAACCTTACTTTCATCGCAGATCTTTGTAAACACCCCGTTGATGGATTTTCCGCTGGTTTGGTCGATGAAACCAACATTTTTGAATGGAGTGTAACCATAATTGGACCACCCGATACTCTTTAGTAAGCTCTTTTATATAAGTAAATTAATACCCTTTTTTTTAATTTTATTTTGCACCAATTAATATGATTTCCAATTATGCAATGATGATTTCATTGATTTTCTGTTTTGGGGTTTTGGATTTCCCCTTATAGATCGTTTTTTTTTATTACACTTATTGAAGGGTATTTGTTTAATTTAAAGTTTGCTTCGATTAGCTCGGTTTTTGTGATTGCTAGTAATCTGTTTATGATTTTTTGTGTTGACAAGATTGTTTCACTAGGATTGAATGGAATATCAAGTAAAAGAACTGATAATGATGGAGAGTGATATAGATATTTGAAGACTTGATAAAAAGAATACAGATTATACTTCTTTTCAATGCAGCTTCTTTGTTGCAAAAGATTGTAATTTGATGGTTTATTCATTATGCTGTTTATTCTTCTTTGTTGGTTTCATTTGATTGCACTGGATTTTCTTTAGTTGTAGGCTTTGGTTTTTGTTCTTGTTTTAAATAATGCTCCTAATTGTTAATTTACTTCCTCTTATTGGATTGGTTTTAGAGTTTTGTGATCTTAATATGCTCCTAATCATCAATTTACTTCCTCTTATATGTTTGTTGATTCTATAAAATTGTTGTAGTGAGGGGGGATTTTTCAATGCCATTATGAGCTTTCCGTCAAACTACCCAAACAGTCCACCATCGGTGAAATTCACCTCAGATATATGGCATCCCAATGGTTGGTTTTTTTTCTCATTGTGATCTTGCTTTGGTTAAGACATGAAGTTAAATGACGTTGTTTGTATTTGCAGTATATCCTGATGGACGTGTTTGCATATCGATTCTTCATCCTCCTGGTGACGATCCAAATGGTTACGAGCTTGCAAGTGAGCGCTGGACACCTGTTCATACAGTACGTGAAAGCATAAATCCATTAACTCAATTCCTTTATTTCAATAATGAGAATTTTACGCTTCATTATTCAATTGGCTATTCTAACTCAATGTGCCGACTAAATCAACTTAGTAATAGAAATTCAGATTAGAAGTGTCTAGTATCCCTTCAGCATGACTTTTTTTGGTAATCACGTTAAAAGTGTATGATACATGCTTGAAGCCAATCGTTGAATATAATTGTTTACTAATAGGGGTGGAAATTGCCTAGAGTGGATCAAGCTTTCTATGGCATGAGCTTGATATGTTTACCTTCTATACTCTTGTTGTTTTAGACCTGGCTTGCCTTTTTAAAAGCCCGACTCTACTTGAAACTTGAAAGCCTCATCAAAAACCTATTTTGTATTATGCACTTAAAATAACCATAAAGTTATCATTAAATGAACTTATAAGCTCAACTTTATATGTAAAGATAACATGCCTAAAATTTTAAATAGGTGTATATGGTTTGAAGTTACAACATGTAGTTAAAATCGAATATGGTATTCACTTTTACTTAATTAGGTTGATATGTTGGGTCTAAAAGGTCATTTGGATGGTCTATGTTTGGCTTTTTGCCTAACTAGATTTAAAAACAAAAAATCCTAGCCTAGTTTATTTTGTAAGTAAGTTTGGTATGACTTTGACCTGATATAGGTCAAAGGAGAGCCATAAATTAATCAGTAAGTTGAAGGAGGAGCTAGCTTTTCAACTTCATTTATCCAATAGAGAACTAAGTTGCTTGAAAGCCAACACATATATAACACCGTAAAGCTAATTTAACTCTTAAGTGTTAATAATTTCAAGGTTGGTTTAGCATTAATAACAACTTTGCTGAATGTACTTTAGAAATGGTATGCCATTTCTTGTCCACCATAAGTGATTTGACATGCTTTCTACTTGTAAATCTTTTAGAACATGTTTATTAGTGTATGAATAAATATTTTGTATGCTGTCTTGCAGGTGGAGAGTATAGTGTTGAGTATCATATCAATGCTTTCTAGTCCTAATGATGAATCTCCGGCAAATGTTGAAGCTGCGGTAAGTTTGACCATTTTTCTTATTTACATGATTTTGTCATTGCAATCTCCACCACACTTCTCTCTCTATTCAATTTTCATTTTAGACAAATAAAGGCAAACTGATATTGAATTTGAGAATTGTGCAAAGTCTTAGTTTTATCAATGTTGTTATGTTACATACTTTATCTACTAGTAAAACAAACTCGTGTCTTTGTACTGCTTTAATGCTACATATTCTCCAATTATTTCTGTAGATATTTCCTTGAGGTTGAGTATTTAATAGAGTTAAGTCCTGATGTACACTGATAATAACTACAGCGTGTAAGGGGTGAGATGTGGGATTGCATATTATACAAGCATGTATAGTATAATACTTCTCTAATAGTTGAGTAGATAACAAAGTGAGATAATTTCTATCTTTAGTAAGGATGAATTTTATGAGTGATTAAATACAACTGAAAGAATAATATCAATATTGTAGTTTAGGCATTGCTCAAGTTACTTTAGGTTTAAATGACACAATTTTTGTAATTAGAGTTATGAAACACAAAAAAAAGAGAATTTTTTTCGCTTAGCATGTTGACAGTCTTGGCAATGGGGCTAGTAGGAGCAGGGTTTTCTTAACCCAACCCTGCCCCCCACCCTTGACCCTTCGTGAAAATTCTCAACACTCCTGCCCACCTCGCAAGTTCGAGGATGAACATTCAACCTAGTCCCACAAGAATATTAAAACCATACCCTGCTCACCCTAACCCACATCATGAATACTTCGAATAATTTTTTGTAAGAATATTTTAAAGATTTTTATACAACAATCAACCATAATCTTATACCTAGCCTATCATCATAGTTTAATTGATATGTCTAAAATGTGTGTTAAACTAGTAAAGAGGGCATGATACCGATATGTGTAATGTCAGATAAAAAGGTCACTACGAGCTGACTAAATGATCATGAAGACATGAATAAAGATACATTTCTTTTGCCAATTTTTTATAGCTTTCTTAAATTTCCATTTTTGTTGTGAGAATTTTCCTTTCTGTTTTTAGATTCCTTTCGGTCAGCCATGTGTCTGAGATGCCTACACTTGACAAGGGATGTGTAGTATTATGAGGATAACATATTCTTCTGTAATGTTAATATATGTATCATTTGCTCGAGTACTGGAGGATTTAACATATTATCCTGTATTTTTATTATTCTGGGAAACTCTCTATCCTAGAAATACACATTGATGTTGCTCATATCTTTATTGATGTGTTGTAAAGTGCTTCATTCTTTCGATGTTTTTCTTATACCTGCGGGTTTTTAATATTGCAGAAGGAGTGGAGAGATAGGAGAGACGATTTCAAGAAAAAGGTTAGCCGTTGTGTGCGGAAGTCACAGGAAATGTTGTGATTTGCAGCCGGCTCCTCATATCTTGCTTTTGTGAAGTGAAGGACATACAACTTAATGTAAGGATTGGTTCGCCTGCTACTGTTGATCTGTGTAGACTGTGACTGGAAGTTGACAGCATGCTTCTTTTCTTCAGTTGCGCGTTGTTGTTTCTTCTCTACATGGTTCATTTGTTACAACTTTGAAAAAACAAACTGTATTCTAAGTATTTTGGCTAGTGTTTTGGGGACTAGTATATTGGAAATTTAGTTTGTTCATTTGCATGACCTTTGTGAAAATTTGAAATTAGGCTCCAAATTTTGCCTTTTTCTTATATAATACAGTGATATGAATGTGCATTCTGAATTTTCAATTTGCCTAATTTACATGTATAATTGTTGTTTTCACGGGCGTGTTAAACAAGTTTATCTTTTGTACGGGAATGAATCTTCTCAGTTCTTTTTTCTTGGTGTTTCCTCATGTTTCATTTTCAATGTTTCATTTTTCTCTTATTTTTCTCTCATTTTCAATGAAATCGTGTCACATGAGAGGATTTAAAACATCACTTATTGTTCAAATCTTTATCGTATCTATTAAATTGTAGTAAAATATTTGTGTAAATAATGATAAATGAATTAAATGAGGTTGATCTAGTAGAAATATGTTAGATGATATACATGAATATTTTTGTGTGAAATGGTTACGGTTCAATCCCTTGTGAAAAAAAATAATGTTTGGAAAAAAGCTTTATTTTTATTTTTCATTGTTATGCTGATTTAAAATAGAATTGTCTATTGTAGGATGTGTTTCATAACAAAGAAAAACTATTGGATTATAATTTGTAATAAATATAACTTGATAAAAGGCCAGTGAACAGGATTTCTACTAGAAGGAGGATACATTTCATAAAAAAGATAAAGTATTGCACTGTAATGTGTAAGAAATATAATAACGGATTAAAATGTCAATGATCCATACAGCCAATACTTCCAGTTTGGTTGATGCATATGTTGGACCATTCTCTACCATAACATAACATGTTTACACATTTTAACGTAGTAAGTATGATTTAGATTTACACATCAGTAAATTTAAGTAAAATCAATCTTCCGCATATGTTGATTTTTTTTCTCTTCTTCTTTGGGTCAAGATGTTGAGCTTGTTTATACCTGGGCCCGACCCTGCTGAATAGTAGCAATTATTTTGGGCCATAACGACTAGTTTGGGTTTGAAGCCCGAAAGATTGTCTGTGGAACTAAGTACTTAACCTTATTTTGGGAGATTCGGGCATTTGAACCTTAGGAGTAAATTACTACTAAATAAATATTTATTTGTCCGCTCACCAAAGATTGTTTGTGGAACTTTATAGTCACTCTTATTATAATCGTCAACAACTAGCACCGATGCATTTTGAGGCAACCGTACGTGGACTGAGTAGAGACATTCATGTTGTAGTGTTGATGATTTGTCTTCCTCGATATTTTAAACAATAAACATATAAATTTCACGTGTTATTCATGACAATGAGTGATTTTTGCTTTTGAAAATAATTTTAATATTATTTTAAAATATATTTCTTGATTTTTCTATGTTAAAACTTGATTGATGAATTATTTTAATGCCAGTAACTGTAAGTCCATGACTCAACTATCCTAAACTTTGATTAAAAAAATGTAGATGAATGGTTCGCATTAACAAACTAACTATTTCACTTGATAAGTGCACTATTGTTCCCCACTTGACCCTTCCTTGCTATCAAGGGAAACATATTAACAATTCTTGAAAGGAAATTATGTTAAGTGGAGATCTAGGAAGATCCCACTTTTAATCTAATCGTGAATGGCAGCAGAATTCTTTTATTTCAATGTATCCTTCTGAGTCTCACGTTGAACCCAATGCCACTAACAACTAGCACGAGCACACACCAATTAAGACTTATGATTTTTTTACTAATATTGCGAATACGACTTAATTTGGTAAGGCGTTATTATATACGCAGATATACGTTTTTCTTTTATTCAAAACATACATTTTTTACAAAGACAAGTTGGAATTCGGGTACAGTGAAATGAGTTAGATTCCTATAATATAATAAACTCACGTGTGAATCTTCTTCAAAAAATATCTACGTCGACGCGTCTCAAATAATATTATCTTCGGTAGAAAGAATTTATAAGAAAAAAAAAACATGTTTAATGATATAAGAATGAGACTAATCTCTTATGTCTATATTTAAGTGTAACAGATGTCTCAAATAAGATTATCTCTAGTAAAAGAATCTATAAAATTAGATGATTAAATTAAAATGTTTATAATATAAGGATTAAATAACTAAATTGTAAATATGAGAAAATTAAGTCTAGCTGTCATTTTCTCTCTACATTGGTTTTGTCTTCATCTTCTTCATCATAGAAGATGTGTGATTTAGGTCCATTTTTTGGTCCGAAATCACTCATCTAGATTGTTTTTCCTCTATCCTTTTAACTAAATAAGTTATTTTTACATAATTTTTTTCTCCATGTTTTTCCTGTTATCTCGCCAACTAAGTGCGACGTTAGATTATTCAGATTTACTTTGATTAAGTGCAGATAGATTCAATCAATTATTTCAGTGTCATGAACATTATAGATCTGATGACACGTGTATTCCGATCACTTTAATTTTGTCAAATTTGTAGACATTTTGTCGTTTTATGCTATTAACCTAAGTGTTGTAGGTTTGTTCATAGATTTATCATTTTCGATTTTAACGAATTTGTATGTGTTGTTCTCGATCGATATACTCTTTTAATTTGAATGAATAAGTATTATTTGTCACATAAAAAAAACTAAACCATAAATATAAAATGGTAAAAATAAAAATTGAATTTACAATAAAAAAAAGTTGCCCCTTGAACCAAATGAATTGCTCGTTTAGTTTTTATTGTAACTAGAGACAAGAATGGATTGTAAGCATCTAACCACTTATCTCTAGAATTGATTCTAATTTAAAATTAGAATTTATAGTTTTTGCTTATAGAATTTATTTTTATTTTTAAATATTTTATATCAACTCACTTTTATATAAATATTTTTAAATATAAATCACTTTACAGTTTTTTCATTAACACGCTTTAAACCATAATCAATTTTATAAAATTATTTTCTATAAAATTAATTTTATTACCTTATATTTAAATACACATGCACTAAATATTCGCTAGCATGTGGGATAGAAGGAAAATATTTACCTCATTATGAACACTAAAAGCTTAGAAGATGTTGATTTCATCAACTTTTCTTCATTATAGTAATTCAACTGCATTCAAAACTTAATGAAACATAATTTGAGGTCCCTTTATAATAAAACCTTTAAACAAGTTACTTCATAAGAAAGACTACCATTCACATAACAAGGATACAAAATTCAATGAGCCGAAAAAAATGCAAGCTCTGGCATTTTTTTCTTTTTGGTACAAAAAAATATGTGTGCAAGCTCTAACTTTAACACTCTCAAAATTTAATCTCTCCATCTTGTAATTTAAAAAACCATAATTAACTTAGTTGCATACTTTTTCAAAATCAACATTTAAAATAAGACAACATTTTAGTAACTTTCTAGCCATACCAATCACCTCATTAACTAAAACATCATAAAGAACTTTCCTTTTTGAAAGCTATAAATGCATTTTTTTTGTAACAAAAGCTATAAATTAATGCATTTTGATAGGGAGAAATGGCAGCACCTATGTATATAACACCGATTTTAATCTAGGTGGCAAGTACTACGTAGAAGAGTTAGGATTAAGAGAAATGGATCATTTCACACTAGATGTCAAATTTTAATTAAGTTTGACAATGTTGGATAATTTTTACAGACAACCTATTATATATTTTTTTTTTCATGCATACTAGTATATTTTAAGAAATAAATACTAGTACAATATTATGGTATTTTGAGTGTAAAACGTGTTTACACCTATGAAACATAATTATTAAACTCAAAGCATTAATTAATATTTAAAAATTAAAAACATTCAATTGTCCTTCTTCAATTAATTAGGAATAGTTTGACTCAAAAAAGAATCCAACATTTATAGTGCATTATATATGGTCCTACGTATACATCACTTCCATTATCGATATTTTTAATCAACAAAAAACAAAATATTATTAAGATCCTCAAAGGAAGGAGTACCAAGAAGAAGTACTCCGACCTAATTAATACGTCACATCAAATCCACTACCATATAAATTAAATAAATAAGAAATTCATAAATTGAAATTAATTACCACTTATCACATTCTCTCCTTCTTATATATTCCATTATAAAACCAAAGAGCATGCAAGAGTACTCAACACCACAAATTAATCACACACAAAAATGGAGAGAAAACCATTAAACTTGATTATGAATTGGTTCAACATTCCACCATTGTGGTTAGAGTGTCTCTCTTCAGCATTCAGAACGGCACTAGCGTGTACCATAGTAGCCTGCGTAACACTGTATGGCCCACTCTCAATTCGAACCTTCATAACATTCCCCGCATTTTCATACGTTGTAGTTATTCTCGTTATCATAAACGACGCCACTTTGGGTGACACGCTACGAGGTTGTTGGCTTGGGCTTTATGCTACAATCCAAAGTTTAGGCCCAGCTATGTTGATTTTGTGGGCTATAGGCCCAAATAAATTTTGTAAAGGAACAACTTCAATAGCCGTGGCGGTGGGTGCATTTGTTGTGGTATTGCCTTCGGCTCAATCAACGCATTTGATAGCTAAGAGAATATCATTGGGTCAGATTGTGTTAGTGTATGTGTTGGCATATGTTAATGGTGTTAATTGTGATCCTATTATGCATCCTATTCGTTTGGCAGCTAGTACTGCCTTAGCTCTACTTGCTTGTGTGCTTGCATTGCTTCTTCCTTACCCACGTTTTGCTTGCTACCAGGTAATTTTTTCATTTTTCTTCATGCTATCACATTTATTATATTTTGTTTCTACATTTTAGTCTACGTGCATGCTATCTATAGTTTATATATTTTTTTTTACGAAAATTTTATTAAGGTAGTGTGGTTCGTTGATTTCTCGAATTTGAATTAAAAATATTCTTCTTGATTCACTATACCGAATTAAATTAAATTAACTAGTTATTTGTTGCTTACTTCTTGTATAATTATTGATGTAATATGACATAAATATTTGTGTAAGTTTTAGAAGAGTTTATAGAAATAATTTATGGTATATTTATAGGCTTTTTCAGATCTTTTTAAGTTATTTTCAGCTTATAAAGAGCTTATCTTATTAATTATTAATTTTCTGTTCAATTGTAGATATAATTTATACATAATTAATAAACACTTAATTGTGTTGTATACTCATATGCCTTGTTAGTAGGACACAAAATAGTGATATTTTTTTTGTTTAACTAAAAAATGAATAGTTATTCTTTGAAAATCAGCTCTCTAGTTTTAAAATTATCGCCTTGTTCTGTGATACACGGAACCATATATTATTCAAATTGGTATATCTATATATCTCTTAAATATTATCGTTTGTTATTATAACATTATAAGCAAGACTTTTAATAATTTTAACTCCATACGATTCTAAGTGCAGTAGCGGCAAATTAAAAATACAACTTGTGAAATTTTCAATCCCTTTAATTACATGGACAAATATGGTGTGCATGGTGTCATCAAATACTAAAAGGCTTCTCTAAGTAAACAATTATCATGCAAAAATTGATTTTGGTGCGGAAAGACAAAAATGGTCGTTGTTTATATAAGACCAATGGAACAATTTGGCCATTAAAACACCAAAGTTCTTACAAAAATACTATAATTTGAATAGGAAAACATTTTCTAATTCTAGAATTAGGAACATCCACGAATGAGCTCACCTATTTGATTGTTTAAATGAATTTCACATATATATACACCACTTATATTATAATTTTTTAATGATAATATTTAACAAACATTATTTTCTTCAATCCAACATCTTATTTATTGAGTAGAACCTTGAAAAAGGGAAGAGAAAGAGGTGAATGTAAAAACATTCATCTTTATAAACACCAACTTTTTTTTCCACCACAATATAGATGTTTGCAATAAATTGTATTTATTAGGAGAATGACTAGCTATTGCAGATCACCTTATGCCTCAAATATTTTACATTTAAGTGGAATCTTCACCCCATCCATGCTTCCTCTTTTCCTTATCAAGTCCACGAAAGCAGACAATTTTATTTTCTTTTTATTTTTATATTTTGTTATTTTCTTCATTAATTTACTCTTTTTTCTAATGTCTATTCGAAGTTATGTGGTTTTTCGATTAATCAATCTAAAAAAAACTAAAAATATTAAATATGACTTCCACAATATAAGTCAGCCAACATAAATTGTCTTTTACAATACTAATGAAATAAATAGTATTCATTTTATTATCTCTATGGTACCCTAATTATTTATTATTCTATTTTTTCTACTCATGTAATTATCATTATCATATACCACTTCTTTCGATTTTAAATATATATATAAAAAAATCAAATGTATTTAATATAAATTTTAAAAAATAATATGTTTACTTATAATTAAGACAGAATAAAATATATTTTTAGACAATATTATAAAATAATTTACAATTTTTTTCATATAAAATATAATTAACTACTTTTTTTAATTAATTTACGTGGTATTTACTATTACATTACTTAATTATATTTTAGAGCATGGATCGTAAAACTTGTTGGTTGCTAGAAAAATTCCATCCCTCAATCAAGAGAGATAATTCACTCCCTATACATACACGTTAGCCAAACATGTATTACACATAAGTGGGATACAAAGTGGCTCTTTACTAATTAGTATTACCTCCTATTTAAATTTCTTTGATCAATTTACGAAAATTAATCAAAATAATTTTCATATTAAATTTATCAATAATATATATTCTAATTTTTATATTAAATTTATCAATAATGTATATTCTAAATTTAATACTATCTTCTAATTATTAAGAGAGAAAAGTATATGATATTTTAATTTTAATTCTTTATATTTAATTAGGATATTTTTGTGAACAATTAAATAATATTTCTTATAATTTAAAGAGAGTATTATATAAAATGATAAATTACTTTTGCAAAGAGTCTGTATGTAAGAAGAGAGGTATAAATTAATTGTGCTCGTATCAACTAAAGATAACAAGGGAAACATGAGCAATTAGAATTAATTCAACGATATGGAACATGACATGTAAGTCATTATGAACCATGACATGTAAGACATTAAGATTAATTGGGTGACGGTATCATTTTGGAGTTTATATGGATTCATATGTTCAAGCAACTTTAGGATAGTAAAATAAAACGTTGAATCGTAGGCATGCTCTGGAATCTTAATTGAGCTGGATTCCAGTGGTCCCTCTATATCTTCTCAATAACTGTACGGACATTTCTTAATTAATGTCATAGTAGTCTTATTATTAGTGGATTCTTCCATCATCTTGGCCCACGTGGATTCTTCAAGTGTCGGGATTATTCTCAAGGTTTTTGTTTGCATGATATCTCGATAAAGTTGATATATTTAATTTGAAAGCAGATATTAATAAGTGTTTTTAGAATTATTATTAATAATTTAAATATAAAAATTTATTATTAAAAAATTATGAGAGTTTGAGTATTCAAAATACACATGTTAAAATTATCATAATTTTAATACTATCATTAGTTTTGAATTGATGTTGCTTTTAGTAAACGAACTAAATGTAAGATCTTTTTTTTAAAGAAAAAAAAGTATATATAATCTTAAGTTATGTTTGGTGTTTAATATAGGTGAACAAAAACTATAAACTATTAATAAATAATATCTTGAAGAGATTGAAGCTTCTTGTAAAGATAATTGATGAGGAAGAAAATACCTCAGCACTTGAATTATTCACTCATGTAAAGTCTTTGGCAACCAAGCGAAACAAACTCCTTTCAACCATCATGCGCTACCTAGTAAGTCTAACAAACTCAATTGATTAAATTAATACCCCTCCAAGTTCAATTTCTACTGAATTTATTTTTTTATTTTTTCGTGTATTAATTTAATTTCCCTTTGAATAGGATGGCATGAAGTGGGAGAGGCTTCCAATTAATTTTTTCAAACCCCATTATATGAACTTGGGAGAGAGACTTCAAGAAGTAGATATCAATTTAAAAGGAATGGAATTGGCTTTAAGTTGCACCAAATCATTCCCAATCAACACTCTCGACCAAGACCTTAAACATGGTCTAAACACACTTGAAGAGCATGTTAACCTAACCATTAAAAATGCTAAACACAATTATCTTGGTGGCGGTTCACTAACTGTCCCCGAATCCAATGCAAAAAACATCACACATTTTCTCCAATCCCTTCATTCTATTCCAACAACTCTTCAAGAATTACCCATCTTTTTCTTCCTATTTTGCGCCAAACTCCTTCACATGAAATCATTGACCGAAGGCCCAAATAGTACTCAAGCCCAGCCCATTATTAAAAATGAAAGTTGTCTTGAAGGCAAACATTGGTGGACTAATTGGGCCACAACATTAAGAAGCCCAAATATTCTCCCGGCAATTAAATTCTCTTTCGCATTGGGCCTTTCAGTTTTTATGGGCTTATTGTATAGCAAAGAAAGCGGATTTTGGTCTGGGCTTCCAGTGGCTGTAAGTTTCGTTTCGGGAAGAGAAGCCACTTTTAGATCAGCAAATGTTAAAGCCCAAGGAACAGTAATTGGAACTGTGTACGGTGTTTTGGGTTGTTTCGTGTTTGAGAGATTATTGCCTATTAGATTCTTGTCTCTACTTCCATGGTTTATTTTCACTAGTTTCCTTCAACGAAGCCGAATGTATGGGCCTGCAGGTGGCATTTCGGCAGTGATTGGGGCTGTTTTGATTTTGGGCCGAAAAAACATTGGCCCACCAAGCGAATTCGCAATAGAGAGAATTATCGAAACTTTTATTGGGCTTTCATGTTCTATTTTTGTGGATCTTATTTTCTGGCCCAAAAGGGCTTCATCATGTGCCAAATTTGAGCTCTCTCAATGCTTCTCCACATTAATCGAGTCAATTGGGCCTTTAAGCCTAGTTGGCAAAACCGATTTACAACTGGAAGAAAACCAAAAGAAATTTAATGCACAAGTTAATGAGCTAAAAAAGTTTGTGATAGAGGCAGAAGCTGAGCCCAATTTTTGGTTTTTACCATTTCATAGTGGTTGCTATAATAGGCTTTTGGTGTCATTGACAAAATTGGTGGATGTTTTACATTTTGGAGCACGTGCATTAAAATCACTTCAACAAGAGTTTCAAAGAAGTGGTAATTTTGTGAATGGGGAAGTGGAAACATTAGAAAGTGAACTTACACATGTTAAGGAACTTATTTGTTCTTCCATCAAAAGTCTTGAAGAAATTTCCAAGATGAAATCATTCAAGTTTGTTGAGAAAGATCTTGAAAAAAAGAACATTTCTAGTGATATTGAATTGGGAAAGTCAAGAGAGTGTAGTATGTGGCTTTCGGACATGGGAGAAGATGGAATAAGAGAAACTATAGAGTCTTTTCTACAAAGGTCAAGAGATTTTATTAGTAATTTGTATAGTGATGAAGGTGAGAAGGAGGTGAAGAGTGAAGTTGTTTTGAGTTTGAGTGCTGTTGGGTTTTGCTTGAATGTGTGTATGCAAGGGACAATAGAGATTGAAGAGGCAATGAGGGAACTTGTTCAATGGGAGAATCCCTCTTGCAATATTTAATTTGTGTGAGATATCATGTTAGCTATGATCTCACCATATAAAATTGTTCTTGTCGGAAAGAAATGCAATTGAATTCATGAATTTATATTGGTACTATATACTACAATCTATCTATTCTATAACTATGTAAACCAAACTTAAGAGTTTTTATGTTGATGTGGCAATGCTCATTCTCTCATATTTTATCAAATAATGTACCCCAAAATAAAATTTTAACCAATGTCCGACATTCATTGCATTTTCCCAATTTTTTATTTTAAACAAAATTTTGAATGAAGATCTTTTTAATAAAGTCATGCAATTAATATATATATATATATATATATATATATATATATATATATATTGTAACATAGTAGAATTTTATCTCTTTAAATAAATAAATAAATCATTGATTACAAATTTTAATTTTTTAAAAGTTATACATAATCCTTTAAAATGGCTATTAGATTGGTTGTTTCCCGTCCAATTTTAAAACTAGTGGGGTTGAATTGGTTCTATTTACATCAACAACAACTATGGTGTGACAGAACTTTTAATTTAAAAAAACTATGAAAAAAATTATATTTCACTTTCCATTTCTCCCCTATACTCTTTTATTTAGCTTTTGTTGGTTTATACGTAGATTTCACCAAAAATCTACATTATTTATATTTTGTTTGATGAAAACGTTGTTTATATTTGAAGCATACATAATATTGTACAATTATATTATATCATTAAACAAAAAATTAACCTTTTACAACTCAATATTAAATAATAATTTATATAATAACATATATCCGGGGTTTGGAGATTAATCTCTGACAAAGGATATGTTTCACACCAAAAATAATAATTTCAATAACAATTTATACTTAACTCGATCAATTAGTGTCACGTAGAGAATATCCAATTTACACAAAAATTATAATTTCAATAACAACGTATAACATATAATAATAATTTAAATAATAATTATCATCATACTTTATCATCACAATATGAAAAAGTAACATAATTAACAGGAATAATCATGTCACATGTATTTAAAGATATAACAGATATAAATATTAGCCAATTTATGGTCCATTTCATGTTTTTGTATTGCCCTTTGCATTTTTTCAATCCCTTTTGAATGAGAGGAAAAGAAATAAGAATATATGTTAACAAGTGCTCTTAGGACAACTGTTAAAACATTAAAAATATAATTTTTTTATTAAGAAAAATAATATGTAAATTTTCAAAATTATATTTTTTTTAGTTTCTTAACAAATATTTTTGTTATCATCCTTTAGAAAAATAATACATTATTAACAATTACCCTTTGAAACTTTTCTCTAATTCCCTCTATTTGTCTGAAAGGTAAAATAAATAATTTATTATTGACAATTAATTACCCTTTGCGACCATTATAAGACTCCTTCTATTTGTGTGTAAGAGGCGAAAGCAAAAATTAAATTATTATTAACAACTAAAAGGTCACATTCTCATACAATTCAATTTAATTTTCATATCTTACTTAACCCCTTCAATTCATTTATTCTTTTTTAGGGAATTCATTCATTCATCATTGAAATCAAATCATTATGGTAAAATCCATGCAACCTCACGTGTGGCCTCGAAAATCGTCACTAACAATGTCACACACATTGATCATCGCCATATTTGTCACATTCACCTTTCTCATTCTCATTCTCTTAGCTTTCTCTATTCCTAAACCAAACCACCTTAATTTCATCTCTCGTAATGCTAAGAGGTTTATCTTCGATTTCTCTACAACTTACTTATTTTCTCAAATCCTTTTTGTAACAGATAATTAGATCAATAAAAATTGATGTGTTTGATATGATTCATAAAATGGACCAAATACCTCATTTCTCTCTCTCATTCTCATGTTCTATGCAGAAGCAAAGACAAAGACGCTGGTGAGGTAGAGCGAATTTGGTTTGAAGTCATATCGTGGGAGCCTAGAGCATTTATGTATCATAATTTCCTGGTCAATTTTTTTCTCTTTTTTTTTTATGAATAAGATCAATGGATAGGAAAATTAAGAGATTTTTCCTAAGTGCATTAATGAAATCAATTGTTTGTTGGATTTAATTTATATACACTATCAGTGTAAAAAACTTTTACATTGATAATGAATCACAATCATCTGATATTCAAAAATGTTTAACTTGTATGATAACCAATTTATAAATAATAAATAATTATAATATATTGACACTATAAAATTTTACACTATAACGGCATTTAAATTAAACTATTGTTTATTAATGATTTGATTATCAAATTATTAATTTTAAGTGACCTTCTATGTAGCACCAATATTTCAATTTAATTGTGTGTTTAATGTATGTCATTGACACAAACTTTTTCGTATAATTATATTTAACCACTTTCATTTACTTAAATAATTATTGATCTTTTATATATGAGTTATTTGTTCTAATGTTTGTATATAGCTCAAGGTTAATCCCCTAATATAGTATTAGATACAATGTTTCCATTTACCAAATGCTAATTAAGGATAGAGTTGATTGATGTGAACAGACAAAGGAGGAATGTGAACATCTAATCAATATAGCCAAGCCAAGTTTGCATAAGTCGGCAGTTGTTGAAAAGGAGACAGGAAGGAGTATGATTAGCAGGTTATATTTTTGTATAAAGTTTCCTTTGAATTAAATGTTGAATATAAATCTCATTTTCCAATGTTTAGATTGCACTTGCCACTTCATAATCATTTGCTTATATATTTCTTTTGCATTTAGTGTACGGACAAGCCACGGAACTTTTATCAAGAGAGGACGTGATCAAATTGTTTCCAATATTGAGAAAAGAATTGCACAAGTTTCTCTTATACCTATAGGTGCCTTCTTTTTGCCTTTAACTTCATTTGGTTTATTCCACTCTTCATAAATATGCTCTTTTTTTCTAACGATTAAAATTAATAATTAATATTTTGTTAAAGATAAGAAATGAAATCACTCTATTTCGTAACTCTCTCACTCTAACCACCATACTAATATTATCCTCTTTTAGTTCTTAGATTTTTATATTAAATATAATTCATCTTTACAAAATAAGTTTGTAAGATGAGGGTGTCACTCTTTATAAACTATTATAAAACTTTATCTCTTATCAATGTGAGACTTAGGTTTTTCCTCAATACACTTCGGACACTATTAAACTTAGGCTCATACTATCTTAAATGTTTATAATGAACCAAACTCATCTTCACAAAACTGCCTTAGAAGGTGAAGTGTCACTTTTTATAACTTTATTATCAATAAGGGACTTGAATTTTTTTTAATCCATGCCAATTGTCAAGTATGTAGTATGGGTTAGGAAGGCCAAGAATTCAGTATTAAGTAGGGGTGTGCAAAAAATATGGTTAATTGGACCATATTGATAAATTAGATTACACTGCATCACAATAAACTAAACCATTTAAAATGGTTCATGAATTGAACCACAAATTTAAAACAATTCGGTTAACCAAACTTAATTCGAAACCAGTTTAACATTTTTAAAATTTTTATAACCTCAATTAAGATTTTTTTCTAACAAAATTTTTGAAATTTATTTTTCTCGAAAAAAATATAAAAAATATCGAAATCTTCTTTTTCGAAAAAAAATTAAATCATATTTTTCTTGTAAAATTTTTGAGAAAAAATTCGAAAACATATTTTTTTTGAAAAATTTTCGATTTTTTTTTTTTTAAATCGAAACTTTTTTTTTTCGAGAAAATTTTTAAATCTATTTTTCTCGAAAAAAATCGAAAAGTTTTTGCCAAAAGAATTTCGAAATTATTTTTTCGAAAAAAATGTTATCAGAAAATTGTTTACATTTATTTTTCTAGAAAAAAATTGATATTTTTTATCAAAAGTATTTTCAAATAACTATTTTGAAATTAATTTTAACTAAAAATTTATTCAAAATATTAAACTAGTTTATATTTATAAACCAATTTTAAACCGGTTTCAGAATTGCACTGAACTTGATTTAAAAGTGGTTTTCAATAACTGAACCAAACTACTAATGTGGTCCAATGCGGTTTGGTTTTTGAACCATGAACACCCCTAATATTAAGTACCTTGGCTTTTACTTATGGCTAACTAGGATTCTCCCTCTCATGAAAATAATAAATGAAAATTTTAATTTGGTTACAATATTTTTGTAAAGTCTAACTTTTATGTTACTCTTTCTTACATAGTATGTTATTTTGATGATATATAGTTAAATAAACATTAGATGAACTATGTCTCACAACATGCAGAACATGGTGAACGACTTCAAGTTCTCCATTACAAAGTTGGACAAAAGTATGAAATACATGGTGACTTCTTCGTAGATGACTTTAGTATTAGACATGGGGGTCAGCGTATTGCAACAATGCTAATGTACCTGTAAGTCACTTCATGTTTCTTTCAATCATTAATATTATTCACTTTTTTTATTTTTTTTTTTATTTTGATTATATAGCTCAGATGTTGAAGAAGGAGGTGAGACAGTGTTCCCATATGCCAAGAGAAATTTTAGCTCTGTGCCATGGTGGAATGAACTTTCCTATTGTGGTAAAAGTGGACTTTCAATTAAGCCAAAGATGGGCGATGCTATACTTTTCTGGAGTATGAATCTTAATGCAACTTTAGATCTATCGAGTGCCCATGGTTAGTTGCTATTTTATATTATCCACTTAATAACATCGCCTTAAATAACAATTGCACTTACGCCGCAAATCTTACTATTCATGAAAATGTGGACAAATGCATTCGATGCGATTTAAATTAAGAATGAGATGACTTCAAAATATACAATATTATATCTACAATTATAGTTATTGATCGCAATTTAAAATCATACTTCATAATGTTAAAGATAGTTTTGTCAATATAGTTTGTCTTTTTTAAAAAGATAAATTTTATTTAAATGATTAAATTTTTATATATCGACAATATAAATTTTTTATGCATTCAATCAAATCACTCATTTTAATTTTTTATAAAGATATTTTAAAAATTAATTAAAAAAATGGCGTGATTTAATTGAATGCAGTAAAAAAAATTACAATTTGAGTGAATACAAATTAAACTCAATCTTAAAACCTATCTATTTGTGATAATTTTCAGGTAGCTGTCCTGTAATCAAGGGTGATAAGTGGTCATGTGCCAAATGGATGCATGCTAATGTATACAATCATTGAGGTTGTTATCTCTCCTTTAATTGTTGCATTGATATAAATATAAATATGATTTTACAGTTACGGCTAGACAACAATGTTTATTTGGCAATGTTTTGTATCATTGCTAACATTGTACGATATCCTAGTCAACTAATAGAATATTTGCATGAGATTTCATATAAAAAATCATCAAAAGTGAAATATCTTCTCAAACTTATGATTTCTTTTGCACTATCATTATTTTAAGTTATGTTTTATTATAGATTCAACTAGGCATATAAGGTTGTAAATTTAGTTAGAAAATGTATGTTGTGTGGAGAGATAGTTTAGAATCTTGTCCAATCTATGTAATTCTTTAGGATTATGACAGCAATTAGAAAATTAATATTTGTTTGGTCATATTTTACTTTGTTTACAAAATTAAACTTCTTCCTAACCATTATTTTGAGTTGTGGTTTTTTATTTCATGACTATAATATGATAGTTGTTGTTATCCACCTCTCATGTTGATTTTCTTCTTTTTAGGCTTACAAGAGTTCATGCTAGGTTAATAATATTATGTAAAATGAATTATAGAGTTTATGCTAGGAAATATTGTTTAAAACATGTTGTTGGATTTATTTAATTCTTAGTCCACCTTTTTCAACAATATTGATACTTGAGATGGTCTATGGACTCCAAAACAAAAGTTTCATAGAGTCTCAACTTTTTACAGATTTTTACTCATAAAGCAAAAAATATTTGAAAACGTGATGGAATAGTTTGTTTTTTTTATGATAATAGAATAGTGTGTTTTTTTCGTATGGAAACATCATTTTTAAATTTGTTTGGTATTGTAATTAACCGTTCCAAATTAAAGAGACTATTTTATTTAAGAAAAATAATTTGATTGAGTGATTTAAATTATTACACAAATTATATGAAATCAAAGAAAAGAGAACATTCAACGCAATTCTCAGTTATTGATTCAAGTTCAAAAGAATTTCTTTTTTAACTAAACACTTCAAATGAAAATGTCTCAAAACATAATTTTAATAGTTAATAATATTTATATCATTTAAAAATCGACAAAACTGATTTTGTGCCATCGATCACCAAGAAACAAAAACTATAATGAATGTAAAATGCATAATATAAAAAGTTAAAAAATAAGAAAAATCACATGGTGGTTTTTAAATTAGTTCTTTTACATCATCTTTGCATTTAGAGTACATTAAGTCCACATTGCCTATAAAAAAATCTCATTCAAATATATGAGAGTTTTTTCTTTTATTATGATAAAATGTTTACAAGATTTGTCAACAATTGTTACAAATGTTTGTCGACTAACTCCTTCTTATCTAAATACTCATAACCAAATTTCTTAAAATACCCTTCAAAATAAAATCTTGCAAGATAGAAACTAGAGTAAATTAATCTCACTCCAAACCCCAAAGAAAATTCCTCTTCAGATCTTCAACACAACGACAATCGATATCCTCTCGATCAATCATGTCGAGAACAATCACTCCAACAAGAGATTCTCCATTATTTACTTCTCACTCAAATATTCACGCACAAACAAGACTAATGAGAAAAAATGTTTAATCTTTATTATAATCTTAAATTTATGAAAATTGAAGAATAAGTTAAAATGTTCTTAGTAACAATGAAGATTTGAATCAGGATATAAAGAGACATGAGTTAGTTGTAGTATTTTGATAGTAGAAGACTATGATGTATCACATCAATTAAGTTTGTAACTCATTCACGTTGATCATACATCACATTAATTAAGTTTGTAACCCATTCATATTGATCATACATCAATATCACAATTGTGAGTGATTTTTCAAAGATTAGTACATAACAAATTTGTCTTCAAGATAACATAAATTTCATAAGCAAATTAATTTGATAAAGGTGCAATGTGGTATATTTGATTAACGTGTCACATTATAATCTTTTTAATAGAGATACTATTTTAAAAAACATCGACAAACAAGTAGCTTATACTAGAACGTGAAAACTACGTTGCAATTGGAAAACGCTTCCCTGATATCAGAGCACACTGACGCTGCTCCCACGTGCGAACATCACCTTCCTTTGGCTTATTTGTACATTTTCGTCTTTTTACTATAATTACTTTATGTTGGTTAATTAATGGATATGACATCACAAGCAATTAACTTTATTTATTTATTTCATAACCTTATTTAGTGAAAACGTTGTTTATATTTGAACCATAGATAATATTTGTGGAGTTATATTATATGATTAAACGAATTCATCTTGAAATTTTTTAGTCTGTCTTTGTATTAGTCCGATTCCCTTTCTATTTGAGAGGTAAAAGAAAATAATATATTATTAATAAATTACTCTTTGTAACTTTTTCACATTCCCTCTGCCTATCTGAAAGGTAAAAGAAAATAATTTATTAATAGCAATTACTTTTTACTACGTTTCTCACAAGCCGTCTATTTGTGTAAGAGGTAAAACAAAATAATTTATTGTGCACAATTAAAAGATCATTTTCATTCTTGTCCAATCGATTTAATTTTCAAATCTTATTTTACTCCTTCAATTCATTTATCCATCTTTGAGATTAAATCATTATGGTAAAACTTAGGCAATCTCGTGTGTGGTCTCCAAAACCGTCAGTAAAAATATTACACACATTGATCATCACCTTACTTGTCACGTTCACCTTATTAGTTCTCTTCGTTGGCTCTATTCCTAAACTTAACAAACTCGATTTCATCTCTCATGATACTAAGAGGTTTATCTTCAATTCCACAACAACTCATATACTCACTCTCATCTATTTTATAATAGACAATTATATCAACAAAATTTGATGTATTTGATTTAATTTATAATATAGATCAAATATATTAATTGTTGTTTACTCAACTGCCTCTTATAAAAATGATCGAAAGAAATAATTTCTTTTTTTGTCTCTCTATTTTTCTCATTTTCATATGTTCTATGTAGAAGTAAAGGCAAAGATGGTGGTGAGATAGAGCCAAATTGGTTTGAAGTCATATCGTGGGAGCCTAGAGCATTTATGTTTCATAATTTTCTGGTCATTTTTTTCCTTTCTTTTTTATTGATAATAATTAATTGATACGATAACTGTGAGATTTTTGCTAGTTATATTAATGAAACTAATTGTTTTCTAATGATTTGATTCATAAATTATATGTATTTGAAATTAATCATCGATGTGTATTTGTGAATTATGTGTTCAATATTTGTATATAGCTCAAGGCTAATCCACTAATATAGTATTAATGATACAATGTTTCCAATTACTAAATGCTAATTAATTAAAGATTTAGTTGTTTGATCTGAACAGACAAAGGAGGAATGCGAATATCTAATCAATATAGCCAAGCCAAGTATGCACAAGTCGACTATTAAAGATAGAAAAACGGGAAGGAGTGTGGTTAGCAGGTTATATTTTTGTGTATAAATCTCATTTTCAATCTTGAATATAAATCTCTATTTTCTTGTTGTAGATTAACATTGTCACGTGCCTTTAAATTGCGATTGTAGATATACTATCAAATTTTAAATTGCAAGCAGGCAAATGTAATCTAAATTATAATTATGATTTTATGTAGACGTTTCAAAATGTGTAATAATATTACGGCTACAATTATGATTGTGGAAAACCATTTGTTTACGTATTTCTTTTGCATTTAGGATAAGGACAAGCTATGGAACTTTTCTCAAGAGAGGACGTGATCAAATTGTTAGAAATATTGAGAAAAGAATTGCAAATGTTTCTTTTGTACCTGTAGGTGCGCTTTTTCTTGTCTTTGTCTTCATTTGGTTTATTCCATTGTTCATCAAATTAAGGTTTGATACTTCTGATTTTTCTTTTCTCATCCATATCAACTATCAAGTATGAGTTTTTTTTTAAAAAAAATTAGGGAAGAGAAAATTATAATTAATAAAAGGATATTAATAATCATATTACAACAATCTGAAAAGAGATTTAAACTAACCACTAGTTTGTGAGGTTTAGGAAGGCCAAAAATTGAATATTACCTTAGCTTTTTCATACGGCTATCTAGGATTCCCCCTCTCATGTATATAAACATTAAAATCCTTAAAATTAGAACACTTGTAGATTTATAAAATTTGGATTGTATCGGTAAAACTTGAACAATAGATACTCAAAATATATTGTTTTGGTATTTTAAAGATTATAAGTACATTAAAAACACAATATTTAAATGTTAAGTATAATTTTACTCTTTATATTTAAGGTCACTGGTGAATCTTACTCAAAATATTAGGAGGAGCGAATATTAACTAAAATATATAATTTAAATTAAAAGTTGTTTGACCAAATATTTTTAATAGTTATTATTATTTTTTTTTAAATTGCCACAAAGGTTTAAGAATCGAGCCTAAAGACCCATGTTTTGATACACTTTTTATTCTACACTTATAAAAAACTCTATTCTGTAAAGGACATCAACATATTTTAAAAATAATTATATTTATTAAATGTACTTATTATAAAAATTGATCAATTGTGTGATTTTCATATGTTTTTTATACTAAATTTCGTGTGTTTTTAAAATAGTTATTTTTACTAGATTGCATTGTAAAAAAAAATGAAATTGATCAATGAAGTGATTAATTGTGCAAACTTTGTTGATCT
>JBBPBP010000002.1:49754618-49779400 GCA_037974735.1 Cicer chorassanicum | reverse complement strand
AATCAATGAACTTATACTTTATTTTTAATAATATATATTAATTTTTCAACTATTTTTTTTTTTTATTTTAAAATAATATTGATGCATAGTGGTGTTTAATCACTTCTGAATTTATGTACAGAATATTTATTAGAGCACAAATATTGAGAAAGAAATTACAGTTGCATTGAAGAAATAAAAATCACTTAAAAGTTTTTCTTAAAAAGATGGTCATTACAAAATAAAAATAAAAAAGATAATATAAAAGTTTGATTATAATTTTAATCTCTTTATTTTTATTAATTTATGAAATTAATTTTTTAATTTTAAAATTTGATAATTTTGAAATTAAAATTTAGGTCGAGAACGGATTTGGGATGTTATTATTTATCACGCACATGCTCTATTAATAATATTATTGTCGTTTTAAAATTTTATATACAAGTATATGTTCAATATATTAAATTATTTTTTAAATATTATAAATTATAATTTCTTTTTTATAGAAAATATAATTTTAATATTTTTTATTTTATTATTGTATAATAATTATTATTATTCTATATATTTAAATAAGATACAATATCGGTAGACTTATTTTAGACTAATAATCAATAATAACACGTGATACCAAAAAAAACATTCAATAATTGCTTTTAATATAAAAGTTGTTTAATATGATATGACATATTGAATAATTATTATTGAACGGCGGTGTAAAATAACCTTACACTATTAGTGCAATACCTTTAAACTCTTATTCTTATATTAATTATAATAAATACGACTTTTAAATTTTGTGTTTTATATATATGAATGTGTGTGGGGCGAGAAACCTGAATTTGTCGCGGCGGAGATGATAATTTAAATTTCACACCGAATAAAAAATGAAGGACGATGCGAGTTATCCCCAACTAATTGGGTGCAGGTGTGGGAGCCAACCTACCCCGATCTTCTCGTTGTCGTACCGTTATGATTTTTTTAACGATGTGATATATGATATAATAATGTGTGATAATTAATGTTCATTAAATTGCAATAAAACTATTTAAAAACTTCGATTTCAAATATTATTTATTTTTGTAATTTAATTGTTAACAAATAAATAATTAATGCATATAAATGATTTTATATCATAAAATTGTACCTGACACTACAATTTTTTGTATTAAAATTTTTGAAAAAGACCAAAATAATTTAATTTTAAGATAAAATAAGAGAATCGATTCCATAAGTTGATAAAAATAAAAGAATCAAAAATTAATTAGAAATTGACCTTATTCCTAAGCAATCACAATCACACGTGTTCATCTTCTTATCGTAGATAATCGATATGAAGAAACCATAATCTCTTAAATTTGAATGAACAAAATGTGAATTTTATAAAGCAGTGTGGATAAGAATCAATCGAATGAGACAATAATAAAACATTAACTCTAGCTTGAGTTTTCGCTCACGAGATTCAACCCTATTTGTTTTCTTTGAATTCTGATCGTCAAAATTTTCCGAATGGGCCGATACATAATGCAATTGATGCTCGCGTTGTGTCTATTTTTATAACATGTAATTAATGTCACAATATACTCAATGTTGGATCTCTATTAAACTAACATCGTATAGAATCCCACTTGCAAAAAAATAAAAAATAAAAAGGTTAATTTTATAACATATACTAACTTAAACGGCAGCATCAACTAATAGAATTTGCAAAATAGTAATATTAAGTATAAAATAAAAGAAAACATAAATAAATTTTGTAAAGAAAGATAATTACATAATATGTATAATGAAATTTATATACTCAAAAATTAGAACGACTAATTTATAATTAAAGTAACTAGCGTATAACTAATTTTATATCTCTAACACCCCACAAGCAAAAAAATGTTCGCGACATGAGCGAGGTCGAAATATTTTTGAAAAGCTGGAATAAATCAACAACAATATTTTTGTAATATTTATTCTTCGTTTGAAATAAGGATTTTTAATGAAATATTGTTTTTTTTTTCTTTCCTTTTTTGTTGTAGTAGATGTTAAATTGAGTCTATACCTCCATGCAAAATATTATCTTCCGTTATTTTAAACAAAATCTCATGTGCAACTCATTGGTTATTAGCTACGACTTCTAAATGATAATCCAATTATTGATTTTTTTATAAACATTATTGTTTTTTTGTTGTTGGTAAGTGTTAAGTCTAAAGTTTACATTTCTATGTAATATTTTGCTGCATATTTTTTTTTAAATACCAATTTGGCTAAAAAGAAATAATTATTCACCAAATATTGTTCGTGTTCTTGAGTAATCTTCAACAATTGCATTTGACTTCATCTTTTCATATTTGACGAAAATTGTTGATGTTGAAACAAGGTTGTTATCAAAACAGTGAAAAAGTCTTGGATATTGGAATAGTTTTGTTAGCAAACATATTCCCTTTTATGACCATTGTTTGATGGGGTTTTTCTTGATCATCACGATGAGATAATTTTAACTTTAAATTTGTAAGGGAAAGAGAAGAAAATGAATAAAGAAGGATAAATAACTATATTTGAATTGAGAAAATAGAGGAAAATGAACAAATTATTCGATAATCAAATGGGAAAGAAAAGATAAATTAATTAAATTTCCACGAACAAATTTTCAATAAATTTTTGAGAAAAAAATAGCAGAATAATTAGCGGTATGGTACCATAATAGAGTTTGCAAAATAGTGATGTTAAGCATGAAATAGAGGAAATTATAAAGGAAAATCAAACACATAGTATTATATTTGTTAACTCATTTGAAAAAATTACTATTACAGAATAATATTAAATGTTGGGAAGGATAATGGGATTCAACTTATTCCATATTTGATCTGAATTTAAGTTTGACGATTGTATCAAGTGGCACAAAAGAATATGTTTCCATTTTCATGTTGTGCTTTGTTATTTCATTTTCTTTACAAATTTTCATCTGTCTCATAGGTTATCGGTAACCTAGTCATTGGTACCAAATACTTATTCATGACTAAAACAATATTGACAACCCTAATCAAAAGCAATAAGTACTTAGTTGTGATTAAAATATAAATAGTAGTTCTAATCATTAGTAAAAAGTATTTGTCACGATCAAAAGTGAATTGTTAAACCTAATCATTAGTGAAAAGTACTTAGTTATTGTAAAAAGATCACAATAACCCTAATAAAGAACGAGAACTATTTAGTCACAACGAAAATGCACAGGTAACCCCCAATTTTTATTAAGTAGAGCCTAGTCATTGTTAAAATACACATATCACCGTTACCATTTGGCATAATTACTTGGTGAAAGTTAAAAGATCATAAGTAACTCAGATCAAGAATAATAAGTACATTGTCACGAACAAAAGAGCATTGATAATTCTAATAGCAAATAAGAAGTACTTAGTCACAATTAAAATGACATTACTAACTTAAATCATTGATAATAAGTACTTGGCCACAACTATAAGGGCATTGTTAACTCCAATCATTAGTAACAAGTATTTTTTTATGGTTAGAAGATCACAAGTAACCCTAATAAATAATTATAAGTACTTATTCTAAAAAAATAGAGAATAAGCCAACCTAGTCATTAGTTAAAAAAAAGTCTAGTCACGCTTTTAATAAAAAGTACTTAGACGGTTAAAAGACCATAAGTAGTTTTGATCAAGATTAATAAGTACTTTATCATGGTCAACAAAGCATTGGAAATCCTAATCATTTGTAATAAGTTTTTAGTTATTATTAAAATGACATTAATGCCCTTAATAATTGGTAACAAGTACTTAGTAACGACTAAAATGAAAAACTAACTGTAACAATTAGTAAGACATACTTAGTCATATTTAAAAGACCACAAGTAACATAATCAAGATTAAAAAGTAGTCAACAACGACTAGAATAACATTAGTATTCTAGTCACTAGTAATAAGTACTTTCCGTAAAATAAAATAAAATAAAAACTACTTAGTCACAACTAAAAGAGTATTGATAACTCTAATGTTTAATGAGAAGTACGTAATCACAATTAAAGGATCATAAGTAACCCCAATAACTAGTTAGAAATACTTAGTCGCAACTAAAGAGTACCGATAACCGTAATCATTTTCAAAATATACTTAGTTGTGGTTCAAAGATAGTAAGTAACATTAACATTCAGTAAGAAGTGTTTAGTTAAACTAAAAAATCACAATAAATCCCCATGTAAGAGTAAAAAGTACTTAGGTGTGTGAAAAAATATGATATGATAAAATAGTGTTATATTGTTTACTGTAGTACATGTATCAAATACATGATAGGATATCAACATGCCCTTATCATATTTAATCTTTATCAAGTTTTATAGTATACTATGTTTCTATCACATGTTGACCACCAAACCAACCTAATGTTTTTTCGTTAAATTAATGTTTGGTCATGCAAAAATTTATATTCACGAAAAACATATATCACAAAAAGGTTGAATGTTTGGATGACTAAAACTAAAGTTGGCCATGCAGTAGTTATTTTCATAATTTATCATATAGGTTCATCAAATAATTGTACTACGATTGCTATCAACTAATTGATTAAAACATGTAAATAGTGATCAATCCTAACAAGTAATTAGAACAATAGAAAAATTTAATTGAATTAAGAAGCAATCAAAATAAAGCTATATCTCAATTGTATCTCAATTGTAAGATTCACCAAAAACCCCAGAAATTAGCTTAGTTGTTTATTATTCATATACAAAATTAATTAAAGAATAATATAGTTCATCAAAATAAGGGAGAAAAATAAAAATTCTACATTAAGATAAATATTTGCTTCAAAACTCAAGACATTTTACTCTAACTCCAATCACTCTCAAAATCTCTTTTGTTTTAACATGACTCGTTTACAATTTCTAAAAAATCTGGCTACATCATGTGGATTTGGGCTCAACATGTGTGGATGAGGAGTATTAATTGAGGCCTTTGAGATAATTCAATTTTGAACCAAAGTCAAAAATAATTCTGATTGTTATGAGGTTCCTTTGCCTGTCATGGCCACCAATGTCGCAAGCAAGGCGATATGTAGGGGGAACTTGAAGGAGCGAGAATCACATTGATCTTTTTAAGGTATATATCATAGTCATTCAAATAATTTTTTATTGGACAATTTTGACTATTATGCTCCACAAATTAAGTTGCGATATTTACAAGGAAAAACGAAAATATCTTTAAATGTCTTTTTAAGATTTTTCCAATTTAGCCTTTGAAATATATTATTCCATAGTTTTCCTCTTAGGTGTGATTTATCCTCAATAATCCATCATGTAATCTATTGGAGTTTTCCTCTCAATTATTATTATTGCAATCAGGCTCTTGAGAGCAGGTGATACGTGCAAATAATATTCACAACAAAAATAATAATAAGAAAACCAGTATAAAGTAAAATAAATAAACTAAATATATATTTTTATTTTTTTTTCAATGAGATAAAATAAAACAAACAAAATTGAAAATAAAAAATAATAATGTTTAAATTAATAAAAATCCTATTTTTGCTTTATATTGCAAAATTAATCTCCGTCATCATCTTAAAAGATAAACTTAAATCAAATGTATTCTATCACATAATAAGTAGCATATAAAAAATTGTCCAATTCACAATGATTGATTAATAAACACTAAACTAATATAATATAATATTTTGCTTCAAGTCTCAGCTCATCAATTTTAAATGACATAAAATCAATTTATACATATAAAGTTTTTTTTTGATCAATTAAATTCAGTTTAGACCAGAATATAAAAAAAATCAAACCAAATGAGAGAAAAAAACAAAATGTGAAAAGATGTTAAAAAAAACAAACTAATGAGACAATATGAGGTGTAGTCCATTCATGATAGTATCCACGAAATTATTGATCGATTGACAAGAATTGTTCATTCGAGGTGACATATATGATAAAAGCATCTACATGAGATGATTCCCCTTAGAGGCAACTATTGTAGTTTTTTAGAGTATGTTTATGGAAAAGAGCGGTTATGAAAGCACTTTTTCGTCACTTTTTTCCTTCAGATTCCAATTAATAAATTAATAACTTGTATTAAAATAGTGTTCAAATTATAGTTCAACCGGAAAATATAGAGATATTGTTAGTTTGAATATTTTGTTCTAAATTTAAATTGACACTTTAGAGTTGTATGAGTTAATTATGATAAAATTTACCATCATTTTTAAAACAAAAATAAACTTATATTGAAATAAATAAATATTATTAACATGTAATAATATAGAGTTGTTAATATAATCTATTTAATAATTACTTTTGAGATGATGTATCATAGATAATGATATTATTTAAATTAATATAAATTACATCGATCGAGTACATTACAACTAAAAATCACTAAAACTGAAGATGATTAATCTGTGAACTAACTCACAACATTCAAGTTAATAGCATTTGCACAACGGCGACGAAACCACACAAAAAACATGAAAAAATAAATAAATAAAAATGAAAGTCACTTATTTAAATTAAAAAAAAAATAGAAAACGATTTAGATGAGTGATTCCAAACCAAAATATAACTTTAAATTATTCATATTTAGTAAAATAAAGAGTAGCCAATCAAAAGAGAGAAAATAAAAACGGCTATCAGAAAATGAAAAGAGAGATGGCTGGAGAATGATTCTTATTAAGTAATATAATTAAACAATTATAAATCTAAGACCCAAAAAAAATTATAAAGTAAATTATAAAGAGCTTCATACTTAAACCTCTTCCATCTTAGCCCAGGCCTTTGTTTCAATCTATATCGTATACTGTCCACCCTAGCCTTGTGCTGTGTGACCGCCCCTGCATTCTCCTTCTTTTCACCCTAATGAGGCCAATGTGGTGCTCTTTATTTTGTATACTCTCGCACAAACCATATATCCCCCCTCCCCTGGAATTATCAATGCATTGACTTAGGGGTGTACAACGGGCGGGTTCGGGTCCAAATTCTAAATTCGGTCTAATTCATGGGTGGTGAAAAGAGACCCAATTTCACCCATTTAAATTTATGGTTTGGACGGATGTCGGGTCACGGGTGCGTGAGTCTTACTGATGGGTAGATTCGGGTTAAACACTTCTTGGGCTGTGTCATATTTGTTGAGTCTAAATTGATTTTTTTGTCCAATCAAGTCCGTAAATTTTTTTTTTGGGTCATTCAAAAAAATTTGCCACAATTAATTTTACCAAACATTTATATATTTATTTAAGAGGTTAATTTAAGTATAACAATTTTGTTAATTTATTCCTTCAATATTAAACTATTTTTGACTCAGTTTTCCTTTGAGTAATTAACCCTTTTACAATGCAAAACTAATCAAAATAGTAATACTTTCATTTATATTAATCTAATTTTGTCTCACTTTTAAATTAATTATTTTTCTTCAAAATTTAGATATTGTCCCATTTTTTCATTGATTGATGATGAACTATGAGACCATAAATCAACAGAATAACATTTAAATCTTCAATGGTACTGCATATCATTTCAATTCACAAATAAAATATCATATTCTTTCAAAAATGCGATTAATTTCAGCCATAAATCTGCACATAGAACACATTTTAAATTATAAACCAAATTAATAAGATTAGATGCAGTGTGATTAAAATCAAATTTTAACCACAGTTGGAAAAACAATTGTGAGGAACATTATACATTTTTTAGGAATAAAACAAACAAAAAACCAGAACACTTAAACAAACCATAATAAGTATCCAAACCTTAAACTAGAAATACAGAGAAAACCTATAAGTGCTCTTTGAAGAAAATACATAATAACAAAACCCATAAACCCTAAGTCTTAAACAAAATACCAAAATGACAAAAACACTAAGTCTCAACTCTAAAATCAAAACATAAAAAAGCCTTGTCAAAAGACATCATAAACAAAAATATAAAAACATTAAAAGCTATAACCTTTAATAATAAAAGTATTGTGATACTTCAACCCTTCAATACATCAAGTTTGTTCGATTATTAACCTCAACAATGAAAATAAATACATGTTAGTCAAATATGTTGAACGAAAATGAAAACCCTAAATTTGAAAGACAAAAAAAAAAAGCTACAAAATAACTAAATGAATGAAGGATGTTAGACTTACAATGGAACCACAACGAACATAAATTGGAACTAGAATCAAAGAGAGACTTGAACGAAACAAAAGAGTTAGGGTTTAAAGTTCTTTCTCTGAAAGTGGAAACGGCGAAGAGAGAGAGAGAGAGAGAGAACAAGTGTGAGTTGTCTTTTGTGTGGAGGCGGAATGAGAAAACTATGGTTTGGTTATTAGTTAGTATTTATACTTTGGATCGCGGTAGGATTGAGACTATAATACTGGGCATGTTGCTTTCCAATGGCCCAAACGCCCATCACATACATCTACAGTCGGGTTCGGTTTATTACGGTCCAATTTTTACAACTCGAACCTGCCCGTTTATAACCAGCCCATTCCCCACCAGCTTACCCGTTCTACCCGACTTTATCTGCCCACGTGCATGTTTTGGGACTTGGACCAGTCGGTTTCGGTCGGGCCAGCTGTTCTTGTCCAGACCTACCTTGGCCTATCATAAAATAATATATGAGTTATGATCGTTGACATTGCGTTGTCAATTTTCATATTATGACATTTGTGAACATCATTATTACAAATTGAATCGTTTAATTGAAAGCTATTCAAATAATATCAATGAGATACATCAAAATTAAACATTTATTTTTAATTTAACAAAACATTGATTTAAATAAAATTGTATAGGCGTGATTTATGTGACAATATATTTCGATCCAATAGTGTCAATTTCGTAATACAAATATGTGTTAAATATTTAAATTGTTACAGAAATATCCAAGAAAAATCATAGAGTGAGGGATCAAATATTTAAGATAAAATATCCGAAAATAATGATTTTCATTTATGGAAGATAAAAATGAAAACATTTTTTACACAACAAAGATGTGCATGGTATTGTTTGGAGACGAAATAATGCCTTTGATTTTTTCTCAAAAAGAGAAGGATGCCATGGTTAAAAAAGCGAGTGCACTTAGTTTGTGTCTTAGGAATAAGGCATTAAGGGAAGTTGCAAGAGAAAATACCACAACCATTAGGGTGATTAAATGGGAGTTTATTTATAGGACTAAGTCTTTAGCTCATATATTATGTTTGAAGCAACAACTCTACTCGTTTAAGACGGCGGAGTCAAAACCGTTTGTGGATTAACATGCGAATTTTAACAAAATTATTGACAACTTGGAGAACATTGATGTGAAGTTTGGTGATGAATACCACGCTTTTATCATACTAAATTCTATGTGTACTCAAGTCCTAGAGGCAAAGCTTTGATGAGGTTCAAACCTCGATTAGGGAAGTGGAGCTTCAAAAGCTAATAGACGTCATAACTAAGGACAATGGTGAAATTTTGAACATCTCAAGGTGGAGAATCGAGAAGAAATGATAAGAAGGAAATAAATATAAATCCAAATAAATAGCAACACAAAGCAAGAGTACATAATATATGTTTCCATGAGACCAACCACTATAAGAAGGATTGTTCTAAAAAAATGAGGCAATGAGTCCAAAGGAACCGTAGACTGCATCGATGTGGAGATTTATTTGGAGGGTCATGAGAGTGCGAACATGCTGGTCAGTTCATGTTCGAAAGCGAAAAACTATTGGGTTATTGATTTTATATGTTTCTGTCATGTGTGCCCAAGGAATGATTACTTCGATATTTTGAAATTGAAAGAATGTGAAGTGGTTCCTCTTGGAAAAATCAAAGCATGCAAGGTACAATATATTAGTTTCAAACGCTTAAGAATATTTGATAGTCGTGAACTCCTATTGTAAGGTGTGAGGTATGTTCCCAAACATACATATTATGGTGGTGCGTTAATAATATAATGTGGATCAAAGAAATATGGTTTGTATGTTCTTGATGTTTCAACTATTATTGCCCATGTGTCGGTATTTAGTCTAACATTGCATGATAAAATAAAGTTGTGACATATAAGACTATGACAATTTAGTTAAATTGAAAAAATAAATATATTTTTTAACGGTGATAAATTGGGTAAACTATAATTTTGTGATATTTTAATACTAGGTAGACAACATAAATTTAAGTTTGGAAATGATATGCACGTTTCTAGCAGGCTGTTTGAGTGTGTTCACTTAAATTTTTTTGGTTCTTAAAGGATAATGATTGATAGATGGGGCTTCCGTTTTTCATCATAATTGGTTGTTTTTTCTAGAAGTGTATAAATTTATATTTTGAACGTTAAATTTGAAACATTTCAAAAGGTATAAAGAATGACACTATCTTGTAGAAAATCAAACAAAAGCTATATTAAAATAGTTAAGGACTAACAGTATCGTGAAGTTTGTTTTATACACGTTTAATGAGTTTTGCTATAAACAGGGATTCAAAAGGCACAAGACAGAGACAAAGACACCTTAACAAAATGGGCTAGCCGAACGAATGAACGTGTCTTTCGTTAACTATAAACTTCAAGACACCGATGGAATTGAGGAATGAAAAACCGACAAACTAGTCTAATGTGAGGATATTATGGACTTTGGCTTTTGCTCCTGTTAAATAAGATAAGCTTGAGGCTAGGGTTGTTAGGTGTATTTCAGTGATTATCTAGAGGGTGTGAAAAACTACCAGTTGTGGAAGTTTGTGTTTGAACAAGTTGATTTTATATTTAGAGTTGATAACAAAAGTATTTTATGAAAATAATATATTTTGCTTCAGAGAGTATGAAAGAGGATTTGAAGAAGATTTAATAAAGATATATCTACAACAAAATATGAATAGAATCAATTTGAAGAATTTACAAACGCAATCTGAACGAAATACGAACATAATCAATATGAAGAATTTACAAATTCAATCTAAACAAAATAGAAATAGAATCAATTTGAAGAATTTACAAACTCAATCTGAACAAGATACAATTCAGAATTAAATAGAGATTAAATTGAAGCCCAAATTTTTATTATAAATAGACACTCATGATTGAAGGAGAAAAACATCGAAAAACATAAAAAAGTAGTCTTATAGTTCAAAGAGAGAAGACTTGACTTGTAGGGTCAAGTTGGTTAGTTCCTCAAAAGTCTGGGGTTGTCAAGCTATTTGAGAAGACTGACTTGGAGGGTTATGTGCTTTGTAATTCAAGGTATTTGAATTAATGGATTAAAGCCTTCTGAATGATGGGACTGGAATGTAGCCAAGTTAGTGGTGAATCAGGATAAATCTACGTGTCAAATTATTTATGATTTCATTGCTTACTGCCTCTGAATTCGATTGCTTCTACTCTAAGTAAGTCACCAAAACCAAACTAGTTTTTTAATTATCTATAAATTATCAAAAAGTTGTCAACTTTGGCAAATACAATTCAACCATTCTTCTCGTGTTTGCACATTCAGTTTGATGTTGGATAATCAATATGCTTCATAATAAAGGGTGTCACATTTTACGATACATGGATAAAGATTATGTACAAAGATCTCGAAGGAAGCAACAATGCCAACAAAATCAACCATTAGTAGAGTCGTACTATCAGTTGCTAGATACAATACTATGAGGAAGGAAAGTCATCACTGGTTACATGCAAAAAATGGAGATATGGAAACATTTGAAAATGATAAAACTTGGAAGTTTATGGAACTTTCCGAGAATAAAGAGGTTGTTGGATACGAGTGGATCATCAAGAAAATTGAAGGTTTTTCGAGTGTGGCTAAGACAAGACATATGACAAAGTTTGTAACTAAGGGATTCACTTAATTTAGTAGATTTAACTAATTTGAGATTATCTTAATTAGTCAAAGTATTCTTGAAAAAATTCTTACGGTTTTTGTGGATGTGTTTCATCACAAGTTGGAATCTAAGGCAACTCAAGGTAGCACAATCATTTGCAAGAATTGGATAATTGACAATGAAAGAATTACACAAGAACATGAGAATGTGTTCACTCTGTTTATTTCTATATAAAAGTTCGAGGATAAATTGGACTTATTTACTTTAAAGAAAATTAATCCATAATTATGTTAGAAAATTGTTCACGTACCAGTTAACAATAATTCTTGTCTATATTTTATCTATTCATTATAGCACATCAATTTAGTTTGAGTTATCACAAATTACCTTTTTTTTTTAACAATCTAGTTCTCAAGAAAACGAGTATTTAATAGTTTATAGTTGAAATGAGAGGTAAGTAAAATAGGAGGAAGAATTTTCACTCCATATTCGAATTTGTGTTCTTTCAAACAATTATATTATAATTATATCTGTTATATAATAAAAAAATAATAACAACAATAAATAAATACTAAATATTCAGTCCAAATAAATTATAAATAGACAATTTCAAATAATAAAAAACCAGTTAATAGTATATAACGCGCGGGATCACTGAAAAAGACAGTATTTTATGTAATGGATTTCTATTGGCCAATTTAAAAGCGCACGGATCGGCGAAATAGCAATCCACAGCCGTAGATAACATCCAATCCAACGTTCCATATTCGCTCAATGCCCCATTCATACAGTACCGATACTCAATAAAAACCGCGCTCACATTCCACAATTACTCACAGTTCACACCATATTCCTCCTTACATTACAATCTACTCACTCTTCATTCCTCATAATCTAACCTACCACAAAATCTAGGGTTCCAATTTCACAATGGAAGCTAGCACAAAAACGAAGAAAGGAGCCGGAGGAAGGAAAGGAGGAGGACCAAGGAAGAAGTCGGTAACAAGATCTATCAGAGCCGGTCTTCAATTCCCCGTCGGTAGAATCGGCCGTTACTTGAAGAAAGGTAGATATGCTCAGCGTGTTGGTACTGGTGCTCCTGTTTACTTAGCTGCTGTTCTCGAATATCTCGCCGCTGAGGTAAATTAAATTCATCAATTAATTAATTAATTCCTATTTCGTCTTTGATATACTCTAATTGCTATGATCTAGGGATTTTTGAAATTGAAACCTAATTTGATGAAATTGAAATTTGTTTTATATGTAGGTGCTTGAGTTGGCTGGAAATGCAGCACGTGACAACAAGAAGAATAGAATTATTCCTAGACATGTTTTGTTGGCTGTGAGGAATGATGAAGAGCTTGGAAAATTGCTCTCTGGTGTTACCATTGCACATGGTGGTGTTCTTCCCAATATCAACCCGATATTATTGCCTAAGAAGACTGAAAAAGCTGCAAAGGAGCCTAAATCTCCATCAAAGGCCGTGAAATCTCCAAAGAAGGCAGCATAGATCCGTTCTCCATTGTAGTTTATTATCAGTTATGATGATTTTGTGCATATCTAAGATTAGGTCTATCTAATGTAATAGAAAAGTTCACAATGTTTTTGAAGCCAATGTATTTTGGATATCGTGTTTCTCCTTTAGGAATGTTATCAATCAATGAAAACTTTTGTATTGGCACTTTTCATTCTGTTAGTAATTATAACTTCTGATGCATTTATTACTGAATGTTTTTTTCTCCTCTTCGCAAATCCAAATTTTAGAAGACATTTTATTGGCCTTTTTATCGGTCAATACATGTAAATTATTATTTGGTAAATTGTCTGAATTTATTTTTTAAGTGATTATCTAATGTTCCGGTATAGGTTGAATTCGGATAAAAAGCCGTCTTAAATGGCTGTCTAAAATTGTGTTTTTCGCGCTATCTATTTAAGAGTAGTTTAAAACTGGGCGGGAACATAATTTTCGCGTATTCAAAGAGAGTGGGATAGTCACTCATCAGTCATCGATGCAACTCATACATACAATGATTAATAATTTTTGTAAGAAGCGTTATATAAATATTTATTTTTTTGGTTTAAATATGATTTTAATCTTTGAATTTATTTTTAAATATTTGTTTTGATTTTTTTTGTATTTTTTTATTAATTTTGGTTCTTTATTATTTTATCAATCATATACTTTAGTCATTTTTTTCATAAATCTTTCAAGTATTTATATAATTGTTGTAATCAACTATTGCAATAAAACCATTTCGCCCAACAATAGCAACAACAATTTTTTTATTGGTACCAGTGTCTTGTGGTTGGGTATTGGAGAACATTACCTATTGAGAAATCCTTAACTTATGCTATTTTCTAATTTTAAAATTGAATTGATTCAATTGTTAAACCTTGAAAAAATTATAAAGTTTAATCTGCAATTCTAATAAAATGATGTTAAAATACAATAAATAAATTCTGATAAATGTTATCTGTTTGAAAAAGTTTACGCATATTTGAAAGAATATAAGAATTTTTTTTTTTCAAGTACAAATCTATTATTGAAAAGAATAGTATACTTGATATATGTTTGCAGTATATTATTATAACTCTTGTTATGATTGTCACAAAGAATAAAATCCACAAATTATAAAAGATAAAAGATCAAAAAGAATTCAAATAAATATAAATGACCAAAATGAATACTAAATAAAAGATAAATGACAAAAATTATATTTAAACCTTTTGTTTTTAATTTGTTCGATTTTTTATATTTTATTTTAATCTTTTACTTAATTATCATTTTAATTCTTTGTCTTTCGTAAAATTTAACATGTTTATCATTTTATGAAGGTATAAAACGAATATTACGTAAAATCTAAATGACTAAAATAAATATTAAATAAAAGTTAAATAATTAAAATTATATTTTAAATTTGTATCGTTTGAATAGTAAAGAAACTTTAACCTTTCCTGTTGAAATCAAACACACACATAAGTTTTAACAGTGACATCATTAATATAATCTTCTCATGTTGCATTACAATATCAGGGGTCCAAATTCAAATTAAAAAAATTATTATAATCAATTATTAAAAGACATTGGAATCTCTGATGTTATTTTAAGTTTTTATTAATGTGTTTCTGTCCTCAATTTTGTGAAGTCTAAGTTTTACTTGGCTATGTAAGAACAACAAGAAAGTATATGCATGAAATATAAAAAGAAAAAGATAAAATAAATTTTGGGATCATTTAAGTTATACGATAATAACATATTAGTTAATAACATATTAGTTAGTTATATATATTTTCTTGTAATAAGTTAATTTTTTATTTTTCTTTTAGTATCAAGTTCGTCTACTATGTTTGTATATATTTATTGATGATCTTAATTTCAAATCATCAAAATTAAAATACAAGTTCTCTCAATTTTTTTAATATACTCATGTAATTTTTAAAGAATTTTGATTGCAGTAATCATAAGAGCATAAATCTTTAATTAAATTTTAGAGAAATAATTAAACAATAGAGAATTCGAGTGAGGTGGATTTTAGGATTTTTAAAATTAAACATAAAACTCTTTCAATTTATGTCGTTAAATCATATAGAAATTTATTTTAAGGTGTGAGTCACTCACAACACTAATTTAATCTACATTATAATGTTACTTCCGCTCTCCCACCAAACTCATATATCACTTCTATAGGAGTTCCATGGAGCCATATGAGTAACATTAAATAAATGTCCAAAATCATTAAAAAGTCTTTACCATCACATCTTTACCAAATATTGTAACACAATAAATATAGAGCCCCAAAAATATGCTAGCCTTAATGAAATGGCCCGAAAACCCCAATAAAACCTAGACTTTAGGCTCTAAATTTTTAAGCCCAAATTTTAATAAGACTTTTTATCTCTATCCTAAAAACCTTGTACTTGTGGCTGATCATGATCAGACTAGGACAATCTACATAATCACATGACATGAAAAAAATAGTATATAAACAATTATTTTGAAAAATAGTATGTAAGATGTTAAAAACTTTTATATTAAATTTAAAAAATATTATTTGTATTTAAAAAAATGCTAGAATATTTAAAAATTTAAATAATTTGTTTTAAAAAATTACACACTTAATATTAAAAAAAATAAATAAATAATTTTAAAATAATTAAGTGACGAACTAAATGGATCTAGTATTGTTTTGATAGCTCTAAATAAGTATATAAGTTATCTTTCTTATATATCAAATATTTATTCAATCTCCGGTTGATGTGGGACTAAACGATCACCCTTGAATTCTAACAAAAATTTCATAAACTTTTACATATGAAAATGTGGTCCATCATGGATTAATACTAAAAAATCATTGAAATTTTAACAAGAAGTCGATAATACTCTTCATAAGTAATAGCTAATCATCGCTCTTTTCTTTATAGATATGACGATGACTCGATTAGTGTCAATTTACTACAAAATACACATTTATTTTCTCTGGTTTTTATCAAAACAATATCATTTAAATCACTATCTCAGTCGTGAAAATGACAATCCATTAACATCTATTTATAATAGACAACGTCTCTAGTCGTTGGAGTTTGAAACATTTTTCAAATACTACTATTTTGTGTTAATTAATCGAAAATATAATGAAAATTATGTTGCTAATCAGTTCATTTCATCGATAAATTTAAAACCAAATCGTAAATGAATCGTTTTTCTATTATTTTGGTCCCATTTTTAAATTAAAACTATGATGTCCATAATTTCTACGGTTTTCGCACGAGGATGCCATGATCCGTATGGTTTTCGCACGATCGTTGTTTATGTTTTGATTTTGCTATGGGGAAAAAGACTTAGATTAATTGTCAAATTGATACCGCCTCTGAAAGAAACGTTGTTGATGACGTTGTTGAATTATGTGACGAATGTTAATTATGTTATTGTCGATGTAATTAATGTTGTGTTAATGATGATAAATAGTTTAACATGATTATGATGTATTTTAATAAAGTATCTTTGCTATTTTGTAGGGTTAGGACATATAGGATAACATATTAGATAGTGCGAAGAAAACCCTTGGCCAATTAATAATGTGAATTGCATAATTCAATTAGGAGACTGATATTCAATTAAGTGATACAATTGACCGATTAGAAAAAATACATCTTTTTTTCAACTTTAGTTTTAATCAATTAGATACATTAATATCAATTAGATGTTAACCATGGGTTGATAAATTGACTAAGTTAAGTGTTAACCGATTAGAACATTTTAATTAAAATTAAATGACTAATAATTTATCATGTAAGGATATTAGTTGATTAGGAGGGCTAACAATCGATTAGCAGATCAAAATAATCGATTAGGTGATCAACAACGACTTAATAATGATTAACTAGTAATGAAGTAATTATAAATAGATAATAAACTAGTAGTTAATGGAATTCAATATTTGGGCTTGTAATTAATGACGTTGATTAGTCAAAACAAAATACAAACAACAATGTCAATGGTGATGATTAGTATATTATGAATGAATCAAAGGTTGACAATCAAATATATTTTGAGGTACTATTGATATGAACGATCTTACTCAAATGCAACACACTATTTTTTAGGGTACTATAGACATGAACGACCTTACCCAACTGTAAGATACCAATGAGGAAACTATATTGAATACTGTTTAATCATAAGCACTTCAGTTCATGGGGTATTATAGGTGACTCTCTACTCGTATCAATTCTAGTAAATCGATCTATGCGCGTAGTAGTTGATGATAAGGGTAAAAATAGGTCATGCAGATCGATAGGTGTCTATGACATAACATATGATAGGTATTTTTTATATAAGTGAGACCAAGGTTAAAAAAAATCCATTTAGCTAAAAAAAACCAAATTAAAGGCCATTGAAAAATTCTTTTTTAAGCCTACCAGATTGACCTACTTAATTAAATATAAATTATTTTTTATTACTTTTATTATTATTGTTATTATAACATTTACTGTTATTTAAACATACTCATCTATATCAATGTTTGATATATTCAAATGTATTATTATAAAATGGAATTGAATTATGATATAATATAAGCTAGATATCAAAATAAAATTTAATTAAGTTCATTGTCATGTTAACTTGTTCGTCTAATTACAAAAACCTATCAATGAATGATATAGATTTTCATAAAATAATAGTGAAGTAGACTTTTAAACATGCTTTTAGGTCTTGTCATGATTTGAAAAAAGGCCAAGTTCGATTTTAACAGCGGGCCTTTGACAGATAACATATCAAACTTAGGCCTAACATTTTTCAATGTAGGTTAAACTTATGCCTTACAAAGTTTAGCTTGAACTAACCTATTTTCATCCAAAGGTTGTGATTAGGTTGCATATCTTAGACTTGACCATGTTTATTATGACATGTGACATGTTATGGTGTCTTCTGTTTGATATGAATTTATTTTTATAAGCTATCATACTCTGCTAAATTTTATGTTTTTGAGTATGATGACTTATGTTTCTTTATTCTTTATAAGTGTTTTGCACATCGATTGTGCTAGTAGTCAATGAATTAGATTGCATTTATTATTTTGTTGTGGATATATTATCACAAATTATAATATTGTGACCTTAAGGTTGTTTTTTACAATAATGTTTTAAAAAACAAGTAGACAAATACATGCTTGTTAATTATTTAAAAATTTTAAAAATATTAAATATAAAAAATTTATACAATTTCTCATACTAATAATAAATTAAATAAATATAATATATATACATGTGATTTGATTTAGTTCAATTTCAAAAATATAATCCAAAATTTGATTAATCTAATTAATTATCACAAAAACATATTTAAAAACATTCCATAAAGTACAATGTTACCTTTCAAATTGACAAAATCCAGAGAGTATATCTGTATATAAAACCATATTTACTTTGCCATAATAACTTTCCAAGTGCTGTAAAAAAATAACAATAATAGCTTTCCTCATTTTAAAATAGAAAGAACCCAAATAGAACAAGTTCGCGTGTCGTCAAATAAAGTCATTCATTGGTCCATTTCAAAACCAGCGGATCGCCACACAAATGATTTACAACCGTTGATAATCCCCAATCGAACGGCCTTACTTTCGCTCAATCTAAGATCCGACGGAGATCGAGTAGTGTCCGTAATGCTATATAACCTCGCCAACGATTCTTTAACATTCACTTAACAAATAATAACACCACTCACAAGCTTGCATTTCCTGCATCTCACAGTTTCCACAGCTAGATTCTAGGGTTCAAACTTCGAAACTCAAAATGGACGCAACCACAAAAACGAAGAAAGGAGCCGGAGGAAGGAAAGGAGGAGGACCAAGGAAGAAGTCGGTAACAAGATCTATCAGAGCCGGTCTTCAATTTCCCGTCGGTAGAATCGGCCGTTACTTGAAGAAAGGTAGATATGCTCATCGTGTTGGTACTGGTGCTCCCGTTTACTTAGCTGCTGTTCTCGAATATCTCGCCGCTGAGGTAAATTAAATTCATCAATTAATTAATTAATTCCTATTTCGTCTTTGATATACTCTAATTGCTATGATCTAGGGATTTTTGAAATTGAACCCTAGTTTGATGAAATTGAAATTTGTTTTATCTGTAGGTGCTTGAGTTGGCTGGAAATGCAGCACGTGACAACAAGAAGAATAGAATTATTCCTAGACATGTTTTGTTGGCTGTGAGGAATGATGAAGAGCTTGGAAAATTGCTTGCTGGTGTTACCATTGCACATGGTGGTGTTCTTCCCAATATCAACCCGATACTATTGCCTAAGAAGACTGAAAAAGCTGCCAAGGAAATTACGTCTCCATCTAAGGCAAAGAAATCTCCAAAGAAAGCTTAAATTATTAATATGCGATTCGTTAGGATCATTTTGTGTGTATATCTGCGCTTAGGTCTTTCTTTTGTAACGGAATGATTTAATGCGTTTGAAACAATGTAATTCTGATTTCACCGTCTCCATTTAGTATTAATATGAATATGATCAATTCAGTTGAAATAATACTTGTTAACTTATCTATGGTGTTGGGATATATGAATTGCATAATTTGCAGTTTAAATACAAAATTAATTTCTATTTCAACCAGTGTGTGCAACAACTTAGATACCTACATATAATATCTCACATCTTGTCATGATTCAATTTGTTTATAATTTTTACCACATATTTGTTTGACATAAAATTTTATTTGCAAATTTGTGCATCTCAAAATGATATTGATGAGTGTTGATAAACCACATATTAAATTATAAATTATATATTAAATTATAAATTATAGTCTGGTATTACAATATCCAAGAAAAATAGTATATTTCTGTGTGTCTTTTTAATTGATATTTTATGATTTCGAATATGTATTTGCTAATTTTTAAAATTGAGATCTAATTTGATCTAAACTTACAATTTCAGGTATTAATTTGTATATTCATTCAATGTTTTGTTTGTTATTTCTATCATTATTTATTTTATCTCCTAGTTGTATAAGTTTAGAACAATAATTAGTTGCTAATCATCCATCGAATATATAAGTTTTATGTATTTTTTGATGTACTTCAACAGTTCTTTCTTAATTGTATATATATTTTTTATTAATATTTTCTCAATTATGCTTTCTATCTATAATTGCAACATGATATTAGAGTCTTCTTTTGATCCAGAGGCTTGTGGATTATGGGGCACTACGCTTCTGCTGCATGAAAAACTTGTCCCTCCCTATATCACTTGAATCCGTGTGTTTATTTAACTTTAAAAAACTACATTTTTTAATGTAACAATATATTGTGATTGGGAAAAAAGTAGTGTTGAGTAAATTATAATTTTTGTTGAGCAACATAATCGAAATTTATGTTTCTAAAAAACTTTTTTTAGTGTAGCAGGTATGTTCAAAATGATGGTTTGTTTGACAGGTTTATGTTAAGCCACAAACCAGTTTTGGACAGCAGTGCATTAAATTGGTTTTTTTTAGGCGATTATGCAAAGCCCTTTTTTTAAACATAGCTGTTGATACATAGGTGACTGCAATTTTCATTATAGCCAAATATAATTCAGTACGTCAATTTTTTCCACTACACCTGGATTTTCTATAAGTTAATTTTTGGATGAGAAAATGTGTCTTGAACTTAACATGGAAAAGGAAAATCAATATGAAAATCACATATTTGATAGTAAACTTTACGGAATCTAAGAGTAGTATAAAAAAATGGAGGCGCAGAAAGTCACCCTATCAACAATTGAAAGAGCTGACTCAAGTTTAAAGCAAATTTAATTACAAATACGACTAATAAGTTGGCCTAACCTTGCATAACAAAAAGCAAAAAATTATTCCAACTTTTAATCACCTTTGCATAACAAAAAGTTCAAAAAATTATTTGAACTTCTAAACCAACCACAGTCAAAAATAATTTATAGCATTGTAATTTCCAAAATGGATAATAATATATTTGTACAGTATAATGTCCCAAATTGGATGTCTGAAGAATAAAACAGAGGAGCTTTAAGCAAGAACATAGAGTGGATGCACTTTGATCATGGGTGATTTGAAATCTGAAAACTGAAATGATCTTAGGATTTGAGAATGGCAAACATTACATATCACGAGTCCTTTGATTTTGCAGGTTCAACGAAAATCAGCCTTCCATTTACTATCTGCACCATGTAAGGAATATAAATCAATTCCAAAGATATAGATGATATGGAATTTACTTGGTAAGATTTCTATTTTTTTTTCAAAAAAGTAAAAAATTAAAGAGGATGACTTTTTTTTGGAACTAAGCTTTATGAGGCTGCCTTTGCTAAATTACGAACTATCTCATTCGCTTGCCACTCAACAAAAACAACAATGTTGTGTTGATTAGAAATAGAGATGAGACTTTTACAATCCAAAATAATAGTCTCGAATTCAGTTTCATCAACTTGTGGGTGAATCATAACATCCACTACCATTTTTGAATCCAATTCAAAGACCATGTTTTGAATTTGTAACTCACTACTGATTCATTTAATTGCGTATCATAATCCCATCGGTTCTCCCTCGTGCAGCACTGTGGCTACGCAGTAGTATATGGTTTTTGCCTGAATGAATTCACTATGTATATTTCCTTAGACACATAACTATGCCCATGCATCGAAAGGAAAATGGATTTGATGCGGCCAACAGTCACGATATGTTATGATCTCTATATCCTTGATTAAGAGCAGTTGAGATTTTAGGTTCTCAATTCACCAAAATTGCAGTATTAGCTATTTAATCTCTATCCAACAGTTTAGATCAGGTAAGTACAGTGATTAAAAGATCTATCCACCCCCACGAATCCAAATCCAACTTTTGATGTTCTATTTCTAAGACTCTTTTTATTGGTGGGTAGTACAATCATGCAACTAAAGGAAGATATCAAAAATGTGTATATAACAAAACCATTGATTCAGTATAAAAAAACCCATCAAATCTAACATCATTGTAGCCGCAAGGAAAAGGGATTCTCCACAACTTCCTTGAGTTAACACATTATTCGGTGTGTCTTTTGTTAATAATTTAATGAATCAATTCAACAAATGAAAGATGTCTTCGAGGATCAAACTAATTACTATAAGATACTTTTAAGGACCAAAGTGACAAACAACAAGACCCATATACAAAGATCCAAAGTGATAATCATGTTTGCATTGACAAACAAAAGAAATTAAAGAAAGCTAAACTAGCAATTGAACTAAGGTTCTAACTCATTGAGGCATTTTAACAAACACATTTCTGGCTTAATATTCTTCTTCTTTCAAATAATACTCATCACTAGATAAATATAAGAAAGACAAAATTACCCTGCCATTTAATGATTTCATAGCCTTTTCCGCTTCAATTTCTGATCGGTAAGATACAAAACCAAAACCTTTGGTCCTTTTAATTTTAGGGTCCATTACAAGTGTAGCTACAAAAGCAGAATTGAAGAACGAAAACAAAGCAGTGAGTCAGTGTCAGCAAAGATTAGTGGGGTGAGAATAAAAAAAGAGGGGGCGCACACACACCTTCCATAAGTACTCCGAATGGTGAAAACATCGACTTGAATTGCTCCATTGTAGTATAAAACGAGAGTCCTGAAAAATGAAACGAAACAAATGTTGAAAGGAAGGGGAATTGCTGCATTGAACGTTATAAAATGAAAGAGGAAAAAAATCTAACTGCTGACAAATAGCTTTGTCCCAATTCGTTGAGACATGTTTGTCTAGTTTCAGATTCCGGTGTAGCTTGACTGTAATTATATGAAGATGATTTTTTAACGTGAGAGATAAAAGTATCAATTTTTAGTCTTTGTATATATTAAGTGACTGTCTTATTCGGGATGACAATTATATCTAAAAAAAACCCACAATAGAGCATGGTACGGACACGGGGACGAGTAATTGACCGCAAAATTAAGTAGGTATTAGCGCGTACTATAGTACCCACTCCGCATCCGCTTAATAAAAATATATTATTTATTTATTATATTAGTGTTTCGTTTAATATCGTTGTACTACAATAATATTTATACTACAATAATATTTATAATCGAAAGATAAACATTTGCAATTTTTTTAAGAATTTAAGTAAATAATTGTGACTTTATAACTAAGAGTTATGTTTTATTAATCGTGACTTTATAATTATACTTGCAACTTTCTCTCAATTTCTTTATAGATCTCGGATAATACCGTTGTAGGACTTGCAACTTTATAAAGTATTATTATGGATATTTGAACGTGGATTATAACGCGTGTTCAATCGAAATGTTCATAGTTAGAAAATATTTTAGTTTATAATATTTTATGATTAAATTTAAGATATTTGGATAATTTTTAAATTTAATCACAACAATATAATTTATTTATCAATCTGTTTTAGTTAAAGTGTAAGTAATGGGTATGACTACGGGTACTTAGGTACCCAAAAAATAAATGTACAAATATTAAAATTGATAACCAAAAGGATATAATATTTTTTTAAATTGCTGGGTACGAGGACATGTACTATAATATCCTACCCAGAACTCTATTCATTTCCATCTCTAATCTGGTTACCTCTTTATCTTGCATACAGCTAGTTGTGGTTTTTTTCTCTTTGAGTTTTGCAATCATTTTCCATTTATATGCTGCCTTAATTTGGTTTCTATTTTTTTAAAATTTATCATGTCTTAGTAACTAAATTTATTAAGCCATATAACTTCGTCAAAGTCATGTATTTCGTTATACAGAAAACATTATTCAATTCAAAGAAAAAAGGGATATAAAACGGTGATGGATTTAAAATACAAACACTAACCATTGATATTTTCATTAAAAAATCCTCTCGCACTTTATTTATTTTGAGAAATGAGAATTATTAATTGTGATTGTATATTCATAAAATACAAGACAAAAAATGCCATTGATATAAAATGAAAACTACTATATATAAAAACTGTGCCACTCTAGATCTCGTACTTGCCTATTTCCACCAAATCTCAATTTCATATTGATGTACTTTATCAGCCAAAACAACAATAAGCAATTCCACGTGAAAACCGATTGAAATATAATCCAGCTATGCTAAGTTAGTCTCTTTTTCTTTTTCCCTTGTATTTTATGGCTACGAGGAAGAAGTGTTTTTATTTTTATCACATGTCATCTTTTTTTTGTCGACAAAAATACAATAATAGGAAGGAGGTTTTCCGGGGATTACAAAAAAGAAATGAAAATCAAGTTAGCACATAGAAATCAATGAGTTATTGAATGGATACACAATCATGTGATATTTTTAATGTCAAATTTAATCTCAAACACTAATTATATCTGACGGTTATTATTAATAGATCTTATTTCTCATAATAATTTTTAGTTTTCACCGGATACATCCTCTATATATATTTTTTATTATTTAATACATTCTTTGTTTCTCCATTTATTAACCAATATATATATATATATATATATATTTAAATTTCACTATATTTTTCTATTTCAAATTTACGTCACTTCCTTC
>JBBPBP010000002.1:49737657-49753791 GCA_037974735.1 Cicer chorassanicum | reverse complement strand
TTAAAACTTATACAAAAGAAATGTTTATCATTGATAAATATCAAATAATACGGGGCAAATATTTGTTACTAATATACAAAAAAATTCAAGACAAATATTGATCACCGATAAATATAAAAAATTTACGTGACATATATTTGTCGTTGATGAATTTTTTAAAAAACTACAAGACAAATATATATTATTGATACATAAAAAAATATAGGATAAATATTTATCACTGATAAATATAAAAAAAAACATGTAATAAAGGACACATATTTGATTTTTCTACATATTCTAAATAAAACTGAGAATAATTAAAATAATATTAATTATAATTCATTATTAAAATCATTATAGAAGTCTTTTTAATATCGTTTACATATAAATCAGAACAATTATAATATACTCAATATAAAAAACTATCGCCAAACTACCATTTTATTTATAAGACAATATCATTTTAGTCATTGACTTAACAAAAATTTAAATTAATCATCGAATCATTAAAATATGAGTTAGTTTTGTATCTCATGTTAGAGTTGCAATATAGCAAGTAATAGTTCTTGCTTTAACAACCTTGGACACCTGTGCTTCAGGATAACTTTTTGTTTTTGTATTTTGCAATGGAGAACAATTTCTTATCGGCTTGCTTTATATTATTTTTTGTAAACGAAGTGCCACAACTAATCGTTTTTCAGATTTACAAATTAAGGAATAAAGGTTTAAAAGAAGAAAAATATATATTTAAAGGAAGAAGAGATTGTAATTACGGATGTGAGAATCAAGATTTTGGGATTTAAGAATTTTAGCTTTTGTGGAATAACATAAATAAGGATGTCGAAAATCACAGTCGTTGGAAGTCAAATTGTTCTATGTGACATGGCTATTACATAAGCAAACAGCAATGTCACTTAACATGACTCATCAAATTTATAACTATTAGCAGTAAATTAAATAATTTAAATTTCTTACAATTACGAGTTATACATACATTTAAAAATTTGCGAGTCGTTAAATTAAAATTGAATAATTAAAATAAATCCAGATTACTTAAATTTATCTGGTTGATCACGATTAAATGATCAGTAATATTCTGACTTTATGAATGTGGAGATTTCCAACCACAGAAAAAACAAGTTAATTTCCACAGATTTTTTCTGTTTTCTTTTACAAACGTTAATTTAAAAAGATGTTATGTATAATTTTTTTTTCATATATCGGACAATATTAACGCACAAAAGAATGCCATTCACATAGCAGCTTCAACAATTAATAATTCCCTTTTTATTTGGCAAATTTTGAAGCAACCAAAGTTGCTAGTCACTCAATTTTAAAATAATTAAATTATTTGATTATTTTACACATATTAACAAAATATATAAATAAAAGAAAAATTATTCTAATTATAATAAATTATCCTTATAAGATATCGATATCAATATTATAAATTATAATAAAATAAATTATACTGAATATAATATAAATAATATTAATTAAATAGTATAATGAAAATATGTGTATTAAATATTGAAATAATAATTAATTCAACTGATAAATATTGATATCGCTACGTTGAATTTCTTTTTTCAAATCCGATATTGTATAAGTTAATTACGATAGAATTTAATATATCTTCTAAAAAAAATTTAAAATGATAAATTATTTTAGAACAATTTTTGTATAAATAGATGTTTATCTTAGAATATGCCAGTAATATTGTGTATATAGCATCGAGAGAGGCATTGAAGTGCCGTTAATGTTTTTTTGTTTGCTTTCCACGATTGAAGATCATGATTAGCTTTCATCACGTAAAAAAAAAATTAATAAATCATAACTAGCCTCGTCACGATGAAAATTAAATTAAAATTTTGGAGAAAATTCTATAACAATTTTTTTTGAAGGATATTTTTTTGAAAGATGGGAAGGATATTTTTATTTACTTTATTTATTATATTTTTAATTTAAAATTGAATTATAATTAATTTATATTTTATTTGTTTTTCATTATAGTATAAGATTTGATTTGTTGAGATTGATTTAAGAATTACTATAAAAAATACTGATTTAAGAATTAGATTTTATTTAAAATTTAAATAGAGATTATATCTTTTATACTCTAATTTTGTCCATCCACCTTTTAATTTATTCTGTTTTTTTATTAATAAAAGAGATTAAAAAGGAATATTTGTTGGACTCATTTAAATTTATTGTTTATCGAGTTTTTAATTCATTTTATATCAAACTAAGCCAAAATTACAAATTAAAATAAACTCCAAATAATTAATTAGAAACCAGCAAGCAAATGCTGGCTAAAAAATAATTAAAAAACCAAAACCTAAGTGTATCTAAAATTAGAAAAGAATCCATCATATGCAGAAAATAAATAAAAAGAAAATGAAAATAATAATAATTTATAAACACTACCAAAATGAATAATTTTTACATTATTATTTAATTACAACAATTATATTATTTGAGATACAACGTAACAATTAAACTAATAAAATAATAATGATAATAAAAATAAGTTTAATTATCGATTGATTGCACAATCAATTCAATGCATTTCTTTCGTTGTCTTTTATATCTCCATAAATACACTACATTCATACTAAACATTGGGAGACAAAAAACGAGTGAACATATAGGCATAGATAGATTTTGGTCGTTAGAAATCAAACCTAAGTCGTTGGCATTTGTTTTGTCTCTCTAATATTGTCGTATTATTATATATATATATATATTTTTTAATACATAATACTAATATTAGGATATTCGCATGTACACTTTAGCCTCACACCACTTTTGAACTTCGTAGATTGTTATTTGAAAATTGATGGCTGCTCCACCAGCAAAGGCTCGTGCCGGTGCTGATCCCGATTATCTCATAAAGCTTCTTTTGATCGGAGATAGTGGTAACTTACTCTTTTGCCCTTTTCTCTTGTGTTTTTTTTTTGTAACGATTCTATGTAAATATGTATATTGTATGTGTGTGACTGTTATTCTTTTCCCTTAGATGATAAAAATCAAGAGTTTATCCTAAGTGACTTTTTCTTCTTTTTATCTTGAATAAATTGTTGAATTTGTGCTAGTGAGGCAAATGTACTTTTTTTGTTGTTGAGAAATTTGAAGCAAATGTACTTAGTTTTAGAGTTGAATTGAATTTTCATAATGTGCTTTGAGAGATTACATAAAAGTTTTAATAAACTGTTTTTGTTGATATATAGAAAATTGTGTTGTAAAGGGTTTCAATTGTGAATTCCATTCAAGAAACAAGAGATTTAGCGTTAGTCATTTGGGGCGGTTAGAACCGTTGCTAAACCTTGTAATGAAAAGGAAACCATTTTTGTTATCATAGTTGGTTTTAATTGATGTCAATCCTTTTTCTGGCGCTTGTCCCGGCGGTTGACAAAAATCGCCGCTAAATAATATAAGTGCCGCATAAACCACCACTTATAACGTGTTAATTTCTGTGTCGGTTTTTCAACTTACAGAAATTGTTTTTGATTGCGGTCTGTATTGACAGTAAATACAAATTTAACCGCCGCTAAATACCGGTTTTGTTGTACTGGTTTGAAAACATGGGGTGAAATTCTTCTTGTTGTCTTTTGTGACACTTTTTGTTAGTGGATGAATAATAAAAGATGAATTGTAAACTAGCAAAAGGGACTAGTTCTCAACAACGTGATGAACCATAGTTCAAATTCATACTAGAAGAGGTAGCACATTTAGTATGCTGACAATTCCTTGAACATGATTGCTTATGATAAGAGGAGGCTTATAGTAACTAGTGCTTTGGTGTACAAATTCCTTAATTAATTTGCCACAATCCCTCTGTTATTCTTGATTGCAGGTGTTGGAAAGAGTTGCCTTCTTCTACGATTCTCTGACGGTTCTTTCACAACTAATTTTATTACAACCTTAGGGTGAGTTTTCACTATTTAGGCTTAGAACTGCAAGATCATGCATGTGAGAAGTTTCCCTAAATCACAAGGTTTTCTTCCTCTTGCAGCATTGATTATAAAAATAGAGCCATTGAGCTGGATGGAAAAAAGGTGATGATCCAAGTTTGGGATACTGCAGGCCAGGAGCGGTTCCGAACAATTACAAATAGTAAGATTTATGATCCTTACAGACACTAGTATCGCCTTTCGTTGCTTGTATGCGACACATATATAGACATCACTTGACAAATTGAATGTGGTTTATAGCACTATTTCATTGTCAAGTAGTTTATTTTGAATCAAACCTTAACTAGATTTCGTTTTTTACTTCAGCTTACTATCGCGGTGCTATGGGAGTATTGCTAGTCTATGATGTTACTGACGAATTTTCATTTAACAGTAAAGTTTACCATCATGTTCTTTGGTTTAAAAGTTGGAGATTTGTGTTTTTTTATCTTCACATGCTTTCTCACATTGAATATTCATCCAGCTTATGCTAATTTCAGATATAAAAAATTGGATGTATAACATTGAGCAATATGCTTCCAACAATGTCAACAAAATACTGGTTGGGAACAAAGCTGACATGGATGAAAGAAGAAGGGTATGCGAGCATTGAAACCTTTCTTGTCATGAGTGGTTTTACAAGACCAAATATAAGGATTAACACTTGTTTATGTTTCATATTTCAAGGTTGAGATTTTTGTAAATATATTTGTGAAATTTTGTATTTCTGTCTAGGCCGTGCCTACCTCTAAGGGCCAAGCACTAGCCGATGAGTATGGAATCAAATTCTTTGAAACAGTAAGTGTTGCATACTTGAAAATGTGGAAACTTCTCTAAGTTTTTGTTATTTTTGCAAACTTATGAATTTTGTGTTGCAGAGTGCAAAGACAAATTTAAATGTGGACAAAGTTTTCTTCTCTATTGTGAAAGATATAAAACAAAGGCTTGATAACACTGACTCGAAGACACCGGTATTTTAAACTCCCTCTTCTGTTTATCAAGGGATAAGTTTATTGTATTAAAACAATATTGGGATCTGCAATAAGAATTAACCAACAAAACAGAAAACTAATAATTGCAAAATCAGAAATTGGAATGGAGAAATTTCTTCGTTTTTGCCGAAAACGGAGAACGTTCTTGACAGAACTGAAAAACACAGAAAACGGAGAACGTTCAACGTTCTCCTTTCTGTAGTTTAAAGAAAACAGTTTTTCAATCAAAGTAAAACAAAAATAAAGAAAGACAAGGGAAGAATAACACCCATATTTACGTGTTCAGCCTCAGTTAATGAGACTTACGTCACGGGCAAACAAGCAAGACAATTCACTATTGCCATTCGAATTTACAAGATTAAGCCACTTCAAGATTGTTATCCTAGTATCTATCACTAAGACTCAGCAATACAAGACTTTTTTCACAATCTCTCTTTTCTCTCTCCCTTAATCTCCTTTTATCTGATTTTCTATAAATCGCTTTTTCAATTGCATACACCTCTATATCTTTCTGCCATACAATAATTACAACTTTTTTTTACAGTTATGGTATTTAAAGGCATATTAGCTTAACAAACTATAACTACCTTTGTAATAATTAAATTGGCCGAATTCAGTTATAACTAACTCTTAACCATATCTAACACTAGTTATTAGATTGGAAGCATACATTCACATAGTGAATAACTGTTTGTCTTTGAAGTTGAATCGAATGTCTGTTTTTACATTGCAGCCGATAGGAATTAGAATCAACAGACAAAATCAGGCGAACAGAGCGTGGAATGCACAAAAGTTGGCGTGCTGTGGTTGAAGAGGCAACAATATTGCTGTTCGAGACGAAGAAGGAAGGAGAAAAATACATGTCTATGTGATTGTGTTTAACCTTGTCATTATTTCATAATTCTTGCTTTTCAAGGAGTATATTAATACAGATGTAAATGGCAATGTGATTGGGTCATCATAGCCCCAACGATGTTTGCTTGAGACATAATTCACTAATCATTGATTTTTTAAAGGGTTAATATCACTGACATTCTTTAGAGTTAGTGTTTTTATTATATTGATTTTATTTTTGTTAGGTGAAATTGAAGAGCAGCAAAATCAAGTGAGATCTATCAGATTGAGTGGATTTGTTTATCTTGTTGTAGTTTGGTTGATAACCATGTAGTGCCTTGTAGCATATTTGTCTTAAGAGTATCAAGAATGTCACAAAAAGTGCACATCAGAGAAGTAACTGATCAATCTAGCTATAATACAACTATTTGAAGTGATGTCTAATAATGATACATAATTAATAAAACCTACAAAACACCGACAATGACAGGACAAAAGACACAACACTAACAAACAAACACCGTTAATCACATGCGATGATGTCATATTAGTGTCCGAAATCAATACATGTAGAATATTAGCTATAGCTACATCTGTCATATGAAGTGTTGTGGCTACACAATACACAACTATACAAAATAAATACCATGAGTTATAAATTGACGAGGACTTTGGTACCCTTAAACTTTGTTGGGTACCAGAGTGCTAAAGCGTCAAGTCCAAGTGCAAACAAGAATTCAACCTTTTCACCACAATCTTTGGTTTCTTTAAAATGGAAAAACTATTATGATTAGGAATCAGAAAACCATCCATAGAAGTTGTATTATGCTTTCTCACGTGTCCACCAAAAAGCTTGTCCAATAGAAAACTCACCACCACAAAGTGGATAATGGTTTCATGGTTAAGCTAGGTAGTAACTTGCCTACAAGCTTTGGTCTCTTGTGATCCCCTAAAGCTTGAAAAGAAGAGAATTAAAGCTTGAAAAGAAGAGAATTCTTTAGTGCATGTTTTGCACTCAAAACGACATTCTTTCAATGGATTGGTTCTTCTTCATTTCCACCAATTATCTTCTCTGCCTCTCTTTATAGCTATTATGTACGTAGTAGGCTTAATTTGTTTAATAAGGAAAAACAGGTACAAGAAAAATTATTGAGATTGTAGATAGAGTGCCTTAGTATTATTATCCAAAAGATTAGTAATGAGAATTTGAACAGTAATAATAGTATCACAAATATTAAACAGATAAAATACTTAAAATACTATAAATGTATGTAACTAACTCCCATTTTAACATTTTCACGGAAATAGTTTATCTATTTTAAAATCAAACTTTTTGATTCTCTATTTTTAGATTTGTTGTAATTTGGTCAAAATAACATAATTTTTACCATAAAAATGATGACTATAAATCACAGTTATATAGGTAAAATAAAAATTTTAACTTGAGAGTAAAACTACAACAAATGTAGAAATAGAGATAAAAAAATTAAATTTTAAAATAAAGAAACTATTTTCATAAATACGTTAAAATATGCGGATCAAAAATACAATTAAACCTAATAATAACAAATAAGTCAGCTAAATCTTCTTCTTTAATTGAAGCTTTATCTGGTTGTGCAACATAGCAAAAAGTCGTGCCTCTTCGTGTTGAAGGCTTTGGTACTCAGCCTCTATTCATTGCTTCCGGGGAGAAGAAACTCATCCATTTGGAAGTTGTTTCTATTATCTCTTCACAAAATGCCTCTATATCTATTTCTTTTTTATTCTTCTTCTAGACATTAAATAAAGAATAATTTGAAATACAAACAATGGAGGTTCTACCCAAGTAGCCTGAAATAGTAAAAAAAAAAAGTAATCAAGCACCGAATTGCAAATACAACAAATTTTAGAATAGATTTTGCTAGAGAATAGGATGTAAAAATAAGAAATAAGTTAAACCTTGCCGGTAGTATTACTGCTGCTGCTACTATTATCTCCGTGTGTTGGTGGTGACTGATCCATGTTTCTAACAGATAATTATCGAGAAAGAGACGAGAAGGTTAGGGTTTCGATAAATCTTAAAATATCTATTTATAAGGGTATATTGTTAGGAATCCCATACTAAATAAATAATTCTGTTTAAATAAGCCGTGAGACTCTCCCATTTGTTGAATTAGTCATTTGAATTTGACTTTCTTGATGGGCTTAACTCCTAACGTAGGAAAGGGAATTGTACCGTTCACGCCCCTTTGTACCTTCCACCTAGGGAATTGTACCGTTCACGCCCTTTGTACCTTCCACCCTCCATTTTAATGAAAAAGTCTAAAATATCATTTTCTTTTTACTATTTATAAAACAACAAAAAAAATTTTACCACTCCTCACATCCAATCAAAAATTATCAAATATTTTATAATATTTGAATATTTAATAAATTCGAAATAAAAAAATAAGATTTTTTTAATGTTTTTGAAACTTTCTTTAAAATGAAACATTCGGAATTATATTTTCAGAAAGCTTCGAAACTTTGGTTCAACCTGAAAATTTCGAAATGAAATATTTCAGAAAATAATGTTGAGTTTCAAAACTTTTGATTAACTTGAAACTTTTGAAACACGTTTTTCCAGAAATCAATCAAAAGTTTGAAACTTTTGATGAATTCAAAACCTTCGAAATGCTGTTTCCCAATTTTTTTAAAAACATTCGAAAGTTTGGATGAACATCAAATATTCGAAATGCATTGTTTCGAAACTTTCATGCAATCTTAAATATTCGAAATGAACAATTTCGAAACTTTCATGCAATCTCAAAATTTTGAAATGAACTTTTCCAGCAAGGCCAAACATTTGAAATGCAATACTCGAAACTTTCATTCAATCTGAAAGTTTCGAAATGAAAATTCATAAACCCTAAATCTGAAGTTTCGAAGGTTTGAGATTGCTGAAAGGTTGGAGTGTTTAGGCTTAGAAAGTTTGGGGTTTGTGAAAAGTTTCGAAAGTTTGAGATTTTTGGAAATGCATTTTTTAAGTAATAAATAGTAATAAATTTCATAACTAATTTAAAAAATAGTAATAAATTTAACTAATATTTAATTTCACGTTGTTGAGAATTAGTCCCTTTTGCTAGTTTAAAATTCATCTTTTATTATTCATCCACTAACAAAAAGTGTCACAAAAGACAACAACAAGAATTTCACCCCATGTTTTCAAACCAGTACAACAAAACCGGTATTTAGCAGCGGTTAAATTTGTATTTACTGTAAATTCAGACCGCAATCAAAAACAATTTCTGTAAGTTGAAAAAACGACACAGAAATTGGCGCCGTTATAAGTGGTGGTTTATGCAGCACTTATATTATTTAGCGGCGATTTTTGCCACCGGAACAAGCGCCAGGAAAAGAATTGTCATCGATTAAAACCAACATTTCTTATCATGCAATCTTAAATATTCGAAATGAACAATTTCGAAACTTTCATGCAATCTCAAAATTTTGAAATGAACTTTTCCAGCAAGGCCAAACATTTGAAATGCAACACTCGAAACTTTCATTCAATATGAAAGTTTCGAAATGAAAATTCATAAACCCTAAATCTGAAGTTTCGAAGGTTTGAGATTGCTGAAAAGGTTCGAGGGTTTAGGCTTAGAAAGTTTGGGGTTTGTGAAAAGTTTCGAAAGTTTGAGATTTTTGGAAATGCATTTTTTTTAGTAATAAATAGTAATAAATTTCATACCTAATTTCAAAAATAGTAATAAATTTAACTAATATTTAATTTAATTAATTTTTTTCTAAATATATTTTTAATTATAACATACATCAGTAATTTAAAAAAATAAATGAAACTTTTGAATTTTTTGAAACTTTCGAAACTTTCTGGAAAATTACACTTCGGAACTTTCACATTCATCCAAAGTTTCGAAATTGGTAAATATTTCTGGATAATTACATTTTCGAAAGTTTCAAATTTAACAAAAGTTTCGAAGATATCAAAAAACTCACTTTGTTATTATTTCGAAAGTTTGTAATTTTCGATTATTAAGAAATATTTTTGTAATTTTCGAAAGTGGGGTGAGAAAATAGAATGGTAAATTTTTTTCATAGTTTTATACTAAATAAAAAAGGGCAAAATGGTCTTTAATAAAAAATGGGGGGTGGGAGGTAAAAGTGGGGGGTGCACGATACAATTCTCATACGTAAATTCATTCTTAAATAAATAAGAAATCAAGAACAAATCTTATAATAATGAGTTGTTAGTTTTTAAAGTTGATTTTGAGAAAATGTATGATTGGATAAAATGAGATTATTTAGATAATGTGACGGAAAAAATGAATTTCTCGATTTTATGGAGGAGATGAATGATGAAATGTCTTAGTTCTGCAAAAGTGTAAGTGTTGGTGAACAATTCTCCTACTAAGGAATTCTCTCTCTTTATTAGGTGATTAAGACAAGATGATTATACTCATTTTTTCTTTTTTGTTGTTGAAGAAATCTACTTTTTTTTTTGTTTTTATTAGTTGTTGAATGTTTTCATTCTTTGATGAGCGTTTATGTGCAAAATGATATGTTCTTAGGATATAAGGTGGGATTCGAAGATGACTGTGGTGTGTCTCATTTGCAATTTGATGATGATACTGTTATTATGGGTGAAAAGAGTTGGGTTAATATTAAAGTCATCAGGTTTATATTGCTTTTGTTTAAATTGACATCTGGATTGAATGTTAATTTTCATAAAAATCTTTTCGTTGGAATAAATGTGAATGATTCTTGGTTGGAAGAAGCAGTGGCAGTGCTTCACTCTAGAGTAGGTCATACCCATTTCAACTATCTTGATATGTCTATTGAGGATAATCTGAGGTGTTTGACTTTTTGGAAACCCATGATTAGCAGAATTTGAGTCTAGTTATCATGTTGGAGAGGTTGTCTTGTTCTCATAAATGTTGTCCTTTATGCGCTACTGATCTACCTTCTTCAAAGCTCTTGCAAGAAAACTCTTATGATAGGTGATTGTGGACTAGTGGTCAAGGAGGCGACTATGCAGTGGAAAAAACATATAATTTACTCTCTATGCTTTGACAGACGAAGTACCTGCATTTCACTCTCTAGTTTGGAATAAATTGGTTCCATCGAAACTGTCAGTATTTGTGTGGAGACTTGTTCACTTTCGATTACCTACTAAAGATAATATTGCTACAAGAGGTATTGCGTTACCAGAACCTAGGTTATGTATTGCGGGATGCAGGATAGAAGAGATTGTTCAACATTTATTTTTTACATGTCCCATATTTAAGCAAATGTGGATGGATCTTTTGAATTGGTTGAAATTGTTTTGTGCCTTCATCACGAGGTGGAGACTCACGCGTTTTAACTTCGAAACCTTTCGTCACATGGATAAAAGAGTTTGTGATAAATTTGGATGGTTTGCTTATGGTCCATTTGAAATGAACATAATTATATTATTTTTAATCAACCTTAACTTAATATCTTTTTGCTGCTAAATAAATAAAATTGTTTTCGTAGAAGTGAATTAAAGGTAAAAATGCAAAATTTGGTTATGAATTTATTTTGTGGGGCTCCCACGCATTGGGATTGTTTGGATTCTTAGTTTTGCATTAGTTTAAAGTTTGCTTATGGTTGTAATTTGACCATTTATTTTTATCATTATTGGCAGGTCGGGTACCAAGTATGTGATTTTAGTACAACGTGACTAATATATTTTTTTAGCCGCTTCGAAAAAAAAAACTTTTATTTAATATATTTCGTCAAAAACTTAAACTTAAATACTCTAATATGAAATCAAAATTTAGACCAACATTCTAGTCTCACGGGCTAGTTGAATCCAGTGGGCAATAGCCCATAAATAATTTTTTATCGAGCTCTTTTTTTTGTACAGAATACACGAAAAATGGTTAAATGAAGCTCTTTGTATAAATAAACACACCGCTTTGGTACGAGTGAGTGAGTCCCAAGTAACAGCAACAAGAAAGAACATCGTAATGTCGTTAAAGAGAGCACCGAAGAGAGGCGAACATGTGAATCGCAATTCAAGGGAGAAACAATTGCAGATTGTGAGCTTGTCATCGTCACCGTTCAAGCTTCCCGATGATTGGTTGGTTGATGAACGCCCCCGTATCTGTGACCCCACCCACATTGACAGGGTAATTAACCTTCTTTTCTTTTCCCTTCATTTTAATTTCATTAATTCATTATTCATGCATGCATCTAATTTACACTGCATAATATCATCTCATACCATATAACTACTTTGTTTTTGTTGCCTACACTGACAATTGTGTAGGGATTGCTGCCTTTGGGGACCCTTTCTATTATTAATTAATTTTGAATTCAACACCTATGTTCTATGTAAATAGAGTTTAATTATCACAATTATTCTTATATATGACTTTAGAGTTAGTTGTTGTAAAAGTCAAACATCTCTACCGATCTAAGAGGTCCTTGACTTACAATGTAACTCAAAGTGTATATGAATTAAATATCTGTAAATATAAAAGAGAGTTCAAATTAGTTTTACACCAACATTTAATGGAAGTCTCTCGGCTTTCCCTTCGTACCATTTTTTAATTTTAAAATGCAGTTACAAAATTGAGATGATGTGGCAAAATATTGGATTTTCATAGCTTATATTAGTATAAAATTATTTTACACTAACAATGTATAGCAAAATTTGGATAAGATGTTTCTGATAAGCGTTTAAAATTGTGTCTAATAAGTGTTTTTATTCTCAACTCTAACATTGTTGGTATCTAACACATGATGATTGATAAATATAGGAACTTCTTTTCAAGGCTTAGTGCTTCATTTGAAAGATTGACAAATCAACATAAATAAAACAAAGTTACACTTGATTCAACCATGTAATAATTAACACACAAAAGCAAGTTTTAGTCCCTTGGTATGCTTAATTTCTTCAGTTAGCACATTTGGTTCTCTGTTACTATTTTTCGGTACATAATCGTATTTGTTCTCATTGCATTTGTTGAATCTTGATGAGACTGCTCCTTTCTAAAACTATTTGGATATTCTTCCCCTCCTGCATGAATTTGATTTTTTTATTAATATTATTTGTTCAGTATTACATAGAGCCACGCACTGGAATGAAGTTCCGTTCTTTGGTATCTGTTCAGAGATATCTAACAGGAGAAACAAGAGACTATCTTCCTACTAAGAGAATGATATCAGAAAACAAAGTCACTGTGAGTTATAAGTTCATGTTTACATCAGTTTCTAGTATGTCTTTTCTAGTCAATAGCATCTACCCCGATGTTTGAAAAAATAATGAAATACATCTAGATACTCAAATAGAGCATTTCGATCATGTTTAGACATTGTAGGAAGCATACAGATTACGGTGCGGTTTTTGTTTTAATGTATATATAAAGAAAATTACATTTATTCTTGATATGAAATAATGAAAGAGTCACTGCAAAAGTAAATAATAAAAGGCGATAAAAAACTGCTGTTTGTGATTCTTGTTACTTTGACTCATAGTTTAACTAGGAATGGAAAATGGGACTCCCATTTATGCTATAGGCTAGCTGTCTTATCAGCTAGGCTTTAGAAGTGAGTTTGCTACATTCAGCGCCCCCGGTATTAGAGCTTGGTTTGCTCACTCCATCCTACCTCACACCATAGAGTTGATGAACCGCTCTTTCCTATCTAACCAGGTTTAAGCAGTGCCAGTGCCGGATTGGATCGGTGTGATACACATAACTTTCTTTATTAGCAGAGCTCTCACATCTTAATCACTGAATTTTACTGCATTATTTTGGTTTTGGTTTGGGATATGGATTAAATAGAAGCTCTTATAAGACAGACAAAAAAGTGGACAAGCTTTTAACTAAAACAATTCTATTGTATTTTCAATTTACTTGTCTTTGATTTAATTATGTAAAAATTTGGCATGTAATATTGGTTAAACTCCTCTCACTAGTTTATGAAAAATGTGTCAGTCATTCTTCTGTAAGTAAAACTGTCTTGGTTTCTAATTCTTATTACATAAATTCCTTTATTTTCGTTCTCTTTTGGACAGTTTTTTTTTAATTGTGTGTAATTTCCTTTGGCAATTTTAAGCAAACATTTACTGCTCTTGATTTGAAGCTGCCTCACACGCTCGATCGTGTGTATGTTTACTGCCACCTTTTCCACTCTTTTACCAAGCTGCTTGAGTCTCCTCCAACGTACCAAAATATGCAGATGTAATGGGAGTGTTAGATTGTAAGAGGATATCGCCTTGTGACTTGAAGTTCTTTCAATGACTTGATCTCTGCTGTATTTACTGCAGACTTACACCAAGTCTAGGACTGCACAAAAGTCTTTTTCTACGAGAGATTTTGAGGGAGGTTTAATTAGAGAAGAAAATGCATGTAGAGCTACACCGAAGGTGCCTAAACCAAGCATACAAATTACTTTCAATTTGATTATTTACAATGGAGTTTAAAGACTATGTACTGATAGTGTAGATTATTTTTACCCGGTCATCCAATCATATTTTATAAATCATAATAATGTGTTTTTATTATATTGATTCATAAGATATTTTAACTAATATCTACGTGACGAGATCTGATTGGATGACTGTGCAAAAATATTTTACACTGTTAGTACATTTAGTCTTTGAACTCTAAATAATGTGGTGACATCAACATATTTATACATGGATTGCCACTCTCTAATTTGTGCTACCTTTCCAGGTAGTGTTCAAATGTGGTTCTGGAAATCGAATTGCTCAATCTACGGTGAGTTTTGAAACCATAGACTCTACAAGAACTGACTTTATGTTCAGTATATAACTAATTGAATTTCTTTTCAAGCATTCTGAAAAAACTGATTCTCAGAAGAAAAACAATACGGGGGAAGACGATAGAGGTTCGGTCCATAACTTAACTAGACCACCGACAAAAGTAAGCTGGGTTTTGTCCGGTCCTGGGGGATTATGGAACCCTTTCCTAGATGATTCTATTGTACCAGAATCCGAAAAGCTAAAATGGTCCAAAGCATTTATGACATCCATCAATGAAGGAGTTACTAGCTGAGGTAAGCTTGAACCAAGTTAAATCTGTTTTAATGTAATTTGACGTCTTCCAGAAGCACTTATATCAATTGTCACATAATTTCATCCAACTTTGTAGGATTCACAATGGAGATGACTACGCGCCGTACCACGTAGCTTAGATTGTAGCTGTGACTATCTACGTTACTAATCTTTAATTGATACATTTATGTAGCGATGGTTCTAATTTCACTGGTTACAATAATGTATTTTGTGTCACAATGCTTCTAGGAATAATATTTTGTTTTTGGGCTGCAACTTCAAGAACCTTCTAAGGGGAAATATGCAAACTGGTGAAGGAATGAAGTTTCAACATCATTGTTAAACTTCAGTCTTAAGATTGGACCAGTGCTCATTTAGCTTTGTTGAAAAACTTTTGTACAGAGATATAAATAACTATCCAGTGTCATTTATTGTGGTTTTGGTGTCAAGAGGACTACATCTCATGCTGTCATGCTTAATATCCAAAAGAGAAATATGTTTGAGGAAGCTATTTCTATATATAATCAAAGAAAAACTATGGTTAAATTAATTTTATGTAAGTTACAAGTTGTTTTTATAAACTATTTTAGAGAACTTATCGAAATAGGTCACAAACAAGTTATAGATTATTTTTGTGAGTTTTCCCAAATACTAGCATATATACAAGTGTTTATTTCAATATACAAGTCTAAATAAGTTGTTTATGTACCATTTCGGACATTTGTTTGTCGTGACATATATGTATGTTAAGACTTAGAAGCATGAGATGTGAGACGTCTATCTTAATAAGCAGACAGTGTCAAATGCCAAAGATAACAAACTAGTTTATCAAATGTACATACTAAGACATTTTCTTATCATGTTAGGTATATTTTTAATTACATGTGCGGAGAAAAGAAGTTTACGTAGACAAATCAATTTTTTATTGACTTTTATAAAATTGGTGATCAAATTTATCATCACAGTGATTGCTTTGTTCCATTTAATTTGGATTTATGTGAAAACGATTTTGGTAAAATATTTGTAGCATTGGAATAATTTTTTTTACACAAAAACATATGAATTTCTAATTTTATATATAAGTAAATATGAATTAAACATTGTAATTTAAGAGTTAAAATATAATATAAAGGGATAACTTTTTTTATTCTTCATGAAAACATATTGTGCCTATGAAAGTTATCGATACTTAATTTAGACTGAAAAGATATGTTTGTAGTTATTAATATTATTATATAAATGACTATATATTTGTAGTTATTAATATTCAAAGTAATGTAAGTTATTGAATATGAATTTTATATAAGTTTTAATTAGTTTGGAGATCGTTAAATTATTTGAATAGTTT
>JBBPBP010000002.1:49719020-49731014 GCA_037974735.1 Cicer chorassanicum | reverse complement strand
AGAAATAGGTAAGATAAATCTAAGACCAAATGAAATGAGAATACCGGTTTAGATCCTTCCACCAACCTTCACTCTACTTTTATCTTTCTCATCAATTTTTCTCATCCTTTATATTTTCTCTCTCTTTTTAACAGATTTTTTTCTCTCTCTCTCTCTATTTTGGTGTGAGGATCCATTTAACATAATTCTTTTATATGGTTTATTTATATTTTTTTAATAAATAAAATAATATAATCACCATTAAAAATTTAGGATATAATATTTAATTTTATATTAGAATTTAATGTTATTTATCTGCAGTTTATAATATGTAAAAGTGATTAATTTGAAATGTCAAAATTAAAAGCATATGATATTATTATACCGTATTTTTGCTTCATCAGATATTATGTCTTGAATTCGAAAAGTTATGCGTGTGTAAGATTATATTATTTCATTTATAAAAAAAAAAATTGTTAATATTTTCTGAAAATTAACATTGATGGAATACATGTGCATAAAAATCTTACTGTATATGGATATACCTGATTCGATAGATTAGTTTTTATTGTTGCACATAACAATACCGCTTAAAAAGACAAACTTACTTTGTGTTGTAATATTGACTTTTAACATTTGTCACTTAACTAGTTCACAATTGTCACATCACCATTTTAACTAGTTTATTTTTAGCCATATTTTGCTTACAAGAGAAATAAAAATGTAACTTTTAAACTCTCACTCAATCTGCTACAAGAGTTAAAGAACTATTTTTGGTGTTATCTTAACTTTAATAATAATAATAATATACACAACCAACTCACATAAAATAATTAAAACAATCTCCTGACTTATGTATGGCACTAAAAATTACATCGTAAATTTAAAGTTTTTTTTTGTATGAAGTGATGATGTGCATAATTTTTTTAAAATTTGCACAATAAATTTAAAGTTTATGATCTTAAAAAATTACACTACAGATGTAAAGTTTACAATTACATATTTCCCATAACAAATAGTATATTGTAAATATCATGTTTACAATATACATTTTTATCAGGGATTTTCTTTTGTCCAAAATGTAAAGGCTTCCAACTTTTGGGGGTATACAACGATTTTCAAAGGATTATCTGAACTGAACTATGTGGGTTAGTCCATAATGTTGGACTCTTTAAAAGAATTAGACTATTGCCTAAAAAATAGGTGAATTTCTTCTTCCATTTATTATATTTTTTTCAAAAGTTTCAAATTTTTGTTTAGATCTGTCAATTCAAAGTTTAAATTGGTCAATTCAATATTTGAACACATAGAGAAGCTGAGGAAGAAAACACCAAATATAGAACCAAGCTATAAACAATGAATTTAAAAAAAAAATAAAAAAAAAACCTATGCACAGTGAATTAAAAATTTGGTATGGCTTACTATATTGTAGCCCGTCGCCCCTCTACAGCTATATTGGGCTTTCTTTTGCGAATATTAGGCCTACTTTTCGGCCCTTAATATCATCGAAACGAAAATTGGATTTTGTAACTCCACAATTTGATTTGTATCTATTTATTTATAATTTTTTCTTTAATTTACTAAAATACTCTTAAATGAATTGTAAAAATTAAAATAAATTTGGATATTTTAATCATACTTCATATTCTCAAATATCTAAAAAAGTAAACTTTTTCTCTGAATTTTTATAACAAAAAATTTCAGTTCAATATCGGAAATTTTGAAAATTAAATATCTATGAATTATTTTCAACCAAAAATTTCAAATATTCGGGAGTTGTTTTCAACTGGAAATCTTATTTTCTAAATTTTTAGTATTGAAATATAACTACTGGAAATTTTTCGAAAATAATGAAATTTTCGGGTCAATTTTTTCTTTCTTTCCATTTTTCAAATTTTTTGTTTACATTATTTTTTGCCGCTAGAGTATAGAATGGACAGGTTAGTAAACAATTTATTTTATTACATACTATAGTGTAACGTAGTATGTATTGTTTAATTATTTATAATATAATTTATTACAATGCTGACAATAATCTGTGCAAAACATTAGCACATGTCCCAATTAGGGAGGATTCCATTTTTTTTTTATGTTAGACTATTGAATCATGATATTAAGGTGTTGTGATTTACTGATTTTAAGAACTCAGTTGGTTTGAAATTGTTGATTTACTAATGTTTGTAACTCAATAGGGTTTAATTTAATGTATTGAAAATGGTCAAATGATAAAATGTCTCAAATATTATCACCAGTGTTTTTTCATCCCTACTTCAATTTTTTTTAATTATTAAAAAAAATTATGTACTGTAAATTTCGAAGTTTAAAATTTTCGATAGAATAAAATTAACTACTAAAAATTTTCGGTACACAATTTACGTACTATCAAAAATTGTGTTGAAATTTTTGGAACATAAATTACACCTCCAGAAAAATTTTGAAAATACAATTTATGGTAGTATTAATTTGTGTACATGGTTTTTTAGAAAAAAAAATTAAGTATAAGAAATTTTGGTGACGGATACGATTTTGGAGCAATTTTTTTACCTTAAAATGAATAAAAATGAAAAGGATAAAATTAATTTTTTTTTACGTATTAAAAAGTTCAAGTCAAATTATGAGAGTATGCGGCCAGTGTGAGAGGTGTACCAGCTAATCATCAGGCTTTATTCCTAAAAACAATATATGAATGCTCATATTTAACATACCAAGTGAGAGTTGACATGGTAAGAGAATGAAGAAGAAATAATAATACCCAAGTGAGAGTTGACATGGTAAGAGAATGAAGAAGAAATAATAATACCTAGATATACGTCTCCTAACTCAAGTAACAACTACCAATATTACTAAGTTGAACGTACGTCTTGTTTCGGATTCGAATATACACTATCACTAATTCTTTTTACATATGCATTCAATTATAATTTAATTATTATATTTGATTATATATGGATGATCATTAATTAGACTTTACTAATAACAAATTCCAATTATCAAAATCTCTTTTCTTGAAAACCAGTGGATTTTAATCCAAAATAACTTATTATATAGATATTTGTAGAGTATTTTAAGAATTAATATAAGAAAAATAATCATGAAATATACTTAATGAATGAGTAAAAAAATTACACCGACAATTGTAATAATATTGTGAGCAAATCAATTAAATTGTATTAATCTCAATTACTAGGTAGATAAATAATTAAGATTGTGAAGTATTTTAGAATCTAATATAATAAAGTGAGATAATAATGTTTTTAAGTCTTAACTCAATTGACAAAACATGTTCAGAATTTGAGATCTCGTACTTGTGTGTAAATTTCTAGTAATAATTATATCATCTCGTCTATAAAAAAAAGTGATATGATGGTGATATAGAAGACGTAATTGAATACATCCTTAAAACTATTTTTACACATAAAATTATATTGCCAGCAAACCAATTAAATTGTACTAATCCTTTTTTCTCATAGTAATCTAATTAATCTAATCGAGGACAAAAGCTAGAAGGGAATCAATGGAGACCATATAGTCCCTCCTAAATTTTTATGATATTAGTATGCTAATGTAATTTTTAATCTCTGTATTTCGTTTGTTATGAACTATATATGATATTTTATAATAGACTTTTTGATTTAATATATTGGGTCTTAAACACCTTTTAATCAAGTAAAATATAAAACAAATTTTTATTAAAAGATGACATTGATGAATTTTTTTACCTCAAATATAATAATTAAACACAATTTTAGAAGTAAATGTTTGTTCTTTATATTTCAGTTTGACAATATTAACTTTAGATATATCTTATAATTTTTAAAAAAAATTGTACGTGTTGTAAATTTAAAAATTTATTTTTCCTTTAATAAATTATACTTTTAATCTTAGTCCTCAAATTTATTTTTTCTTAAATAAATTATACTTTCAATCTTAATCCTCAATTTTAATTTTTCTTATATAAATTATACTTTTAATCTTAGTTCCCTTACTTTAATTCCTAGCTCCATCCCTGAATCTAATCTAATTAAAAATCGCGTTGAAAAACAAAAAAAAAAAGGTTAATCAGAGAGAATAGAGAAGTTGATTGGTGAGAATATTAGAGGTGAGAGTGACATCTCTTTAGTTCTTTCTCAGCATATGAATGAATGCACACATGGTGATGATGGGGTTAGAAAAAGAATAATAACATGCGTGACTTTATAAACATATATAATCAGTTGTAATCTACTTAATTATACGTTTTTTTTATCACCTATAATTTAGTGCAAGTACTTTATTATAACTACAAACAAATGGCCACATCTAGTAATTCCAACCAAACAAATCCTTTGTACATGATAATTGATGGATAGTAACACAACATTTTAATCATGCTCACGCATATCATGGACATTTAGGGATGCAAATTATATAATTTTTTTGACAAAATATAATGGAAACTTTTGCTTGATTATTATTCCAACATGACAATATTATTCCTCCTCTCAATTTTTGGTTTCATAAATATTCAAGTAAAAGTTCAGACTGATAGAAAAAATATATATTTTTATTATCTAAAGAGTAAAAAATAAATCAATTTTAACTTTAAAAATTTAAATTCCCAATCCAACCCACCACTTTAGCGTTAAAATAGTTTTGAATGGAAATAAAAGATTTCCAAAAACTACCCAAAATAAAATTAATTTTAGAGGATCACAACAATACTTTTATTGTTTAGGGGTTTAACATACTTTGATAAATATATTCTTCATATAGCATAGTATTTTGATCGCATAGATTTGTACCTTTCTTCCTCCTTTTATATATTCTGCAAAGAAAGTCCCCTCAATCACTCCATTAACATTAATCTTGACTCATCTTACTTACATAGAAAATGATATAATATTAAAATTTTGTAGAAATATTCTATATGCATGATAGTAACATTAATGTTGATCTTTTATATATATATCAACCATCAAGTGACAACAGAAGCATATATTCATCTACGACCAAATCTCCTAAAATTATATGATGAAGTACAAATACAGTCTAGAGGGTATGGCAGATCATGATGACGTATGTAGTATTTTAACGGTTAAATATTTCTAATTCTACTATGATATGATCTATATGTGATCCTTTTTAGTGAAATATATAATTTTTAATTTTAACTTTTAAACTTAATTTGTCTAGTGAATTCTTTTGGGACCATCCACAAATGTCCATGATAAGTTACGGGTGCTATCCATTAACAAATAGCCATACAATATGATTAAAGAGTCGTGTGCTATCCATCAATTAATTAAGTATACTGCATAAAAAAAAATTAATTAAGTAAACATACACTGGTAGAAGGTGTAGCGTATTAATATAAGTTGACATGCTGAAGAAGCATTAAGAAGGATTATTAAATGACCATTAAGTTGATTTTTTTGGTTAACAATTTTTTATTTTTTATTTATATCTTTAAGACTATTTACAATGAAGTTTTCTCATTCGCATACTTCAATAGTCTATGAACTCGTTTATTTTTTAATGTTATCACTTAATATGAAGAGAGACAAATGATGCTTCTATAAACACCATAAAATTAGATTATACAATGAAAGTCTCTATTTAGTTTGGTACTAAATATATAGGAGAAATACTCACATTGTGGATGTCCTAACAAACTAACCACACTAATATTTCAATTTGGATTATCTATTGTCACTATGACATAATGGCTACTGTGCTATCTGACAATTTGTGACCGTCAGATTCAGATAAGACAATTCATAAAATCTATATTTTGTTTTTTGAATTGAAATTAAAATTACTAATTTTAAATTTTGAATTATTCAATCTTGATCTATCAATCACAGATAATCTGACAGAGTAATCTCACACAATGAATGATCGCATTGAAATATGATATCTAATTTCTTTTGAAAAAAAAAAAAGAAACATGAGTCACCTTCAAGTTGCAAAAGAGGAAGATGATATCAGAGGGTCCATAAGAATATATTTTTTTGGTCAAATGAATTGAGGACACTCCATCAAGGCCAAACCTTTATTTTTCCTTCACCATTAATTTACTAACTATTGGAAAGTGAAAAGCAAGCACCTTATAAGTGATGTTGGATATGTTTGAAGTTGCAGTATCAAACACATTATAAGTGGCTTTCTATTTTATCAACCAACATAAGGGTGTAGTAGAAGTCACTGGCTAGTCTACTACTCGATGGCTAGCTAGAAAAAATATTTTATTTTGGTAAGAGGAGATACATGGATTCACACAAAAAATCATCTCTTTTCAAGTTGAATTACTTATCATACTAAATAACTGAAAAGTAGACATAAATATCTATATATGAATTCACCCGACCCGCTCCGACTATGAGGAAGAAAAATTACTTTGATAGGGTGTAAATTTGAGTTTTCTCGATATTCAAAGTTAGGGGCGAGAAAGAGGGTGTTATTTGCTAATTAAATTTTTGTTTTTATTTTTTACTTATATATATATATATTAATTTCATTTAATATTTTTATATTTCAAATTTTAATCACTTTTCAATAAAAAAAAATATTATTTTTATATCATTTTATTTTATTATTTTTTAATAAATATAATATTTACAAGAATTATTATATATTGTTAAATGATTTTGGATCTCACCCAAAAAGCTAGGTCAAAAGATAAAGATGTACAAATAAATATTTTCATCCAAAAGTCCACAAATCTTACCAATGTGTGACCATTTACTCTAGTATCCACCTTTACGTCTAGCATTTCATATTGGCATCATAAATTCGCCCCTGGTATCATGCGTATTAAATAGGCAACTCTATGATAGAACTTCAATACCCATTATCACGCCTAACATGGATCTTGGGTCCAATTCTTACATTGATATCTCTAGCCCGACTCTTATACTTTTTTAAATGAGTTTGAATCTCACTCCCAAAAGCTAGCTCAAATGATGAGGTATTCAAACACATATGTACACACAATACTTTGAGTAGGATGGCAAAACGGACAAGTTTGCCCCGTAATTAACCCTCCAAAAAAATAGGGTGGAGCTTATCAACTTTGATAGTCAAGTTGAAAGTACCACTCAGTCACACTATGTAGTGTGCCGATGGGAAGAAATTTTTTTATTTTATTTTAATATGTCACAAAAATCATAAAGGCAATCACCATCACTCAACAAAGTCAAATGCCTAAATAAAATTACCGCTAACATAAAAAAAAATCTTAAAATAAATTTACCACTAACAAAAAAAAATCTTAAAATAAATTCACCAACATTAAACAACTCCAAAGGTTAAAACAAAATTACCATAAAAATAAAACAAGTCTTAAAAATTACAAAAGCAGTGGAAACAAATATCGCAAGGCTAGGATGGTTGAACTAGTGTGTTGTGTTAGAGTAAAATAAAAGGGTGGAAACTAAAAGCAAAGTTACAATACCTTGGTTTTTTTTTTTTTAAGTTTGGGTTGAGTTAGGTAATGGTCCGTTTTAGTCTTTAGCTTGGTTGATTTAATAAAGAAAATGAAAAATAACCAATTAAAGTCATAAAAAAAATTAAAAATATAGTAGTTTTCTTAATCTGGTCGATAGGCCAATCCACCTGTCTCTTTTTCTAAGTTTGGGTTGAGTTAGGTAATGGACCGTTTTAGTCTTTAGGTTGGTTGATTTAATAAAGAAAATGAAAAATAACCAACTAAAGTCATAATATATATATATATATAGTAGTTTTCTTAATCTAATCGATAAGCCAACCCACCTGTCATATGATCACCTTGTTTTTTCAACCGATTAAAAGGCTTACGAAGCTGGCCAATGTAGGTAGTCGAGTTCAAACTTTCACTTCAATCCATCTAAAATGGTTGGCTAAACGGGTCTAACTAGCGGGTTTGACATATTTTCCCACCATATAACTCTAAGACCCTTAAAAACTTCAATTAAAGATGATATTATAGTCGGGTTAAAGATGACAATGTGAAAATTAGACTGCGAATCACGCTAGGTGTGAGAGCAAATATTGAATTTGTGTTCACCATCATCAATTCAATTACAAATGAACAACTCTCAATTCAATGTCTATCAAGTTTGAATTTACCATTATTATTAATGTAAGTGAAAAATATTGAATTGAATATGATACATGTAGTATTAATTAAAAAGTATGTATTGAAACAAATAATTAATATTATATTAAAAGTTGAAAAATTCATTTATTTTATGGTAAACTACTATTTTAGTCTTTAAAAGTGTAACACATCTTCACTTTCGTATCTGATTCAACTATAACTTCAAACTAATCATCGAATAATTAAGATAGTCTTTAAAAAAAATACAATTTATGTCTAAATAGTATGAGACTATTATTACGTCTGAGACTAAACAAACTTACATTTTAATAATTCGAAAAATAATTTGAATTTTTAACTGAGTCATGAATCAAAATGACAATGTATTATATTTTTAGAGACAAAAGTAATAATTTATTCTTTATTTTATCACAAATTTTTTACAAATAAATGATTCATTACCTAACGGAATAAGTATCATTGATATGTCTTCAAATACCATCACACATCCACACATAATTAACATGATATGTCCTTTCAAAAAACAAAAGAAAGAATGAGCATGATACTGTATGTGGGTGCGAGTGCAAGGCATCCGTAGATTGAGGAGACAATAATTAATGTGCTTACATATTTCCAAATTAGTAATGGCCAACCTATTTGTGGTAAACCAATCAAGCATGACATGAAAAGGTGAACCCTTAATTCTTTTCCTTAATTCTACGTGCCTCCACCTTTCTTTCGTTTCATATGATGCCACCACACTTGAAAACACCATTATTTTAGTCTTGAGATTTGAGAAAGCCAACATTAAATACCATTATCTTTTCATATTTTATATATTATCGTGCCATTGGATTAAGATAATCCAAGGAAAGGTTTAAATGGATGGTTTAAAATTATTTTTGGGGTAGTTTATGATTATTTTTATCTAAAATTATTTTATTTTGTTTGAAAAAATAATTTTTCAAAAAATTATTTTTGTGTGTTTTATTTGTAATTTTATCGTATGAGTGTGATCTTGATTTGTTCGTCGTCGTAATATGTCGTTTTTTGTTTTATCATTTTAGTGCAGTGTTTATAAAGATATATGACTAATTTATTTTGAATAAGAAGTTTATGAAAACTGTTTCTCAATCTTACAAATGACTTTGTCAATACATGATTGAATTAATTATGTCAAAGATTATCTATAATCGATATAATTAAACACAATAAATATTTTTTTTTCTTCTAAATATAAATAACATTAAAGATTGGATCTCAAATTATTCTTGACAATTTTTTTATTAAATTATTCTTGATAAATATAGATATCATTAAAGAATTAATTTAATTGTTAGAATTAAAATTTTGATTAAGTTATTCTTGACAAATATTTGTTTTTTAAAAATAAAATATCAAGATAATTCAAGTCCGTGTCATATGTGTGTGAGAAAATTTATGTTAGGATCAAATTATAGATGTCTATATCGCATCACCTGTGTATCTAAAGCGGAGATAACCTTCAATAAATCTATAATATTATATAAAAGGAAAAATTTATTTAAATGTGTGGAATACTACCATTATAGTTTTAAATGAATCAAAATTATACATATCCTCAAACCTCTTTTTTATTAGTAATTTAAAAATTAAATTAATTTATTTATTTATGAGAACTAAACTAATCAATAAAAAACACATTCAAAAATTAATATAATTAATAAAATAAATAATTAACTATATTTTTATATAAAAATTAATTAATAAATAACTTATTATATATAATCCATAATTTAAAAGAACCAATGAAACTTGTCGGCTCCCTCCCCTCCGCCATGGTTGTTGTTATTGTTATAACGTTAGGATATAAAGTCTTGGCCACATGCAAATACAAAAAGAAATATTTGAGGAAGTTATTAATCGGGGACCATTATGTTTTTTTTTTGTTGACAAGCATTATGCTTTTATGAAGTAAACAGAAGTTTGGTTCTATGGTAATACCACCAATTCAATCGTGGATTAAGGCCTAGCAAAATTTACAATTAATAAAAAGAACTCATATTTTAATATATATTTTAAAACTAAAATAAATAAAATTTTATATAAAATTATTATCTATATAGATATTAAATTATTTAATTTTATTATTCTTTTGATTTTAGCTATTAAATTTTAAGGAATTCAGAGTTTAACTACATTAAAGATAAATAAATTTTGATTAAAAGATATAAATTTGAATTATTTTAAACAATTTATTTTTAACTAAAATTCATTAATTACTTGAACTTAATTTCAACTAACTGTATTATTGTTACGAAACCAAATATATCAATTTAATATAGAATTTTATATTTTCAAATGTCTAAAAATAATTTTAACTAATAAATTTAGTAATTTTTCTAAAATATTAATATAAACTATAAAAATTTGATATTAAAATTCGTCTAAGTCATGGATACGTGTTGTTGTGTAAGTCATGATTAATGTTCAATTTTCTTTTTGCATATTGTCGTCGTTACTCTGTCCTTGTGATTGATTATATGAGCTCATATCAAACGGGACCACATTCCATTAACTTGTAATTAATTCTGATGGTAGAGAAAGCTCCCACAAGATAAAATTTAGTGCTCTGCCCACAAAATGGTGCCATCCACGTCCCCATCAAATTTTTTTTGGCTATATTAAGGCTCGTTTATTAATATTATTGTTGATGGAAGTCATTGTGAAATAAAAATATAGAAAGTTATAATATGAAAATTATAATATTGTTGTTTTTTTATTTGTAGAGAAAATAGTAAAAAAAATCTGTACACAATGGTAGATAAAATGAAAATTGTAATGATAAAGTGAATCAATTACATCAAAAAGGTGAATAAGATACTAAGTCCATAAAGGCATTTCAATTGGTAACTATAGAAATATTGTATATAAAATTCGGTTTGAATATGAAACTTTCTACTTCTTCACAATTTTCTCCACAATCAAGATGTGTAAGTTATTTGGAAGTAAAAACAGATTGGTTAATATATTTAATATGTATTTTTGGAAGGTATGAGAGAAAGAAATAACAATTAGATGCAATTTCTTGAATTTTCATATGGAAAGAAATGGAAAAGAAAAATAGATATTCAACTAGAATCTTTCATAGAAGACCTAAAATTGTAAAAATAAATCAAATCAATGAATTTTCACTAAACCAAATTTGATATTATATTTACTATTTTGTTTTTATTCTCAAACCATATTATTTTTCGTGATAAAATTTATTGATAAAATAAAAATATAGTATGTAAATTATATTGATAATGAGAATCAATTACATTAAAGGATACTAGCACTATATAGTTAATGAAAAGAATAATTAACTAGTATATTTAACTAATTAATGTGATAATTAGTATAACTAACTAATGTATCTAATGTTGTTTACTATAGTTTATTTTTTAAAGGGTTAAAATGCACCTTTGACTCTAATTTTCAAAATATGACGATTTTGACCCCTCTAGTTTGAGAATTATAAATTTAGCCCCTTTTGTAAATGGTTGACATCGTTAACTTTGACTTGGTCAATGCTGACGTGACTATATATATAATTTATAATTATGTGGAATATACAACATTTTTTTTTAAAGCAACTAATTTTTTTAAATATTGTCACTTCTTTTTTTTTAAATTTGACTAAAATATAATTTTGATCATTTATCTTTTATCTAATATTTATTTTGGTCCTTTATCTTTTTGTTATTCATTTTGTTCATTTACTTTTTTTATTCATTTACTTCATTTATTTTTTACATAATATTCATTTTAGTCATTAATAAAATGACAAATTTGTATAATTTTATGAAAAATAGAAGACTGAAATTATTAAGTAAAAGATAAAGGACTAAAATAAAATATAAATGACCAAAACAAATTAAAAAATATAAAAGACCAAAATAAATATGAAGTAAAAAATAAAGGATTAAAATTAT
>JBBPBP010000002.1:49705141-49718372 GCA_037974735.1 Cicer chorassanicum | reverse complement strand
ACAAAATAGTTTTTGTATTTCTTAAAAATCTCTAAAAAAAGTTATATCTAAATTATTAAATATTTTTTTTTTTATAATCAGTAGCAAACAGACCTATAATATTCAATTTGACAACCAATTTCAACTTAAATTTGTGATAAAATTTACTTGTAATTTATCAACATAGAATTGTGAACTCGAACTCAAGTCATAACTACTACGAGCAAAATATTTAAAATAAATAATTGAGTTTAAATGATAATAAATTTTATTTAATACGAATTTACGAGTATATTCGAGTTTCAACCCTAATTAAAATAATTATTAACAAAACGTTACTTCTTTCGGATTATCATAGTCCATTTTCTCCAAAAGGCATAGGATTAAAAGAAGGAAAAAAATCAATTCCAGTTTGTTTAATTATTCTAGTGGAAACAAGTTTTTTTATAGGCAACTAGATGATCTTGGTTAAAATTATGGGTTGGAATTCAAAGGATCAATTATAATTTTATATACTTAATTATATTATATTTTGAATGATGTCGTAAGCACAGTTTATTTTTTATAATATAATCTTATCTTTATCTTAAAAACTTTATATACCATTACTCACCACCACAAAGATATATAGTGTGTTAGTATAAACCCAGACAAATGATGCAACATTCCACTTTGTATATCTGCTTATCATGTTTAATTGTGGTTCAAAAATTTTTTCTCAATTTCATATTTGTAGCATTGTCAAATCACAAAGAAGCAGGCCTGAATTGTGTATCCAATTAGAATTCTAATGAATTTCTTGTTTTTCTTCCACTCAGACTCTGAATGCGACCTTGTTATTTTGGGTCACTAAAACCTTGCCTGGAATGATCACCAAAGCCAAAAAGCATATCTGGCTATGATGACTTATTCAATTCTATATGTATTGAATGATTGATTAACACGTGCCATTTTTTAAAAATATTGTTTGGCAAACAAGAATATCAATATTAATATCTAATTAAATTAAATAATTGTCTGATAATATTTTTTGAAGTAAAAAATTAGAGTTTAAAATATCACGTAAAAAATTGACATTTTAACTATGTTGACACCTAACAAGTATCATCAATCACTTGCAATATCTTAATAAATTTATAGAAAAAATAAAAAGTAAATAATTTTCTGAGATTGGACCAAAACTTAAAGAAAACAAATATGAACAACGTTGTCTGGTTAAAAACCTTAGAAAATCTAAATGAATAAAATCAAGGTGAAAAGATAAGAGTGAAGCGTAATAAAACAAACATTATAATTAGAAGAAAAAAAAGACTATATCGACTACGTTAAAAGTTACTTTTCCGATAAATATTATAAGAGATATAAAATTCAATTATCTAATTTTCTACTTTTAAGACACAAAATTTAAATAATTAAAAGATTAAGCGACTAAAAAAAAAACCACACTCTGTATAGAGATAAAAGTAACTTTTAAAATATGTGATCTCAATAATATACTTAATAGTAGAAAATTCATAATTATCTAATAATATCTTTGCATGAAAGTACACGAGAAACTATTTGCAAACAAAAAGGTATGCAAGTGAAGTGGGACTTTTAACATTTAATTTTAGTACTATTGTACCCTATCTTTGTGTGGAAGGCATACATCAACTTGGAGTATCCTATTATTTAAAAATCTAATCCCGACATATTACGTACCACACTATTAATTCTTGTTGGTGGCACCACACACAAACTATAATGCTAGATTTATGATCAAACAATAGTTTCCTTATTCTATTTGAGAGAGAAAAATGATCGAGCCTGTAAACCACTTCAACTATTTCTTCAAAGTTTTGTCTTTTGTTTTCTGCCATGGCCCTTGCAGAAGTCAAGGGACGCAATATTCCATAAAAATGTGCAAGAATGGTTGGCATGCTTTGTGAAAATATATGTGTATTTTATTTTTTTAATGTGTATTTATTTTATTTTAATGAAACTCTTTTAAGGTGAACTATAGAAAAAACCGTTATTAGTAGAATTTTACCTTTTTAAATCGATTGCTAATATAATCGTATTAAACGTGTTTCATCTATTTATAAAATTAACATTGCTTTTATTTGTTAACTCGTTTAAGTAGGCAACTGACTTAAACATACATCCGTTTTATTTGTTAAGTCTAGTGGCACATAAACGACTTAACTTGTTGTATTAAAAACTCAATTTTCTACTATTGTGTATATCTGATGTATATGCATTTCTGAAAAGGAAAAAAAAAATAGTTTTGACGTTTTTATTATTTTCAGAAATATAAATAATTTATTCACTTTAAAAATCTTTTATTTATTAATTAATAAATAAAATTAATATAAATTTAAAAAAATAAAAATGAAAAATATTTTCACAAATAAAAGGACCCTTATTTCCCCTTGTGTCCACATTTTTTGTGTAGTACATTATACAATTGATATATTATTCACTTCAATATATCTCTAACTTTGTCAATAAAATTAGAGATATATTATTTAAATTTTTATCACAGATCAATTTTTCTTTTTTTTTTTGAAAATGTGTGTTGGTTCCCTTGTGGAACTTTGCAAGCACACCTCATCTTACAATCTTATAGTTCAAGATACCAATAATTAATTAGAGAAATGTGTCATGACAATAAAATACGGAGGATCTGATAAATAAATTGATCAAAATCAAATAATCAAACAAGTGTAGCAATTAATTTGTTCTATCAAATGCACAACTCAAGAAAAACAGTAGTATAATTAAGCAGTGGGTATGGATACAAGATTTAAAAAACAAACCTTTATTAACTCGAGGAAAAGTACGGAACAACGAAGAGAGATAAATATATAAATCTTCTTATATGTATTTAATAAATTTTAATGTCTAAATTTAACTTATAAAAAGAAAATGTACGGGAAGATTTTAGAATGAATGGCAAAAGATAAATAGAAGTATGTGATATCATTTTATAAGAGTTTATTTTTCTCCATAAAACTAAAATATTTTACATAAAGAGGAATTCAAAAAATGTCTTAGAGATTTTTCTGGAGGAATTTTTTTTAAGAAACCAAAATATATATATATATATATATATATATATAAATAAGGGTAAAACTTATTTGTTGTTTAAGGTGTGCCATGAATAACAAAAACAATTTAAATACAAGCGTATAAAGCATCTAAACAATATCACGCTATGAAGTACAACGAAACAAGGCAACAGGAGCGAATAAGACAAATTACAAAATTACAACAAGACATTCTACAGCGTATTACCACCATCGATTAAAGTTATGAATCTTTTTGATCTAACATTGAATCACCACCAAGAAATGACATTAACACGATCCGATAAATTAAAAGATATAGTGTTGGCTTGTTTAGTCACTACTTCTTTACAAGCCTTTCAAATAGACTAAATGCATGCAAACTAAATAATTTGAATACTCTAACGCATTATCTTGTTATCAAAAAATAAACCTTCAAATTTTTAACAAGTAGAGATGATTCCCACATTTGATGGTCCATCCGCCACATTCGAAGCATATGTTAAAACTTGATAAGCACACTTTATAGAGTAAATATCACCAAGGTTATGCTTCCAAATTCATCTATCCCTTGTAATTTCCTACAAAACAATTGTTTCCAACAAGATATTACATTCTAACACAATATTCTCCTCCCTGACAAATAAATTCCTTCTTCGTTCTCCACCTCTAATCTTCTCCATCAACATCTCAACCAAAACTATTCATTTTAGCTATTAAAATTGTTTTATTCTCAGCTAAATTAAACAACCTATTAAAACGGTCACACAAAACCTCAGATGTAAGACATCAATCATCCAACTTTCTCGACAACCCATCACTAAACCAATTCAGTTTACCTACGCCCCCTCCTCACACAATGAAGTTGTGTCTTTCACCAATTTGACACCTTATTTGATGCACAAAGGTCACCATATCTACCAAACACATACTTATGTGACAAAATTTTAAACAACATACCTTGTTGATATGTTTTCAAACGTCAATCCTATTTACTAATTTACCTAATAAAACATTGTTAAAATCTCTTAACCTAAAAGCCCCCAAACCCCCTTTCTCATGTGGAAGACAAATCTTCTCCCCATCTTTAACATACTCTCCAAATTATTTTCATCTTTTTATAATACTTTTAAAACTAAAACAAAAAAAATCAATTGTAACCACTATTCTTCCCCTTCTAAGTGTATGTTTGGTTTTGCGATAACAAAAAAATATTTTGAATTTTGAGTTTGTAAAATTATTTTTGCATAAAAGAGAATTGAACGTAAATGATTTACGTTTGGATATATTTACGTAAAAGTGAATTGAATAATAAATTTAAGTGTAAAAATCATGTTTAACCTCAAAAACTATAAAATATTAAGTTAAAATTAATTCTAAAAGCAAAATAAATTCTACTTGAGAGCAACCAACTATATCAAAATCAATTTTACTACTCTAAAATCAATTTCAAATGCTCCAAATGTGAAACCAAACATAAACTAAATCATAGAAGACGAACCCTTCCCTCTTAATTCCTTTTTTTTTAGGAACCCTCTTAAATTCTAAGCAAGAGTAAATGAACACATTGATAATAAAAATTATAAAAGTCCCTCAATTTAATCTTACAAATTTATGAAATAACAATTTGAATTCTTAAATTAAATTTCGGTCAATTATAAAACTAAATTCAAAAAATTACTAAATTAATTGATATTTTTAATTCATGAAATCAAATAATTGTTTCGCAAAATTTGAAATCAAATAATCTCTCCGCCAAACAAAGCTTCAAATCTACACACACAAATAATAAACTATATATTCCAATTCTAATTGGATAAATAGTTTGATGAAACGCTTATAACATAAATTTTTATCTAGTAAGTGCTCATATATCAATTATTTCTATTAAAAAAATATATATAGTCAAATTGTATATTCCTATAAATTACAAGTTATTTTTATTCAAGTTATGAAAGAAAAAAAAATTAAAAACAATTTATAAATTAACTCTCTCACCAATGCTGATTTTAATAGATATAAGTTCAAATAATTCAATAGAAATCGATCATATACTTCCATGTAAATGTAATGAATTTGACTACTCTACAATAAAAATTTGATAAAGTGAACCAATTAATAATTAATATTATAATCACTTATAATTAATCGTATATGTTCTCAAAATAACAATAATTTATTTAATGATCAATAATATTATTCACTTTATTATTTAGATTCACGTTAACTATAGATATTAGATAGCTAAATTCAAATATAATATGGGGTCGGTTGTCTTTCCGAATTACCAATAGCAATAGCAATTGATTGAATGAGCATGCGGACCAAATGTACGGTGGATATGCAAAATCGCTTATTAAAAAAAAAAAAAAAAAAAAGTGGCAACTCGTATATAAATGCTACCACTAGCCACATAGGTTCCCGTAAATAATCCAAGAAAAAATTCCAGTTGAAGAAGTTGGGTTTGGAAGAAGAAGAAAGAAAAAAAAGATGGTTCAAGAAGAATTTCGAAAAGGACCATGGACAGAACAAGAAGATTTCAAATTGGTGTCATTTGTTGGATTATTTGGAGACAGAAGATGGGACTTTATAGCTAAGGTTTCAGGTTTGAAGGTGGCGGGAGACAGTATAATAATATTATAGGTAATGCTTATTTTGGACATGTTACTTTATTCATGAAACATCCTTTTAAGTTTAACCACCTTATTTTGTTGTAGGTTTGAATAGAACTGGTAAGAGTTGTAGGTTACGTTGGGTTAATTATCTTCATCCTGGTCTTAAACGAGGTAAAATGACTCCTCATGAAGAACGCCTTGTGCTTGATCTTCAATCCAAATGGGGAAATAGGTTTGTTTTATATTTTTATATTTTCATTTCATCCTTTTTAGATTATGTCTAATTTGTTATTAATGTCATATTTGTGAGTGGTGATACTATTTCAAGTTTTAGACTAAATTTAATTCATTTTTACGAAATTAACTAGTAAAATGAGTTAATCATAGAGTTAATCCTTTGAAACAAGCAGGTGGTCAAGAATTGCTAGAAAGTTACCAGGACGAACGGACAATGAGATTAAGAATTACTGGAGAACTCACATGAGGAAGAAGGCTCATGAAAAAAAGAGGGGATCAATTCCATCCATAGAACACCATTCAATGGATACTCATGCTTCCAAAAAAGCAGGAGAAGAAAGTTTTTATGACACAGGAGGATCAAAATCAAGCCAAGTTAAAATAGTAGGAGAAGAACATGAACAAGAGTTTTCAATGGATGATATATGGAAAGATATTGATATATCAGAAGAGAATAGTTTGCAGCAGCCAGAAGAGGGATACAATAATAACAACAACATATCTTGTTCTCTACCAATGACTTCTCCATCATCATGGGAGTATAATTCCTCTGACTCATTATGGGTGATGGATGAAGAAAGTATGTTATTCCCTATGAATGATGACCCTTATTTTTCTTGCTATGCTAATTAGGATTCTTTTTCCAAATTATGATTTAGTTTGTTTGTTAATATTATGATGTGTGTCACTGCCACTTGTTTTAATTTAGTCAAATTAACATTTGTATTTGTATAGTATTGCAGCCTTTTAGCTTTTGGCATGGTTCTGCTTAGTGTGAACCAGCTGTAATAATCCTAAGCAAAGGATAACCTCTAGTCTTGTCAATGTTTTAGTGCTTTTCTTACTTTCAGAAAACATCCAATAAGATAGGGAGTTGGTATGTTCGGAATTAATGTAAAATATTAAGCACCTGTTTACATCATTAAAGTTTTAATCTCAATTACACTTCTACCACTAGCTCTTTTGTTCTTTCTAGTATATTAGTATCTGTTTGCAAATCAATGCAACAATCGTTTTGTTTTTTATTCGATAGACTCATTTTGAATTCATGATTGTCTTCTTTATATTACATCTTTTATTTAAGAGGTTTTAATTGCTTAATAAAATTTATATTATGCAACAATAGTCTTTTCCGATCAAAATCGGATGACATATTACACAACATAACAATAAGATAAATTGACCAAGTTTGACATACAAGGCGAAAGCACTCTTTTGTGAGATTACAATCTAGCTCAAATATGTCATAACTCCTAAAGCATATACAAGAAGAGAACTAGACTGAAAAGGGAGACAAGGATTCCAAGTCTACATTTTAAGATTCCAAGTTGGTCTAGAACTTAGGAAACAAATCTGCACAACGGTTATCTTCGCACGCTGAAAACACATGTTTCAGAAGGCAGTCATGAAAGATCTTAATATGTCAAATCATGGAAGCATAAGGATGAGTGTAACAAACTGCTTCATCTATCAAGTGGGGAGAAATTTCGCAATCAAATTCACAAAAGACATATTTAAAACCATTACTCCAAGCATCAAGCCATAAGCAATTGCATGTAACTTAGCATTAATATTAGCCACAACACACACAACTGCCAGAGGAATCACTAATGAGACTGACATAACAGCTTCTGAGAAGGTGGCTGCCAAGGAACAAACTATATGTCTTATTATTGTTTATAGACCAAACACTTTGATGATTGAGTTAAAGAGTGCCTTAATATCATTAACAGTTAAACAAACTGCAAAGCAACACCACCACATCTATCATCATTGCAAAACAAAGACAACCGAAGTAATACAACTCCTTCATGCCCGAAGGTAGTCAACAGTAGCAATCTCAGCATTATTTGTACTTCATGCAGAAACTAGCTGCAATTTGCTGCTCCATTTTACACCCCTCTACCAACGCTATCACTCACAAATTTACTCAAAAGAAGAATAACTAACCCCTGCGTAGAAAAATAAACACTAAACTAAAAAGAAACACATCCTCATTACAATATAACCTTGTCCAAAGAAGAAATCAAAGCAACATTCAATAAATTGGCTTTTCAATTTCACTCATACAAGCATTCAAAAATCGTCAAAGTTCCTAGGGAAAACACTACCCTACAATTCAAGCAGAGAAGGTAGGAGGCATAGGAAAAGGGTAGAGAGAGGGGAGAAAATTAGTAAAACAATGTTTGAAGTTAATGAACAGTATATGCAACCATATGATGTTGTGATCGCGACAATGCTAATGATTGTTCCCAATTTTTAATGGATCCTTCAACAACTTTCAACTCCAATAGTGTAACCCTTTAAATGTATCTCATCTTACTCACTTTCAACTTGTCTCCTATCTCTCTTAAATCTTAAGCCTTACATGTGGCAAATCACTTTTAATTTTAGGCAACCAATATTTGTATAAGAAATGGTTCTTACACGTGGTTTACACATGTAACAGCTCCAATAATGGTGGATGCTCTAAGAGTTATATGATAGTGGATTAGAGAGGAAGAATAGTATGAGTGGTGGCGTGAATTAGTGAATGATAATTAAGAAGTTCCTAACCATTTAATATCACCATCCAGAGTATACAAGACAATTTCAAATGATAATATAGTTTGCTTTGTCATCATTTCACGGAAAACATTGTGTGAAACTTCAAAACTGCATCTAGTTTTGTTTAAGAGATTAATTTTCATAACCTGTAAAAAGTTTTACACGGTCAGCAAATCACAATCACTTTTATGTGACTTTAGAAGTAGTTATAGTTAAAGACTATGTCTAGGTTCAAGTCCAAAACAAAAGACATCTCATGATGAAACACATGAATCTAATGATTTAGAACAGAACTTCAAAGTATGAATTTATCAAGAACATTTATGTAAAAACCAAATTTGGGGAAAGGAACATGAAGAGTATACAAAACATCTCCCTTCAGTTATTTCAATTTGTAAAACTAAACCAAGTAAAGCTCTCTTGTTACATCTAATTCGACGTGCAAAGCTAGAGCCATCCTACCCTTCAGAAGTCACCTGGAAAACATAGGAAGAACATAATATCTTATTAACAGAATCCATAAATTTGTATGACAGTGAAAATTAGATAATGAATATCAAGCTAACGGACAAAAGTTGATACATGGAAAAACCATTTGAAAAGATATTACCAGTCCTTCCCCTCAATTAAAGTATAATATCAAGCAAAAAAAATCATATTATCCTAAATTGGTTCCTAATTATCATCTGATCATTTTAATCGTAAATTGGTACTAGATTATCATAAATTGGTTCCTACACTTCAAAACCCATTAAATCAAAACAATTTCATAGTTTGATTTTTGTGTGAACGGTCAGAGATAATATTAAATTAACAAATTAACTTAGCATTAAATACTTTGATCCATCAACAACGGAGTTTCATAATCATCCACAATATGAGAATGATAAATCAAGTTTAGGGGCTCAGTATTTATAGTATATCATTAAGGACGTAAATGGAATAAGAGCTGAGATAAGATAGAGATGGAGGAGCCTACTGATATAAGGGCCCAAAAAAAATGTCGAAGATTAACTTAACTATCAATTCATGGTCAATAATGAAGTATGAAATGATGAAACAATATTTACATCCATATCTAACCAACAAAGTTAATTGATCAAAAGTCATGTTAACAAGAACCAAAATATCGAATTATTCCACTATTATTCCTCTTTAGGAACAAGAACTGGACAATTGTTCTACTATATTGATTGTCCAATAACTTTGGCAGATGCTAGATAATATATTGATTGGTTAAACTGAACAATTGCATTGGTATAATAGTATAGTATTACACCAGTCAATAACTTTGGCAGATGCTGGATACATATTTTCTTTTTTTAAATTCACTGTTGAATTGTAAATTTATACATCATATAGATTATCTCGGTAACTTTTAAAGTAAATTCGAAATCATTTAATATATCATTGAAATCCATCAAAATATACATCTTCACCACTTCTATTAAAAACCATTGATCTTAAATGAAATTTCAAAGTATCAAATAATTTCAGGTTTATATGAAATTTAAAAAAATAAAATAAAAAAAGTATTGAACAGTGTAACAACACCTAAGTGCTACACAATGTAATTCGATCCCCCTCGTTAAACAATGTGGAATTGTGCCAGTTATACGTATTGAACTCCGAAGAGTTAAAAGTTAAATTTTCACCAATTGGAATCACGAGATGCACATCCATAACAAATAGAAACGCAGCCAAAAAAATTCTAGGGTTTGGTAAGTGGATTATTACCTCTTATGCGCTTGAACGAATTTTGAGTTTTTAGCATCCTCCTCTGCGAAGATACAAGAATATACAAATCAGATTCATAATTCAAAAACAACAGCAAAAAATGATTTGAAATGAGGGAAAAATAAAAAATGAAGTGAGTTACCAGTGAGACCGAGTGAGAACTTGGTAATTAGTGCTCCGGTGACTGCGAATCCAACTACGAAAGGCCAGTTTCTCTTCCATTCTCGCTTGAAGAACACAGGCCATGGATCGAATTTCCTCATCTTTCTGAGTTTCTACGCTTTCTCTTTCGCGTCCAAGATCTCTCTATAAGCGCGTTCATCGCTGTTTATCAATGGATTTTTTTGCTTGAAAGCCTACTGGGCTGAAATATCGTAGCCCAAAATTATGGGGCCCATGCCTATGGGTTTAGGAGGCCCAGATAATGGTTCTATTTTAAATGGCAGTTGATTTTTTTTTTACATCCTTTTGTTTTCTAATACACCCTCCCTCCTTGTGAACCAATATGTTAAAGGACCTAATTTTATATGATAAATTCATATATATCAAAAGTTGATGTAGGTTAGTATTCTTAAATTATAGAAAGGTTAAAAGATTTGAATTAATAGATGTTATATAAAATTAGTTTGTTGATATAGCTAAATGTATGTTAAATTATTTATTTGATTATATAAATATAAAATAGTGTAATTAAATAGGTTAACATTTTATACAATATAAACTTTTAAAAAGGCGAAAACAAGCATAAGAAATATGTCAATTTAAATTTTATGAAATTTAGTTCAATCTAATCTATTTTTACCTCTAATTAAAGCAATTTTCATCGAGGTATATTTGTAATACTACTCCTCCCTCTATTTTATATATTTGATAAATTGATTTTGTTACTGTTTCGAATTGGACTTTGATTCAAAACAATTTCATCAAAGTATATTTGTAATTTTTTATCAACTACTCCTTCCTCTATTTCATATATTTGGTAAATTTATTTTGCTACTATTTTCAAATTAGACTTTGGTTCAAGAACGCTAAATGTGTTTCAATTTATTGCATTGTAATTCTAAAGATTATATCAACGTAGGACAACCTTGTAGACCAATGTCGCGGTCGGGCACACCTCCATGATCAAATTCTAGCCATTTGATTAACAAGACACGACCGTACGAAAAATTTAATGAGGATCTCACAATGACCTAATTGTAAGGTACACAACTCATTATATTAGAAAATATTACTCACTCATTCCAACTCTCACACTGACTTCAGTGTCGAAATATTTACAAGTACACTCCATCAGAAAGTTTTATGTTATATTCTAACAATATTAACCGCTTTTGACCGTCACCAAAATTCCGCTACACATCAATTAAATATAAAAATTTTAAGAAATAAGTGATATACATTCATATCACAATTTTGTTTTTTTAATACCACCAATCAAATTTCTATAGATTTACAATCCAGTGTTTGTAGTATGTAATAATCATAATTCATGTAGTTCAAAAGATTATTCATAGCCTGAACAATTATTTATAACTAATGAGGAGAACAAAAGTGTGTTACTTTAGTTCTCTTATCACTTTAATTATGTTCATTTTGCATCCCTAATTAAAGCACCTACACTAATTAAATGTCTAAAACAATACTACTATTTTAACACCCTGAAATGAACAAGACATGACATCGACTTACTATTCTCTTAGCTCCCCCACCTTTTTTTGGTTTTATGTTCCTCTTATTCACATGGTCTGCTTGTGAAAAACTTTGATTCCTTTTATTATAAAAGCCATCTAGAGTCCTTTAATAGTTGATTTGAAGATAGTTACATGTGTATTAATTTTTTTTTTTCAATATTTTCCTTTTTGACCAAAGAAAAAGGAACTATTTGTTGTTTTGTGGATGTATAAATTACTTTGATAAGAAGGAACAGGACCATCTTATTAAAATGTTGATAATTTTTCTGCCGTCAAACACCTACTCATTAACTAACTTGTCACCCCCTCGATTAAGATAGTGATTAGTAGTGAGGAGCTCTTCACTCACTGTGCTTTCCAAATTTCAAGCGCTGAAGAAGATTTTTCCTTCTTTGAGTCAAACCCAACTCCAACTACCTTTTTGCACACTTTATAAATATGGTCAAATAAATGTTGAAAATTGACATATGCTTTTGCTAAAGACTTTGACCGCTAATGCTAAACTGACCATTTGATTGCTTAGTGGCATCATAACATCTATATTTGCAGCTTAATTAACTTTCTCTAATATATATATATATATATATATATATATATATATATATATATATATATATATATATATATATATATGCTGTTTTAAACTCCAATCCATGATGGATCTGGTCAAGGCATTAATCATTGGGTCACTAATCATATCGGTTGGTCACTAGTAGAAGTGCAAAATTATTGATGGGGTGTACATTAAAATTTTTAAAAAATATTGATGACATAAATACTTCAAATTTTAATATTTTATTATATATATGTTGGAAGTATATCATGTTCATGTTTAAATGATTTACGGTGCCTTTGTTATAGGCTTTTAAGTAAAAAAATTAATTTAAAAAAAAATATTTTTAAAAACTTTAATTTGTTTGTTACAACTTTTAAAAACAATAAGAATATGAAAATTATCTAAAAAATTATTTAAAAGGAGAAGTTGTTTTGAGTTTATATGGGCCTAACACTTATTTTCATTACCTTTTCGTATTTTCATCTCTACGAGTACTTATGAGTTGCGTTAATTTGATTTGACATAAAAATTTACAGCATATTTTATTCGATTTAACACATTTCAGATAAATGATTAATTGCATTGTTTTATATGTAAATGGTTAAGTACGTAAAATAGGTGATTAATAAATATAATAAAGTATTCTACTTAATCGAATATAATTAATTCCGATATTGTAATAAGTGCATTTTGTGCCACATACTGCCACAGCACTTAATATAATTGCAAATATCATTATTTATGGCAATAATAAATTAGTTTACTAAAATGCTTTATATAAAGATAAAAATAAAAAGAAGCACGAGTTTATTAAAATGT
>JBBPBP010000002.1:49661044-49704868 GCA_037974735.1 Cicer chorassanicum | reverse complement strand
TGTAATAAATATGCTCTAAATTGATGTGTTAAAATGAATTGTTTTCATTGGATGAAAAGGTAAAATGACTTTACATTGTTGGTCATAAAAATTAAACTCCCTCATTTACATTAAACTACTAAAATAATCATATTATTGTCTATATTTTTTCTCTTCTTTCACCTTGTTTTCTTTCTTCTATTTTTTTTCATTAATCAAACAAAGTATGATAAGATAAAAATTAAATTGTTTGTTAAGTTTTTCTTATGAACAAAATATTTTTTATTTTTTCAATAACTAAATTAAATCTCTTAACTCTTTTATAGATTAAAATGGAATTTCAATCGAATAGTTTTTGTGATTTAAACGGCGGAAAAGTTAGCCTTTGGAATACCGACAAAACCAAAGACTCAAGATTGCTATGCTATCACATGTAATCCACGCACAATCCATGTGATCAGCCGCTAGATGCATTGCATTCAGAACATGTCATTTTTTATTTAAGCAGATTTGTCTAATGCATGTCATTACCTTCACACTATAATTTTAAATTCTTTTGACAATTGAATAAATAATCGGTTGAACCGAGTGTTTAAACATCAAAGTTTGTGAATAAAATGAATTACACAAACTTTACTCATTTATATGTAAATGAGTTTAACTAAAATTTTGTAAGCAATACGCTTATAAATGTGTGTGTTGTAAACCATAAATGAGGTTATTTTATTAAAAAATATAAGTTGGTTTCCTACTCATAAAAATGTATTTTTTTTATTATTTATTTTAAAGTTTTCTATGATATACTTTTCTCAGTATAATTTTGAATTTTTTTTTTACAATGATTTTTAAGAACATGAAATCTATTAATTTAGAGTTCAACCAAAAGAAAAATAAAATCTTATCTATGATTATTCCACACAAAATTAAAATTTAATTCTACTAAATAATGTATCCATAATTAAAAGTCATTAATTGAACCAGATTATTTGGTTAAGTACGATTTCTCCTAATATATTAGTAATTTTGTACAAGTCACTTTTTATTTTCCTAAAAAAATATATCGTGATAAAAGAACAATTACTTCAAAATATTGGAGGGACACGTGTCTCCTAAAATAGTGGGAAAATTATAAGGATTTTACAAATCCTAATATACTATGACCAAATAGAATATGGAAACTCCAATTTTTTCTGCAAGGTTTTGGCATTTTTTTATTTTCATCATTAATATATGGTCAAAGTTCTTTAGATGTTGGTGAAAAAAAATGTCCCCACCTTCTCCTATTCCTTTCATTTGTTTTGTCTTATTGATTTCATGTGTACCCCTCCTTATTATAAATAAGACTTAAAACCCAAACCTCATTCCTCCTTAGTCAATACTTTTTGTTTTCCAATATTTTCTTTCATTTACTTGCAAGACAAAGAACATGGAAGAACATCTGGGTTCAATATTCAATTATCAAGAAGTGAGTTATTGCATTTGCATGCATATTTCCTTCATTAAACTCTTTCTTCTTAATCTTCATCTATCTCTTGATTATACCCTCACTCTTATTTTTTACATATACGTTTTCTTTGGGTTTGTTTCATTAAGGTTCTTGTCCCTAATGTGTATTTATAGTTTTTGGTTTAATTTTCTTGTTTATTGTGTTCAACTTGGTTGTACGGTAAAAGAAACTTTGAGAGATTTTTTTCTTCTTCTAATATTTACAAGATTAAGAATGGAACATACTTTTATTTTTGACTCAAAATGGAATATACTTTGTTACCTTATCTTTGATACTACAATATTTTTGACTTTAGGTATGAATGAATTAGTGGAAAGGGCACAGTCCATTTCGCTTAGTTTCTTTCATGGAAACATTGTGGAGAAGAATTTCTTCATATTAATTCATTGGGCCCAACGTCATTTTTAATTTCAAAGCTTCTTTTTTTTTCCGCATACAAAAATTGTTACTTGATCTATTTTGTATAAGTATCTTCTTTATTTATTATCTTTTATATTTTAATAAATACTTTTTTTTTTTCTTAAAGAGGAAACAATTTATCTTTCACCCTTTTTTCCTAATTTGCTTTTGCCATCATTGAAAAAAGATCTTTTTCACAATGTCTAGAGTCTATGCTATGCACCAAAAGGTAGAATTAAAAGAGAAAGATACCCACCCAAATTAACTTTTAAAAATGTTATTTGACTATATTTTTGTTGTTTTGCATACAATTTTACTTTTTTATTTCTTTTTTTTCTTTCAGTCACATTAACAGTTATAAATAATTTTTTTTCCAATATTAGAAGGTACTAATATTTTTTTTATATTCAAATAACATTTCTCTTAACTTTTTATTGGTCTGTTTGATTTTGAAGAGCTCTGATCAATTGAGGCAGAAGCTCATAGACACAATGCTCGAACTCGAGACCACAAGGAATATGAAAACGGATTTACTCAACCTTCTTGAAATGGCTTGTAGAGAAAGAGATCAAGCAAGAGAACAACTTCAAATTCTAGTGAAAAAATTGGTCCCTTCAACCTCAAACAAGTTTTATGAACTCCAACATGACAACAACAACAACAACAACCTTGTAATGTTTCAAACAACAAAAGCAAACTCAAGCATAACAGAATCCAATAGTCCATCACACGTGTCATCTCCAGTTGATTCTCTTATTGAAGCAGTTTCTTCTCCTGAGTTTTCAAATGTTGGTGTTGATTCACATAACATGTGTTTTTACAAAAAGAATTTGGGTCATGACTTCAATGGGTCACTTAATAAATGTGAGGTTGATATTGCAAGTGGTGTGATTGATTTTCTAGCAAAAGGAAAAGTTTTACCACAAAAGGGTAAACTTCTTGAAGCTGTAATCAATGCTGGGCCTTTACTTCAAAATCTTGTTCTTTCTGGGCCACTTCCTACATGGAAAAATCCACCTCCTTTGAATTCCATAAAAATTCCACCTTTTGGTATCAAAGAATTTGATGAGCTCAATTCATTTCAGAATTCAACAATTCAATGTTCCCACTCTTCTGGGTCAATGCCTATTCTCAATATTGCAAGTGTCACACCAAGCTCGTGCCACAACAATACAAGGGAGTTGAGTTCAAATTCTTGTCTCAAGAAACAAAAGCTTCAATACTTTTGATTAAATTCCTTTCACATTCATTGCCCTTTTTTATGTAAAGGGAGTTACAACCATTGGTGTAAATGGCATTAAAAAAAACCCTATTTGGTTTAGTTTTAGTTGAGAAAAACTTAGCTATTGAATATTTTAATTTTGAGGTTGGTGTTGTTCCTTTTTAGTACTTGTTTTACTCATTTTTAGTAACTTTTTATCGCGAGCTTGTTTAAAGAGTACTTACAGAAATACTTATAATGATTGATCAAAAATAAAACATAAGTACTTATAATATTATCCACCTATGAGTTTTTTACAAGGATAACGTGATTCAAATTCAGATTATATAAAATATAAGTTGAATATTTACCGACTAAATCAAACTTTGTTAGCTTTTAGTATTTCACTTTAAACTTTTTACCAACTTTGGAAATCCTATTATCACTTTCTTTGTGGTTTTCACCAAACATTCTAGCAAGTGGTTCAATTAAATGTTTGAGAATTTGCATATTTACACAGAATCTGAATATATTTTCTTAACTTCGATAGAGTCTAAGACAAGACTTGTCAGTCAAGTATCTAATACAATGGAAAAGCCTCAATATTATCTCCAACCATGTGTCTAAACTTGTTGGAACTGCATTGTTTTCTACGCCCATTGTGTTGTGCAATTATCCTATATAAGCTGCCAAAATGGTCCCTAAAAACCTCTACAAACTCTGTGTACCTTACATTTTCCTTACTACGACAATGTCAGATATTCTAGATGAATTTATTTTAACTCTAGCATTTTGTTGTTGTGTAGTCTACCTTATATCGAATCAATGGGACGTTATCAAATGTCTCTTGTGTAAGTTGTGTAACACAACAAATTCAAATTCAAGTTTACTTCCTATAAATGTTGAAAGGCAATTTCAAGATGAAACCCTTCCTCAAAATTATTCTACACAATTTCAAGGTAGTGAGTTAGAGTTATCCATTATAAACTCTCTTCCTATGTACCAAATTAAGAAAAATGAGGAACAAGAGATGCCAATTAATGTAGATTGTGCTATTTGTTTAGGGGAATTTGAAGAAGGGGAATGGTTAAAACTTCTTCCTAATTGTAACCATGGTTTTCATGTTTCATGCATTGGCACATGGTTTCAATTTCATTCAAGTTGTCCCTTATGTAGATCTCGGATTTATCGTGTTCTGGTTTCTAATCATGAGTGTTTATTACCCTTCGACACTAGGCTAGAAATTTTGGGCATGAATGATATTACTCCTGAAAGGAATGTACATTTCCAATCACATTCGCTTTAAAATCATACAGAATTAGAGATTAGAAAAATGAGCTCAATCTTGATTCATTTGAGATAGTGTGTTTGCAGCAATTCAAAAGCTATATCATTTGTAAGCGTGTTCGTTTGGTTATACGTTGGGCAATGAATTCTCACACCCTGATGCCTTTAACCAAGCTAATATTAATACTTCGAGTGGACGTACCTTAGGTGGGACATTCACCATGATACCAAACACAAAACTACATTTCACAATTTTCACATCTTAAGTGTATCAGGACACGAGATTTTCATCGTGATATGATTTCTTACGTGAATCCATATAGAGGCTTAAGCTATGTTTAGTTTATAAAAGAAAGTGAGAGGAAAGAAAGAGGGGAAAGGAAAAAGGAATAAAAGTAAAAACTTCATTTTCTCTTGTTGATTGTGTAGATCGTAATATAGGATTGAAATGACAAGTAATCCAAAAAGTAGAATATTACAAAATCAGGGTAAAATTAAAAAAATTATTTCCATAAAGAAATTTATTTCCATAAAGAAATTTATTTCCATCACATTTATTTTTATCTAAATAAACCCCACACTAATGTTCTGATGAAACAAAGAACAATAGTGCTTTTCAGTGGTCATTACTCAAAATTGTCACACTGTAATGAGTACCATCTAAAAGAAGTTGCAATACATTCCATATAAAAAAGTATACCATTATATGGTTTGGAGTTGCGAAATTATTATAATACTTCAAACAGGTTTCTGACATAATTTGATTCTAAATAGTTATCATCTTAACACGTTTCCTTTAGTTTTTTTTAAACGACGATAATAGTTAAACAGTTTAAATAGAATGGGTTGAAACAAATTTAAGGAACATAGTGGATACTACATTTAAACTTTGTCAAAACGATTCAAGATGCAAAGAGACGTCTAAAGTGCCATTTTCGGTTTGAATTAAATGAAATCCATTAATTATTGCTCTTCTCCGACACATTTTCACACTAAGGAGACCAATGTGTTTTGTTTCCTCCACCATTGCTGACCTTTCAATTACTACAGACCTCATTATCTACTTGTTTCGTTAATTTGAACATTAATGTAAACTTTAAAATGATACATTAGAGTTAATTAGCACTAGTGTCAGATACAACTTCTTGTGAAGGATACAAAGCAAATATTGTCCTTTCCAATAAACAGCACATAGCATAATAGCTTTAAGAAACCCAACTTTGAAGACCAATGACACTCAGTTTCATTGTTAACATTAAAAATGTCACACAATAAAAACAAATGAATCGACTGATCAAAATGAAAAGCCAAAATTACATTTCTGATTCAATTGGCTTATGGTTTCACCTTAGTTAACATTTAAAGGGCTTGGGACTGCACATAAATTGACTAGCTTCACTTACGATGATGGAACAACAACATTGAACTCGCAAGATTGAAGCCTAATTTCCATTAACTATTCTTTCTTTGAAATGTTGCCAAATCTATTATCAAACCTTGATAATGCACTAATTTACCCATCAAAAGTAAAATTTATAATTGAAAACAAGCAAAATGTATCAATGCGCTAATTTACTCATTAAATTTGAAATTTGTAAACAAGCAAATTAAATTGCAATTGAACTAAAATACACCAAATAACGACGTAAAATCCAGAATTTAACATTGCTTCAAAATGTAGCCATTGCTAATCACCACAAAAAGACTACCATCTAAATAAAAACTGTCTTTGGTGAAGCCAGGCATTACCTTAAATAATTCCAATCTTGTTTGCTACATCCAAAGCATCATAATCAGGTGTCAACCTCACATACGCCTTCTTGGTGCCATCGGGCCTACAACAGAATAGTTCAAATTTAGAGAGAGAAAAAAACAGTAGCTATTTTAAGCACATATGCAATCTTCTTTTCTACAATGTGGGTTCATGCCAATGTTACATTACATTGGGTATAGCATATCCCTTCACAATGCACAGGGCACTTAGTCACAACATTGCGCCAAAAAAACAAGCTTATGTGCATGTTACTACGATATACTATAACCTTGTTTGTAAATTGCAATACAAATTAATAAGAACACCAGCCAACCAGTCATGACCAATCATAGGTTTCCAGATAATTGGCAAAAATAACAGATATATAAAGGCTCACTCACCTGATCAAGGTGTTAACTTTCTTGGCTTGGATGTCATACATTTTCTTCACTGCATCCTTGATTTTCTTTTTGTCAGCTCGCAAATCAACAATGAAAACCAGAGTGTTATTGTCTTCAATCTTCTTCATTGCGGACTCAGTTGTGAGAGGAAATTTCAGAATCTGATAGTGATCAAGCTTATTCCTTGGTGTAGCACTAATGCGAGGGTATTTTGGGTTCCTCTCCTTTGTCAAAGTCTTTGGCCTGTGGAATGTAACAGATGTTCGGATCTTTTTTGCCTTCTTCTTAATGGCAGTGCCTGACTTAACTGCTTTAGCAGCTTTCAAGGCCTGTGCCTTTGGGTCAGTCTTCTTTGAAACATCACCTGCAAAAAACACAAATCACCAGGTCATATTACATACAGCAAAAACCCAACAACCACTGATATTCGTATAGAATCAAATATTCCTTGAAACAATAAGCAATGATTGATTTAAAAAATTCAACATCAACAGTACTGTCACACTGTTCAGTGGCAATTATCAAACACCAAACCCCACTAAAAATTCACAGCCTCAGAGTAAAATTGCTTCAAATCCGCAAAGTTCATAATCATTAGCACAGCGAAACAATTAAGGTTTAGAAGTAATGTATGCATCTAAAAGTACTGCTCCAAAAATTATACTCAAGTTTAATTATCATTACTAACCTAAAAACTTGAATCATAACAACATTAAAAAAATGACATTTTATAATAATTCTAGCTAGTATCAACAATGCAACTATAATATTGTCTCCTCGAATCAAATCCTCAGTACAACAACACATATACAATTATAATAAACACGAAGCGAAAATAGTTAAATCGAAACATTCGTGGAAGCACTAATTTAAGTTTTCAAGCAATTACATTCTGAAATTAGAGGTAGAAATCCAAAATCCTGATTAGAGACTAAAAACGAATCTTCGACAATTGAAACAATTAAAAGGATGGATGGATGAAATACCTTTGGGAGCCATGGATCGGCGAAGAAAAATATACCCTAGATGTGAAACCTGCGCGAAACCCTGAAAACAAAAAGAAAATGAAGCTAAGGCTCGTGAATGATTTTCAATGAGACGAAGATAGATTTGGGAGTAGAGTAGAAACCTGGGCGCTTGAAGCAGACACTAGGAAAATTAGGGTTTTTGTTCGGTATTATATGCACCACCTATGAAATGGTTTGGGTCGTGGATCATGGGCCTGGCCCATCCCAAGACCATTTTCAGTCCATTTAAAATGTTGACAACAATAAACCATGGATCCACTACCCTACAAAAATTCAAAAACAAATTGTTTCCCAAAGTTTTTACATAAGCTTAAATATCTCTTTAGTCCTTTAACTGATTTTAAAAATTCAGTTTAGTCCAGTAAAATAAGAAATATTAATCATTGTCAAATAAATTAATAATTAATATAGTATACATATTCATAACAATTCAAGAGTGATTAAAATATCAATCCTTAATTTTTCTCACTTTACTAATTACTAATTTAAAATAAATCAAATTTGTATATGTTTTTTAAAATATTTTGTATTTGTTGTCAAAAAAAATTATAACATATTCTTTTAAATAAGAGCATGCATCTTTTAAGTATCACAAATTTTATTTATATATGATAAAATCGAGTCCTTGTAGAGATGTGAATACTTCAGATCGTGTAGCACAAATCTATGATATAGTCTATGTATGAACATAAGTGTAAAATATAGCATTGTTGAGAGTAAAGTTTGTAGAGCATAAGTGCGGTAGTGGAGACTAAGAAAGAGAGCTCCTTTTGTGTGCGAGTGAGATTCATTGTAGATATTTTCAATCAAAGAGCAATTGTAAGAAAGTGGATCAAAGATCAATGCCATGTTGAGTAGTCTTTTGTGATGATGGTATGGGGTGATAGTACCGTCGCGTTGAGGGAAATCTAAAATTTATATGTGTTGATGGTTATTCGTGTCTATAATTAATAAGGTATTTTCTCCTATGCAATCTAAATTGATGTATTTAGTTTGAGTATTTAATGTGCTAGGGTCCAAACTAATGCAACTTATCAAAATATAAAGTGGTTTAGCCAGCACAACAATTCTTGAATTTCAAACTCGTTAAGCCATTGCAACCCAAATCATTTAACTTTTAAATTTTTTATTATTTACATATTACATGAATTCTTTAGTTTGTTGCATTATTTGATATTTATACTTTCATCGCTATATAAATTATTACAATATTATAATATAAAAAATATGAATTTAAACATTTTTTTATTATATGAATTTGATATGGGTTTGACTAAAATAATGCATAAATTTAAATTCAAACGCAAAAATTTAGATTAACAATTTCACTTCTAGCTCTTTTTATTTAACTTCCTTATTCTCACCTATAATTTTAGATATCATGTAACAGTAAAAAAATATTTTAAATTAAATTTTAATCATATACTTTTTAAATAATTACAATAAATAAAACCACTATTTTGAATATTTTTTATTGCTTATATTTTTTTGAGTAAGATTTATGTATTTAAAATAAATAGAGTTGAAATACGACTAAATAAACGACTTTCAATTTTGAGTACTTAGTATTGCTCTCAGCACTAAAATTTATGTAATTAGATTATAAAAAGAAAATGCATCTAGTTATGAATGTGTTTTGTAGTAGATTTAGCAATGATTGTGAGAGATTTCAAATTCTGGCATTGAAATAGTATTATATTGAGGTAAAAGAAAAATTCTGGCATTGAAATGTAGTTTACAATATTGAGTAGCAAGCTATACATGCAGTAAATTTGGATACAATTTTCACACAAAAATTTATGTTTTGAATATTTTTAATCAGTATAATTTTTATTTTTATTTGTATTTACGTGTACACCATGTGTTCTGCCCCCACGAGTCTCATTTATCTACAATTGATTCATTGAATCCATTTAGAGATCCTTATATATCAGACCCGTAAATATGACCCATTTTAATTCTTTTTGTTTCCAGATACCGCTTGTTTTCTTCAGTGATTGGTGTTAGCACAGGAACGCGCCCTATCATAGCCAAACCATATCCTTTAAGACCAATGAACTTTGCTGGATTGTTGGTCATCAGCCTCATTGTCCGAACTCCAATATCTCTCAAAATCTACACATTTATGATTATTTGTCAACAACAAAATATAACATTAGCTTATTTTGGAATCACTTTTGTAATAGTCATTTGAGTATTTCAAATTATATAATGATTTGATTAATATTTAACAATGCTACAATGTTACACCAATACTGCATAAAAATTAAACTCTTTATTTAGTTGTAAGCAAGATTTATCGTGGTCTGACCTGGGCACCAATTCCATACTCACGAGCATCAATAGCTAACCCCAATTCTACGTTTGCCTCGACCGTATCACGACCTTGATCCTGCAACTTATAGGCTTTAAGTTTGTGACCTAGCCCAATGCCTCTTCCTTCGTGACCTCTAAGATACACAACTACTCCCCTTCCAGCTTCTTCAATCAACTGCATTGCCATATCTAGTTGGTTGCCACAATCACATCGAGCTGATCCAAATATATCACCGGTTAAACATTCTGAATGTACTCGTACTAGAACATCTTGCCCATCTCCCATGTCTCCCTAACAATAAGTTACCAACAATAAAATTATATTTGAGAAACTTTTTATCATTCACTTTTTTAGGTTTTCGGATATATAATTATATACTTAATTGTATTTTTATCCTTCTATTTTATCATATTTATGAAAATAATTCTCCTATTTAAAAACATTTTTTGGTCCTTTTTTTTTCACATTTTTTGCGGTTTTTATCCCAAACTAGAATTTTAACCTATAAAATGGTAATATTTATTTATAAACCCAATTATAAATTTAAAGAGAAAATATAATTTTCAGGAAAAAAAATTAATCATTATTTTTAGGTAAAAATTATGTTGTGGTTAAAACTACAACAAATGTGAAAATAAAATGACCAAAAAACTTAATTTTAAAATAGGAACTATTTTCATGAATATGTTAAAATATGGAACCAAACTTACAATTAAGCCATAATTCTAAGTTCCAACTTTTTTCTTGTTATGTTTTCTTACATATAACATTTTTCTTTATCTTTATGAATATATTAGCAAATGAGTCATTGGTTAACATAAAAGAGTACTAATTCATATTCACGTCTAACTTTTCTACACTCATTCAATACATCATTTTCTCTATATTTTTTTCTATCATATCATCAACATATTACATCTATTGTATCTACACTTTGTTTCTTTCTTTTTCATAGTGTTAAAAGGTGGATGAGTATCCATGAATTATTTTCCTAACATAAATATGATATGTAGAGTACAACACGAGAAACTTTGTGGAAGTGTAAAACCGTGCATGAATAACTTATTTAACCAGTTTTATTACCTTTACAACAGCCACATGCTCAGTTCCATCCAACTCTGAACGATAACAATATGCTTGAAATAAACCCCATTTAGTAGGAAGATGAGAGACATAAGTTCTTTCAACCAATTTCTCTCGCTTTCTTCGATACCTTGAAGCATCACACATTTTCACATCGTAAATAAAACAATATAAACTTTGCACAAACAATAAATAAGAAACAAAAACTAATAATTATAGCTAATACAAGAGAAGAAATAATATGAAGTTAAAATTCCTTACCTTATCAAATCAGTTATTGAGACAATAGGTAGGTTATATTCCAAAGCTAAGCTTTTTAAATTGGGTAAAGATGCGATATTTCCATCTTCCACATCAACAAGAGCTGTGAGAACAGAAATTGGGGGCAAACCAGCCAATGCAACTAAATCTACAGAAGCCTCTGTATGACCAGCTCTCCTAAGAACCCCACCATTTCTATACTTTAGAGGGAAAACGTGACCAGGCTTTCTAAAGTCTTCTGATTTTGACTCCAAAGATGATAGCGCAATAATAGTTTTTGCTCTATCTACCGCTGATACACCAGTTGAAGTTCCATATTTTGCATCCTACAAAAATACAATTTAGTATTCAACAACAAAAAGCGCGCGCGCACATATATATATATATATATGATACTTTCCTTACCACTGTGATAGTGAAAGTGGGGGCAGAAGAATCCTCTTCTTCAGTTTCTGGTGACATGAGAGGAAGATTCAGTCTTTGAAGATCCTCATCTTTCATACCAACAGAAACAATTCCTGATCCATGTTTAATCATAAAGGTCACATCCTTAGTACTAATAAGAGATGCAGCCTTTATAAGATTTCCTTCAATATCCTCGTTTTCATCATCTACAACTATTACAAACTAAAAAAGAAAAAAAAATTGTTCTATTCGTTAGATATATGATATGATCAATCCATTATTTAATAATTGTTTTCAAAATTGTTGACCGTTTATTTATTTATTTATAATGTAAATTTTTACTTTCACCTCATGAATCAAAGCTACCTTGTGAAATACTCAAAAGTTTAAATTAATCTTATATTCTTTAACTCTACATTAAACTTTCAAAACTCTTACCTCATCCTCCTACTCTTTTTTATGTACTGGATTTATATACCTATTAAGATATAAATTTTAAATATGTTATCTCATTCAATTACTTATAAAAAAACACCATAAAATAAAAACAAAAAATATCACTTACAATTTGATCATTGAGAGAGAGAGAAAATTTGATATTACAATTAATTTGTCATTATTACAGCGATTCATCCATGACGACTCAGAGAAAACTATTGTAATATCAACATAAGTTAAGAGTATTTTAAAATTTAAATATAACATTAGGGGTACTTTGGACATTTTGTTAATTAAATAGTGTCATCGCCCACGGGGTGTAATTAGGGTGATCAAGGTGTCATATAGTTTTCTTAGGTATTAATATACGAGCATAAAAGTAAGAAATGTTTTTTTTTAAAAAGATATTATAATTAACTAACACAGCTAGGTCGCAGATTCAAATTCGAGACGTCCAACTATCATTATTTGACATCAATGTAGTATATATCTATACTATTTTTTTTTGGGAGTAATGTTCACACTCATTAATACACACCGCAAAATATAGTGTCGATTTTATGTGTTGAAATAACGTAACTCTAAAAGTAACCGACCTTCCCTTGACGTAACGCATTAAGGGCATGCTCAATGGAAGAGTATCCTTTAGAGGGACAATCTGGATCACCTTCAGCATCACTCACAAAGAAATCATTAGTTTCTTGATTAATTTCAACGTCTTCTAAGAGGGATCCATTTTCATTTCTCTTCAAATCACTATCATCAAACACATCTTCTATTCCAACCACAGAAAATCCAATAGCATAAAAAGCTGAGTTCCGAACCTTGTTCTTCCACAAGCCAAATCTTGCACTATGACGAGTAGCATAGGAGCGATTAAACCTGTGAATAAATAATAGTCATGTTTAACATGAATTTTCAACAAATAGAAGAACATAACAAATTAACAATTAATAGTTATGTGTTGTGTAGAGAAATAAAATACCTTGAGTTTGTGATGACGTAGGAAATTAAAGGACGAGGGAATGAAGCAGAGTTCATAGGCTTGGAAATCCAAAATCTGAAGAAAAAAAAGTATATACACAAAAAATTTGTTCTTAATTATTTCATGTCACACACACAATATAGAAGCAAAAATGGAAAAATAAGTCCACCTCTTGTTATGGATGTGATTCCACGTCGAACCATTATCCAATATTTATATTTCTGGTTGTACACTTTTACTTGAGCAACATGTATAGGAGCCACATCACATCCTTTTGTATTTTTGTCACTTATTGTTCTTTTTGTTGAGCTTAAAGAATTTATCTAATAAAAATAACACTTTTGCTACCAAGTTTTGCTATCCACACTTTATCAATTTTTTATAAAATTAAAATATTCAAAATCTCTTTTATTATTTTACTCATTTTTAAATTATATTTTTTCTCTTTCTCTCTTCATCACTGTCATTCACCTTATAATATCTCATACTCATATCACATATTCATACCTCACACTCATTCATAAGTCACACCATTCACTTATAACTTACACTTCGTAACTCTTTTGTTCTTATTATGTTTAAAGCCACCAACAAAATATATTTACTGATATGTTGAATTTTTTTTCTTTCAAAATATGAGAATTTTAATGTAATCTGAATTCACGTACGTAGTAAATTATATATTGTATGCAAACTTAAATCACGTACCCTTACATATTTTATGTTCATGTAACTGTACGTAAACTAAGTTCACGTACATGTAACATTTTGCAGTGAGTAGGAGAAGTGCATACTTGAACTCAATTCACGTAAATGTACGTAAATTGAATTCAAGTATATGTAAATTTTTGTAGTGAGTAGGAGAAGTGTGTACTTAAACTCAGTTCACATACATGTACATAAGCTAATTAAGTTCACATGAATGTATGTAAACTGAGTTTAAGTACATGTAAAAATTTAAATTGAGTAAAGGAAGCGTGTACTTGAACTTAGTTCACGTAAATGTACGTAAACCGAATTCAAGTGCATGTAAAATTTTGCAATGAATAGAGGCAGTGCGTACTTGAACTAAGTTCCCGTACATGTAAAATTTTGCAATTAGTAGAAGAAATGTGTACGTGAACTAAACATGTACGTAAATTGAATTTACGTACATGTGCATAAATTGAGTTCAAGTGCATGTAAATTTTTTAGTAAGTAAGAGAAGTGTGTATGTGAACTACGAATGCGTATATATACATAAAGTCAATTTACGTAGTGTGCGTAAATTGAGTTCAGTGAGCAAAACATCGAAGAAGAGAGTTTAAGTGAGAGAAGATAAAAACGAAGGAAGGTTGTAGATTTCACAATGGAAAAGGAAAGGAGAAAAAGAGTAGACAAATTTGATTTAATAATAAGGGTAATTTAATTTTTCAACAATAGCATTGGGTGTAACTAGTAAAAAAGGAGATATAAGTATTAAAATTATAAAAATGAGTATAGTGTTACCGTTTGTCATCTCAAATGTATTTTTACACCATCTCAAATGTTGAAGTATTTTTTTTTACAAATCATATGATGAAAATGATCAATGAAGATTAATTTTATAGGAAAAATAGGCTTGAGCGCTTGATAGTAAGAAAAAAAAAAATAGAACTTGATAGTAAGAAAAAAATATTAGAGTGCATATCAATAATAAATGAGCATATCAGATGCTTTATGTATAGAACATGTGAAAAGAATTCCTTTAACCTAATAATTGGTTGCATCCTTCTTCTTCCTAATTATTTTGTGCATTTAAGGCTTTGATTGGTAGTGAGAAGAGGTTGAGAAGAGAGAAAGATACGAGAAAGAGTATAAAAAATAAATAAAATAGATTTGAGGTATTTATTAATCAAAGAGAAAAAAAATAATTAAGAATTATACGTAAAAATACAACTATGTCCATTAATTTTTATAATATTATATCTTTAATAAAATAAATCAATTTTTTTACTTTTAATTAATTAATTTTTTGAATTAACTTTTTTTCCAAATTATTTAATAATACTATTTTACTAAATGATTTAGGATACTTAATTTAATTATTATTGCAGTATTCATTAATTTCGTATATGATTTCATTGAAAGTAAATTAGGTGTCGATAACACTGTGATTTGGTTGAATCTCAAAAATGTTGATTTTGCTTAACCTAGGATTGCATACCTTAATAATCCTAACAATTCACTTAATATTTTGTCTGCGAATGTGGCAAGAAAAGTTGTTGGTTAGCAAGAGCCGTTTTTAATTTAATTTTGATATACCAGTGAAGTCAACTGTAGGATACGAATCCGAGTGGTGACATGGCATCGACACACCAATAAAATAAAATTCGGGTGTTAATTAAATAATGAATTAATAATGTGGCAGAAATAGAATAGAATGGCGTAGAAAGCGATGCACATGAGGCTGATAGAGAGAGAGAGCTTTCTCCCTTTCATCTTAACAGAAACCAAAACTTATTCGTCTCAGGCAGCTGTTGTGAGTCTGTAAGGTTAAGAGTGGGTCCCGCAATCACAGTGATCCCAAGCAATCCGACGCCGTTTTTGTTCCATTCTATGTTTCTCGCTTATCACTTCTACTCGAGCTATGGCGGAATCATCCACCACCACGATTGGTTTCAGAAATAATTTTTGGAAAGGCATTTTCGCCGTCTCCGGAATCATGCTAACCCTCGTCACCTATGGCATCTTGCAGGTTTTTTTTTACCTTTATTATTATTATTATTATTATTATTATTATTGCATTCTTCATTTCCTTGCATTACATCTTGTTGCGATCTCCATTTATTTTATTGCCTGTTCTTCTATCTAATTCTTATCATAATTATCTCAGAAATGCATACACATCGCTATTCCTTTTTACAATTAAGTTAACCATGTTAATCTTTTCCCTCTTCATAGTAATTTTAATTTCATGCTTAGTTAGCTATTATATAATTTACATACATTATTACTTAGTTTGAATGGATAGCCCTCTCAGAATCAATGCTGTCAATTACGGATTGCAGATAATAGCAATTAGTTCAAATTCCGCTGTGCTATAGTGCTGCAATAGCGGAATTCCACTATGCTATAGCACTATAGCGGCTATTTGACAACACCCTCAAAATCCAAGATTTATTCAATGAGTTTATATATATAGGTATTTATTTTTGCAGGAAAAGATCATGAGAATACCATATGGGGCAGAAAAGGAGTATTTCAAGTATTCACTCTTTCTTGTTTTCTGCAACCGCATCATGACGTCTGCTGTTTCTGCTGGTTCTTTGCTGGCAAGTATATATACATTACATGCATAAAAAAAATACTTACATGTTTGTGTATATCATTGACACATTTTGCTGTGTTTGAATTGCAACATACCTTTCTTGTGGTTCCATTTGTTCATAATTTTCAACAATTCTTATAGGCAAGTAAAAAAGCATTGGACCCAGTAGCTCCTATTTATAAGTATTCACTTGTGTCAGTATCAAACATACTAACCACAACTTGTCAATATGAGGTAAGAGACTTAATTTCGGTGTGCTTAATGTTAATGGATATAAGTTGCCTACCATATTTACTGAAATCACCATATTTTTTACTCCAGGCCCTCAAATATGTTAGTTTTCCTGTTCAGACTCTTGCAAAGTGTGCGAAAATGATACCGGTTATGGTAGGTCAAACTTCAACGCTGTTCCCAATTTATGTATATTTTGTTTAAGATGATGACTGGCTGATTTCAATTTACATTACCCCTTCTCTTTTATTTATCTTGTGCCGCTGATCTTTATCTTATTTTTCACCTTCTCAGTTGCTGCTACTTCTGTTGATGAAGAATAGTCGTAATTGCTTGTGTTGTTGTTGAAGAATAATTGTTTCATGCTATCTCTCCATATGTGTGTGTCCTCAATGTTGTGTAATTTCTATTATTAGTGTTCCCTTTCTTTACTAAATGGGGACAGGACAAACCCATGAGAACTAAAAATTGTAAATTAGATACTAGAATTTATTTTTCGACCTCACAATCTTGCTATCATTCAACGGTCTCAAAAAATTTGTTTGAATATAATTATGAAATTGGTCAAATACATGCATGTATCCTCTAGATTCTAGATTGAGATGTTAAATACGACACCTGAAATTGATTGATTAAATGTTTTTAAAGTTTATGCTATCCATGAATGAAAGAATTCGTGAGGGAAGGAGTTGTCGTGTGGGAGTTATAAAGATGTCTAAGAGGATACTGTACATGTTTCAAAAATTCTAGAGAATATTTTACTTGTTGGACAAGTTGTTTATGAATGTCAAGGGACATTTTATGCATAGACTGAAGTATAACTTATATTTTTGGTTTGAATATTTATTCCAAGGACTTTGCATATTTTCTTCTGAATTCTACAGTAGCAGAGTTTTCACATAGTGGATTCAGTCTAGGTGTTAACTTGCTTTTTTTCCATCCTATGTCAAACTTTTTCTTGATTCCATGAATCATACTTCCTTTTTATTGTTTTGCTTAAGGCTTACCAATATCTTTTTCTATTTTCGCACCCTGAATCTATATTCCTTCTTTTGTATCTTATACAGGTCTGGGGTACACTTATCATGCAGAAAAGATATCAGGGACATGACTATTTGTTGTCTTTTTTAGTTACCCTTGGCTGCTCAGTATTTATCTTGTATCCGGTAATTGTTGGATCCTTGACCTAATAATTTTCTGTTGCTTTATCATCATTCTGTCTGTATGCGGTCAATTTCTATCAGAGAACCACCAATGAGTAGCCATATTCAATGATTTGAGGTTGCATGTGGGTGGTACTGTTATTTTTTTTCGCAGTAAAGAGGGCTTTTGTTAAGGACATGACAAGAATGTTGCATGGCTGAGGATATTTCCATCTTGATACAAGGACCTAGAGGAAGAGAGGTGGTTAAGATAGAATACATACTTTTGAACAATTGAGTCGTGAACTGCAGATTTGATGTTGATATCTGGACTTTCAATCCTGACTATATTTTTATCCTTATAGCAACTGATAGAGTGCCTTTGTTATACATATACTTTTCTTACTCATGTTCCATTTAGCCAGCAGAACATAACAGATGTTACTTTCTTACTCTCTGAGTCTTGATTGATTAGATAGTCTCTGATGCATAATCACCTAATAAGCTGGCAGCATTCTTTAATAAGCTAAAGAAATTCTTGTGATTTTATTGTAGGCAGGAACAGACATAAGTCCATACAGTAGAGGAAGGGAAAATACAGTTTGGGGTGTTCTTCTAATGATTGGCTATCTTGGGTATCACTGCAGAACTTAAAATCTCTGCATTTGATTAGTGATTTTATGTATTATTATATATTATATGGAGAAAAAGTCCAAAAATCAATGCTTCATTTGCTGTGACAAAAAATATTTTATTTGTTCAACTGTTTTCAATGCTGGCAAAAAATAATGAAAGTACATTCTCTGCATAAAACATTGAATAATTTCCTGTATATAATTTTTACTTCTCCCTCTTTCAAACTTTAGACTTATTATGGGCAAATATAACCATTATGAACTTTTTTGTTGGTCTGAGCAGTACAAGTTATTTGAAGCTGCGTTATATAGTTAAAACCTCATATTGGAATAATCTGCATTTTTAACTTTATTCCAGCCTTCCAGGCTCTTGAATGCATGCTTATTTCAACTTATTTTAAGAATTTATCTCCAACAGTTGTTCATATACAAGTCCCCCATTGAATCATTTTTTTTTTGTTATAGGTTTGATGGCTTTACAAGTACATTCCAAGATAAGATGTTTAGAGGCTATGACATGGAGATACATAATCAGATATTTTATACAACATTGTGCTCTTGTATTCTTAGCCTCACAGGTTGGTTTGAGAAGTTCACAGTGATTTTTATGTTGAACGTTATTACTTTGTCATGCACATCTGATAGGATTCGACAAATATAAAGGAACTGATATATGTGTTAGTGATACTGTGGAAAATAGATCCTGATCAGTGATGAAACTCCTCTGAAATAGAATTTACCGCCACACTAGAAAAGATAATGAAACTGTGATTGAATTGGAGCAAGCTCCTTACAAGATGGATCAGAAATAAAAGAAAACTAAGAGAGCTAACCTCACTGCTCAGTTACCTCGACACACCAATTTCCTCAATTCTAAGATGCCCTCTCCAAGTCTGTTACACCCTCTGATTCCCGAAACAATTCCTGCCCACTCCCCTTATGCCACATGTCTCATCAAGTTATAATGCAACCCATTTTGAGTGAGTATTTTCAATATTTCCCATCCGATCCTCCTAGCATTTGAGTCTAACAATATCTTCCGGTAATGTAATGATTCATTTGCTGGGGTTGTACTTGAGAGCAAAAATGCTAGAAGTCTTGGATGATGCTTTGCAAAATACAGTACATAATTTGTTCCTGAAGGCTAGAAGTTATTACATACAATAAAGTTTGACCCTGACAACCTTTGCATTGGTGTTTATTTTATTTTCTGGGCCTTTCTTTTCTTTTTTCTCTATGTGCAAGCAGTTCACCAAAGAATACTCCCTGTCCCAACTGCTAAACGACTGCTGAGTCTTGACAGCCAATATTCTGATTTGTATAAAGTATTTAGACTTGTTTAGATAGTATTTTTTTTCTTTTTGTTTCTCTTCCAGCTTGAAGGGTAGAAATTCACTCTTTTGGTGTTTAATATTTTTTATGTAGGTCTTATTTTACAAGGACAAATGATACTAGCAGTAGAGTTTGTATATCGGCATCATGACTGTTTCTTTGACATAGCATTACTTTCGACTGTAAGCAAACTACACCTGTTTTAATTTTATATGGCATTATCCTTTTCTTTTTGTTTTAAGATACTTTTTTAAATCTATAGCAACTGTAATACTATAATGCTTAGCCCTCTTTGTCTTCAAAAGCAAAAACAAGAAACTTCCCCTTTTCATCATCTATCTCATTGAAGTTTGTTTTATTATCGGATTACACAGGTTGCAACAATTAGTCAATTTTTTATTTCCTACACAATTCGCACTTTTGGTGCCCTGACATTTGCTACCATAATGACCACAAGACAGGTAACTTGCACTGAAAAATCTAATTATCATTTTCCGTATAATTACATATTACTTCAATGTTTGTAATTTTTTATTCAAATTGTTGCAGTTGGTGAGCATTATGCTGTCATGTGTGTGGTTTTCCCATCCTCTTAGCTGGGAACAGTGGATTGGAGCCGTAAGACTTTTACCTTTTCTGAAACATTATAATAAATTGAGTCATGTTGCTTTTGCATTCTATGATCACATTATTTCTTTATCCCTTCTTGGCACTTGCACTTATTTTGATTAAAATTGAACAATGTATATTGATCAAGCTTATACTCAAATGTGTGATCCAATGATTCTAGCCATTTCTTTGATGAATTAATGGTACGCATTGTAATGCCATTACATTGTCAGGTTATTGTCTTCACCTCCCTTTATGCAAAAAGTTTCTGGAAGAAAGCACCTCAGAGGACAACCTCATCTGTAGCACTTGTTCAAAAGGAGAATTCAAATGATTTGAAGGACAACCCGTGACTGGCATGGAGGAAAAGCATACTTACATTACAATAGCAATGTCTGAAGGGGATAGCTTCAATTCTAAGTTCAAAAGCTGCACATTCAGTATTTAAGATCACGGATATAATTTATTATACAGAGGTTTTTGACTTAAACTCAGACAGCACCAAATGCAGCCAAGTTCCCAGATTTTAGTTTCAATGTCATTAACAGATAGAGAACTTGAAAAGGATGTTAACCCCACATTTTTCCATAGGAAAGATCAATTATAGACCTTACTAAAGCCAAGAGATGTTTAATGATTGAGATATGTATAATGCGTTGCTTAAGCAAAAGTTGTTTTTGTTCAGTTTTCCAGAAATGTGTAGGATAGAAAGATGAAAGATTTCTGGTAATTTCCGGGGTCAATTATTTACTTAACATTATTTTATGGCAATTTCTTTTTCCGAAGACAAGATGATAAATACCACAAGAAATTCACACACATAACTGTTATGTCCCGAATTCGAACATGAGACATGATGTTCAGTCAAACAATATCGGTATTTGTCAATTAAATTAAGACTTGAAGACTTTTGGCAATTTATTTTATGAAGACATAATCTATAAGCATATTGTGCAAAAATATAACATGTGTGTATTGTCGTAAATTATAACATGCATTTAATGTCCTAACAACAAGCGGAATTACAAAAATATCTATATGATATTTTTTGAGTCAAAATAGAATCGATACACTGAAGCTTACAACACTCACACACTAATCACTTGTACTTGACCTCGATAGCATATATGATATGAACTCTCTCATATTCAACTCTTAGGTCATTTTTATATTTTTTTCTCATCTCTTTTTCTGTTTGTACTTTCTTCTCATAATAAAAATACCTTTAAAGATGAGTTACCAACGTAAGAAAATAATTTGTTGTATAAGTTTGTAGTTTTTTGTCTATTCTAAAAGCTTATCTTTTGAGTAAAAAAAAGGAAACTTGTCAAGGTAAGAAGGGGATATATAGGAGTATTTTGGAGGAAAAAAATAGCGTTGGGTTTTTGAAAGGAGGATGGTTGCGATATGAAACCTCTAACTTTGATGGTACCTCTTAGGTCTCAGCCTAATTGTTGTATCTAAGGTAAATATAAAATACATGGATTTATTTGTTTTATTATCAACTAAATAAATAAGTCATATATCTATTAGTTCATAAGTGGGACTGGTAAGTCATGAATATAAAATATCACGGGGAGAACATTCTCGAGACAAAATGAATTTTATTTAAATCAATTATACTATATACAATACCAATGATAAAGTCACAATATTTCTTCTCAAATATTTTTGTTTCTCACAATTAGTTTGTTTTCTCAACTCTTGAGGGTGTATACAGGTGATTCTAGATTGATTTTTACTTTTTTAATATCTTGTCTCTCAATTCATGCTTTAAGATTTCTTATTTTATTGGCTTCTTGATCATCTGTCTTTCAATCTAATCAAAATTAATTGTTATTCTTGGATGGATTTCGTCTAGAAATGGGTGACAATGATGATGCTCAATCCTTCAACGATACTAATGAAAGTAAAGTAGACAACTTAATTTAAGATCTAAACAACAAATTGGATTCCTTGCATGTGACCATATTTGTAAAATATTTAGTTAAATTGAAAAACGTTCCTTCAAAAACTTCAAAGAAAGAAAGAGAACAAAGAAGTGTTTGCACGAGGGAGATAGAGATCTCAAAATGACGATAAAAATATGAGAACATACTTAAGAGAGCTAGGCTAGTGTTCATGAATCAAACATTAAAGGGAGCTTAGAAGTAGCACCTATGTAGTGTGAAAAAGATGATAGATTCTTACTGTAGGTAATAACTTATACATATGTAGGGCATAAATACATACACTTTAGCGCTCATCTATCTGCTAAAACATGTAATATCAATAAGGCAATATGCTGGTGTTAATGGTTAGACTAATTTCTTTCTTAAGTAAAAGTGGAAACCTACTTTGCAAAATTTTCTTCTAATAAGAATGCTTTAAACTCAACTCAAGTTTTGCTCCAATGTAAACAATTCTAAGTTTAAGCATAAAAATAATTTACAGTGTCAAAAATAGAATTTCATGATTTTCTTTGTCCAAACGAAAGAGACAGAGATTTGATAGATGACAGATCAAAAAATAAAGGAAAATCAAATAAATGACTAAACACACAACCCATTCATTTCCGTACCATTTTTTGTCAACCTAATACAAATCAAACTGTCTTTTCACTCATGAAAACAGGGATGACCACAACTGCAAACTTCTACTTCAAATGATTTTCAAGTGCTACTCATAATTTTTTGAAAATAAATTTGCACAATTTAAACAGTTTCATATAACAACTAATTTGAAGATTAAAAATCTTAAAGTTGTAATGTTTTTGAAATTATTACTCATAACATAAGATGAACTCGATTTGCAAATGTTAATTTATTGTGAATTCAAGTCCACTACTTCCCTCCAAAAACACCTGTATAAGACCTTTCTAAACATTTTTGTAACCGGCTATGGTTTCTTGTTTAAATCCTAAACTATCATTGCCGAATCACCCTTGATTTGTCTATAACTATCTTCTTTACTTTTCTACTTGGTAAATTTGTTCTTCTCAGCTATTGTCTATGGAACAACAACACATATATAACACATGTATGCACAGGGGTTTGTAATTTGTTCTTCTCAGCTAATGTCTATGAAACAATAACACAGATACACAGATTTGGAACCCGCAATCAAGGTCGATAATTACAGCAGGTAGCAAAGGTACAGCTGCAGCCACTGAAGCATCATGAACTCAGTCCGATCACAACACCAACATTTTATTTAAATCCCATAATACTTTCATGACACCGAACTTTGTTTGAGCCTCTGCAAATGTTGTGCCAGTTGCTTCTGACGGGTAGGGTAACCGCGACCCTTTATCAACCCTGAGCTCACAAACATCCACAACAGAAGTTGCTAATTCCTCCAAGCTATTCCCACACCACTTACCATGCAGCTGAAACACCTTTCCTTTGCCAATCTCCTCTCCTTGCCCACCAACAAGCAAAACATATTGACCTGCATAACAATGACCATATTATGGAGAGCCAACATTTATAGATCCAACCAGCGAAGGCTTGACTAAATTTTTTTTCTTGCATGAGATGCATCACCTGGACCATCAGGTGAGACATTCGACCCAAGTGCTGGCCCTCCCAGCTTGTCTGAGACTGGATTGTCAACATCAACTGCTACTGTTCGAACATCCTTAGCTGTACGAGCTAGCCTAGCTTTTCGATTGTTCAACCTGATATGACAAAAATGGAATTCAATTACAAACATTTATGAAGATATTGACGGTTTCAAGTCTAAATTAGTATTTCAGAGACCAAAAAACTTAATTGTATAATTGTATTTCAGAGATCGCGCTACATTTATTGACACCAATTATTGTTAATAGTTCAGCTTCAGATAAGATATTAAACAAAGACTCGGTATAATTTTGGTAAAGAAACTTTGAAATATAACTCAAAACTAGATGTTTCACTATCTGATCCTATATGGCAAAGAGATCATGTATCAGTTTCTGAACTCCTAGAAAGACGCATGTAGTACAATGAGAAAAACAAGGAACAACTTAAACAAACTATACGACGAGCTACATGAAGCGACGTACCAATTTTTAAGCTGTGAAGATGTAACCTCAGAACCCTGAAAAACATTAAGGAAAGTCTCAAAAATATGTCTATGAAATTCTACTCAACAGCTGAGTTGCATGTAACATACATGAGTACTTAATTTATCAGCCCATGATTGAAGTAAAGCTGCATTTCGGTGCATATCAGGCTCATCTAAGAGTGCCCTCTCTATCAGTGACACCTGGTTATCATTCATTATAGTTCGTTTTCGTTTTTTCCTCTGTGCAAGCTCATTCTTTTCATCCTCTGGATTTTCTTCAACTGCAACTTTTTTAAGACGATCATTTGGTTTTGAAAGCCCACCATTATCCATAAGATCAACAGCATTCTTTCCTTTTGCAGAACTTGCATCTGAACCACTTGTTTCAATTTTATGAGCCTCCTTGTTCGTATCTCTTGCTCCTCCTGATGTTGTTTTATCAGAGATGCCTTTATTTTCTACTTGACTTGGCCTATTTAAGCCATTGCCTTGAACTCTGTCTTCAGCTCTGGGGTTATGTTGTCCCAAGTTTGGATATGCAGAATTGTCCGACATTCCCTCCCTGACTTTACCACCCTTATCAAGATCAGAGGGTTCTTTACCAGTTAAAGGTAATGGGCATCCGCCAACACTTTGAGCTTCCTACAGGAAATCAAACTTCAAGTCACTTTGTTGAGTACAAGCTACATGGTAATCAAATAATCCAATTTGAGAATTGGTTTATTTGTTTATTTAATAGTTTAAGGCATTTTTTAGTCCTAAAGCACGGATATGCTTAATTACATTTTTGAACAAACATTCAGCTAGACAATGTTATCATTTAATGTGTTCAGTCAAAAATAAAAATCCATGCAAATACCTGATTACACACATTGATGTTGAGTTTAGAAAACTTATCCCAAGACGACTCCTCAAATTTGCTATCCTGAATTTTGTGGCAGAGTGGTTGAGCACATTCATACATAAATTAAGAAAGCGAATGAGTAGAAGAGAAAAGGAGATAAAACAGAAAAGGATAATATTGACAGCTTGAACTAAAGTACAAGGATTTACTTGAACACGATTTCCTCCAAATCCATTTGAAGTAAATAGTGATTGTAATTCGCCAAAAAACACCCTACAAACAATTTACAGATAGAAGTTGTTTAATTACTGATGATATTATAATCCTGGATCTTCAGGAGCAAAATAATTGACAGAATAAAGCTTCATACGCTTAAACAGGGAGTTGAAGTAGGAGGGGAACAAAGTCAACAGAAAGAGTTTTTTTTACTATTAAACACAGTTTCCAGGAACACATTCATCGAGACTGGCACAAAACTGAATTTGTTAAAATTCCTATTTGTAGCATAAATAAAACTGCTAGTAAATAGTTAGTTATTCATCTATTTCCCTTTTTCATCAAGAAAAATATTGAGGATATGAATGTAGATATTTATAATTTTAGAACAACATTTTATTATGTAAATAAACAAAAAAAGACAAATTGAAGTGTCCTCCTAACTGGACTTTCAAGAAGCTAGAAAATGTCCCACAAACCACCATCAGAAGAGAATGTCTATTGATTTTTTATAGGCAAGCAAGACATGAAGCATACAATGATCAAGAAGATTCCTTCTTAACTCCCTCTTGTGTTGACAACAAGCTCTCCTTTTCAGGAAAAAAAATCACTTCATTTCAACATTATCATTTAAAATAAAACCAATAAGGAACTCTTCCACAAAAAGCTTTTATAATTTTCTTTCAATTTTAATCATATGGAATCAGGACCTGCCATATTGCTCATGCATGAAGTAATGTATATATGACTCAGATGGCTGACTAATCATGCAAATAACATTTCAAAACAAGTCATGCTAAATTAAAAGTGCCAAGTGCTACAACAACGTTTACGAGAGGGACACATAACCTTAAAAGTTGTACATCCTCCACATTTAAGAAGTTCGGAATCAGAGATTCTGCATGACTTAACAATGAGCCTACAGAAAAAGGTTAATTGTAAGAAAAAAGTAGCCATATGCAGCTCATATTTCTGCAAGAATAATTAATTATCTGAGAACAATCATTACGGAGGTTCTTGCTAGCAGTGGCAACTTTAGGAGCATCAGAATCAAAAGAAAACCCAGGCAGCAAGTTAGATAGATCCATTTGCAAGCACTCGAGGACCTTGCGAACGAAAAGGTTCCTTTCCTTCTCTGGAGATTAAAATTGCAAAAGAAAAAAGGTCTAATGATATGAGGATATCTTCTATAAAACAATCAAATTTGGCCTAAAATGTGTAGAATGTTGACAAGGAACCAACCTTCGCATACATGGGGAACAAAACAATGAAGATTTGCAAAGAACTTGACAAATAATGATGTTCTATGATGTGCATAAGAAGCTCGAAGCATGCTGTTTGGGATTAAGTTGAATTCCAAATTTGTGACATCCTTAACATCTGGTGAAGTATTATCCAAAACCCATCCAACAGCAGCAAATATATCATACTCAAGACTTGCGTCCTCCTCTGTCTCTGAGAGATTCGATGAACACCAACAGGATATAAAATCTCCATGGGAGAGTGAAATTATTGCTGTCAGAACTTCAGTCTGGAATCACATGCAAAGGAAACGGTCAAATTACCAACCACAGAATGAACATCTGACAAATCAAAGGAGATTCATAAATATTATACAAATTGAAGAGTAATGCTATTTGTTATGAAAGAGAACTCGCAAGAAACATGCGAACATTGTGAAACCATCCTCTTTCACATGTTTGAATTATTTTTAAGTAAACCAACAATACTTTTACTTCCATCTTTGACCCAAATCAGACTGGGTAAGTGTTGGTTGTTAGTTTTGTGCTCAATTTGTTCCGTAGCAATCAGCATTACTCCAAATTAAATATTAAAACAAGCAGTGTATATGATTTATATAGTGTAGGTTTTTACCAACAAAACAGAACAATGCTTGCTACTTGCTACTACCTAGTCAATAATACTAAAGCAGGTTAACTTTCTATTATCTTTAAAGGATAGACTTACAAAACAAAGTATCATGTAAGATCGAAAGTTTGAGTCATCCGAGAAAATGTCAGCTAGACGCATTGCGTTGAGCTGTACAAACCCCATTGGGTGACTTTTGTCAGCAGTGAGATGTCGGGGATTTCTTCCAAATGCTTTCTTCAACAAGTCAAAAACCTATATCATGGGAACCATATTACAAAACAATAACCTGATAATAAAGACATCAACATGCTTAATGGCACAAATACATAATGCAGACCACCATGGAACAACATCAATTTTAAGATTTTCTGAAAAGCTTATCTTTTACACAGCAACCCATATAATATGTTTAGCACTCAAATTCAATCGCAGTTGATGACCAACATACCCACAAATAACAATGAAATGATGAGAGTAGCAGAATAAGGTAGTTATCAGGCTATAGCTTTTGCAAGTCAACTATCAGCCAAATCCTACTAATACAGCGCAGCTCTTTATCTTCAACAGTTCAAATTATTGTCATTAGCCAAAAACTAACCTCAAATGCAACAGATTTAGACAATTCTAAACTGTTTGTTGAGCTGGCTACTTCGTCAAGATAAGAAATGCTTTCTGCTTCAAACAAACTCAGCAACTGAGAAATGAAAACAGTGACAGTATTGTTATAATATGCATAAATTATAGAGTAGATTAATGGTAAAAGCAGGGATTTATAGCAAACTTTTCCATTTGACTCACAATAGAAAGTACTTTAGCTTTTAGCCTAGAAATAGCTGCTGCGATTCTATTCGGTGTAGATGGTTGAATGTGTAACTTCAAGATGGATTGAGCAAGAAAAAGAATGCTCCCCTTTCCACATAATTCCTGTTAAGTAAATGAAAAACATGTATGAAGCACAAATTGTCCTATTATTAATCAACAAATCAATATAATAACATAGGCATCATCTGTAAAATTCACCCAGAAAAAGGCGTCATCTGTAAAATTCACCCAAAAAAGGCATCATCTTAAAGAATGAGCACCCCTCACATTACAAATCGGTTTTATGAGATTGAGTTAGGCCAAATCCAAATTCTAAGAAAAACCAACAATAAACTGAAACAAACAAAACCATAATGTAAAAGAGCTCTACAGTCCATCCAATTTTTGAGATAAAGCACCACAATGAATCAAAAAGGCATAAATTGAGATGCTGCTCCAATTTTTTAAACATATGATGACTCTCTTTATTGAGACAATGTATATATAACTAATTGACTTTTTTACTATAGAAGGAATTTAGTGTGATTTATTTATTGAGCTTCCAATTTTAATAAATTGTATTGTGACTGAGAGACAAAGGATGCAGCTGGGCTTCCAAACTGTCCTCATCTCCGAACAAACTTTAGAAGAATAATCTCATATAAAGTCACCCATGATGAGCTGCTCAAAATGTATGCAGTAAATTTAGTTTGGAAACCTTATTCTTAAGAAGGCGCTCCTTAAACAATCTTTGCTGACATAATAACTGAAGAAACTGCAAAGAAGCTTCACACTGCTGGCAGAGATAATAAACTACTCTTTCTGCTGTCGAATTTGATTCCATGGACATATCTTCATTATAAGTTGCCAGTGCAGTCTCAACAGACCTAACAACCACACGAACTGATCCAAAAGCAGCATCCATAAATATGTCAACCTGTCATAGAATTCATGATTATCCATAGCACAAAAATGTATCATCAACTAATAAGTAATAATATTAACTTCCAGAAATAGAAATTTGATAAGAGGTGTAAATTCTAGGATGTAAACAAACCATTTATGTGCTTTCACCCAACAACTTAAGCTATTAGGGAGAGTTGTTTCATAACAGAGACTATACACAGAATTTAGTTGACCAGAATAAATTTTAGAAGCATGCACCAAACGGATTGAAAGAAATGCTACTTGAATTGGTATATATTTCAGTTAATGATCAATTGACATAAAAAATTCCTTTATTTTTCGGTGTTTGGAAAAATATAAATGTCAATTAGTTATCCAACAAGATTGAAGTCTAAGAGTATGCCAAATGTTTGGAGACAGTATGTTAGTATTCATTGTTAATAACAAACATTACACACAAAATTGCAAAAATTATAAGGAGATTAAACTCATGAGACATATATGAAATTGTACGAGTAAAACTAATGCAGAGATTAAGAAAAAGACATATCACAGAAAATCAATTTTGTTTATGTCAACGAGACTTACACATGGTTTTTACTGATCTGAAAAAATGCATAAGATAGGGGACTTAGGGAGGTGTAGAAGGCTTCAAGAAAAAAGTTTCGATTGATGAGAAAATATGTATGAAGGCATCACAACTAGTGTGAGTACAAGATACAAAATATGTCTCTATAGCTATAATTGTGCACCCAGGGTCGACTTTAAACCCTTATCTTTTTATCTTTGTTTCTAGACGCGCTTAATGCACAACAACGTGCTATGGTGCATGCTTTTTGTGGATGATAGAGCTATAACCGGAGGTGCATATTAAAATATACAAGAGATATGTTACGGTGCTTGCTTTTTTCTGGATGATACAGTTTTAATTGGAGAGATGAGGGAAGAAATAAAGGGAAACTTAAAATATGGAGACAAGCCTTAGAAATATACAGATTTAGCCTATTTAAGAGTGAAATGGAGTACACTAATGCAAATTTAGCAAGTGGCACAAAAATCACAGCTTAAAATGAAAAATGGAGAACATACAATACAAGTATTATGTTAAGTAATTTGGATCTATCATATATAAAATGACCGTAAGATAGAGAGAGATGTTTACCAAGTTAAAGGTAGAGAAAGATCAAGAAAAAATGATTTGAAATAGTAACAATAATATAAAAACAATTTTTTAAACCAGTTCAAACAAATGGATGCAAACAAAATAATGTTTATGAATGAAGAATTTAAGATGCGAGGTGGAGGTGATCGTGTACCTTGGAATGTGCAAGCAATACTTGTACAATATCTCTCCATTGTGTTGAAATAAACCCTGTTATCAGATATAAATTGCATGCTACAAGAGTTGAATGCAAAAGGTGCACATGACTAAAAGCATGGCCTTCCTGCAATATACATGTAAAGCTCAATACAGATTGACAACACAGAAGATCAACATGTAAAGAGCCGAATTGAGAAAGACCTGTCTATAACCACCAAGAACAGTTAGCATGAAGAAAACCATTTCAATCAGCTGTTCAATCGCTTTAACATCATCTAGAAAAATCTGTAATCATATTCCAAAACAGATTACAATTGGAACCACGGCTTTAATACTCAAATTAGGAAAGTTAATATCCATAGGACACCACCACAGGTTATTTTCCACAAACAAACAAAACTGTATAGGATTGTGAATACAACTTTCACAGAACTCTAACTTTTGGTGTTTGCCTAAATATGACCACAAATTGGTGTGAACAGTAAAGAAATAAATGGGATTAGAAAAGAAGACTCCATCCAGAAAATATATAGTGTTATGTAATTAATTGTTACTTAGCTATTCTGGAATATTCTTCAGTTTGTTAAGGGTGTTATAAGAGACCTTTGTTGAAGGCTACATTTCTGTCATAGTAGCTCTATAGGTTTCTGTTATGAGAATAGCTTGAAAATTAAACTTTGGTATTTTGTATAAATACTTCAGACTTTGTAAACTTAGATAAATTTTCAGTAAATTAACGTTTCTAACAAGATTCTCCCCCCCCCCCCTATCTCTCTCTCACACACACACATTTTCTATTAAGTTCTGTCATGGTATCCAAAGCTTATTTGTGATCTATCGTGGCTTCCGTTCCAAATTCCCTCTTTTCCCTCCCTTGCCCACTCCAGCGATACATACTTCTTCATCAGCAACAACTATTGTGGCATTGGCTTTGATTACTTTTTGCAAGTGATCTATGAAGAACTTGTGACACTGGCTTTGTTTACTTTTTGCAAGTGGTCTATGAAGAACTAGACGTTACAAATTTTCTTCCCATTAAAAATATATTTATGATCTTTGTATTTATTACATATCACATCATATAATGTAAATAGGGATAGTATCTCCTATATTTATTTTTGTATTTATTGTCTTGAGCCTATATAAAACCGAATCCGTTGTGTAGTTCACACAAACGGTTTCACCATATGTCTCTCTCATTTTCTCTCATTCAACATGGTATCTAGAGCCTACTGAGAGACAACCCTATACCGGGATTACTCGGGGACCACTATCCTTTAGTGAGATTTTTTTTCGGTATACCGTATCCCAATTCCGGTTTAACCCCTTCTTCATCACTGTTATTTTATTTTTCAGCTAATCAGTAGCTTCATTGTTCATTGCAAAAAAAAATTCTTTTGCCTCTTCCACTATTGTTTCGCTGCTGGTTTTAGGTAACTGCTTACTGATTATGACTACTTATGAAGATTTTCTTCGGTGGGTAGAGTATTGTCAGAACTCCAGCTCCGCTGTTTCGGCCGCACAAAGTGGTAGTTCACCTATTTGCATCTCACCTTCTTTTAGCCCATGGATTCTCAATTCTGGTGCATCCGACCACATTACAAGTAATAAAGCTTTTTTCTCCTCTCACACTACTTCTGGTTATTTACCTAGGATAGTCTCAGCCGATGATTCCGAAACACAGTCCCAAGGGATTGGCATTGTCCAAATCCTCCCTTCTTTGTTAGTTACATTTGTCCTTTATGTGCCTGGATGCCCATTTAATTTAATTTCTATCAATCGATTGACTCGTTTTTGAGACGATTTTGTTCTAACGGCGTGCTATCTTATAAATCGCATGCCTTCATCTGTCTTTGATAACAAAGTCTCTCACTTGATCCTATTCCCTCATACCCCTCTTCACTCACTTCCTCCTATTGTCTTCGTGTCTACATGTTTTGTCCACAATCTTACTCTTGATCTTGACAAACTTTCAACTCGATCACTAAAATGTGTCTTTCTTGGTTATCATCGGTCCCAAAAAGGTTATCGTTGTTATTCTCCTACTCTTCGACGATATCTGATATTGAGTCGCTTCCTGACCCTTTGTCTGCAACCATTCATGTGGACCTACCAGAGTCTGTTTTATCTTCTTTTTTACCACTAGGACCTATTACATATGTCCCACCTGAGACACCTCTGGTGGCCTCTCCCGTTGTCCCACTTGAGACTCCTCTTGTGGATCCTTCAACTGTACAACCTCTTCACACATACCACCGTCGTCAACCACCATCGGTTGTACATGTCCCTACACCTGTTTTTGATACCGAGGTCATTCCAGACGCTCCTTTGCCACCACCTCCTCCTTTATCGGTTCCAATCATTGATATTTCTATTGCTATTCGTAAAGGTATACATCCTACTCGTAACCCATCCCCGCATTACATTGGTTTGAGTTACCATCGCCTTTCTCCTTTGCATTATACTTGCTTGTCTTCCCTGTCTTCTATTTCTATTCCTAAATCTCCAGGTGAAGTTTTATCCTATCCAGAGTGGAGGCAAACAATAATTGATAAGATGTGTGCACTTCAGAGTAGTGGTACCTGCGAATTGGTTCCTTTACCATCTGGAAAGTCTTTAGTAGGATGTTGTTGGTTTTATACGATGAAAGTTGATCCTGATGGTAAGATTGATCGCTTTAAAGCTCGTTTTGTGGCAAAACAGTACACTCAAATTGTTTACCTTGATTAAAATGATACTTTTTCACCTGTGGCTAAGATGCCTCCATTAGACTACTCTTCTCTATTGCAGCCATCATACATTGGTCTCTGCACCAATTGACATTAAAAATGCAATTTTGCATGGTGACCTTGAAGAAGTGTATATGGAGCAACCACTTGGATTTGTTGTTCAGGGGGAGTCCTCTACCATGGTTTATTGACTTCACAGATCTTTCTATGGTCTTAAACAGTCTCCTCGAGCTTGGTTTGGCAGATTTAGCATAATAGTGCAACAATTTGGTATGATTCGAAGTGAAGCTTATTATTCTCTTTTTTATTGCCACTCAACCTGTAAGACCTGCATTTTTCTCTATTAGTGTCAGTTTCGAGGACGAAAATATTTTAGGTGGATAGAATGTAAGACCCTCATTTTTTCTTTATTATTAGTAATGTGTGAAATATATTTTTATTTTATTTTTTTTATAATTTCTAATGTGGTTGTTATTATTATTATATTTTTATTCAATTATTATTTTTGAAAAGTATATGTGTATGACATGATGTATTTAATTTGACTAAATATTTTGCTAAGTATTTGAAAAAAAAAATGCTTATAATAATAACAATAATAATAGAAAAGAAAGAAGTATGAATTGGGAAACAGACGTTAAAAACAAAATTACATTAATTTGGAGAGTAAACATTTAGGGTCTTAATGGGCTTTAAGTTGAAAACAACACGCTCCCTAACTCTAGTGATAGGAAAAAAAATTGACCCCTCCCATTCTCAATCTGAATACTCATAACAACCTCTATGGGAGAAAGAAAGAAAAAGAAAGGGCTTAGGAGAAAAAAATGAAGAAATTCAAGAAAACCTCTAAAGGAGTTAGTGATCCATCCCCTCAAGTAAGAACTCTTTAATTACGATCATATTAACTTTGTCTAACCATTTTTCATTGTTAGTAGAACAAAATCCCTTCTTGATCTTCTTGAAAAAAAAACTGATTTTATGGTAAAATTGTTATTGTTGTTACTGGTCAAAAACTGATTTTGGTAAGTGGCTTTATGATAATGGATAATTTTGAAAAGAGTGTTTGATATTATTATTATTATCATTATTATTATTATTATTATTATTATTATTATTATTATTATTATTATTATTATTGTGTAGGAAAATTCTTTTTAGTTTTAAAAGTAAAATGGTGATATGCAATTTATTTTCTTAGAAGTGATCTTGATTTTCTTATGATATTAATATAGAAACCTATTATGATTAGAGAAGACGTTTATCTATTTCAAAAATTAATTTTCATCCGAAAGAAGTCGTTATAAAGACTAAATCGTGTTTTAATCAATAGAAATCGTTATTGACTACAAACTCAATTTTTATTTGGTTAAAATTTGAAATAGTAATAGTTTTAATGTTCAAGAAATTTTTAGAAACATCATTAATGTTAATTATAATCATTTTTCTATAAACGTTTTGAAAGTTGTTGTTATAGTTATTTCTTTTAGAAGATTAAAGTTATGATTTTTATGAGACAATTGTGCGGATATTGTGTTGATTTATAAAATAATAATAATAATAATAATAATAATAATAATAATAATAATAATAATAATAATCATGTGATTGTTTTAAAAGAATTTGTCTAAATCTTAAACTAAACTAAAACTTTATTTGAGTAGAAGTTAGTAGTTGAAAGACAATTAAATGTTATGTTAATTATAATTTATTTGAAGGTGTGAACCGAGTTGAACGATAGTTTGTGGCGCATAATTCTAGAAACAAATTAGGTAACAGTAAAGGCATCACTCCATTCGCTTTCCTACTCAAATTATATGATATAAATGTACTGTGATGCTGTGTATTGGTTCTATTTGTGTGTTATCTTCAAAATGAATGTTATATGATACGTTGTTATAATAGTTGTGCTTGACATGTTCAAATTGTGAAAAATGAATGTTATATGATACGTTGTTATAATGGTTGTGCTTGACATGTTGTGGTCATTCAAGATGATTACTTTGTCTCTAAACTAGGTTGGTTTAGGACAAGGTTGAATGATTTTGGACGCTCTGGTTGAGTGATCTATATTGTTACTAGCAAAAGTGTCTACATTCATGCATTCATAGTTGTGTGGAGCGTCCATAATTGGTTGGGCCCATAGTTGTGTGGTGCGTCCATAATTGGTTGGATCCTACATATTCTTGCGGGGATTTCGAGTCAGTGGTGTTGCTTGGAAGGACCCACGACGCTCTTGCGGGGAGGTGATATTCCAGAATCATGCATTGACATATAGTCTAACTAATAGGATTTGTGCATTTTGGTTGATTTGTATCTTTGGGGCGTTGTGATTTTTAACTGTTAAATGAAGTATATGATCTATTTATATTTTTGCTATAACAATTATATATGCATGTTTATTTGCTTTATGTTTGTTATTTGGAGATGACCCTTACATTTGACAGGACGTCGCATATAGTGTTACTTGAGTGAATAATGTCACGGTCAACCTAGTAGGAGAAATGCGAGGAAAAAACAACAGTATGCAGCTGGAGGCTCCGAAATACTTTTGTACTGGTGTGAGACTTGTTGGGAGAGTTTCCACAAGCGTCTAGAACTATGACCAACTAGGATTGGTGTGAGACTTGGTAGAGTTTCCACAAGCGTCTAGAACTATGACAAATTAGGATTTATCTTTGGGTAGTAAAACGTCAAGAGTTTTGCCTTTAGGAGTTTCTTTTGTCTTACGCATTAACTTTATTTTTTGTAATTGTGAATACTCTGATTCATTATTTTTGAAAATACCATTGAAAAAGTTATTAATTGGTTTTTAAAGTAATGAGTATTTAAGATAATCTTATAAATATATAAAATAAAATAAAACAAATCTATCTCTTTACGTTTAGAATTTCGTTAGTTAATGTCTCGAAAAATCGAGATGTTACACAACCCAAATGTGCATTTACTTGATTGTCTATGTAGATGATATTGTCATAACGAGTAGTGATCAGCAGAACATACTCCAATTGAAACATCTATCTTATCGGTTTCAAACTAAAGATCTTGGCAAGCTCCGCTACTTCTTGGGTATTGAGGTAGCCTAATCTAAGGACGGCTTAGTAATTTCACAAAGGAAATATATGCCATGGATATTCTTGAAAAGACAGGTTTATTGAATGTCAAGTCAGTTGATACTCCTATGGATCCAAATGTCAAACTTCTACCTAATCATGGGGAGCCATTTTCAAATTCAGGGAGATAAAGAAGATTGGTTGATAAACTAAACTACCTCAAAGTCACCCGTCCAGACATTTGTTTTGCAGTCAATGTGGTAAGCCAATTCTTAAACTCTCCTTGCCAAGAACACTGAGATGTTGTGATACGAATCTTGAAATACATTAAAGGTGCTCCAAGAAAAGGTCTAATTTATGAAAACAAAGGACATACTCAAATAGTTGGTTATTTAGATGGCGATTGAGCAGGCTCACCCATTGATAGGCGATCCACTTCTGGGAATTGTGTACTTGTTGGAGGAAACTTAATATCCTAGAAGAGTAAGAAACAAAGTGTAGTTGCAAGATCTAGCGTTGAAACTGAATACAGGGCTATGGCATTAGTGACTTGTGAGCTCATTTGGTTGAAATCGTTACTCAAAGAGCTTCAATTTGAAGAGGCAACACAATTGACATTAATCTGTGATAATCAAGCACCATTGCACATTGCCCCTAATCCAATTTTTTATAAGAGGATCAAACATATTGAGATAGATTGTCACTTTGTAAAGGAGAAGATCGAATCAGGCTACATCACCCCTAGCTTTGTTAAATTCCAATGATCAATTGACAGATGTATTCACTAAGTTCCTGAGAAGTCCTCGAATCAATTATATATGTAACAAGTTTGGTGCATATGATTTATATGCTTCAGCTTGAGGGGGAGTGTTGAAAATATATTTTTGATCTTTATATTTATTACATATCACATCATATCATGTAAATAAGGATAATATCTCTTATATTTATTTTTATATTTATTACCTTGAGCCTATATAAAACCGACTTCGTTGTGTAGTTCAGACACACGGTTTCACCATATGTCTCACTCATTTTCTCTCATTCAACATTTCCATTAGAAGCATCAAACTGAACCTCTAATCAAAGGCCATTGCCTTCAACATTTTGTGATTAAGTTGTCGATTCTGTGAAAATTCCTCACTGAAGATACTCATAAAAAGTAAATGATGGTCTTGTACTTGTTGAGAATCTCATATTCAATGTAATATGGCCTGATAAAGTATTTATAAAGTGGGAGGAATCTCTCACCTCATAAGTTGGTTTTGTAGGGTTGAAAGATAGTATCAGAGTCTATCCAATATTTGTTTGGCCACCCATTATCAGGTCACTCGAGTCATGCTCTAGATGTACAGTCTTGGACTTAGGGGGTGTATTGAGAGTCTCACATTAAATATGATGTAGCCTAAAAAAGTGTTTATAAGTGGAAAGGGTTAGAGCTTAAGCTCAACCCAAATCATTAGATGGACATACTCTAGATATACGATCTTAGGCGTGAGGTCTTCGTGTTGAGAGGCTCGCATTGGGCGTGATATGGACTGAAAAGTTGTTTATAAGTGAGGGACATTTTACAAATAATAAGCTAATTATGTGGGGTTTAGTTAGGCCCAAATCCAAATTATAAAGAGTATTGATCAGCAGTTGTTGCTCCTGATCAAATTTCTGTTGCAGTAGCTATAGGTTTCTGTCACAAGAAGTAGCTTGCAAAGCAAGCTTGGGTGTTTTGTATACATACCAGTGGTTATCAGACTCTACTCTGTAAGCTTAGATGATTTTTCAGTAAAATCAAGTTTTCCTCTCTGAATTTCTCTCTCTCTCCTTCTCAAGTCACACTGGCAAATTACCACTGAACTTGCTCCCTGCTTTATCTCTAAATATAGGGTGTCCAAACACAACTAAACAGAGTCCGCATTGCTGACCAGCAAAGCATTATTTAGTACACTATAAATGCTGTTCAAACTTCTGAGAATTTTTGCTAAATATCATTCTTCAACATTCTGATAACGTGTCTTTTCCCACAAGGAAAAATAAAACAAAACCACAAGAGAAGCGAAATATGAAAAATGTTAATAGGCATTAAAAATATGAACCTGGTCAAATTTAGAATTTCGGGATGATAAATCACACAAGGAATGCAAGAGTCGAACGCCACATAACAAGTATCTGAACCTGTCCTCAACTTTATGGGATGTCATAATCGTTGAAGCAAGGTGTGATGGAAGAGATCCCACAAGCTTTTCCATGTCAATCTGTACACACCACAATCAGAAATAAGAGTTTGATAAAACAAGATATAAAATAGCACTATGATGCTGAGTATGAAACAACCTTCAGCAATGATCCTTTTTCAGTAAGGTAGTTAATGGTAAAATTTTCGGAGTCCTTCAATAATTTATTAAGTTCCAGAGAGGCAACACCTTGCAATTCTGTCACTGCTGATATCATGCCTGAAACCTGTTCAAGCAAATAAATAACTATAATTCAAGCTTCATGTATCCATGTTATATTTAAGTGGTGAACACTTGCCTGTGCAGCATTGCTTGATGTTTCTTCCTTTACAATCCTCATTCTTGAAAACTAATAGGAAAACTGAGAAAGCATACGTTAGCAAGACACATCAGAAACATGCGAGACACATATATAGCACAAGTAATCACTAATCAGTATGCATGACCGTGACTTCTAAGCATATGAACATTGCTAATGTAATGTTGCACTTTGGAAGAAAAGTAGACAGATCATGCCAACCATACTATGAAGAATAATAGACTGATGGAAAATTCTTCGTGCAGCTGGAACTATTGTAATTGTTGTTGGGCTTAGAGACTCCATTAGCAAGCATATCTAGAGAAGATGAGGTAACCAACCAAAGCATTAGAGTTTGAAGGAAATGAAGGTGCCAGTGGGTGGAATTGATGCTGAGCAGTTTCTTAAGGTCGTTGAAACTGCCGGGGATTGATGTTAAGAACCAAAATTAGGGTGAAGATGAAAACAAATTCTGCTGAAAGCAGTAATAGTAGATGAGTGCATCGTGTCCAAATTTAATACGTACTTGACTGTGTATTACCTCGGCCACCACAGCCTCACAAACAACCATCAGAGCAATCAGTGCAGTATATGTAATGTAATATGTATGTTGTATTTCTGCCGTGCATGTTGCGTCATGTGAACGGCTTGTATGACACAGCCTGTTAGGTTAGGTCATTTAGCATTACCAGATGTCACTCCATCCTAGGACAACAGCAATCTATAAGTAGCTCATAACTGAATAACTGTATTTATATTCAGAATAACAAAATCAGTTTTTGACATGTTTAGTTTTCTCTGTCTCCTCACTTACCAAGATTCTAGCTCAGGCTCCTGCATCTTTCTTGGCCCTAATTTGGTTTCCATATAGTCTCGCATGCGTCCCATCATAGCTTGTTCCAGAGCTACGGATGAATACCACGGCTTATCTGTTATCACTACAGAAACAGTGTGGATTATGTCTGTGTGCTATCTGAATTGCAAACTCCTTTGAACAATCCAGTTGTTTTTGGTAACTATAAAAATGAGGTAGCCCACAGTCACCATCCAGTTTTTCATTCTTCGACAAAACACATGGAGCTTAACTTATAATTTGTTTGTGAGAAACTCCTTAGCAAGTCTCTTATTGTGTCTCATGTTCCAGCTCTTGCTCAAGTGGCACAAAACCTTACAAAATCGTTGTCTCATCTTAAGTTTAGTGCCATTTGAGACAAACTCAGAGTGTTGACTGCTTTTCGACCACCCTGAGTTTGAGAGGGAATGATAGGAGTATGAGATACTCCTTCCTCTCTCTCTGCCTTGCTGTCTTACATAGTACTAATCACTGCAGAGTTCAGGATTCTTCAGAGTCAGCTCATTAAGGCTGAACTCAAGTGTTTGCTAGTTATTCTGTTACATGTCAGTAGTACACATTCCAGAATTTTCCTCTCTATAAATACCATAGATTAGAGATTGTAACTAATTCAGTTTTACAGACATCAAACAGTTTGTTTTCACTCTCAAATCCTCTCTCTTTAGAAACTCTTTCAATGTTGATGTCATCGGAAAAGAAAATTATTATCATCCAGTTTTACAGAGATAGTGTGGGAGAATGTAACAGGAGCTGCAAGCAAGTGTTTTTCTGCGGCAAATGAAGGAATTCGCCTGTGAGTGCAAAATCAGATGTGGAACATAACTCAGTGGTGTTGTCTCTGTGGAATGTGGTGGAGGAGGAGGAGGAATCAGAGAGAATTTATCTGAGGCCATTTGCAACTGAATCAACCTCTTGATATTACATTGAGATTGTGGTCAACAGAGAAAGGAAAATGATTTAAATCCGTAATTTTGTAATCTGTAAAACTGTTTTCTAAAGGGTAGAGTCACCTATATAGAGAGACTAACTTTCAGGTAACTACCAAACTGAATAACTCTGACTAACTGATTCAATTTCAGCTATGATGCACAGATACAATATGAGTATTGGATAGGATACATATCCGATATGCCATCAAAGATACAGCATGTCTTAAAAAATTAAGATGTATTACGTTAAGGATATATCTATAAAAAATAATGATATAATAATAAAAATATGCATTAAACATTAAAATGATATAATTTTTTTTATCAATAACCACATAAATACCTATAATAGTTTTAGTTTCTTATTAATAACAACAGATATAAATACTTATAATATTTTTAGTTTCTTATTATCTATATAGTCTTTTTAATTTTTCAAAATTTTATAATGATCATCTGATTACAAAATGTTTAAAACCTTACAACTAAACAGGTTTATAAAGACAAGAAGCATGAACGCCAATGAACCTCAAGCATGTAAACAGTAGCTGGAAAAACATGATAATGGGTCATACGATACAAGTTAGGCCCAAAATTTTCATTTTCAAAACAAGTAACCCTAATCACATTTGCTGCATATTGTGTTTCTTCTTAGCGCTGCACCAGCTCTCATTTTTTTCTCGACTATGATGTACAGTCCTTCCCATTGAGCATCATGTTTCTTTTCATCAGAATTCTCTTATTTCCTCTATTGTATCATTTACTATTCAGAGTGTTTTCTTGAATTCTTTCTGTACCTGCACGACCGCGAATCGATGGCGTATCGCCAACGTATCGACGACGTATCAGAGTTTATTTTATTTTTAAAAAATGTAGATCTCGAATACTTCTCAGATGCGTATCAAGGACGATATGGGTCAAAATATGTCATATCGATACATCATAGAATTTCAGTTAGTTAACACAGTAGATGGTTCTAGAAAAATATATACTCCTGGTTAGGAAACTACATACATAACACTGCTAAACTAAATTAAATATAAAAAGCACGAAACAGCGATAAAAGCGTAACTAAATAATAAATACAATATTAAATGCAGTAAACAGCAATATAAGCAGTAAGCTACAGTCAACATCCCGACTATTCTTATACTCCAATAGGAATAAGCTAGCATTTATAGAAGTAATTAAAAAGGCACAATAACCATTTTTAATTGCTGTATCTTGTACAATAATCAAAGCAGATTTAGTCTCATTTCTAGAAGGCAATAGATGTGTGCCCTACGAATCAGAATTCAAGATTGATCTTTGATATGCAACATTAGGAAGCATAAACATTAAACAACAAAAATAGCATCCAAAGATAATGTCTTAAACTAACCATATCCACATTTTACTTTCAGTGTTCTAAGAGAAAACACTTCTCAATACTCGCTAGATATTCTAGCCCTACGTGATTTACAACAATCGCAAATTGAATACCAACCAAAACAGATCATTGACGTGGATGTGAAAACTAGTTTCTTCAATGTCTATGTCTGCCCGCATTGTTTCGCAACAAGAGAAAGAGGGCAACGGCTAGGGGATAGAAGTGCTAGTCCAATAGGTTTAAGCCGACAGGAAAGTCTTATTGAGTCTTCTACAATGTCCTTATATAAAATAAAAACCAGTGCTGACATACACTTGATTACAACAAAATTCTTGTAGTTTAAAATGTTAGGCTCCGTTTACTTAATAAAAATATTTGATGTTTTCATTTCTTAAATTTGTGTTCATTTTACCTTGATGAAAAACGTTTGAGATGAACCATTGCCATGAAGAGAAGATGAAATACTAGTCAATGATGATGCATTTCCATAAATAATGAAAACACTATTTTGACATTTTTATTGTTTCTAGAAATGTAGACAATTGTTCACTTCAAAAGTCTTTTAAGTTTATGTTAACAAGTAAAATTAACACAAATTTTTAAAAATAGAAATAGAAAATGTTTTCACAAAGTAAACAGCATTGCATATTCAGTCACTCGAGTGTACAAATATAATATGAGATTTTCTGAGTAAGCTTTAGTATTAGCTGAGTGATATTTATATACAAAATACAATTTACAAGAAGAATATAGAGGGTCATTGATTTTGGAATGGAATTTGAGAGAGAGCACAAAATCTCCCAATCAGTAATCATACTTCCTTTCATTTCTTTCCTATAATCTGAATCCTGACCCAGTTCCATCACATTCCAAATGCTAATACGCTAATGCCCATTTATATTCAATCCCATGAAGCAATTTGATAAAAGTAATAATTAGATTCAAATCTTTTCGATATATCCAATTAATTGTATTATTTAATTAACTATTCTTTTAGCCAACAAATTTACCACCCTTGAATCTAGGGATTCTTGTTGGTTTGCCCTAGGCATTAAATAGAGAGTATCTTTTAGGCACCAAAATCGACTCTATAAATTTATGAAATTTAATTAGACCTCATCTCATTACTTTGAATCAATTTAAATCAATAAATTGATCCCCAAAAAATTGATCAAAAGAATTAAAATCAATAAATCTCATTTAATTCCCAATTTTACAATAGTATCTGTGAAGCACCCGTAACAATTACTAGTATATATTGAATCAACAACAGTGTCGGCACTTAGAACCACACCACAAAGAAAACTTGAAATCGAGATATATACTTATAATAAACCATAATTCAAGCAGAATTTAAATCAATCAATCCTAAAAAGCTTAAAATCGAGACACTGGTAGAAAACACACAACAAAGAAAAGAGAGATGCAGAAATGAAGTGGTAGATATGAAAGAATGAAAAGACATACCTGCGACGGTTTGGACACAGCGGCGAGGGAAATGCAGAGAACGGTGCGGCGCTGAATGAGTTAGAGTGAACACTAACGACTGAAACGGGATTAAAACGCAGACATGATAATTATTTTATCTGTTTTTCATATATGTGTATATATATATATATAGAGCTTGAGTTTGTGTTCAAAGAATTTGGATTCAGGGAAGAGTAAAGTTTTGACAAGAGCCTTATTCGTTGCTCTAATTTTATAACTAGTTCATGATTAATATTTAAAAATTATTAAAATATTTAATAATAATCTATAACACTGTTAAAAAATAATAGTTTGTGATCGTTTATATTTTTATAAATAAAATTGTGAAATGGTAAATTCATTTTTTTTATATTTATATATTTTTTGTTTTAGAAGAAAATGTAAATTCTACTGTAATTAAATCTTATAATTTGTGAGGTATCAGACTCAACCTAAGACATTTGTCTAAATTGAAATTTAAGACTTATTTTTCTTTATTTTAATTAAATATATATTATTTAAATTAATATTTTAATTATAGAAATAAAAATAATAAATATCGACTACTTCTAATAGTGATATGTATGATAGTTAGAATTTGAAACATTTTTTAAAACGTAGACTGTTTAT
>JBBPBP010000002.1:49643226-49655345 GCA_037974735.1 Cicer chorassanicum | reverse complement strand
AAAAATAATTTCTCAAAAAAAAAAATCAAAAGAATTTTTGTCGATTTTTTTTAAAAAAATATTGATTTTTTTTTTTGAAAAAGTGGATTCATAGGCCCAACTAAATCCACCAAATTTTAAGGATTTTTTAGTTTTAGAAACTTTCTTTTTAATACTTTTAACCATGAATTTTTTTGACCTTCCGTTTAGTTGATGCAAATAATTAGTGGATTTGTTTAATTTACAGCTATGTATATATACCCCACCATATATTAATGTACATTTATTTTAAAATTTCTGGTTGGTTCAAACGTTTTATTTATTAATACAGTAGCACACATACAATTTGACACTACTTATTTATAAATCATCATCACTTCCAAAGGAAGTGTTTCATTTGGACTGCTTCATAACAATATATATATAACTTGGGTATATGCTATCTTGATATTCAGTTTTACACATTTCAATAACTATTAAAATGATAATTACAAGTTAAATAAGAAAATAAATAAAATTCGACGGCACTTACAACTAAATAGGAGGGACTAATTCTTTTCATACCAAATCAACAGCACCAGACCGCGTGTAATTAAATACACCAAAGTCCTGCTGTACTAAAAAATACTCTTTCATACATAGTAATTAGAAAACAGCATATATATAATTGATGAGGAGAATTGGAGAAAAGGTCACAATCTGGACTTTAATTGATACAAAGCGTTGTTTCATTTAGTACAACTTTTACACTACTCTTTTAGAATACTAGTAAACGGGTACATGGAACAGTGAGGCATGAGCAGACCAAGTCATAATCCAATGCTCAAAACATGTAATTTCAAAACAAAACAAAAAAAATTAGTACGGTTGAGCTTAATATATGTGAATTACACATTAATTATTACACTATCAATTTTTTTTAGAATATAAAATATACTTTAAAAATTTATAAAAATAGACTCAAAAAAGTAAGAATAAGTGTAACTTTGGTATTCATTTTACATGTATTCAAAAATTACTATTACTGTAATTAAAAAAAAGAGAATAAATGTGTTTTGCTGACAAACAATTATTTTGTTTCTTTTAATTATAGTAATTAAAAGAAAGAGAATAACATTTTTTTTGAACTATCTATGTGTTTTTCTCTATCTTAAATATTTCTCTAAAGTAATGCTCATAGTACAACAATTTGGCTAATTACTCAATCGTGTAATAAAAATCAATTGAACTTTTAGAGAAATCACTCAATCGTGTGAGTGAATATTGATTTCATTATTTCGTTAGATAATTATGATCATTATAATTAAAAAATTACTCAGATAAATAATTTAAGATTGAGTCTCGCTATAAAACTTTTTACACAATGTCTTTAAATGTCATTAAAAAAATAATTAAGCATTCGGTCAGCGACGAAAGACAATGCATGCACCCAATAGCAGATTATCTTTAGAAATTCAATTTGAAACCAAATTATGAGTTGGTCCCATCTCACTTGCCCAAAGCATAACAACGACAGAAAGAAATAAATTTACGTTGGACAAATATCTGACCCTACTTCTACCGCGTCTGTTGTCTTTATTCTCCTCACGCTGACAAATTTACGTACCCACATACAAACAATCTTCAAGTGTCTCCATTTCTATAAATACCCCAACACTCCAAATTAAGAACAACTTTCCACACTGATTCAACCTAAAACATCCCAAACACATTAATTCCACACCAAGAACACAAGAAACCCATCAATTCAAAAATGTCAAAACCTAGAACCTTCTTTTTTTTCAAACCATCACCTCCCCAATCATCACCATTACCACCTCCCTCTCATCGCAACAAAACATTTTCCGACGCAATAGTTGACGAAAACATTGAAACCGCTCGTTCCCTCATAACTAAATGGAACTCTATTTCCACTTCTAACCCTTCTTATTCTCTTTTTACTAACACTCGTCAAGAAGCTAAACAGTATCTTAACGCCGTTAAGAGTCTACAATCCGCTATGCAGTACCTCGTCGCACGGGATTCCACCTCCGATATACTCATTCAATCACAATCCTTAATGCAACTCGCTATGAAGAGACTCGAAACAGAGTTTTATCGAATATTAGTACAAAACAGAGACCGATTCAACTCTGAATCACTCTCCGTCTCAGCTTACTCCTCCACCGATCGACGGAGTAGTATCTCCGACGAAGATGAATTTTCCGATGACGAGTTTTCGCTCGCCGGAGACTCAGTTTCCATGACTGCCATAGCGGATTTGAAAGCGATTGCTGAATGTATGATATTCACCGGTTACAGTAAAGAGTGCGTGAAGATTTACGTAATCGTGAGAAAATCGATTGTTGATGAGGCACTGTACAATCTCGGAGTTGAGAAACTCAGTTTTTCCCAGGTTCAGAAAATGGATTGGGAATTGATTGAGTGGAAGATTAAGTGCTGGTTGAACGCCGTCAAGGTCGCTGTTGGTACTCTATTTCAAGGCGAGAGAACACTTTGCAATTACGCTTTCGGTCCGCCGGTGAAAAACATTGCCGAATCATGTTTCGCCGAAATTTGCAGAGACAGTGCTTTGATGTTGTTCGAATTCGCTGAAAACGTAGGGAAGTGTAAAAAAACGCCGGAGAAAATGTTCAGAACGCTTGATTTGTACGAAGCAATCTCCGAAAATTGGCAACAAATTGAATCAATTTTCTCGTCAGAATCAACGTCGGCGATCCGTTCGCAAGTCATCGCTTCACAGGTGAGGCTAGGCGAAACCGTTAGAACGATGCTAACGGAATTTGAATCGCAGATTCAGAAGGAATCTTCGAAGATTCCAGTGCCAGGTGGAGGAATCCATCCACTCACGCGCTACGTGATGAACTACATCGCACTCCTCGCGGATTACAGCGAAACTCTCACCGATATAATCTCCGATTGGCCACAAACTCCGTTACCGGAGTCTTACTACAAAAGTCCAAGCCACGACGAGGATAATCCACCGTCTGAGATAGCGAAACGCCTCGCGTGGCTGATTCTAGTTGTTCTCTGTAAACTCGACGGAAAAGCGGAACTATACAAAGACGTTGCACTCTCTTACTTATTTCTCGCGAATAACATGCAATACGTCGTCGTAAAGGTTCGTAAATCGAATCTAGGGTTTATTCTCGGCGAGGATTGGTTATCGAAGCACGAGTTGAAGGTGAAGGAGCATGTTTCCAAGTACGAGCGCATGGCATGGAGCAACGTGCTATCGTCGATTCCATAAAATCCAACGACGGAGAAAGCGAGCGCTATTTTCAGAAGTTTCAATGTGGCATTTGAGGAAGCGTGTAGAACACAGTCTGTGTGTTGTACCCGACCCGAAACTGCGAGATGAAATTAAAGAAGCGATAGCTTCGAAGCTTGTTTTGGAGTACCGAGAATTTTACGTGAAATACCGGGTCGGGTTGGATTCGGTCATAAGATTTTCGTCGAAGATTTGGGGAAATATCTTTCGAATATTTTGTGTGGTAGCGTTTCGTCGCATTCTCCTAAGTCCTGATGGCTTCAAAGGTTGGTGAAGTTGGTGGACCTGCCGGCAATGTCCAAGGCCCACCTCGTGATTTAACGGTGAAGACAAGAAAATGGCCCAGCTATCCAACGACATCAACAAGATGGCATTTCAAAAAATTATATATGTTCTGTTAGTTTTGTGTATAGTGGCAACTATGATAGATGTAAACATATAGTTTTTTTTTTAATCAAGAAATACTTGGTAGAATTGGAAGACAAAAAAAAAGGTAGGATTTATCGTAAGGATGGATTAGAATTAATTAGGTCATTGATAGAAATTAGAATCCACATTCGGATAAATTAGGAAAACAATAAAGGACAGGTTTCTTATAAAAGTTTGAATCATCATTAATAGTTAAATTCTTTTACTATAATTACTTTTTTTTATATGTAAAAATAATTAATGAAAATACAAAAATATTTCAATCCGTCTATAAAAAATGAGACCAAACTCAGTATCATAGTGCTAGACTAGTATAGACTTCTATGATAAGTGATAAAGATTCCTTCCAATCATGTACTTGAAATTGGCCAAAGTAGAATATTGATATGACTTAATACATAATCAATAAATACACCAACATACAAATGTCTCCAACATATTTTAAACAAGTATGCTTAACATAAATCATCATGCCAACAAAACAATCCTAGTTTTCGAATTAGTCCAAAAGTTACAATTCCATCACTAATATTCGACAATTGATCAAAACAGCCCCATCAATCGAACTAGCACCAGTCTGCAGAGCCTGCTCAAAGGCATTCTATGGAAGTATTAATCCAATCAACAAAGATCCTCCCATAATCTCATGAGATCTGTAACAGCCCCTTCAAACATGATTTGATTTCAATGCATCTAGAGACACCACATTGTTGCCAACCAAATGGTATACTTCCTCTTCTTAATATATTTTTTTTATTAAATAATATTCTTTTTTCTTATCAAATTTTCAAACTGCATAAAATTGCTTCAACTACTCGGAAGAATCAACCCCTGCAAACCCAACTACTTACATATGCCAAGTCACAACTTATGCGAGAAAATACATTAAAAATATATATGTTATATGATTCAATGGTACTGAAGCAGACAACACAATTTCTACTGATGTCTACGTCCAAGTCCCCTTATAATTAGTGTGTCTCTAGTTGCAAGTTTATCGTGTATTAGTCTCCAAGCAAACGCCCAGACCTTTGAAGGTACAGTGTTTCGCCAAATATTTTTTAGCGCTGAATAGATGCATAACCTCTTTTGACAAAATACCCTCTATCAGATCTAGTTTCCACACCTATTTGTCACATTCTTACCTTTTTGAAGATATGCCTTGCAACACCGTAATAAGCTCTAATTGTACAATTTCCTCCCATTTAAACATTTGTCTTCACCATTTCCATTGTCAAAAGCCACAAATCTCAAGCCCATTTCCCCACTTTAGACACACAAGCATCCTTCTTTGTTTGCAACCAAATAATACAATCTCAGAAAGTTGTTCATCAATGGCTCATGACCCACCCATTTGTCGTGCCAAAATTTGATTTTATCGCCACTCCCCAACCTTAGGTTCACACCATCTACGAACCAATTTAATTCATTGCTTACTAAAGGATCCAAAGACAACGAGTCTTTCTACCAAAGTTAATGTTTATTGTATGCAATTATGTCCCTTATGGATAATTGCATATTGTTTTTGTATAAGAGTTTAAAGAATATGCACTATTTTACATTGACAATCAATCATAATTACCCAACACATCAAACAACTATATAACTTCATTTTTCAGCTTTTTATTTAATGTGTTGGTGTGTTGTAATTGACTGTCAATGTATAGTTTACACTAACGATGGATAGTCTTTAAACTCTTTTGTATAATATAAGATATATACTATTATAAACTTTAAAATACTTTATATTAAGATTTATTTAAAACCTCCACTGTATTTGTGTTGGACTGACCCTGAAACAGTTTGGACTCTGAGCATTTTTTTTTTATGAAAGACTATTCTATGAAATTTTTTGTTAAAGAATTTCTTCTCTTATCTCCATTGCTCTTCGAGTTGACTAGTCCAGAGATATATATTTACCAAAAATTACCTTCAAATTGAGCAATTCATAAATATATTTTAGAGACTTTTGAAAATATACATGTGTGATGAGATAAGACACTTTATTTTGTTACTATGTCATTTTAAACCCGAAAATGTACTTTAACCCCAAAAAAATAAGTCCAAAAGATACTTTATGACAATGTTTTTGAGGATTTTTTTTGTATTTTATAGAAAATGTGATGATGAAAATAATGAATTATAATGCCACGAGATTATTATGAAAGTAATAACAAAATGAAACAAATCGAAATTATAATTATGTATTTTTGTGGCTATACATAAATAGATAGACATGGAATAACATGCTCTCTGTGACCTAAATGGGCCTTCCTCATAATTGAACTTTATGGGCCTTTTTTATTATTTGGATGGTTACAGTGATATTAATCTTTGAAAAATAATTGGTAATATTTACTCATTTTAAAGTTGTGGATGTTAAGTTGGTTAAATATTTTAGTTTGTAACTTTTCATGGTTTAATTTTAAGATCTTTAAACGATTTAGTAAAATGGAGTCATTGGTTTATTATAGTTTAAAGTAATGATCGAGTACGAGTAATTAAGTATATAATTAAGTATAGAGTATCAAAGTTGATACTCACACAACTAAAAATCCAAATACATGTAATTTTTATTTTTATAAGTGTAGATACGATGAGAAGTAACATAGTATCCTATCCTAACTCTATTTAAGAATGGAATATTGAAGTTGTATCCGCACAACTAGAAATCCGAGTACATTTTTTTTTTTAATTTGGATATGATGACACTATTTTAATCTATCTATAATTAGATACTTTTGTTTATAATAGAGTCTAAAAAAAAGTATATACTTTATTTTAAAAATAAAGTGGATATATTCATTATTAGAAAATTTTATCAGACAACACGTAAATTAAGTATAACCAGTAAACATATAGACATTGTCCCTTCTTTTAGTCTAACCACTTATCTTTTTCTTCTATGAGAGACAATTTTTTAACTTAAATCAAAAATAAATATTTAACAATATTTTTTAATAATATTTTTTTTGTAATAATTTTTTTATCTTTTAATCTAAATCAAAAATAAATATTTTTCACGTAGATTTAATTTTGTTTTTGGATTTTGTTCATAACTTAGTTGTCGAACGCAATGTTGTTTGCTCGTCATCTTTGTGCAAAGTAGTTTAAATTAGCATCATTTAATTCATATTTACAAATTAATTTCAATTCATTATAAAATCAATAAAAAATTAAAACCAATGAAATGGCTAGAGATGTTGTCGCTCTCTTAAACTAATAAGTTAACTTTGTGTAATTGAATGCACCGAATCAAGGTTCCTAACAACGATCGGTGCAAACGGTTGCCAATTCAATGCAGCTAGGAAGAAGTCAGCATAATCACGAACATATATGCCAAAATAAATTTATTTGCCTTATCTTCCACGTCCGCTATTGATCCTCATATACGACTTGATCAGGACAAAATTAAATTAAAGAGACAAGTGTTATTAAATACTATAGTTCAACTTAATTATAAGTTAATTAATATTTTCTACTAGTTAATTAAAATCATTGAATCAATTTTATTATTAACACAATTTTTATATTATAATTTTCTCGGGTCGATTTCTATCAATAACAAGATTTGGGTTCATTTTGCCACATAATTACCACTCTCATTTAATATCGTGCATTTCAGTTTGTTTAGTATAGGTGACAATTATTTACAAGGAATTGAAAATGTTGAATGTTGCGCGGGAAACCAACACGACAACATTAGAAGTGATTTTGATTTGTTATCCTATAGTCAATTCTGCCAAATCCAAACTAAAGCAGTTTTGTAATTGCAGTTAAATGCGCATTTATAATATTCGCGAGTTACATTTTCACTATATAATTCACAATAGACCAATCTTATCAATTTTTCCAAGTGGCATATCACATTTAATTTTGTCAAAAATATCACATACTATATAAATATTAAAACTTCTGTCAAAAAAAGAATATAAATATTCAAACATACATCCCTTTCACAATTGTTCAAAGTCAGAGTTATGACTTGCTTAAAGTAAACCATACAATTATATATATGAGCAAATCTTCATTCATAAAAAATAAACTACACAACTATATATGATCGAATCTTCATTAAGATTTAGACATTCACTCCACTGCCCTAGATTAAGACGTAATTGTATTAATATATGTGCTTCCATTGGTTTCTCCATGAACCTACTAATTAAGCTCACTGCAAACATTAGATCTGACCTTGTTGCAGTCATATAAATCAGACTCCCCATAATTTTCTTGAAGTAGGATATACTTGATCACCATTGTCATTCTTGGACTATGGGACTACCAACAACATTACTTCTAGTCATCCCAAATTTGTCCAAAATTTCATTAGCATATCTTTATTGGCACACAATGATTCCTTGGCAGTTCTGGACAACTTATATTCCCAGAAATATCTTATTTTTCCAAGATCTATCGTGGCAAAGGTCTTAATCATAAACTCTTTGAAACCCTTGAACTAGCCACTATCATTTCATGTGAAAATTAAGACATCATCATACAAGCTAATGATTAACCAGTTCTCATACTTATCCAATTTCACAAACTAGGTGGCTTCATGAGGACACTTCTTGAACCCTTCACTAATGAAATATTGCTCTATTTTATTGTACCAAGCGTGTGGGGCCTGGTTTAAGCCATAAAGGGCTTTGTGTAGATTATATACTTTAGATTCCTCTCATTTTTTTACATAGCCCAGAGGTTACTCTATGAACACAGTTTCTGTTTGTTCATCATGCAAGAATGTTGATAACTCTTCATCATATGCATATTATTCATTATTTTTAGTCTTGTTTATCTCTAATCAATAGTAATTTAAGGAGTTATTTGATATATTTTGTTGATTTTAGTTCTTGGGTTTAATGAAATGTTTATGTTCTTATTTCCTTGATTAAGTAGAGATTTTTCGTAGTTTTGTGTTGTTTCTTTGTTTTAGTGCAGTGCTGAATTTTAGTGAGAAATCAACATGACCTATGAGGAGTATTTCAGCCATATCTGGAGTTGTAAATGAAAGCTAAGATCCATAGCTACAACTTTCATGAAGACACCGGAACCAAATTTGGACTCAAAATAGGAGAAAAATGCACTAAACGCCAGACAGAAGATGTTGTAAGCTTGAAGCGTGCCCGAGGAACATTTTCACAATATTTTCACATCCTGATTCTGTCCAAGTGCGCCTGAGGCGCGCGGCATGCATCAGAACACATTAAAACACATTTTTCTCACTTTTTAGGCATCTTTTTGGCTATTGGGAAGTTTGGAAACTTGTGCCATAGTAGAGAAACTCAAAGACGACCGTTTTTAACACCATTGGAGCAGTTTTATCAAGAATCATTCATGAATCTTTTTTGTAATTCTTCTCTAATCTTTATATTTTCTACATTTGTCATGAGTAACTAAACCCTATTTGTTAGGAATGAGGGAAACAAGATGAAACCCTTATTTTTCTTATTTGATTGCTAGTTATATAAATGAGTTTATTGAATTATTTTTCTAATCTCTTTGCTTAATGCTTTTCATTGCTTGATCAACTTTAAAATGTTCTACAACTCGTATTATGAAATGGAAGTGGACTTTACGAATGCTTGAGATGAGAAATTTATGATATTGTAGTCTAGAGATAGATGCAAGTCATGAAACCAATTAAATTTGTTGCAAATGCAATGGTTTAATAAGAGAATTTTTGTATTGTAAGGTATAATTCTAATCTTAAATCCACTAAGGAATTAAGGGTTACTTTGGAATTAAAGGTTTTGTCGCTAAGACATTAAGATCAAATTAGACACCAAGGTTGGATTCGAAGTGAAACTCATCCCTAACAATTTTCTTATTATAAAAGTTCAATTATGTTACTCTTTTTAATTTCAAATATTATTTCAATCAATTCGGAAACTTTTTGTTCAATTTCAGTAATTAAACATAATTCGTTAGTAAAACACAAGCTTTTAGTTCGACACTCGGTACTACCGTTTTAATTATTACTTGCAACGATTCAGTACATTTGCTGAAACGCTATCAAATAAGAAAAACTAACTGAAATATACTTCATCCCCTTAAAGCTACCACCGCTAAAACACTCCTTATGGTATCCCACCTAGCTACTGGTACAAATACCTCTCTGTAATCTATGCCATATTTTATAGAGTTACCATTTGCAACTAGTCTTGCTTTTTTGCTTTTCTATTTCTCCTTTTTCATTTACTTTGATCTTGTAAATCCATTTCACTCCTATCTCTTTTGCTCATTTTGGAAGAGGTTTGAGCTCCCATGTTTTGTTTCTTTCTATGGCATTTATCTTCTCATCCATGGCTTTTTTCCACACTTTCATTTTTATTGCCTCTTCATAACTAACAAGGTCTTGATTCACATATGGGCCAAATACTACTAAATTCAACAGTTTCTCCTCATCGGGACTAATATCATCATTAGAGGTATCATATATGTCTAACCATGATGGTGGGTTCCTAATCCTTGCTTCTCTCGTGTTTTGATTACTGGAACCAATATCAGTTTTAGTTGATCCTCCCCCATTTTCTTCTTGTCTTAGGCTTGACGCATTTTTGTGTTGACAACTAACTTCTTATGTGCCATCAACTTCTATATTTTTAGTCACCTCAGCCCAGTCATTGTTATTTAGGGTTTCACCTTCAACTTCTTCTACTTCAGGCTTCTTACTAAGTCTATTTACTTCATTACTCCAGTCCTATGTCTTATCTTCTGAAAAAGAAATATATCTACTCACTATGATCATATTGGAAATAGGATCGTAGAGCCTATAAGCCTTTGATTAATCACTTACATCCAAATAGACACATTTCATGCTTCTACTATCCAAATTTTTTTTTAAGCATATGGTACATGAGTGTAAGCAATACACCCAAGTACTCTTTATGCATTTGGCCAATTTGCCTTGTATAAATGTTACAACAAGGATGAAATAGTTAAACAGTTGTAACTGCCAACTACTACTAACAAAACATGCACTAATTAAAAATTAGCTAACATAAACCCCCTTAATTTGTGTGGGATCCACCTCTAACTGCTTTAATTATATTAACTGAAGCAACTTTGAGTTGCCTTGCAGCCCTAAGAGTTTCGTTGTGCTGTGAGAGGGGTCGATTTTGTCCCACATCTCCTAGAAATATAATCTATCTCTGTAGTGTTTATATATGAAACTTTGGCAACAAAGTGTGTCCTTCTTTGTTCCTATTTTCTCTAACTCTCTCTACTCTTGGGTACAATATAGTTTTTTATCCTTCCTGTTTTGTCTTACAGCCTTGAGTAGTAGTTATGAATTTATTATTAGTGATTTTAAGTTACTAAAAGAGTGTAGAGCATTATTTTAAGATATTTTTAAATCATATAATTTTATTTTTTGATAATCTATATTGTGTTTATCACAATTTAAATTTTTTGTATACAATATAATTTACATAATTGATTTATAAATAATAATTTATTTTAGTGGTCCTCTCAAACATTTTAGTCAAACTCCCCCATCTAGATCAACTTTTGAGGTAAGAGTTAAAATTCCTATTATACTCATTTTAATAATATTTATGCTTATATAAAATATATATAAAACATTGGCAGCACTTTACAAATTATAATCATATTTATGCTTATATAAAATATATATAAAACATTGGCAACACTTTACAAATTATCTATAATATATAGTATATATAATCAATGTTTCGCTAACAATATCAAATTGTGAAGTGACTTAGTAGTATAAATACTTGGATTGAACTGAGTACTTTTAATACATTTAAAAATTAAAATTACCACTACACTAAAATCATATATATGACATTAATTAAAAATATTTTATATATAATCTATTTTATGTTGACCCCCTCAATAAAATTTATCAAGATCCGCCACAGGATGCATGATCCACAATGACCGTCTGACATCCAACTTGCCTCATATCATTTAGTTTTTGTATCCTCTCCCACACTACTTCTCTCCAACTCTCTCGATCCCCTAATTTATCTTTATCTCTCCCCTATGTTTTCTCTCTTCTTTTATTTTTTTTTATCATTTTTCTTGATGATTTTCTCTTTCCTCAAAGTTGTTTTTGCTTGATTTAGCTCTCCTCCAGCACTTGTTTTTAATGATTTTCTTTTTTTTAATAATTCAATTCAATCCGTCTCACCAACATCAATCAGATTATGATCTAAGTATACTCCTGAAAAATATTATTGATCATATTAGAATTTCAAGTAACTTTAAATTAAACATTGGTTCATAATTAGTCATCTATTGTCGATCTTAAAATTTGTCTTTTGTTATATATATATATATATATATATATATGATATTTTTGAAAATTGAAAGAATTATATATGTTAAAAAAGACCATATAATATTTCAATATGAAAGCTCTTCATCCAAACACAAACTAAAAAAATAACTATAATTAATAACTAAATTG
>JBBPBP010000002.1:49626419-49642587 GCA_037974735.1 Cicer chorassanicum | reverse complement strand
TTTAAAAAGAACTTTTCGAAATAACTTTCTATTTTAATCATTTTTTAAAATTTCATTATTTAAAAAAAGTTGTAACAAAACTAAATGAAATACTTAAAATGATATTTTAAATAAATTATTTAAATCAATTTTTTATTTAAATTTTTATTTTTACATGTTATAAAATACTATAAAAATTAATTTTTAAAAAATCTTAAACAAACGCATCTTTAATCTAACTTATTCGGTCTAATAATTTCGATATTATAAATTAATCTTATTTTTTTTTCATAAGTTATTAAGTGTGTATTGAATTAGTCAAAAACAGAAAAGTATATATTGAATTAGTTGAGACTGCTTTAATGCTGATGACTAAAATACAAGTCCAAAAATAAGTGCAAATATTGATTTCGACGTTTTGTTAGATTTTTATGGATACTTCTATTGATCTAAAACCAACCAATGGAACGGTTATTTTCGCATTGAATTGTTTAAAGTTTGGATATTTTCGCATTGAATGGTATAAAATTTGAAAGTACGACTAAATTACTATTTGATTGTTAGAATATAATTGAAATAATGTTTATAAAAATTTAAAATAGAAGTCTGGATAATTCACGAATGTTATCGATATATAAACTAATTTGTAGATATATAATTTAAAAACTTTAATAAAAAACATAAATATCAATAATTTAGACACTTATAATCATATAATTTAATTGAATAATATATATTTATTGATATTTACTATTCAACAATGTAAAATTATTTAATTGTTGAGAATGATATGTCTAAATATTTTTAAAAGATCTAAAAATTATATTTAAATTTAAATATATTTAATATTTAAAATAAAAATATCTGTTATTAGGATATATAATATATAGTTTTGTTTAAACATTTGTAAGATTTGTTAGGTTTTTTCATTTTTATTTTCTTATATTTAAGGATATGATTTAGAAACCTTTTATTAAGACAAACATGATAAAAAAATTATTTTTTATTCATTAAAGATATATAAATATATTATTATTGCAATTTAATTGTATATATATATATACAGCGGTAAATAAAAGTTTATGATATCAGATTTCACAAAAAAAAAAAGACTTTTCTATATAAGATATATTATATATAATTTTTCTTGTACAAATACAAACAAGAAAAATCATCAATAATAAATATTAATTATTTAAAAGTTTTATGACAATTTTATACGGTTAATCTAAGAAAGAACACATAAACACTGGCATGTGGTCTTTAAATTTCTCTCATAAAACACTAATTTTTTTTTTTGAAAAAATTTAATACTAAAAAAGAATCGCACTTCAAACGATACAAGTTAGGTTTGAGATCTACAATAAGATTTCGATCAAGTAATGAATCACAAATCCTATGAGGTTATTCCACATTTGATAGACAAGCTAAGTAATTTATTATTGAGTGAATAGACAATTTAGTCCTTTAAATTATAAAGGTCATTCAAATTAATTTTTTAATTTCACCAATTAATAAATACATTTGTAGAATTGTAAGATAACAATTAAAATAGTCTATATTTAAATTTTTATTATTATAGATAATTTTTTATGGTATTTATTTATTTGAATAAACAAATATATTATAAATAGTAGAAAGAGTACTCGAACCCATTACGAAAATTTAAATCAATAATAATTCTCAATACATATCGTGGGATTGGAACACCAATTAACATAACTAAAGTGTAATGTTTCAAACCTAACTCCAAGACAAATACTCAATGTGATACAACAGTCCCGAGCCACACTGAACTGTTGCTAGCCAAGCAATATGGTTTGCCTTACTTCCCTTTTTTTTCCTTTCAAATTGAAGCCATTTTACATAAAATGATTAAAACTTTTGTGGCTGCAAAAACCTTGAACTCCAATCCAGTCAAATACTTCAATCTAAATTGTATTATAATTACAACAATAAAAAATAGGCGCCGAATTGTTTTAGCTAATATAACATATTAATGGAATATTTGACTCACTTATATTGATTTCATATCAGCATTATTACGACGCGGACTAATTTTTCTATGAAATTTAAATTTTTCATAGATTAATTTGTTAATAATTAATCAATGTACAATTACAATTACTTACAAATTTATCTCAGAGATGACTAAATTTCATTGGTAAATTTGTTCCCGAGAATCTAACATAGATGTGAGATCAATTTGGATAAGTCACGTATTCAATTACAATGTTACATAAAAATATCTAATGACAAAAGTTTATACAATAATTATTTTGATTGATATTTTACGATATCGAAAATATATTTATCAATTCACAAAATTTAAAAACTAATTAATTTGACCGAAGTTTACAATTTCAATAATCAATTTACATATTCATTCATTCAATATTTTACCTATTATACACTCAGGCCTAGGTCATGGTAAACAGCCGGCTAGATCTTTCATTTTTTTATAAGCAAAAATAAATTATTGTAAGTACAAAGGGGACTCAAAACCTATTACAACAATTTCAAAGTCATATGAATCGTAAACAAGACAATTAGTTATTTCACCGATGAAAAAACAAAACAAAATTTCCACCTCATTCCCAACACATTGACTACCTTTCCGTTGAAAAATAAATATCATTCCTTTCCCACCAAATTTCTTAGCAAATTTGCCCCTCAGTAAATACTTGAAAGCTAGAAAATTTTCCACCAAGTCCAAATTATGTCTACCTAAATTCTTTATCAAGAACACCACCACTTTTTGGAGTAGCAACACATGATTAGATTAGAGATCTTCATAAGTGAAAAACAAGAAGAAACTGAATCTGGGATACTATGCGAAATAAGTATTGAATTCACTTTCAAAAATTAGCTCAATAATGAGAATGTTCAAGTATGTATATACATTCTACCGTATGTAACACTCCAATACAACCTCAATATACTTTTAATCATTGGAAACAAATTAAGAAATTCATATTATTTATTTCTACAATTCTACTAAGGCACACGAGTCTCATTTTTAAATCAAGCAGACCTATATAAATTTCACATTTAATTTAAGATTTAAAAAGAAACCTTTATTTAAAAATTATAAATGAAATATATACAAAATTAATTTATATTTTTTGGAATGAAATATAAATAAAACTCAATAACTTTTCTCCAAATCGAACAGAGTCGGTCCAATACATATAAAGGTCTAAAACGAATTTTAATATAAGGCATATTAAAGTCTATAATATAAAACCACGTATTAAATTAATATAATTAATGTCATATAATATTTATTTTTGATTGATAATAAAGTCAATTGATTTAATATTTGTTGAAACAATATTAAATTTACATAAAATCTTATTAGTCTTAGTTTCGAAACTTTTAGAATATGAGAACTTTTTATTAACTACAAAAAACTTTTTGAGGTTTTCTCATTAAATAAAATTTAATTTTTTGTTGAAGGCCTAATACAGTTGTTTTGGTGGTATTACTCTTAGGTCGGTCATAAATTTGATAATAGTATTTCTAAAATATCATTTATTTAATTTAATTTTTTTCTATTTACAATTATCGAATTTATTAAATATGGATGGTATTTTAGACAATACACTTAACTTCAAAACAAGGAATTTACCTCTCCATTGATTCATTACATTTACGTGATACTACCAAAAATACTTGAAGCTTGTTTCCCTTGAAGTGGTAACTAACATCAAATGCTAATCTACCACATAAGAGTCTCCACCTCCAGTGTTAACTGCACATACAAAGAAAGCAACAATAATTTAAATAACATCTTAATTTTTTCTTTTTATAAATAAATTACTTAATAGATACAACACAAATTTGGCACAAAAAGTAACAAAGCAAACCGCGATATAGAAACCGCGTCCTAGTTATAACATGATTTATTGAGATATTGAATTTGTTACCTAACTAAACTTTAAAATTTGTACGTACAATTAATTTTGTGGGTAAATTTAATGAACACTCCGTCCAATCTATATATATATAAATAAATAAATAAATTAGCTGTAATTAAAAAATTAGTTAAGTGCAGTTATTTTATAAATTTTATGTAAAATATAGATAAAATTTACTGAATTATTTTTTTTAGATTTGTATTTCAGTTTAATTAATGTTCGTGTTACTTTTTTTCAAAAAAAATTGTGCAGTTACCGAAAAACCTTTTGCTTTCCTCTTCTTTAGTTTTCTACTTTTCTGGTACTACTCTATACAATATCCTAGAACATTCAAATTGGGTTGGAAACTTGGTAAATTAAGAATAAGAATATTAAATAGAGTAAGAATAATTAAAACTTTGAATATAAATGTTAGACACAGTATATATAATAAGTGGATCATATTACTAATATTTTACGGTTTTTAGTGATGTTTATGAATGCCTTTGTTATAATTTTTCTTAAAAATAATCACTTTTAAAAGTTTAATATGTTTGTTACAACATTTAAAAATTAAAAATCTAAAAATAAGTAAAAAAAGAATGTTACAAATAAAAATATGTTTTTTTAATAGTTTATGAAAATTAAAATCATTTTTTATAATTATTTTTTAATGCAATATATAAACACAAAACAACTTATATTTTTCTTGAAAATATTTAAAAAATAATTTTTAAATTATTAAATAAAAAATAAAAAAAAAACTACTTTTTAAAAATCTATACTAAATAAATATAATAAGAAGAAATTGAAATTATTATTGTATTATTCCTTTCGGTGCTATCCGAATCTCCAATAGAATCGTATATAAATTTGATGATAAGAGAAATATAGATGTATGTAGTGGTTTTAAGATTACCGTGTGTTGTTCTGTTCACTCGTCTACCGTACCATTTCTTTCATAAATGTGAATAACCATATGGGGGCAATCTAACCTATTTATGGATCATACTGTCTATACATTTTCTTTTAAATTTCTATTTCAACTTCCATAATTTCTCTATTTTACAGCTTAAACTAGCTGTCGTCTAATGCAATGTCCGGCTCATTTAATACAATTATCTCCGTAAAACAACTACTATTAATTTATTTACGCATTTACAATTTATTATCCACCAACATATGTTAGCCTAACAATTCACTTTTTTAGGTAAACTATAGTATTCCCGCCAATAAATTACATAGACTAATCTTATGTGAGTATTTGTAAATTATTTTTAATCTCTATTTTTAAATAATTAAAAACTATTTTGATATACCGAAACATAAATTCATTAAACAAACAGTTAACCACACATTTTTTTGAGCAATTTACAAACTCTCTTAATATCCAATGACACACACAACATGAAAATTTAGAATATAAGTAGATGCTACGGAATCCTATAATGGTATACACATGAAAGAATAGTAAACCAAGGAACTCTTTCCATACACATGCCCAAGGTGTGACAATTTTTTGCTTTGTTTATTGTAATAAAAGTTGACACGGAACCTTCAAAACAAAGAGGTAAGTTTGTTGGGGGTTGAGGCTTAGCTATAGTGTTGACATTTTACATCTAAAGTCCTTCCCCCACATAGTACTCACTCTCTTCTTTATAAAGTACCTTGTTGTTAATTTGAATTTCATTTCACACTCATCAAAAATTATTTCTTTCTACCTCAAAAACACACATTTCTCTCTCTTTCCTCTTTCTCTAATGGAGTTTCTCACTTTTATTTATGTTATTACAATAATGCACTTATGTTTCCAAATATGGAAACTGTTTGATAAGAGAAGGGACCAAGAGTGTTACATATTAGACTACCAATGTTACAAACCAAATGATGAAAGAAAACTTGGAACTAATCTTTGTGGAAAAATCATAGGAAACAGCGAAAATATCGGCCTAACCGAATGCAAATTCTTCCTCAAAGCCATTGTAAACTCCGGCATTGGCGAGGAAACTTATGCTCCAAGAAACTTCATTGAAGGCCGTGTAGTGAACACGACGTTGAACGACGAGATCATGGAGATGGAGGAGCTTTATCATGATAGCATAGCAAAGCTTCTAAAGAAATCAAACATTTCGCCTTCAGACATCGATGTCCTCGTGGTAAATGTATCTTTGTTTTCATCTGTTCCTTCTTTAACTTCAAGAATAATTAACCATTACAAAATGAGACAGGATATAAAAGCTTATAACCTCTCAGGTATGGGTTGTAGCGCGAGTTTAATTTCATTAGACGTTATTAAGAGCATTTTCAAGTCACAAAAGAACAAATACGCTCTTTTGTTGACTTCAGAATCTCTTAGTACAAACTGGTACTCTGGGAATGAAAGGTCAATGATCCTTGCTAATTGTCTTTTCCGCACAGGCGGATGTGCAATCCTTCTTACAAACAAAAGATCCTTAAAACATAAAGCTATATTGAAATTGAAGTGTTTAATTAGAACCCACCACGGTGCAAGAGACGACGCGTACAATTGTTGTAGTCAAAAAGAAGACGAACAAGGTAATCTTGGTTTTTATCTTGCTAAAGATCTTCCAAAAGCAGCTACAAGAGCTTTTGTGGACAACTTAAGAGTTTTATCACCTAAAATTTTACCAGCTAGGGAATTACTTAGGTACTTGTTAATTTCCCTAATAAAAAAAGTGACAAAATCACATGTACCTAAGTCATCAACAAGTAACAAATCACCATTGAATTTCAAAAGTGGTGTTGATCATTTTTGCTTACACACGGGAGGAAAAGCAGTGATAGATGGAATTGGTTTGAGTTTAGATCTAAGTGATTATGATTTGGAGCCAGCAAGAATGTCATTACATAGATTTGGTAACACTTCAGCTAGTAGTTTGTGGTATGTTTTAGGGTATATGGAAGCAAAGAAGAGGTTGAAAAAAGGTGAGAGAGTGTTGATGATAAGTTTAGGTGCTGGCTTTAAATGCAATAGTTGTTTGTGGGAGGTAATGAGAGAAAAAGAAGATGTTGTAAGAGATGGTAATGTTTGGGAAGATTGCATTCATTACTATCCACCAGAGTCTTTGGCCAACCCTTTCATGGAGAAGTACGGTTGGATTAATCATGTTCAAGAACCAAGCACTTTCAGACACCAACTTCTTCAATTTCTCAAATAATCATAATCATAATCATAATTATAATTGTATTTTCATTAATTAAGGTATTTAATATTATTTGTTGTATTTTACTCTCTCCGATTTTAAATATATATAAAAAAATTATACTTTTTTTGAAATAAAAGATAAACAAAAAATAGTATTTTGAAAAGTTGATATATTTAGAATAAATTATTAGACTAAATATATTAAATTTTTAAATATAATTTTTGTTTATATTTTATTTTAAAAGGAGTACATGTATTTAGTTTAAATTTTTTTACTAAATATATGTATTTTTTATTTATATTTAAAATCTGATAGAGAATCTGATTTTTATAGAGAAAAAAAAAAGTTTAGAATTTTAGATGTTTATTGATTAATTAACAGGCATCAATAATGCTTATTGTGCTTTTGGATTGCTGCTGTTACAATTTTTCTGTTCCCTCAAGGGTTCTTTACCCAATAAGATGTTCTGTTTCTAAATTTCCACAGTACTTGATATTTAAATTTCATAAAAGGGTATTATAGTTTGTTCTTCTTTTTCGCTAGCTTTTATTTTTGCTTTGGATTGTATTAATATTTTTTCTTCTGTTTTGGGCAAAAAAGTAGTTGTAAAATGAAATAAAGTATTATGTTTGTTATACTAAATATATATATACAGATGTAGTTTTCATTCTTCTTGAGGTGATGGAATAGAGGTTGAGTTTTGATGTATGCATGTATTAATTATTTATTTCTCAATGAATGAACTTAATTTTCAATAAGCGGAAAAGAGGGTACTTCAACTTCAAGGTTACATCATATCGGTGCATGTCAATTTCCTCCAATTCGATTGCATTAATTTTGTGGGGGGATTTGAATCTTTTAGAAAACAACTAGTTGTCCCTTCTCAAGTGTCTCATTATAGCTAAAAAAAAAATTGTAGATAATATATATATATATATATATATATATATATATATATATATATATATATATATATATATATATATATATATATATTCTTTCAGAGATATTAGATTCTATGCGAAAATTGAATATAGTGTAATAGTTATAGAATTATGATTAAAAGAGATAAATTTTCTTTTTCATTAAGTTAATTTGTTATTACAATATTTGTGTCTGTAGATGATCTACATACATCTTTTACAATCTTACATTAACTACGAGTTTTAGGACATTTAATAGAAGAAATGTTTTTGTAAAAAGATAATATTGATAATTATTTTTCTGTATACGATAAGAATTTTAAAAAAATATATAATTCTCAAATATATTATAATACAATTTTTTTATAAACATTTTAATTTTTGATTGATTAATATAACTTATAGTAAATCATTATGAGAAGGTAATTAGGTAAGTGTCAATTCCACCTTAATGATATGTTTTATTCACCTAAAAAATTGAAAGAAAAGAAAGTGAAAGGAAAGATTGATAAAGAAAAAAAAGTGAATGTAAAATGAGATGATTTTTTAATTTTTTTGTATGAGTAAAAGTGAAAATAAAATAACCGAAAAGAATTATATATTTTTATACCATAATATACGTAAAATAATAGACATATATTTTTTAGTAAAAACAGAAAAACTAAACTATATTTAAAAGATCGTGAATAGCATTTCGGGAAGAAAAAGAAAACATGACAACAGTGCATAAGAAAAGTGAACAATATTGCATATATTGTCTAGCGGAAAATACCAAGCAACATGTGCAAGTGCAAGCAAAATTTATGTAAGGAAGGGCAAAAATAATAGTCTACAAATTAAATTCATCAACGGTCTTTAATCTCTAACTCAACTAAAAAATGTCAATAATATTAAGTTTAATGTTTTATTTTGGTTCGATTTTCGGTACTTCACAATTATATGAATTAATTATGGTGAAATTTATCTATTTTATAATTAATCAAAATTCATGAGCAATATAATATGTCTCTTGAAAAAAGTGTTTTTGTGGGCCCCACACTTAAAATCATTTTTATTTCATTGCAGCCAAACAAAAGAAAAAAAGTATTTGGAGTTGTGCTTTCCTTTCTTTAAGTTTCTTTCCTTCTACTTTCTCCTCAAACGAACAATGTGTAAATGTCAAGGATTTGAGTTTCGATGTAAATTGTTTGATCTAAAATTAACGACACATATTTGATTTAAAATTAAATACACATATTGTTTTTAATTGATTTTGATAATGCGTGACTTGATATCTTAAATTAGCCTTTGAGATAAAAAGAAATTGTGTGTAACTACATTTTTTCTCTTTATTCCAATCGATCCTAATACATCTTATAAATTGGGATATTTGAATTCTCTAATGCAAGTTTTTCTATAACATTCTATATAATTCTCTATTTTTTTTTCTTTTTCTTCTCTCTTATCCCCATTTTTTATTTAATATTCTCTTTCCCATAATTACCATACAATTTTGTAGTATTGCAGTAGGGGTTCCAGTATGTAAATGGGGAAATGGAAATTGTAAGAAACTTGAAGTAATTTAATCTTAGTAAAATACAATTATATCTAGTTTTTAGGAAAAAGTACAGTTATATATAGATCGTATCAATTAACTTTTGTTTTGACGAAGGAACATTAAATTTGCATATATTGAATATTACAAATATAAAGCTGAATTTTGAGTAAGTATTATTGATGGTCCCATATAGGACGGTTAGAGTAAAATCACGAAAAAAGGGAGCAGCATCTTCCATCCATGTTCCTTATATAGGTTAAGGCCCCTCTATGTACCTTCAGTGTAAGACATTTTATTTTGTTGATAACATTGAATGTAAGACGTTGATTTTACTTTTAAAATACATTAACATTTAGACATAATGAATGAATGTAGATGCATGAAACATGTGAACTAAAGCTTGTGGTCCCTCAAAATTATATGAGATTTTGCAAGTAAATCTCATCTTCTAATGTGTTTTTCTTCCACCAAGCTGGTTTTCTTCTTCATCCACCAAGTGTGATTTTATACTTTTAAAAACTATCCAATGTAAAATTCCAATACAACTTCAATAACTATGACTTGAAATTATGTCACAAACCTCTAAAAATATATAAAATATAATAATTCTTATGACATTAAAGGTGAAAAATATTTTAAAAAATTAAAAGTTATTAAAAAGGTTTTCATGGTTGATTAAAAATTAAATTTTATAATATTAAGTTGTGTTCGCATTGTATTGCAGTGAACTTAAATAAGTAACAAAATAAAATAAATAAATTTGAAAATAAAGTATGTAGGTGGGTTGAGGATGGATTCCTATGGAGCCTCTAGCCCTCTGCGCACCGTGGTCCCTTTGGGGGCTTCCCTCCATCTTTGTGGTCTGCATTCTACCCGGCGGTGTAAATTGATACATTTAATGCTTAAAGTTCAAGTTTGTCTTAATAAAAAATGTTAGATTTATTTATTTAAAGTGTCATGTTAACAAATATTTTAAATACACTAGTTAAGAAATCAAAAAATAATACTTTATGTATGTTTGTTGGGTAAAAACTGAAAACCAATAAAAGTGACTTCAAATGCCAAGTGAAATACACGAAGCATCATTGGTGAATAAAGATGCAATTGCAAGCAGCATCATAGAATTTGAGCAGAAAGAAAAACTGAAAAAGCACCAAATCAGTTGAACTTGAAATTAGAAGTGAAAACAGCAACAATAGTAATTGCCTTCATGTTTCGAAAACATTCGCGTGTGAAAAAACCATGTGAATCATGTGATGGGCCCCACAACCAGATGGACATGTGCAGCTTGTCTCAAACAAACATGCATTAAATTTCCAGCATCATATATGGGAATTAATGTTATACTGTATATACTTGAACCTACATGGTTGGGTATAGAGTTTGGCAGTTTGCCATGAATGAGTTAAAAATAAATATAATTGATAATGTTATTTTGGTTTTTGATTTAATAAAAAATTTAAATTAGTTCTTGAATCATCAACAGTTATGCTAGTGTCCGACGTAATAACGATGATTGAGCATTTTAAAAGTAAATTATATCTTTCAGTAAATTGTACTAGTTAAAAAATAAGAGTTCAAACTCTAATGAATTTATTCATCCTAATCGACATTTGTTATTTGTGTTATACCTTTAAAGTTGTCTACAAAAAAACTTTATGAATATATTGTTTTTCATTTTTTTAAATGTATGTTTTTTACGTACTAAAAAAATGTATGTTTCTTTTATTCAGAAAATAAATAGGTATACATTGTGATAGTAAATTTGTTTTACAATGTCAATCAATTAATATCAAGTATTTGACGATTATTTAAAAAAAAACAGTTTTATAATGTATATATATGTGACAGTAGTATGAATAATTATTGGATGAAAGTGTAAAATATACTTATAGTATAAGTGTGCACCTCCATTATACTCTATTTTATTTTGATGAAATATTTTTAAAGTGAACCATTTGCATAGAAAGAAAATAAAATTCTAATAAATATAGATGTATTTTAGTAAATCATTGTTCAATTTAAAAATCTCTACATTTTTATTAACAAATAAAATTAATATAAATTTTATTAAATAAAAATAAAAACTACTTCTACAAAATAAACTGCCGTAAAATATCAAACAACAATCGTTTTGATTATTATAACTTGCGAGAATTGTTGGTACTAATTTATTTTAGCTAATTGTTGTTTGTAAGATTTTATACTATCTTTTCAAGAGAGAGATACTCATTTCAATTAAAAGCTCTTGATCGATAAATTATCATTCATGTTCTTGAATGATTTTTGGGGTGATATCAAGGATGGTTTTATTAGATTTATTTCATAATTCCATGAAAATTATTGGTTAATTAAAGGAACAAATAGTACTCTTATAGTCCTCATTTCAAAAAAGGAGAATCATATATAGTGTGATTTGAGGCCTACTTTATTTGTTTAGTTGTTTGTATAAAGTCTTAGCAAGTTGTTAGTCAATAGATTAAAGGATGCGATAGTTGTGATAGCTAAGTTGGTTTCTGAGTCACAATCGGCATTTATATAATAAAAATGAATAGAAAGATGAGGCCAAAAGATCGAATAGGGAACATGTTATTTAAGGTGATTTTTTAAAAGGCACTGATCGATTAACAAATCTTATATTTTGTTAGGTTGAACATGTCGTTTCCATTACAATACAATTGAGAAAATGAATTTATACTACAATGTTTAACAAATTAAGCAGCATTTTTAACCCTTATGTTGTATTAATAGTTAGGGTCGGCATTTAATTACCCTAGTAAGCACATTATTGAATTGTGGACTAAACAATGATTATAAACACTTAAACAATGTTTTAAAAGGAATTATTTCAATAGTAAAATTCTTTTTTAAATATAGTTTGGTCTTTTTTGGATTAAAATTCGCTCTCCTTTTCACTCATTAAAAATAGCAAGTTTTTATCTTTCCTAAGTAGCATCGTCCATTTATTCTCAACAATTGAGTTGATTTAATTGATAGTGAGAATAAACTCAATTAAATCAACTCAATTGGTGGGAATAAATGGACGGTGTACTTATCCCTTAATTATTGATAAGGGGTCGGCTGTTACATATATTTGAGTCTAATATGTAAAGATGATATGTTATATATCTTTTTTTGCTACATGAATTAAACTACTAAAGGACATGCATCATGTAGATTGATATGTGTATAGGTACTAAAATTTATTTTACCAATTTTTTTAATTATTAAAATTACACTTTTTTATTATGGGTCCAATTTTTAATATTAGAACATGACCTCCAAAAATCTTTAAGATGCCCTTTTTAATACTTGAGTTTTTTACTACATATTTTTTTCTTTGTCTTATAAGTCACATTGGTAAAAGCCTCTTCATTGATAATAAAACGATTCTAAAAATATTTAATAGTTGTTGTGTCATATTCCTCGTCAGTTTATCTCTTATCAATCGATCTTCTAACAATTTAATCTTTCAATACCTCCAAGTCTTGAACCACCTTGTGATTTATATTATAATTAGTGACAATAGCATTTTAATGATTTTCAAAAACAAGTCAAACTTGTAATACAAGATACTAACACCAGAATCGTTCTCGCAAGGATCTATGATTGAGTACACCAATTAAGAACAAAAAAAAATTGAGGATATAATGATTTTGATTTAATTAATATAAGATAATAAACAATAAATTAAATTAAATTAAAACAGCAATCCCAAACAACAAGATATTTGGTAAATTTCTTCGTTGTTCCAAATTATTATACAAAATTATTATAATTTGTATGTTTCTCTATTAATTTAAATTCAAATATATAATCATATATCATATAACCAATAAAAATAAAATCACGGTCGCAATCCCAAATTAATATTGATATGAGCATAATTTCAATTAACATAGATAATCTATCGGTTACCTATTTCCAATTATCCAAAATTCTAACTTCAATTCAATTATTAAAACAGCTCCTATGTCTAATCATACATAGATCAAGCATAATCATGCTCTTGAAACTGAAATTATAATTGAATATAAAAAGAGAAGAGAATGCATACAAATAAACAATAAGGAACTCAAAATTCAAACCAAATTTCTTCTCTATCTTGGATTGACAATGATTTAGCCTTCCATGGTCATCACCAATGAATAAGCTTCAAGAACAATCTCACAAAACAAAATGAAATTATCTAAATATTAAAAACTGATTTCTCAAGTTCCCTTTCTGCTTTCCTGTTGTATCTTCATTTTATAAGAACATAATCTCGTGTGAATCCATCTCTCTCTATTCAACACTTAAACTCTCTGCACTAGCTTTTCAAAGAGATGTTGTAAGCCTTACTTGAATTTGAAGTGAATGAGAGCAAGTCCATTACGACTTATAGGCTTAATTAGAAATTGACTCTGATCGAATTTGATTATTCTCATCTCTAAAGAAAATGTAGCTTCGTTTCTTAGCTTTCTATGGCCTTTGAAATCATCCAATTTGGATATTTGTAGCCCAATATATGGTCTGCACAAGGCAGATATGTCAAATGACAAACAAATTCGAAAATTAATTTAGTTTTGGCAATTAAGTCCAATGAAGTCTAGTAATGTAAAACTCAACTTTTTATTTAATATTAAGCTTATATAATAAGTATTTAGACCAAACAGAAATAAAAATAACCCTAAAATTGTTCTATTGCATTAGATCATTTCAAGAACCTACAAAAAGATATATGAATTTGGATATTGATGACCCTCTATTCGATATTTTATATTATCTATATGAGTTTTATCAACTTGTTAGCATAAGTCAGCCTCAGCATCTCCCAAAGGGACCAAAGGGAGTAATATTTTACCACATCCTCGTGATGCTCATTACGATTTTTATCAATTATTTCTAGATTAGAGGAGTAAAATCTAAAATAAATGTATTGTCTCCTAATTTGATGTTAGAAATCTGTTCAATAAAGGAGGGTTAACAACACATTGAGTACAACACATTGAGTACTTGTTTCTACATTCAGTTTCGACATTAGCTAGATCATCAAAGATTTTAGAGACATATTTTTTTACCAACTTCTTTAAAACAACATCTTCAATAGATTGAGTTATTCCATGACTATTAAAATATTTTTTATAGTTATGTATGAAATGACCTGCAACGTTACTAGATTTCCAAAATAATTTCAGCTTTTCATTAATCAATGTAAACTAAAAATACATAATTTTCATGTTCAACAAGAATGTGATCTCTCATATCATGTATCATGTCCAAATCACGCAAAACTCGAGCAAAATATCCCAAAGTCTTTGAGTTATTTGTTTTATCAAGAGATAAAGGTGTATCTATATCTGGACTAATTGTGAAAATGATCTTTAACCTACAATATGTCTGAGACAGATTGTAGATACAAATTCAATATTATTTCTTACCGAATCTATATTGAAATCTTTCGTAAAATAGAAAATGTGAAGAATGTTTGGTTTCAAAATTCACTTTTTCATTGTTCAAACACTTTTATTTAGATATAAGAATATACAATTTTAAATACATTTTTAATATAAACTTTCTGTTTTCAGATTCTTAACAATTACACTCGGCAACATTTGGTAATATTTGTCAATAAATAAATAAAATCTTGATTTTGTATAGTTTGAACAACAACACGGCAAATATGGGAAATTTATTTACCTCCAAAGTTAATAAATTAAATAAATTAAATGCGAATAACTCACGATTATTATATGTGTATAAAATATCAACAATTAATTTATTTATTAACAATTAACATTATTTATTTTATTGTCTAAAATAAAATATTTACTTTAGAAGAGTTTAATCCATAAAAAATATGTCTTTAAAATATGGGTAAACCAACATTTTAGTCCCTAAAAGTATAAGACGTTGACATTTTAGTCATCGAAATAATATTTAAAAGATATATCTTACTATCATAAAAATCTTTAAAAGATACAGTTTACTCTCAAAATAGTTCATGATATTTTCATGATTCAACAACTAATATTAGATTTTTGTCAAAGTCAATGATCAAAATGATAATTTCTTATACATTTATGATTAAAATTATAAAAAATATATAAATAAATAAATAAATAAAATCGATGAAAAATATGTCAAAATTTGTTGTGAGGGCCATGCCAATGTGCCATGACGTATCCACTAGCGCCAATTAAACAAAAAAATCCAAAAATGTGCTCTGCATGTGTGTATGTCTGTTATTTCTGTTTCTCGTAATTTCATTGGCCAAAACAACTGCGGTTTTTGTCTCTCTATCTTAACCCTCTCTATATTTGATTTGATTCCCAAACATATATTTTTTTGGAATCATTTCCAACACAATCACCACCACCTTTGCAAAAGTTGTAGAAAGAGGCTATAGCAAAAAGGGGTTGAGGTTTTTTTCTTCAACCCCATGTCCAATTCATCTTCAAGTTCGTTTCTTTTCTTTATGCCTTCTTTACCCATTTCGTTTCTTTCACATAATTATCATTATTCAAACAATACAATGAACCCACCTTTGTGTTTTGTTTTTTTTTTTGTCTTTTTCCAAATTATGTTGCTTCTTTAGAACATAAAGTTATTCTCTCTTTTTAAGAAAATGAAATAATGCAATAAATAAAAAAACATACCCAGGTGCAATGTTCTTAACCTTTT
>JBBPBP010000002.1:49615879-49626409 GCA_037974735.1 Cicer chorassanicum | reverse complement strand
TTTTTTTTTTTTGTGTTGTGAATATAACGCAGGCCAGAAATTCAGAAGACATGAGAGATAAGAACTGATTGGAAATTTCTTTGAATGAATCAATTTTGAAGGAGAAAAAAAATGATTCCACAATGAATTGTTGTGGTGTTGATATGGGATTTTGCTAGAAGAAAGAAGAAAAAAAAAAGGTTTTGATAAATAATTAGCATTAAAAGATAGGAAATATCTAAGTGGGTGAAAATTCAATATGGCTACAAAATTGATGCAATCACTAGCTGTTAGCACTCCTAGGAAAAAAATGACAAAACAATTGACAGGAAAAAGGGATGATACACCTTTGCATTCAGCAGCAAGAGCAGGGAATTTAGATGTTGTGAAAGATACCCTTAAAGAAGCTGAAGAGGATGAATTGCTTGAGTTATTGGCTAGGCAGAATCAAGATGGTGAAACAGCTCTTTATGTTGCTGCTGAGTATGGTTATATTGATGTTGTAAGGGAAATGATTCAATATTATGATCTTACTGATGCTGGAGTTAAAGCTAGAAATGGTTTTGATGCTTTTCACATTGCTGCTAAACAAGGAGATATAGGTATTTTCATCATCTTCAATCTTATTGTTTTCTTTGTTTTTTGTGTGTTTATTTCATATTTTTTTATAGAAAAATGTTATAACTTAAATTGTTATGGAGGAATTTGTTAGTAGCAGGTATCGAACCATAGACCTCCTACATAATCTCCTTTAACGTCTCAACTCATACTAATTGGCTACACCAAAATTGTTCCGTGTGATTTTTAAAGGATGGCTAATTATCTAAGCCACGTTTGTTTTGTTGTAGATATATTGAAGATCCTTATGGACGTTCATCCTGAATTATCAATGACAGTGGATCCATCCAACACCACAGCTTTACACACAGCTGCAACACAAGGACACATTGAGATAGTGAAATTTCTATTGGAAGCAGGAAGTAGCTTGGCAACCATTGCTAAAAGTAATGGGAAAACAGCTCTTCATTCTGCTGCAAGAAATGGCCATTTGGAGGTTGTGAAAGCACTTCTTGAGAAGGAGCCTAGTGTTGCAACAAGGACTGATAAGAAGGGTCAGACAGCACTTCACATGGCAGTGAAAGGACAAAATCTTGAAGTAGTGGAGAAGTTGATAAAAGCTGATCCCTCCTTAATAAACATGGTTGATACAAAGGGAAACACAGCATTGCATATAGCAACCAGGAAAGGCAGGTCTCAGGTAAACTATATAATTCTTGCCAAAATTCCATAGATACTAGATATTGGAAGCATTTGGCCCTCTAATATCTCCATCTATGAAGCATTGACCGACACTAAATAAGACACGGACAATGACACTGACACTGACACGTAGATACCGCTAAAAACAACAACCAAGTATCATCCCACAAAGTAGAGTCAATTACACAAATCAAAAAACGTCATAATATTCAATCATATATCATATTTTTGTACGACTCATTAGTCTCTATAGATACCGCTAATAATTTTTAAAAAGATAGAAGTGATTGCTACATAGACACTAACATGTATTGGACATCAGACACGCATTCAATTCAAGGTGTTATTGCTACATAGACTTCATTAACCTCAACACAATATGCATATTATCATTTAAGTATCAATTAAGGTTAATTATGTTTTTTGTCCCTATTAAATTCAAAACTTTCGATTTTAGTCCCTACAAAAATTTTGAAATATGTCAATTACATTTGTTTGTGCAGATTGTAAAGATGCTTCTTGGAGAGAAGGAAACAAACATAAGTGCTGTGAATAGATCAGGTGAAACAGCAATAGACACTGCTGAGAAAGTAGGGAGCCATGATGTTAAAGCCATTCTATCAGAACATGGTGTTCAAAGTGCCAAATCCATAAAACCACAAACCACAGCTCGCGAGTTGAAACAAACCGTAAGCGACATAAAACACGAGGTACATTACCAATTAGAACACACTCGACAAACCCGAAAACGCGTCCAAGGAATTGCAAAACGCATCAACAAGATGCATGCAGAAGGACTGAACAATGCAATAAACTCAACAACAGTTGTTGCAGTACTAATAGCAACGGTTGCATTTGCTGCTATTTTCACTGTCCCTGGCCAATTTGTTGATGATCCAAACAATATTCCACCAGGGATGACACTTGGTGAAGCAAATATAGCTCCACAAGCACCATTCATAATTTTCTTTGTGTTTGATTCTGTTGCACTTTTCATTTCTCTTGCTGTTGTGGTAGTGCAAACCTCTGTTGTTGTCATAGAAAGCAAAGCAAAGAAACAAATGATGGCTATTATTAACAAGCTTATGTGGTTGGCTTGTGTGCTTGTTTCTGTGGCATTTTTGGCTTTGTCATTTGTTGTGGTTGGAAAAGAAGAAAAGTGGTTGGCAATTGGTGTTACAATTATAGGGACAACTATAATGGCTACAACTTTGGGAACTATGTGTTATTGGGTCATTAAGCATCGAATTGAGGCTTCAAATTTGAGGAATATTCGGAAATCTTCAATGGAAAGCAAGTCAAAGTCTTTTTCTGTGTCTGCTTTTTCAGATTCTGAGCTGTTAAACAGTGAGTTTAAGAAAATGTATGCTATTTAGGAGAGTTTTATACTTGAAGCACTTAGCATGATGGATCTATATCCAACTAAGGTGGTATTTCAAATGTATATCTCAAGAAATGGCTAAATGTAAACAACGCATTAACTACGTAGTAAATAGTCCGGCCAATAGGTTGTTTGTTGCTTTTATGGTAGAGAGTATCAAAATTGATTTTACCTCTTGCATAATCAATTTTACCTCCAAACTTTAGTATGGCTAAGTACTAAAAACACTGGTTTTGTATTAGGCCGACCTTACATACAGAATACATCACATTTGCTTTCAATATATAGTAGTAAAAATATTCCACCATAAATCAATTCAATTGCACCAAAACCAAATTTCAATCGAATCAACTTTATGAAATGTTTGTCTATCTTGCACTTCGAGTAATGAGAAATATCTTTCACATTATTTTGAAAAATTAACCACAAGTTTGATATGAAACTCGTTTATACAGTAAGAACATTCACACACATATTACTTTCCATTCAAATTTAACCAAATCAATTTTACAAAAGCAGGTTCTTATCTTTACACCAACTAAAATTAGAGCTACTCATAGTGGCTCACTTCGCTGTCATCGTCTTGTACATTTCAAGAAGCATGTACAGTAAAAGCAGCTAATTGAGGAATTTTATAGCTGAGTTGCCGCAATTTGAAGGTATGACCTTTGATGAGTCGTATGGTCATGATCTTGATAAAATTTACAAACCATATTATGTGCCGAAATAAATTAGCAAGATTATTTACAGTCATTGATTGACTCAAGCTCGTTAATCTCCTAACATTCCTGATAAAAATACTAAACACTGGTCGTACCCAAAAGAAAACAATGCATTCCAGAGGTTTTATGGCAAAAAGGTTTAAAATGTTTGCAGAACAATTCAGGCTTTGATTACTACTACTCAGGACATTGTTATATGGCTGTCATGTTCAATACAGATCTGATTTAGAAAAAAAGATGGTATGGATATGATTGACTACAGAATTCATATCCAGCATGAATTGGAAAATCCGGTGTTCTATGCTCTACTGGCGATATGTAGCTCTTAATTTAGGAATCACAAGAATAATCATTCACTTCCCACCATCTGTGTCAGTATTGTTCCCGGTAGGTATTTGGTTGGTGATGTAAGGGACAACAAAGGAGATTTAAGAGGGAGGGTTCGGGTTCAAATCTGAAAAACTAAAATAATCACTAATTTACCAACATTGGCCTATCAAAACAAATACTGATCATCAAAGAAAAAAAAAAGCTAGTCCGTTTTATTTCCCTATTTGGGGGGCCATATTCCTCGACAGAACATATAAACACAAACTATATCTGTGTATAGAGCAGCTACTAGACACTGCTAGGAACAGCTATGTTACCCTCTCGTCTACTCTTATAACTACAATTCACATTTGGGCCCAAGAGATAACAGCTCTAAGTGCATCGAGATTTGATAAAATCTAAGAGAAACGCCAAATTATAGTTCCACTAATACTGTAAATTGGCTTCCATCATAACAAATTATATCCATACATAAAAAGCTTTACACTGAAGGTTTTGTATCCTCTCCTCAATGCTGTGGCAAGGACGGTCTCTTTTCTACCATTTCATAATGAAGAACAAAATTATCCTGCAAGATGTGTGCTCATTAGAAGCCTAAATAGGACAATTATTCAGCCAAAAAGGGGAAGAAAAAAAAAAAACATTTAACATAGAGGACTATTGTGTGTTCACAGAAACTCACCCTCCGGACAGTTTCAAAAGTGCTTGGATCAAAACAATGGTAAGATCCTCTCTCGTATGTGTTAGTTTTGACAAGGGGCTCCATGTTGGGAACTCTTATATACCACATACGATGCTCTTTGTGATAAAACCACCCTCGTTTATAACTGAGCAACAACAATAGCTTATTGGTAAAAAAACAATCAATAAAAGAATAACTAAAAGGGTGGATGTGATCATAACACAACAAAAAGGTGCAAGTAATCATAACATAAAACAAACGGGTGCATGTGATAGAATGCATACAGTTCATTTGCAGCATACAGTTGTGCTTCATCTTTAGGCATGCTGCAATAAAATATCAAATTATAATTACTACTATTAATATTATAAATGCAAGCATATGTGAAAATGAATAAGATTGGTTTTCAAAAAAGCGCACCTGTAAAATATGTAAAACAGTGTTTCCAATGTAAACTTCGCAAAATAACCTTGCTGCATCACACAAAAGAATTAGCCCACATAAAAAGCAGAAAATAAGGATATAGAAATAAAAAGCTAAAGAAATAATGTCTCACGTGCAGGGCAGGAGGTGGTTTAGCATAATAACATTGAAGCACACTAAACTCTGGGTCACCCTTAGCTGGTTCCTCAGACCAAGGAGACCCAAAAGTCTTGTGAAGATTTTCAGATGAATTCAAATTTAGCCCAAGTGTTGTAAGATCGATTCCAAGAGCAAGAGATGTCAGATCAGGATCACTCATCCTAATCACACTTAACAAGCCAAGCAAACCAAATGGATCAGGAGTAGATTGTGCAGTTTGCATAGACTTCATGCCATGATCCCTAAAGGACTGATTTGCAGCTGACATTTGCTGAAGGCGAAATTGGGACTGGTTCTGGTGTTGTTGATACTGCTGGATGAGCTGGTCATATGAACCCGTACCAGAAACTGTATTTGGAGAATTTAGAGGCCTCAATCCAATGCCAGGAGGCCCACTTGTCTAAACAAAAAAAATACAGAAGTAATTAGAACATCATAAACTAGCTTTGATGGGAATATGGAATTACAGTTCAAATGGGCACTTCATATCACATAAATATTTAAAAAGCCTACATTCTAACACAAAACAAGTGCCTCGTTTACAGCAGGAAATTCGTGTACCTGGGAATGGTATGTAGAGTTGGGAGACGGAAAAACATCTGACCCATGCAGGTGAAGATCTTGATTGTTCACAGATGAAAAGGAGACACCACTGTTACTGACAGAAGGAGCATGCTGCTGTTGCTGTTGTGTACGATGTGCTGAATAAGATCCTCCCAAACTGAAACCAGCAGACCTCCCCATCTGCAGAAAAGAACACAGATAGGATTGAGAACAGATTTTGATCCAATAATATCATAACCATGGATATGGACACAAAAAATATCTCAATCTTTTACTGTATGAAACTCACGGAGAAATGTTGAGACTGCATCATTGACATAGCGTTGTCATGAAGTTGTTCTTTCTGGTGCATATCCATCGTAAAATCTGCACTACCACCTGTGCACAAATATTATGAAGAAAAAATAAAACTCCAAAGCCAACAACTAACTACCCTCTGTAAATTTGATTTTTCAGTTCAGTGCTCAAAGTTGACCAAAACTAATAAAAATGCCATCATATAGAAACTACTGAAATGTTAATCCCAGCAAGCCATCAAAGATTCAACAGTGCAAACATGAGAAATCATTAATTCCACTACAACAATAGGAGCCATTATAACATCCTTGCTAAATGTATGACGTGTCACAGAGCTATATACAAAACACTAACCCAAGGAACTGTAACAATACCTGTCAAAAAAATCAAAAGAAAATGGAGACAAAACACTGAGACATTCTGGACAATATTATGAAGCTAGAAAGTAGATTTACATGCAAAATGCAAATATCCAAAAGTCCTTCAAGAAGAGTATAAATTTCACTCTAAAAGTCTACAACCCCCAAAGCAAGAAAATAATAGAACTGAGCAGCAAAATTTCCTAACAAGAAAGGTATAACCAATTAGCACACAAATATCAGTCAAATCATACACAGTACCTTTGTATCCTGGTAAAGCAGGGAAGTCCTCATTTTGAATGCTAAACTCTTGGTTTTGCTGTACAATAGGACTAAGACCCTGTTTTCGTAAAGAGCCTGAAATTTTGTAGTTTACATTATTCTTTATTGCAGAAGATGAACAATATATTAAACTAAACAACATTTTCCATCACACACCCAACTGTCCTTGAGGGCCCCCAGCAGAACTAGGACGGCTTGATAGTTGAGGGAAGTCATTGAGATCAAAGGGTGAACTATCACTGGAGTTCATATCATTCAACATCCCCATAGAGTTCAAGTGATGTACTGCTTGAATATGGCTTTGTGAAAGTGGACCTCCAGCACTGGGATAAGAATTTCCTAGCATTGAAATTACCTGAGGAGAACCTGAATCAAAGACTAGTTGTCACCACAAAGTAGCATATGTTATCTAAATATATAAAATAACAAAACATTAAAGGGAAAATTATTTAACTTTTAGCATGTATTTGTACCACACGGGGGTACTTTAGTTGCTGGCCAACATATTTATTGCAACATTACAGAAAGAAAGCAACTAATTTATATCATTTGGCATAACAAAGAATAGAGTTGTGACACAAAGGAGACAACAAATTCAACACTGGTGGACAAGCAAGCAAAACCAATTGCATCCTTCTCTATCTGGTTGAGGACATTAGTCCTCCAGCATTGCAAATTGTCACAACATGGTGGAATGGCAATTTAGAGGTCTCACTCCCATGGAACAGTTAATTTGACATAGCTGTGCATGCGCAGTGAGGCAATGAAAACAATGGTCACTGACACTTGCCAGTATACATTTAATGTATTCTCAAATTGTGGGTGCCTTGCTTCGTGATGGGCACTATACTATCTACCATCACACCATGCAAGCTAGACGATAACCAGTGGCCATTTCACACGTGATGGCGGCTATGGAGGTTTAAATGGCAGCCAAAATAGCAGGTTTTGGCCTCTCTGCCATAGACCACCATCAACAACACTGATGATAACCCCTATGTAACTGGATATTTATTATGAGAAAATTTTAATTCCATGTCACTTTAATGTACTTAAGACTGTCAAAATACATACCTTGTGGAAGCACACCACTCATCAATCGATTCTGTCCTTGCACGCCTAGACCACCAGATCCACTGTTTCCATTCAAATTTAGGCGAGAAGCAAGGCCAGGAATGGACAATCCTCCAGAGCTTATCCTCCCGATGTTCCCCGCAGCAACCATGTTCCCCATAGAACTTGTTATCCGAGGACCTGCATTACCCAAAATTGGGGATACTCCCAATCCTGGAACAGTAGCACGGTTACCAATTGCAGCAGAAGTAGGAAGAATCCCAGGAATAGAACCGGCAACTCCATTTGTGCTACTACTAAATCCAGGATTTCCTACAACACTTATACCTCCTCTACTGTTGACTCCTGAATGACCATGAGAGCTTCCATGAGATAGCTGCAAATATGATATATAGACAGGTGGAAATATTTTAAACTATGGACCAGTAGAAAGAAAATGAAAGACAGAACAGCAAAGTATGCTCAATAGCTCAGCCATTATTCTCGAGATGTTTAAACACAGGAATTCACATGTACCTGTGACAGAGCAGCAGGTAAATTGTTTGATGTAAATCTTCCACTAGAAAGGCTTGATGTTGGTTGCTGAACCCCTCCAGTTGGCATGCTATTTATTGTTGAGTTTCTTGATGTAAGTGTACTGGGCATGTTGGGAACGTTGAAGCTTCCATGCATGTTGTGCAACCCCTGAATACCACCTGCAGCAAAGAGCTAGCTATTAAGCAACTAAAGGAGAGGAGAAAATGAATTGACTCCAGCAAAATATTCTCACCGGTGTGATGATAAATTGGGGAGGCTGCACCAGACTGACTAGAGAACGATGTAGTGAAAGAACGCCCAGCACCGTCTGGAAGATTTGAAGTAGAACCGTTCAGAGAAGACTGCAAACAGAACTCTGTTATAATTTACATCAATTGTGAAAGGAGAAAAGCACAAATCAATATCCGACAAAAATAATAATGATGATATGATGATAAAAAGCATAAAATTGTCGGTAACGAGCAAGCATAATGCTTAGCACTCATCATAAAAGTTTAAGCAAATATAATGAGTTAAAGCAATTGCCGTTATTAATCACTTCCTTATGGAATTCAAATATAGGAAATGAGTATCTGAAAAGGATTTTATACTTGATTAGGATTGTCTATAATTTCTATTAACCAGGTAATAAATACCTTAAAGATGCCTAATGTTATTCAAACTTTTTGTAATAATTACAATAACAATATTTCCTTGACGTTTTATAGCTTCGGAAATCAGAGTAAAAGGGAAATCTCCTAGATTAATTGCTCTAGTAAAAAGGATAATACTCTACCATAGATAATTACTATGTGCATTTTGTCGTGTTCTACATTACTCATTCTTCTCCCACAACATAACCTATAATTTGATTAGGTTTCTAATTAATCAAAATGTTAATAAAACATTCTAACTAGTAGTAAATATCACAGAATACCATCGTACAATGTACAAGGATGAAAAATATGATATACCAAGTATCACTGATCACAAAAGACAGTGTAATTCAGCGCTTAAATGTAATGAAAACATACAAGTTTGAACATCAAACTAAAAAATTGAGGATAAAGTCATATAAATCCCAGTAAAAGCCATTACTTAAATCTACCATCTACCATTATTAAACAAAATATTCAATTCAATGAAAATAAACCAAAATTCATAATTATATTAACTTGCTTGTTCTAAAGGGCATAAGGGAATACATTAAGTAACCCGGACATTGCTCGAATTTCAACAGATCAAGCAAAAATTCATCCCTAAGCTGCACAATACGCAGAATCTTTTTCCTTGAAACCAATCAACAACCTGAATACGATAAAATGTCGAACAAAAAGAATCAGATTCAATAAAATTCAGTATTAAACTACCAAGTCAGTAACAAATTAAGCACAAAAGTTCACACTTGCGGTGAATTTTAACTGTTTCACTTTGCCTTAACCGTGGCGGTAAATCAGATCGCAAAAAAACGTTAGATCGGTTGATCTGAAACGATTATTAAGAATCTGATTCCTGTGTTAAGTTGCGGTAACTCAATTACCCTAAACCGCGACGGAGAGTACCGAAACCCTATACTCCGATAACTTTCCGGCTAGTAAGTGGTGGTTTTCGACAAATACACTGTTTTTACCGGAAAACACGGCCTGCGGAGTTTTGAAGAAGAAAGAGAGAACGGTGTGAGCTTTCGACGAGTGGGATGCGGCGGGCAGAGCAGAGTTGATAGATGGGAAATTGGGAAATAGAAGATTAGGGCAGACACTGATTTAAATTTGGGATATCATTTTTTCTGTTTTGGGTGCATCTATTTCAATAATTAAAATGGTTTTTTTTTTTTTGTGAAATAAAGTGTGTGGTTTTTTTTAGTTCTCACCTATATTGATACTGTTAAATTAGATGTAATGTCTTATATTTGAATTTATATTCAAACTCGTGATTTCATTGTTTTGTAATTAATACCGGAAGAAAAAAACAATGAAACTTTTTTATATCGCAACACTAAGTTCTCTTACTACAACATTTTAATAAATGGACAAAATTAGCCTTTACAGTTTTAGCAAAATTCGAAGGAATTTGATATGGATTTCGTAAATGTTACTTCAATTAATCAAATCGAAGAAAATGTAGGAGAGGAATATATAATTGGAATTTTGTTAATATGTGAGAGGGAGAGAGCCAACTATAGAGTATCAAATATATCATCAAAATTTTATATTGTCGAAAATTTTATTTATCCATTAGTTAAACTTTAAATTACTAAGACTTATAAATTAAATATATATTATAAAATATAAGATTGGTTTGTTGAATTATTGAGTGGGAGTTGAAGACCGGAGTAATATTATATTAATTAATATTATTGATTGAATATCGAAAGAGAGTATCTCTTATTTTATATATGGAATGAACCTTTTGTTTTTTAGTATTTTATTAGTACTTGTGTTAGTGTTTTAATAATATTTACAATCTTATATTGAATATTTTAACTTATTTTAAAATTAATAT
>JBBPBP010000002.1:49573319-49610025 GCA_037974735.1 Cicer chorassanicum | reverse complement strand
ATACACAATAATTGATATAAAATTAAGAACCAAAATTTAGAATTAAATTTTAAAAAAAAAATTGACGAAATTTTAATGAAAATAAATATTAATCATATATTATTTTTGTCTCTAAATAAAAAATTATAATTATAATCAAAATCATACATTAATTCTAAATTTAAACCTAAAACGTTACGTCTAATACAACAAAATAAACACTTACTTACCGTGAGTTAAAATTTAATGAACGATTTAATAATATATTAATTAAAGATGAAGAATAAAGATATACCGAATCAAAGTTATATAAAGTCCTAAACAGAGTGACTTTACCTGTCTCAATTTTTTTAATCTCTATTTGCATCAAAATTCCACCGAAAAATTCCAACACCAACCCTTGTATTTTAACTCTACTTCCACCGTTTTTTCTCTATATCTCAGTCTCATCTCATTTATTATCATTAAAAATAAAAAAGAATCTATGAATATGTCAAGAATTTATAGGTTGTCAAAACATTAATCCAGCTTATGCTTAGCTAGATTCCTGCTCAACATGGCCTTCTTCTTCACCTGCCGCTGTTCAAAATAATAACAAAAATCGATCCTTTCCATTCCCACTGCTTCTGCTCCAGCTATAACACTCTTCAAGGTTCCACTTTCATCTTTTTTTGTTTGACTTTTTTTCATTGTATCACAGATTTTCTTAGGGTTCAGTTTTCTTCAAAAATATCAAATTTTGAGAAGGCCAACACACAAAAAAACTCCCAAGTTGTTACCTTTCTTCAATTTTCTAGATACCATGATGATGAATTGGAGAAAAAATGGTTTGTTTATCTATGTTTTGTATATTTTATCATCTTCAATTTCTAGGGTTTGTTTTTGTGCTACTTTTGTTCCAACGGATAATTACCTTATAGATTGTGGATCATTGACAACTACTTCAATAGGTAACCGAAATTTCACTTCAGAAAATTTATCTAAGAAATTTATCACCACACAACAAGAAATTCTTGCTAGCACTTCTTCAAAATCAGTTTCTTCTGATAACGTTGATGAAACCCCTCTTTATCAAACTGCAAGAATCTTCACTGGATCTTCAAAGTACACTTTTCCAATTAACCAAAAGGGTAGACACTGGATCCGGTTTTATTTCTTTCCATTTATATATGATAAGTACAATTTGAATGCTGCAAAATTCTCTGTTTCAACACAAACCTTTGTTCTTCTTAGTGGTTTCACTGCGGAGAAGAATCCTGTGATGAAGGAGTATTCAATCAATGTTACTTCAGATACACTTGTGATTAATTTTAGCCCTTATGAAAATTCTGTCGCATTTGTGAATGCAATTGAAGTTGTTTCTGTACCTGATGATCTTATTGCTGGTGATGCTTTTACCTTAAATCCAGCATCAACCTATCCAGGGTTGGTGTCACAAGCTTTGGAGACAGTTTGGAGGATTAACATGGGTGGTCCTGTTGTCTCTTCTGGACAAGACCCTCTTTATAGAACTTGGATTTCAGATAAAAAGTTTCTTCTAACATCGAACCTTGCCGCCGATGTTTCGAATATTGCTGGTGTTAACTATGCTAAAGGGGGTGCAACAGAAAACACTGCTCCACCTACTGTTTATGGTACTGCTACCGAGATGAACACGAACTCGAGCAGTATTATCAGCAGTAATTTCAATGTGACATGGAGGTTTGATGTGGAGTCTGGATTTCAATACCTTGTTCGAGCTCACTTTTGTGATATAGTCAGCATAGCTCTCAATGAACTTTACTTCAATGTTTATATTGACTCCTTCGCGGCTGCTAAGGATCTTGATCTTAGTACTACGGGTAATAATGTTTTGGCTGTTCCGTATTATAAGGATTTGGTTACATCTTTAGAGGACAACGATAAACTTAGTGTGAGTATTGGCCCTTCGGCCGTGAATAAGGACAGTTCTAATGCTATTTTGAATGGACTAGAGATCATGAAAATGAACAATTCCATAGGTAGTCTTAGTGCTGATGCAGCGTCTGGTACTGGGGATGATACTTCTGGTTCGAGTTCTAGTAAGGTTGGCGTGATAGCGGGCGTGAGTGTAGGGATAGTGAGTGCATTGGTCTTGGCTGGTGTTTTCTGTGTAATGTGCAGGAAAAGAAGGAGGTTGGCAAGACAAAGACAGTCGAAGACATGGATTCCTTTATCCGTCAACGATGCAGCTTCGCATACAATGGGAAGTAAATATTCGAACGGCACGACAATAAGTGCTGCTTCGAATTTTAAGTATCGCGTTGCTTTAGTGGAAGTTCAGGAGGCTACAAACAATTTTGATGAGAGTTGGGTTATTGGGGTAGGTGGTTTTGGGAAAGTATTCAAGGGAGAATTAAGGGATGGCACGAAAGTGGCGGTGAAGAGAGGGAATCCACGGTCACAGCAGGGGATTGCGGAATTTCAAACGGAGATTGAAATGTTGTCTCAGTTCCGCCATCGCCATTTGGTGTCTTTGATTGGCTATTGTGATGAAAACAATGAAATGATCCTGATATATGAGTACATGGAGAACGGAACTCTCAAGAGTCATCTGTATGGTTCGGAATTCCCGAGCTTAAGTTGGAAGGAGAGACTCGAGATATGCATTGGATCTGCTAGAGGACTTCATTACCTTCACACCGGCTATGCTAAAGCTGTTATTCATCGTGACGTGAAGTCTGCAAATATACTACTCGACGAGAACCTAATGGCTAAAGTTGCTGATTTCGGATTGTCCAAAACCGGTCCTGAGCTGGACCAAACGCACGTGAGCACAGCTGTCAAAGGGAGTTTTGGGTACCTCGATCCCGAGTATTTCAGAAGGCAACAGCTGACAGAAAAGTCGGACGTGTATTCATTCGGGGTAGTTCTGTTTGAAGTTCTTTGTGCTAGACCTGTCATCGATCCATCGCTTCCTAGGGAAATGGTAAACTTGGCAGAATGGGCAATGAAATACCAGAAAAAAGGACAGTTGGAACAAATCATAGATACAACACTTGCAGGGAAAATCAAACCAGATTCTCTTAGGAAGTTCGGAGAAACAGCGGAAAAATGCTTGGCTGATTACGGTGTCGACAGGCCTTCAATGGGAGACGTCTTGTGGAATTTGGAGTATGCTCTTCAACTTCAAGAAGTCGTCGTTCAAGGCGATCCTGAAGAAAACAGTACAAATATGATCGGCGAACTCTCTCCACAGGTCAACAACTTCAACCAGGAAACAAGTGTTTCTTCTGCTTCTGCGGTACCATTCGAAGCTTCAACCGTCGATGATCTTTCTGGCGTTTCTATGAGTAGAGTATTCTCGCAGTTGGTGAAATCCGAGGGTAGATGAGATGGATGACTTTGAATATACCCTTTCCTAAATTATTATGTGTATTAAAGTATTCTTCTGTTATCATTTTTGTTGTTTGTGTTCAGATCAGTAACTCTATGCCACAACATAGAAGATTGAGGCACTTGATATAGATTTGTAAAGAAAGATGGAGTTATTGAAACATGCTTTGCTTAATTTGTAATCAGAGGTTTGAACTGGTCTATCTTGAAAATGGAAGTGCAACTATTAGTTGTTATACCTTATCAACCAGACAAATACCTGAATCTAAAAGTTGGCAGAGTTCTGCTACTAAACTGCCTATAAGAATTTTCAGTCACATGTTTATTGTATTTTTTTCTTTCACATGAAAGATTAAGACCTGTTGTACTTTAATTTTGTTGTTATGTATTTATTATTATCATTATTTACTGACTTACTGTTGCTGTTATTCGTTAATACAAGTTGCATCATGGTTTATTTTATTTTCATTTATTTGAAGAGGAATGATAAGTTTGCAATTTTCACATTTTATATCTGATTTCTGTTGCAGTATCCTATAATAACCCACCTTAAAATTAAAATGCCTTGTGAAATCGACAAACTGATTCATCAATAAGTCTAGTGCTAAATTCATTGAACTGTAAAATATGTATGCAGATTTCTAATGAAGTCATGATAAAACTTCTATATTTGCATCTGCTAGGGAAATTATTGTCACCCTAGTATTATAATCTTAGAACTCCCTTAAGCAAAAGTCAGTCTCAGTTTGAGATGTGTAGATGGAAAAAATTGTGATTGTGAGAAGAGATTTTAGTAAAAGGTAGTAAGTCAAATTCTCATACTAAAATTAGTTATGGACAAAGTTGGTAGATACTACTAGAAGAAACTAATTGAATGTTTCACCTAACTTTTCCCTTAGCCATGATCTTTTGGACCACTATATCTGGTGCCTATCTCTATCATGGAAAATACTACTAGTATTTTCTTTATTTGGAGTCAGTTGTGGTAATAAGAAAATGTATGACCAATTTACACACACCATCAGATCACCACTTCCACAGTTCCACTATCTTCTACCTTCCCTTTTCACCACCAACATCAATCACTTGCAACACAATATCACTAGAGAGTTCCTCTTGCATAAATAAATGATGGCATCACATATGACTAAACACTAACAATCAGTATATTAATTACCTCCAAACAATTTGTTTGTATATTTTAAAATAAATGGAATAATAAATAAATATTCGTTTTATTGTTTGGATATTTTATAATTGAAGGAATAATAAAAAGTGATTTTATCTGATACAAAAGTAGATGAGAACAAAAATAAAACAAAGTGATGAAATTGAAAGAAATATATTTCATCATGTTCAGTATAAAATATTAATTTATCTATTATATTCCATCATATTTTATCTTATACCATCAATACAAACATATCAGAGAAAAAATATAAATGATCCATGAAAATAAAATAAATAGACCATTTTTCTTCGCTTTCATTCATTTTCATCTAATTAAATAGACACGATTTTGTGCCGGCTTGTACAACGGAAATTCCAAAGCCTAGTAGTATAGTCTTACTAGATTACAGGCATTAAATTGAAAAGGTTAGTAGATACTACTTAAATGTCAGTGAAATAAATACCATTATCGCATTCAACGTCTCATTACACGTTTCACTACAATGCTCAAACTAACACACAGGTAGAGAGTAAAAAAAACTGATATATCTGATTGGTGTTAATTTTTTAATTTTTTAAACACCCTTTCATTTAGGTATTAAAATAAGAGTAGGTTGATTTTTTATGTTATAACAAAAACTAATTTATGAGCTAGTCCATTTTTAACTCCACTCAATTAATTATCAGAGCCTTATTTTGTAAGTAATTGTCGAATGTTAAAAATCAGTCACAGAATATCTTAGGCATTTTAGAACTCTTTGATGGAATTGCTCTATAAATAGCACTGTTTTTCTTTGTTTTAGGTCATTGAGTTTACTTATCTCTTTAGAAAATTACACCATCGAATTTGAGTGAGTAAGGATTTGGAAAAACAAAACAGTTTAGTTTCTCTACAGTTTTTGTCTTTAAAGCATTGATTTGAAATCCGACATAGTAATGGCGGGAGGTTAGTGCTTAATTAATTTTTGTTTTCGCTGTACTGATTTAAATGTGTTGTTTTTTATTATTTACATGATTAAGTCGATTTAGAAAAAATAACTGTTCAAAATTTGAATTGAATACATAATTTTCGCGCTTAAACTAGAGAAATGGATTTCATATTGTTAGTGTATGATGAAATTACAACTCTCAGTCGTCTTGTTTAGATTGAAGGTCGAAATTAATTATGAAATTTGAATCGTTCAATCTTAAATCAACTGCAGACATCAATTACATAGTGTTCAAATAATTTTTATTCAAAATTTCACGAGTGTTAAAAGAGATAACAACTTTAATATTAAGGGAAATAAAGTTGATTTTGTATCTTAGATGGAAAAACTAAAAATGGAGTGATAAGAGGTCGTAACTATATTAAAAATTAACAATATTAACATTATTAATTTTCTGTTGATGCTCGCAATACGTAGTAAAACATTTCTCTTATTATCCCACAGTTCAATCGGTAGCTAGAAGCAAAGTTTTTGACATGTAGAAGCTCAGATTTTAATTTGAAATTCTCCACTTTTCTGAATCTTGACACTTAATGTGTGAGTGTGAAAAAAAAGAAGTTACAAGAAAGAAGATACTGCAGAGTAAATATAAGCTAGCACATGTAAAAACCAGTATTTGAGTAAAGGAGAAGCTACTATCCGATTGCATAATTAGAAATCATGGCAACCCACATGAACCTTTGTCGGATCGAGAAAGCAGCCTGTGAATGATTGAAACAGCAACATGAGTGACATATTTGACCCTCCCTATAATCTTACAATTACCCTTAATATTATTCTTTAATCTATTATTGCTGCCACAAACCACACTCTCCTTTATGCTGCTGAAACATTTTATGGTCTTCCAACTGACACTTTTCTTCCTTGAGAATTTGTAGCTCCTCAAATACATTTGTCTGCAAGAAAGGCTATCAACTTCATCTTCAACGCGATATTTGTCAGAGTTTATAGTTTTAACAAATTCTACTTCGGATTCTGGCCACTTGTATAGATTTGCAAAGGTTGGTCTAATGGGAATAGTTTTGTTATTCACACAATTGGGTATGCAAACAGAAGCCATGGAATTTGAGGAGGATTTCCAATTCAAGAGCATAATAATACACACTAAATACTAAATAGTTGTACTGTTTTGCATATGGTCCAGATCTTACTCATCAAAAAAATAAAATAGTCTAATGTACTGTGTATTAGAATATGTGCGAGGGGATGTGACATAATCAGTTTTTAAATAAATCCAATGCTAAGGTGTCCTTTGAAATTTTTTTTAACAATGAGAATAGTCCTATCTAACTTATTATAGCTTATACTAACATATTAAGATAATGTTAGTTTAAGGAATGAAGTTGATTCATCTAAATAGTTTCTTAGTCCAATGCTGTGATCTTTTCGTCGCGACCTAATACTATTTATAAGCCTGATTATTCAGCTTATGTTTGACTTGAATATCTCACAGCTGTTGCATGATGTCTTTGCTGTCTAAAATGACAAAAGAAGCATCAATCACTGATGGGATGGTCTTCCAGCATTGTCCATATTGAGTTATTCTTGCTGATTCACTGGGCTCAATTGTTTCTTGGGAGAAGACAGCTTATACTAGATGGCCAAATTTCACAGATAGCAAAAACATCTAGGAACCAATGGAGTCTCAACAAGTAAGCCATTATTGTAGCCACAGGTTGAGGTTACATAAATTGTGGTACATTTCTACATGGCACCCAAATCCAGTGGATAGAATGTCAGCAACTTCATTATACATCATGGAAATGGGGCTTTATATATTGCTTTCCAGAGTATAGGCTTTGTTGGTCAAAAAACATGATCTAAATAGGTGGCAATCCAGACACCACCACTTTTGATAATGTTAGAATTTACTGAACGTGTCTCATTCATAAAAAATATATTTAAATCTTTTCTCATCAATAGTATGATACATAACACAAGCACCCTCCTGCTTAATACGATGAAAATGAGTCAAGCAACCCAATGTCAGGAACTCAATAAATCTAGAAAAAAATTCTAATATCTTCAAATTTAATAGTCTAGGTCAATATATACAACTCTGCTTAAACAAGAACGAATATATCCAAGTTATGATTGATACACATATTTTCGATCTATATCTCATATAATATGAACCACTATCCGCTAACTTAAAATTTACATCTTTTTGATAACACACAATTTCTATCTTCCAAATAATTTATATTAACTTGTGTTAATCTGCAATTTCTCCCCCAAAATACTCTAAAATCGTATTCCGTATGGGATAAAGGAGTTATGTTAGCTTGAAAAACACAAAAGATTGATCCAGGTAGCAATATAGTATTAAATTGATGAATAAGCATGGAAACAAGAAGTTGGTTGATGAATAAATTCCCAAGTGCCAATTAGAATCCACAATACAGTTTTCTACTTTATTTACCATAACACGGTCGTGAATAACAAAATTAATCAAACTTAACACCAGCGCAAGTATGAAAATGGAATCTTGAAATTTAAAATCCCAAAATTAAATAAATAAGCATTAAGGTTAGAAAAAACAAAAAAGATAGAAAATGGGACTAAAAATTATATCTAAAATCAGAAATGCTTCTTCATTGAACCAAATAGTTACACATCGAAACCAACTCGGAAAAAGTAAACTACCTATCACAAAATACACATAATATAATTGTTCCTAATCTTCACCTAAACACCACCAATAATACCAACCCAAATCCTTGCCATAATTTCTTGACAGCAAGACTTTTCCCAAACCCACAAACACCATCAATAAAAATAACCTAAAATCAGCAAACCCTAACCCCCAAATCCATAAAGAGTCCTTCCCTGCCTCTTCAAAGCATAAACAACATCCATAGCAGTAACAGTCTTACGCCTGGCGTGCTCTGTGTAAGTAACAGCATCACGAATCACGTTCTCCAAGAAGATCTTGAGAACACCACGGGTTTCTTCATAGATTAAACCGCTAATACGCTTCACTCCACCTCTACGAGCCAAACGCCTAATGGCAGGTTTCGTAATTCCTTGAATGTTATCGCGTAACACTTTACGGTGTCGTTTTGCTCCTCCCTTTCCTAATCCCTTGCCTCCCTTTCCACGGCCAGACATTTTGGATTCTTAATTAACAAATCAAAGAAATCTGCAGAAAATTTCATTTCATTAATAAATAATTCATATCAATAATTCAATAAATAATATATAAATGTAGATGGAAATTGGAAAATAAATTGAAATTGGAGAATGTGATTTACCTGTTAAGAAATTAGATTGAAGCTTGAGAAATAATGTGGTGATGTGTAATATGGTTATGCGAATGGTTTTTATAGGTGGTGAATGGAGTTTGGGGGTAACTTAGTTGATCCATGTGATGGGTTTGAAGGGTGTTTTGGACGGCTGATTTGATTCTATCGACGGTGTAGATGGAATGAGAAATTTCGCGTGGATCGATGACGTGGATGAGGTGGTCCAATAGTGACTTCGCTAATTTCGTTTGAAAAATGTGATTTTGGACATTGGCGGGTTCGATCCCGCGAATTTCATTCTTTTTTGGATTACACGGATTGAATAGTGGCATAATGAATTAGCAAAATTATTTTTTTTATATAAATAATGGAGGATAGAGACTACAAAGTAATTAAATGAAGTATCGAGACTTATATAATATCGAAAATTAGGAGTGGATAAATTTCAGTTTTGAAATAGAATTATTTAAAATTAAATTGGTTTGTAGTTTGAAAAATCTGAATTATATCGATTTTCAATTAAAAAAATCGGATCAAACTATTCTTCTTTTTATTTTCTTTACTAGTGTCCTTCCTTTAATTTTCTTCTAAATTTTAAATAGTCTTGTCTAATACAATATTAGTCTAGCTCAACTCGACACAACTAGTAAACTTCCAATTAGGACACTCATAACATGCTGAATAAATGAGGATGGGTTAGAAATAATAATCCTCATATTTGATTTTTGGCCTTATTTATGGACTCGTGTGCACGTATGACAAAGGCAAACCATTTTAATTCCATAGTTGATCTAATATTTATTTTGGTTTTGTTATCTTTTTTAAGTGGAAAAACGTTAGTCATTTTTTCATAGCATGTTAAATATGAAACGAGAGAAATGTTAATTTAGCAATTGTTGTGTAATGTGTCATAATTAATGTTCAAATTGGTATCCAAAATCATAGATTTGTCTTTAAATTGTCGTCTTCTTCGACAAAATACTAAAATAAGTACAATATTTTAAAGGCATCCATCAACTATTTAAAAATAATTTGGGTGTCAATTTGAATAATTGTAATATCTCCTATGACGACCACCGCTAAATCAATATTTTTCCATTCATATATTTAAGTTTGAGAATATGACTCACATTTGTCCATTTTAAAAATATAATAGACTAAAATGAATATTACACAAATGATAAAGAATTAAAACAAATATTTTAGCAAAAACAAAACAACAAATAATATAATCAAGACTCAAAATTGAGACCCAAATTTAAAGATTAGCAAAAGTTTCTCTTAAATTGAATCACTTGTTAACTTTATCATTAGTTCCTAGTACGAAATGATTCATATATAATTAATGAATGTTTTACATGATCCAAAATAAGAAGGATCATCGATGATCTGAGTCCCAGTACAATAGGGTACAAGAAAGACATACATTTACATATATAAGAGTTGATATGGATCATTTTGTCTATGGATTGTAAATTAGAGAGGGCATTTTGTATACATGTTGTAAATTACAGAGAACATTTTGTCTTTAAATATTTTACTTATGGGAGCATTTTGCCTAAAAGTTATAAATTTTAGGAATTGTTTTGCCTATTTCATAGGAAATAATATGTCGAATTAGAGGTCTAACGACACATCTTAATCAATTTGGAATTAAGCCACAACCTATATTAGATGAATCACACCTCATCGACAAACTGCCAAAAGACAACACTTTTTAGGGATCAACGGCACATCAACCAAAGTTCATGTATTTATTCTAACTCTGGGATTGCCACCTCATGAACTAAATAAATGTTAACTGATAAATAGAATTTAAGGGAATAAGAAATTGTTTTTTTGGATTTGAATATTTTTATATTGATTTCAAATTTTAGAGAATAAAATAAATAGAGATTTTAAATTATAGTCGTTCCACATCAAAATGTTCCATATGATGTAACTTATGCTAACAATGATAAACATAGAATGGAGGAAGATGAAGAGATGAGGAAGACAAAAAACCCACTAGGGTTTCACAAATCAAATGAACAAAAAATTTAGTGTCATAGAATTACAATACGTATATATACAAGAGAATAGAAAAGTCTAAAATACTTTTATTACTAATATATAATAATATTATCTAATATCTCCCATAAAACTCACAATGCATTAGTATGGAACATCTAGAGTATTTCAACCAAAAAACGAAAACATTTAATAGAATGCATATTTGTGAATAAATCAACAATTTGTAAGGAAGATGAGACAAACGGTAGAATAATGGTTCCATGCCGAAGATGATGACGAGTAAGATGACAATCAATCTCAATGTGTTTGGTGCGTTCATGAAAGACCGAGTTATGAGCAATTTGAATAACACTTTTGTTATCGCAGTGCAATGGAGTTGGCTCATAAAGAGAGATACTCATATCAAATAGAAGCCAACGCGACCAAATTATTTTAGCAATAATGGATGTCATAGCACGATACTCAACTTCTGTAGAAGAGTGAGAGTCAATGTCTTATTTCTTACTCTTCCAAAAAACAAGAGAGTTTCCAAGAAATATACAAAATCATGTGGTGGACTTACGATACGTGGTGTCACTAGCCCAATTAGCATCAGAATAGGCACTTAACTCCAATGAGGACGACGATGGAAATAAGAGGCTCTAAAATTGAGTTCCTCAAAGATAATGAATAATACGAATAACAATTATCCAATGTACTGTAGTGGGAAAGACAACAGACTGGCTGACAACATGAACAACATAAGCAACATGAACACCAAGTTGTTAACCAAAGTATGGTACAAAGTGGGATCTGGTAAAGGAACACAATTCGAGAGAACATATTTCACATTAAACTCAAGAGGAGTATTTGCTGCTCTATTATCAGATAGACGAGCCTGTTCAAGAATGTTGGCAATGTACTTGGATTGAGAAATAAGGTAGCCTTTATGAGAGTAGGCAACTTCAATCCTCAAGACTAACTGCAATTTCAACTCATTGATTTCACTAACATCATCACATGTAATAATCATATCCTTAACATACAAAGAAAGTATAATGTGACCATAAGTGGTAGACCTTATATATAATGCAGAATCATGTTAACTAGAGCAAGAACCAATAGTAGCGATGACATTAAAGAATTTCTCAAACCAAACTTGAGGAGCGTGTATAAGACTATAGAGAGCATTTATTAACTTACACAATTCCCTCTGATTATGAGAAACTTCTTGTGAAGGGACCATATAGACTTCATGAAGCTCACCATTTTAAAAGACATTTTTTACATACATTTGGGAAATATGTCATTAACAGATAGATGCAACTGCAATAAGAGTATGAATAGTGGTCACCTTGGCTACACGAGCAAAGGTTTCTTCATAATCCATAACATATTGTTGAGAGAATCCCTTAGCAACAAGACGTGCTTTATAGTGCTCAACCGACCCATCAAACTTAGTTTTGATCTTTTATACCCAATGAGACCCAATAACACGCTTTCTAAGATGAATAGGTATTGATTTTCAAGTATCTGTTTTGTGCAATGCAGAAAGTTCTTATGCCATAGCCTGCTACCAAAGAGGATCAAGAATAGCCTGTTTATAGGAAGATGACTCAGACAAACTGTGAATAGAGGTTAAGAAATAAGCAAACGAAGTTGAGTAAGTGGAATATACAAAATCAGGTAACATAATATACTTACAGTGACAAAAGGGGTAACAATGAGGTGGAGGGTCAACAATCGCATGAGGTGGTGAACAACTGGGGGAACAAGAGGGATGTCATCATGTAGAATAATAGTATTTGTCCTGCAATTCTCAATATTACAATCACTAGAAACATTATCATTAGGACCAAACGATTCAATATAGGTTAGTTCCGAACTCTTAATAATATGATAATCAAAGGAAATAGAGAAAAAATGACGTGCTCAAGAAAAACAACATTACGAGAAACATATAGTTTTCTTTAACGAGGATCGTAACAACGATAACTCTTTTGATCATTCTTATAGCCAAGAAAAACACACATGGCAGATCGAGAAAACAACTTACTATACTCTACTTGTGGACGAAACACAAAACAAGTAGAACCAATGACTCTCAAAGAATAGTAATCAAGGATAAAAGCATACAACTTTTCAAAGGGAGACAAACCTGATACGACAAATGATGAAGTTCTATTAATAGCATGAACAACAGTAAGGACTGCTTCCCTCCAAAACTCACTAGGAACCGAAACATACAATAAAAAGGAATAAACAATCTCAACAATATGACGATGTTTCCTTTCAACAACTTCATCTTGTTGAGGAGTATTAGTACAAGATTTCTGGTGGAGGGTAAGATCATAAGCAAGTAATTCATAGAATTTATTAGAGGTATATTCACCACCTAAATTGCAGCGAAAACACTTTATAACAACATTATGTTGAGTTTTGACCATAACACGAAACATATGATAAATGTAAAAAAATTCAGACCAATTTTTCATAAGATAAACCCAGCAATAATGAGTGTAATTATCAATAAACCAAACACAAATATCTAGATCCACTGTTGGTGAAAACCGATGATGGACCCCAAACATCACACTGAACTAAATCAAAAGGCGCATATGAAACAAACACTTTTACTAAAGGGTAAAACTATAAATTTAGCAAGTTTACAACCACAACAATATGAAATATCAATGGATTGTATCTTTCCTAAAGATCCAGTATGAGTCAAATATTTTAATATGGAAGTAGAAACATGCCCAAGGCGAGAATGCCATAAATAAAAACTAGAAGACGAATAATTCAAGCGAAAACTAGATAATAACTCAACAATAGTTGTTGAGGCTGCAATATTTGGGACTTGCAGGTCATCCAAAACATAAATCCCCATATGTTTATGGCATGTCCCGATCAACCTTCCGGAATATGGATCCTGCACACAACAAGAAGTGGAAGAAAATATAACTGAATAACCAAGCAATACTCAAAGTGATGTTAAGAATATAATAAACATAAAAATAAAAGTTAGGTGTAGAGATAGAACCAATGCATGATAATGGCGTAGGAGTACCATCAACAGTCATAACTAACACAAACGAGGCAAGATTCACAAACACAAGATTTATCATCATATGTCGTATGGTGAGATGCTAAAGAATCAATAATCCATATGGAAAGAAATATACCTTGCAGACTATATGAGTTCAAACCTTTAGTAGAGGTGGCAGACATGACATGTGATTGAGTGACAAGAAGTTTTTGAAGTTGTTCTGCAATATCAGATATTCGGGAAGCATTCTCAGATGAGTATACAAAAAAAGTACTAGAGCCAATGGTAGGAGGAGCAGAAGCAACAATATAGGACGATGGGCCCATAAAATTGTTTTCCGTGCTCTACCCAATTTTCGAACAATGTGTTTTTCAATTGTCTTTTTCTTTGCAAAAAGTGCATTCATCATTATCAAGCCTAAGTCGCCCTCGAGATTTTTGTTTTTGAACAAAAGCAACAAAAATAAATGAAAAAGTTGGGATAATTCCCTTATCTGACACAGAAGAATGAGTCTTAAGTTTGATTTCTTCTGCCAACAATTCTATAACTACTGATTCAACGTTAGGAAGAGGGGAATGATGCAAAATACGCCCACGAAGGCCCTTAAAATCATCACGAAGAGCCATCAAAAACCAAACTAGACGTTGCTATTCTCTCTAATCAATGTAAGCTTTAGTAGCTTTCAACTTAGTTGATTCCATAAGAGCCAATTGATCCCACAAATTAGTCATTGCCGAATAGAATTCATGAATGGTCATATTGTTTTGCTTAAGAGCCATAATATCACTTTCCAACTGATAACGTTTTGCAAAGTTAGACTGACCATACAAATGTTTCAAGTGATCCCAAATCTCTTTAGCAATATCATATTTTGCTAGTTGCACTCATATAGATAACTCAACATAATTAATAATCCAAGTAATGATTTTTGAATTACCAACATTCCATGTTTTTAAATCTTTTGCATATTTAGCTTCACCCATTTTATCTGCAGGCTTAACAGAAGTTCCATCAACATAACTCCACATATCTTTTTCAATCAATTTTTTTTCATCATATAACTCCAATAAGAGTAATTTTATCCACTGAGGTGGACACTAACAACGCTTGAAGAGAATCATCTCTAGTACCAATTATAATAAATAATGATAGGAAAATACGACGAACACAATCACTAAGACAAAATAAATTAGGGATAATCTGTTAATAGAAGAGTTAACCAAGAACCAAATAAAATCGTGCCAAAAATAAAAGAGCAGAATCACGCCAGAAACAGAAAAGAAGAATCGCATTGGAGACAAAATAATAGAATCTCCTAGCACCCCACTAAGTTGTGGACCACTTTTGAGTAAATTACAAAATCAATCAAAGCTCTGATACCATGTTAATAATGATAAACATAAAAGGGAGGAAGATGAAGAGAGAAGGAAGACAAATAACCCACTAGGATTTTATAAACCAAATGAACAAAAAGCTTAGTGTGATAAAATTACAATAAGTATATATAAAAGAGAATATAAAATTCTAAAATACCTTTACTATTAATATATAATAATATTATCTAATAACTTACAAATCAACATTCTTAATCGAATTACTCGATAAAAGGAGTCACAAATCAACACGTTTAGTCAAACTACTTGAAAAATAGGGCAATTTCACTAACGTGATTCAATTTGAGAAAAACTTTGGTTAATTCATAAATTTAAAGTCTCAAATTGCTAAACACTCACAATTTGAGTTCCAAATTTGTAATTTATGGAAAAAAACTTAAATATACTTTTGGTCTTTTATTTATTTTTTAATTAATTTTCGTCATTTATCTTTTATAAATAATGAATGTTAGTCATTTTAGTCAAGCAACTATATGATTATTGCTCTAAACTATTGACGTATAATATTGAATAATTTATAAAGTTAAGTGTGAAAAGTTAACAAAAAAAAAGATGAAAATATAGAAAACTTTGATAAATGTCATCCATTTTAAATAATTTACATATCTTATAATTTTTTAAAGTACAAAGACATTATTGAGTTAAATATATAATGTTTTTAATAAATATTATAATAAACACATATTAACCATTGTTAAATTTCTTTTCAATAATCAAATGTTGTTATTAGTTCTGTTGTCATAGTAAAAAAAACTAAAATAAATCATTTATAAAAGATTAATTACAAAAAGATAAAAAAAAGCAAATATTAGGTAAGAAATATATTTAAAAGAAGAATATAAGTTTTATTTATTTTTTGATCGTGCATATTGATTAGTGAAGTCTTGAAGTATCTCACAGCCGTGCTTAAAACCCCGTCAAAGCGGCAAACCTCATTCCGCCGCCGACAGCAATGGGTTTCTTCGACCTCAACATACCCTATCCAGAACCCTCCTCCCAATCCTCCAAATCCACCATCGAAAGCAATCGAACAAGACTAGCCGTTAAAGCAATGGAATTAGGTTATACAGGAATCGCTTACAACCGCACCATGAAAGGCGTCATGTCCGATCACCACCGTTGTTCCATCTCTCCACTTTCTCTCTCATCTCTCCTCAACGTCGTTCCCTTTCTTTCATCGTCCGCTAAGCTTCACCGTGATCTCCTCGGAATTCCGTCTTCTACTCCGTTCCGTCAGTACACACGCCTCACTGTTTGCGTTGAAAATCCGTTGCAGGCTAATGCGCTTAATGGTGGAAACCCTATTTTGAAAACCTATGATTTGGTTGCTGTTAAACCGTTGAATCAGACTGCGTTTGATATTGCTTGCGAGAGAATGGCGGTTCGTTGAATTTTATCCCCAATTTCATGATCCTAATGCAAACAAAAAGAGAAAATTTTGGTCCAGTATGAATTGAAAAATTTAAATTTGATTCTCAAAAACTCTGTAGCACCACACTTCTGCTAGAAGGCGTGTTGCGTGTCCGACACACACCGACCCAACGCATACACATTGATTATATTCGATTAATTCATTTTTTTCAAATTATTACTGGTTTCTTCAAATTATTTCTGGTTTCGACATTGTGTCTGGTGTCAGTGTTAGTATCCACGATTCATAGCTCAAAAATCTCAAACATTGGTCAAATTAGTCTTATACGTATAATTTTTAGGAACATTCAAAGGCTAATTTGACCTACATTAGATTTTGGAGAATCATATTAGTACTTTGATTTTCTATAGAACAAAGAGTTATTTTATTTACTCATTATTATCAAAAGTTATGTTCTATTGCAAATGCTGATTTTTTTGGAAATTGATTATTATTGTTGCAGGTAGATATAATTTCGATTGATTTTTCAGCTAAGTTGCCATTTAGGTTGAAGCAGTCTATGGTTAAAATGGCTACTGAGGTTTGCTTTTGAGAGTTCAGTTTTGACTTTTTATTTTCTTTTGAATAGAAAAAGGAGATAAATATTAACATTTGGTTTATTGATACACAGCGTGACGTTGTTTTTGAAGTCTCGTACTCTGGTCTTATTACTGATGTCCAATTAAGAAGACAGTTAATTTCCAGTGCCAAGGTAATAGCTGCTTCCCTGTATAAGTTTACAAACGAATGAATTCACATGGAAGTTTTTTTTATTACTTGACTGCTTACTTTATGAATCTCATAATTAAGTTCTTATATTTTGTTTTGTTGTGAATTCCCTAGTTATGTATGGATTTTTGTTTTTCATAAATTTTGAGGTATCAATTTAGCTTGGTTGCTTTTGTACTCAATCATATGCTGTTAGTTAAATTAAAAAATATGTGAGTGAGAGGTTTGACATGTTGTATCTTGCTAAACTCGCACACCTATCTACCCCTTAATCATACAAATAAGACAAGTTTCATTAACAGGGATATATCTTATAGTAAGCTTGCATAATAGAATAGTGGAAGAAATAGAGATGTCAAGTTCCAGCACTCAATTATACCATGCGTCTTTATTAAGACACTCCCTCCAATCACACTATTATAAGAAAAAAATACTACTTTTGCGGATATTAACAAATGTAGTTAAGTGCAATTAATTTTCTAGATTTCATGTAAAACACAAGTCAAATTTATTGAATTGCCCCCTTTTAATGTCAAACACTCAACTATGAACATTAAATATTTTGAATTAAATGAAGGGTGTATTAGGAATAATAGCACTAAATACTTCAAAAGTAGTTAACTTTTGCTTATAATAGTGACCAAAATTTAGGATTTTTTTTTTGTTTATAATAGTGATTAGAGGGAGTACTTGTTATTTTTGTCGAGGTGAGCAGAATCTTATGTGTCTTGAAGAGTGATTGATTATTGAAGTTTTGAAGGATAATACTTCAGCAGTGTGTTTTAACAACTAAAAAAGATTGGGTTTTGAATTGATTGTGTGTACTTCAAAGAATGCCTACTGACGAAGGGGAAGTGCCCCGGATGCACCTTCTGTGTTTATAAGCAGGGGTTCAGAATTGGCTGATTAGGAATTGTGTAAGCTTAAGAATGGATCTATCAAGAATTTATAGATTTTAACAAACTGGTGTTAAGTTCTGTAGGTATGTTATCGAGTCATCATTTATTTAGTATCTATAGTTGATTGTGTTAAAGCTATTATCATGCTTGACCATGGTGGTTAGAGAGATTCCTTATGGACTGAAACGAACCAACTACTTTCTGTAGACAGTTTATTTATATGATAGAAAAAACCTGTAGTTATACAAGACTTCACCCCAAAAAATCTGTCTTAGTTTACCTCTCTTTTTGTCTATCGTTCTCATTACCCTTTTTCTGGATTTCACTTTCCTGTTAGAGCAGGATCTACCATTAGACCCTCATAAGATATATGATTTTGACAACCTTGTATATGTAATTACAGTTATATTATTAAGACATTTATAAACTTGCATACTGGTTAAATATGCAGCTGCTGATTGAATGGACTCGGGGACGAGACATAATATTTTCAAGCGCTGCTTCTTCGGTGAATGAACTTAGAGGGCCTTGTGATGTTGCAAACTTGTTGTTATTGTTTGGGCTCTCCAAGGAGAAAGCTAAAGCAGCTATTTCTAACAACTGTAGGTAATAGCTTGTTAAGATCCTTTAAAGTGTTTGGTTCTAGGGACCAGTGTTTAACTTGTCTTGGATATCATTCTGAATGACTTGCAGGCTTCTTTTAGCCAATGCTCTAAGGAAAAAGCGATTTTACAAAGAGGCCGTAAGAGTAGAAGTTTTATCATCGGATGCAGCATCTCATTCTAAGGAAGCCCGGCATCAAGAGTTGCTAAAGTGGGACCCTCTCTCCAGCGGTGAAGGTGATATACTGTTGGATGACATAGAACATTCTTGTTCGGCCTTCGGTAAAGCATCAAAGACTGCAAAAGCCATTGACTTTGTTTCAGTGGTAGACAGCCTTCCATCACAAGGTTATCAAGTCCAGGATTTCTTATCTAGAAATGATGCTTTCAGCATGTCCCCAGCTAATAAGGTAAACTTCCTGCCTGTGACCCAAAACGTAAATCAGTCAACACCTGTACCTCACAACTTAACTGAGCAGCCCAATAGGCCTGATGTTTGTCCCAAGCAAGACGAAAGATCATCATTGGATGGTATGCACATTGTGACATGTGACAGTTTTTTTGAGAAAAATATACACAATGGGACTGGCGAAGCTTTCTGTTCTAAAGAGATAGACACTGAGACAAATGGTGCAGATTTGGAGCAAAAAAAATCTGTTGATTCAGATGTCCATTTGTATGAGACGGATAAATCATTTTCAGTCTATTGTAAAGCACCAGAAATTGCAAAATCTGTGGTTGACAGCTATAATAAGGTAAACTTACTTCCTGTTGCTGAAAATGTAAATCAGTCAGAACCTGCACCTAACAACTCAACTGAGCAGCCGGACAGACTCGACCTTTCTCCTGAGCAAGATGAAAGGTCATTATCTGATACTGTAACAACACATCACGATGTGAGCTGTGACAATATTTTCGAGAAAAATATACATCACGGAACTATTGAAGCTTTCAATTCTAAGGTGGAGTTTGACACTCAGACAAATACCACAAAGTTGGGACTTCAAAATTTTATTGATTCAGATGTTGATTGCACCCCATTTGAAGCAAAAGTACCTGATTCACAGTCAGACTTGTGCATCTCAATTAATGCATTGGATACTGTAAAACCACACGAGAATGAGAATCTGCTTAGATCTTCAGATGATCCACACAATATTGATGAGAAAGTAGAAATTTTTACACCATCCACATGCATCCTTTTTCCGGCTCCAGTGCTCGAAAAACACAATGAGAAGAACATTGATGTCAATTTAAATGCACATTTTTCAACATTGCATGAAAATTTGCCAAAGCAAGATTCTAAAGTTGCAGATACAGTTCCGGATATAAACACATGTACTTTTGAAACATCAGTGGAGGATGGGCAATTTGAAAAACGGGAAACTGATGCAGTTGAAATTGATGAGATGCCACCACAAACACCTTTTGATGAAATGAAAATGGATGATGATTCCACAGTTGCAATACATTTATTGCCAGAAGTTATGATGGAAGATCAAAAGTTTGGTGAAGTGAGCACTGATTCTGATCAATTAGCCTCAGTTCAGCCCGTTTCAGGTTTGCCATTTATTTACTAATATCTTTATCTGGTTATTGAAAGCCATATGTTAATTTTTTCCATTTCCCTCCCAGGGGTCCATGTAGTTTGAATAGTTTCAATTCCTTCTATGACAAGTGAATAACAGATATGGTTGATTGCACTTCACTTTGCAATTTCCCTATAAGTGCATATTTTCCACTTGCATGTTTCCATTTTAAGGGTTGTGGCTTAAGTATAATTGTTTACATTTCCTTAACTCCAGGTCGATTGCGAGTGAAGCGAAGGACATCTCGTGGACCATTCTTATTTCCCTTGAAGCGAATGTTGAATATGGTGCCTTTTAAGAAGAAAGGTAAAAAAGTTAAGAGGAGAACTAATCCAAAGTAAGTAGTTTTTTTGGGTATGATTATTGTTACTTGCATAGACGTGGGCAGATTGTAATGTCTATAATATCTATTGATTCTTTTTAACGGTGTCATCAAGCCTGAAAACTTGATATTTAGAGAACTGGTTCATTTAACCCAAAATTAGTGAAACACACTCACAAACACCTGGACGATAGTGTTATCGATCTTGGATGTCAACGGTATAGTGGATAGAGGGATGACCACTACATCGACAATTTTGATATATGTTAAATACTTTATATTCCAAATTTGTCTGACCTTAAGTGTATCTTATTGTAAAAGTATTTTTCTTAGGAAATGATGATTTATGGCGTTTCATTTATAATCAATGAGGCAATACAATGTGAAATTTTATAGAAAACCTGGGGACTAGCCGGGAGCTGAATTGTTCCTGCTAGATCATACTAAGGTTTGAACTAGAGAATAAAATATCCCGACAATTCTTGACAATTGCACGTAAGTCAATAACATCAGTTTTTGGATGGTTAATGATATCAACTGCAACCTTACGAAACCAGTCGCCTCTTCTATAAAAATCGTGAGGCATTGGGGGAAGCCAAGGGTGCCAGCTGCATCTTGAGTCTCAAATGCATATTTCAATTGAAGTCTAGACTTGCTCTTGAAAGAAAACAGCATCTAAATTGCACTTGTGCTCATGTGATGGAGGTGGAATTCATTTGATGCTAGTAAGATGACAGTGGGCAGCACTGGCTGGAATCAAACCTGCAATTGCCTGACTCCAGTTGCAGAAGAAACTGGCAGCTCTGCTAGTTATTTGCCTACTTGTGAAGTGATCTTGTTGAAAAAGTTATAGGTTTTTTTTAGAAAAAAAATGAAGGATAGTGATTAATCCAAACCTGGGTCATGGTGTAAAAGTATTGGAAGCTACTTTTCACCTCCACATTTCTAAAAAAATCACGTTTCTTAAAGTGTATTTTTAGACGAAATGGACTTCTGGACAGCACAAAATCTGTCTTTTAGATGTGTACATCTAAATTCATGTTTGGAGTGGAGAATTTTTTTCGCAAAAGTGGTCATTTAGCAATCGTTCATCCCCTGTAAAATGTTTCTTCCTTTTTATTTTATTTTAATATGGTTGGACAAATGAAAAACTGTTAAAAGGCGAGGCTGATGTGGCTCATTGTTCATAAGAAAGAAATAAAAATACATTTTTATTTATCCGAAAAAGAAAAAGAAGAGTATTTTTTTTTTCATGATATAAAAAGAAAAAAGATATGTAGGAAATTTCCAACGAATGGTTGTTGGGCCTAGGTCCTAGTGCACAATCAAATTGATATTGCTAACCATGTGCAGTTAATATATTTTTTGTTTTTATTATAAAATGTAGTACATAATATATAACTTTCATTCATATTTTGTCCTTGGGTTAGATCTGTGTTTAAGGATGTTTAAGTAGTTTTTGGTTTGGCGCGGCCCCTCCAACCTTGTAGCTGTTGCATTCATAGCTCGTAGGTCATTATAATTTCTCTTGTAACTTTTTGATACACTAACTTTCATACCAAAGCATTTGAAGTGAGCATAACATGCACCGAAAATTCAAAATAAAATATAATCACGAAACAAAAAAACATAGTAACAATAATTTGGCTTCACTTTACTTTACATTATGAATATTAAACACCTCCCATTAACCTAGTGGCTAACACACCGCCGGCATACAAAGGTAAATAGGGTCGACCTCCCCCACCTTTGGATGTTAACCTTAGAAAGCAGAAGCTATAACTTTTAGAGGATCATGAGTTAAAAACATGACAAGACTTGGAAAACATAATATATAAAATTTGTATCATATTGGCCCTCAATCTTACAGCTTGATGATTAACATGTACGATCTTCTGAGTAATGATTAGAGTAAGAGGTAGAAAACTAGCCGATTTTGAGTTTAAATTAATTAATCATTCTCAAAGAAACCAGATTACACAAGTAGCAATATAAAAAATGGAGGTTGCTTCCTTTTGGAACGTGAGAGCACACATTTTCTTTTATAGCTATGTTATATGTATGGAGCATCTACTACTATTTAATAATTATTAATCTTTATTGGAAAATTTGTTGGGCACGGAAATTTAATTCTCTCTTTCAATCAGATTTTTTCTACGCAAAAGTCATATATCAAACCTTTAATAATTTATTTAAAATGCTCAAATAATTTATTATTCAGATCAACTAAATACATTTTTAGACACAATATGAGACAACTTTTTTTTTTCTCTGTTTAATTAAGTGTTTGTATGTCTCTCTTATAAATATATTATGCGATAATTGAACTGACATTCTTCTTCACGAATTCAACTTGCAAAATTAATTAAATCGCACTCACTAATTGGTAATGTGATTTTAAATATGCCTTCATAAGAAAGGATAATATTATGCAAACATATTTGTGACTTTTTAGTAGAAGTGAAACTTCACTTAAGTTATGTTGTGTTATGCTCTCAATTTGTGGCAGTCTTTCACGTTTCTGTCATTTTCATAGCATTAGAGGTTAGCACTCTTTATTTACTGTTTTATTTTCATAGTTGCAGTTCAACCACATCCCAAGACACAAGTCAAACTTGACAAGCCACTCCTCAATTCCTAATTTCCTATATCTATGGATTTTGTATTGAATTCCCACGTTGTCAATCTTTTGAGTTAGTTTTTAAGAGTAAGATCTAAGCCTATTTAATATGGTATTAGAGTCGGATTAATAATGACAATACATGAATTATACCTATGACTCACACTAAGTGTGACGATAAGTATTGAAGTCCCACGATGTCAAGGTTTACGAGCTCACACCAAATTCACACTATACCTATGACTTCAGTGTTGTCCCAAATTCACACCAAAGGAGTTATATATAGGTAACATCCGCACAAGTGAAGGTTACTATCTATTTTCTCTTTTTTCATTAGTGCTTCAAGAAAAAAGATACGATACATTGATACAGAACTATAAACACATCATGTAGAGTTATTTCCAAAGTTTGATTTAATACATACATACATTTGCTGCTAAGTCCTATAAAAAGATAAAAAGGGCACTCAAAAACATCACCCCTGATTAAAGTCTCAAATAAAAGATAAGTATATTTACATTACTACTTAATTTGATCTAAACTAAACAGCACCACAATAATACTTTGAAAATGTAAAAATAAAAATAAAAATAAAATAAACTAGCTAAACTAAACAAACATGTAACAACCATTCTAATACAATAGACCAAAGGAGGAATTGCCTTGAAACTCATGATTTGCAGCAACTATGGAATCAAACATACTGATCCAATTCTCATCTTCCTCATCCTCTTCCTCCCCGCTGCCACTGATGTGGCTCCACTGAACTGTAGGGTTCTTATCAATTTCATCGTTCCTCGCAAACCGTCCTCTTATCCGTGGCCTCCTGTCTGCCAATGTCTTCCTGCAAACATACTGATTCATAGAACAAAATAAGGTCAATACTTTAATTGAACTTTTTTTCATATCTAGATAGTATAAGGATGAACCACTAGGTACAATAAACACTATTTAGTAAAATTAAATTGACCAAGCAAAAGATAGAAAACTAGTAAAATTAAATAAATAGAAGAAAACTGAGGTGTGTGTATTTATAAGAGTGAACCTTAATTTTCTTGTTGAAATTCCTCTGATTCCTCTTTCTTCTGTATCTCTCAATTCTAACTTTCTTCTCTTCTGGGCTATATGGACAAACTCTGCTCATTCCTTCAATGATCATACTACTTTCGCTTGACAATGGACTATCCACATGATGATTATGTTGCATTCCATTAATCCTCTGTGCAAAATGTTGCATTTAATTAAAATATAAAACATTATTTAATGATTGAAGCAAACAGAAACAAAATCTTTGTCTTTGTCTCTGCTAAGGAAAGTTTAATAAAGTAATAATTAGTTAATGTTGTAGCTTCGCATATCAAATTAATTAATATTTAAAAATATATTTTTTAGTTCAAATATATCATTCTCAATCTTGAGACATCACTGTTTTTTGACTTCATAGGATCTATAAAAAGTAAAAACAATTCCACTCCTTAGCAAATAAAACTCACTTTTCACCAAAAAAAAAAAAAGCAATTAAAACTCACTTCATAAATACCTGCAAATCGCCGGTACTACAAACTTTCCTGACCGGAGTGTCTTGGGAGTCGAGCAACTCAGCAAAAAAAGCAGAGAAGGGATGGTGGTGGGTCCCATTATTGTTTTGAAGTGAATGGCTACTAATGCTCCTCTGCATCAAGATGGTTGGAGTACTTGGTGAGGGTGATCCACCATAGCTACTGTAACCACTACTCAATTCTGAGTTGTTGAGTTGAGAGATAGTTTCATGGAACGAGTCAAACTCAGTAAAGTCTTGGATGGAGTGGTTTTGTTGCATTACTAAGGGTGTTGAAAATGGAATATTATTGTTGGAATTGGAATTTGTTGCATACATGGTGATGATAATGATATATAAAAACCACTTAATTAATTATTAGTAACTAGTAGAAGAAGAATGAAGAATGAAGTGTATGTAACAATGTCTAACCATTTAATATTTATATGATGAGTGAATTATGTTTCTTATAATGCAAAGTCTTAAAAAAGCCAACATAATATTATATTGTTAACGAAAATAAAACGTTAGGGGTGTCGATTTGGGAGTGACGTGAATGATGACGTCATCTTCATTTGGTTGAAGAAAAGAAGAATTCGTTGACTTCATTTTTCAACCTAGTGAAAAGACTGCAGGGGATAAATACGAAGAAGACATTGTCACAGTGAAAAGGTTATTTTCTAATTGTTCAGTATGACTATCAACTAGGGGTACGGTTTTGTAGTATCAATTTTAGGATTTAAATATAATTTGTAATTTATATAACTTTATTTCATTCAATGTAATCCAAACGATGGAGAAATATATACTTTATTTCGTTTAATATAATCTAAACATCATAAATATACCTATTATTGATTGAACTTCGTTATTAAATATATTATTTTTTATATTACAATTTCATTTTAATTAATTTTTAAGGTCAATTGTTGTTCTAACACTAATTAATTAGGAAATTACAAACATAAATTGTAGATAAAGACAAATCATCTGACTCATTAGATATTGTGAAATATTAGTACAACGTTTACGTTTGTATTAGTTGTTTAGAAGTTTGAATTAGTTGTTTCAAAAAATCACAGTATAGTTAATTAATCGCTATTGAAATGTAAGAATAAAGATGTCACTGCTCATTCAAATGAATGTTACATTATTTACAAAATGACGTGAATTAATCGATTAATAATCTATTTGAAACTTCAACCAAATTAGAATTGAAGTGGGCATAGAGTGAGAGACATGCCAACGCCAAAACAAATACACGGTAAAAGTGATTATTCTTTTTAAGAGTATTTGGCTTAGATTATTTAAAATTGACTACAAGTTTAATATTTCATGTTTGTTTAAGATTTTTCCCGTTTTCTTAACAAAAAAGATTTCACGAGAAAAAAGGTTTGATTTCTCTATCTTCCATAATCTCAATTCTCATCCCCAAAATCAATTAAGATTTCGAAGTCCATTAATTAAATTTGGTTTGAATCCTTTGAAGTAATTGTGCAATGCATCGTATATACTATAAAGTCGTTTAATCCAAATGCCAATGGCACAATAAGTTTAGAGACAATTGTTGCACCGTGCAGCATAGCTACCATAACGCATGCGTGGTGTCTTTGATGTCAAATATATTGCCTCCCTACTACGGTTATCGAATCTTACCCAACTTTCATGACCCCACCATTACTGCACTTTTCTACATCCCTGCATGTGACACTCATATCGTGTATTTATACAATATATTATTAATATATACTATATAGCAGCTTTATTTGTAAATCAATTAGACATTTTGGTTCTTAATCATCACTAATTGGAAATAAAGCAAACCAAGTTATATATGTTGTAAAGGACCATATCGATTTAGAATTGTGGACTTTCAAGTTTCAACATTCAAGCTCATTATTTTCATCATAATCATATCGGACGTTTGTAAACCTTTTAAACGTCTAATTATTAAAGTATGAATCATTCTAATTCTAATAAATGTCTTAAAAACTCTTGTTAAAAAATTAAAAAATAAAATAAAAGTTTAAAATTTTAAAGAGTTAAATGCACCACTTTTAAGATTAGATTTCCACTTTTAGTATCTTAAGGTATTATTGCTTTCAATACTAAATATAGAGAAAATATTTAAAAAATTTATGTATTTTTAGATCAAATACATTAACTACTATTTTTTCAATATTTCATTAAGTACAAGTATTATATAATTTTTTTTTGTTTCTGAATTTTTTAACGTAAATATATTTATTCTCAACGTAATTTTGTTTCACGAATGATGAACAATAATGTTTTTTGAAATACTTGTCTAAAGTATTTGACACATGTTATTTAAGTGTGAATGTAGAACACATAAAAGATATAGAGACACTCTTAAATATAATATAAAACATGATAATGATTGGTAGAATTTAAAATATATTGGTGAATGTTATTTTCAAATTGCATCTTCTTAATTTTCTTTTACCTTTTGTAAAAAAAAACTTTCTATTATCTAAGTCATAACCAGCTGAACCGGAATTTGAATTTATATAGTTAGGGAAGAATGATCCAGTTAAGCAATAAGATCAATTTATTGCATTTGGTATGTTACAATGAGTTTGATATATCAATGTCACCACTGATCCTTAGTCCCCACATACATGTACTGCAGCTGCAATTCTGCACAATCTTTTTCCTCTGTCTCACTGATCCGTATAGCACATGCAACACTTGAAATTGACAACTTAGTTTTGCACATTTAATTACCTCTTATATCATATGATTATCTAAATTAAATCATGCTCATTGTTTGGTTTTGAAACAGGAATTTTAATAGACCCACATTTCCATTAACAAATTTGGACTTTATCTTCTATGCCTATCTTTGTCAGCTTTATGTTTTGCATTTTGAATTAAGTCAACCCTAATAATTATATCATTATATAGTTGAAAAATATGGTGTGATAGGATATTTTTAAGAATTGTTTTCTGAAAAACCGATAACATACACGTTAATAGTGCTGCATAAATAGTCCCGTTAATAATTTAAAGAACACCAAAGAATAACTTTCAAGACAATATTTTTATATTTGGTTCATTATCATTTGTCTTTAAAACACTTGTTAAAATTTGTCATTTTTATAGTCATATGTTAGTATTTTTTCTCTCAATTTTACGGAACAATATTAGTAAGTTAATATTTTATTTTGTAGGATTTAAACTCTAAACTTCTATTTAGTACTTTTTTAGTGTTTCAACCGAGATGTTCTTTGGAATTCAACCGAGAAATCAATGAAAAAAACACGATAATTGACATAGTTCGACACTTCTTGCGTATATCCATATAAACGTCTCAACAATTATTTTTACTATTTTAAATAAAATTACAACAATTTATAATTCAATTTAAAATTGTGTATCACTCTATAATTTAATAACTACAAGATTATCTCAAACAAGTGATATCACACAAAAGCACACTTAATTGGTCTAGGATGACATGCTCCAATATTTAACAAAACTATCTATTTGTGGGAGATGGATGATTTTTTTTTTAAATGATTAATAAAAGTTAATTTAATCTTCACAATTCAAATAACTTTTAAAAACAACAATCCATACCTATAAGTTGAATTATATATTTTAAGATTGAAATTATAAATTCTAAGACTTAATTTAAAACATTCATCCTTTTAACATGCATTGGAATTTCAAAATTTTAAAACATTTATGGAAAATTTGAATTGAGTTAAAAAAACATGGGCAGAGAGTATTAAATCTCGAACTTTTGGAATATTTCAATGACCATTAAAACATAAAACTTATTTGTCATGATCAGGCCATTGAAACATAGAAAAGAATAGAATCTTGGAGAAAGGGGTAGTCCAACTCCAACTCCAACTTAATGTATATCTAGCTATAAGAAATAATAATGCATGCCTATGAAACATAGCACGATGTTTGTATGGAACATTGTAGAAATTAATGGGGTGGGGGCTTTTGCCTCGATGGAAAGCAGAACTCTTCCCAATAAACAGCAGACAACCAAACTTGGAGATGGCCCAACAAGCCCTTTGTATAGATTTGTGGCCTTTTTTCAACACCACAAACAGTTTCTCCACTTCAGTTAATCATTCTTTGACCTTGTTTCTTCTATTGGGCTATTTCCAAGTTTCAATTCAGAAGCTTCTAATGTATTGTGTTTTTTATTTTGTGTTCACACTAAATTAATTTTGAATAAATTGATTTTGAAAAATTAGTAGAAGAAATTGTTGCCGTCTTCAGTGTCTCAACCTATACCAATGGATTGTATATTCCAAGACACATATTAATCTCAAAAGAGATTGATGGTGGTGGGTCTCTCACAAAAATAGTTTTTCTATCGATCATGATGATGGTGGTGTCGTTCTAAAGATGAGGTATCTGCAAAAAGAACTTTGATACCTAAGTTAGTCTAATACAATATAAATGAGTAGAGAATGAGAGATACATTGATTTGGACAAACCACACTCTTTATATAGTTAGTGAAATAGACTCCTTCATATGTCTTATGTATTTAGACCATATGAATAATTTGATTCATTATTCCTTCGGTCGGCCCAACACCCTAATAAATCACTATAAATTCAGGTATACTTCGTCGTAGTGGCACAAACATAGCTAATTCCTCCTATTTATTCTCATTTAGTTATCCATGCGTAGTATGAGTTCGATCTTATGAACCAAAATATTTAGTATCGAATATAACCTTCGAATATCGAGTCCAAAAGTTGAAGGCTCTCTAAATGATCAAATACATTTTTTAACACCAAACACAATTCATTCATGCAAAAGTGAATTTAATAAAAAACTTGAGATTAAAAATCTATTATAAAAGTAAAAGCTCTAAATTCTATTTTTAAGATACAATCAACCCTAAGACAAAATAAAATCTATTCACTAACATTAAAAGTTGTCAAAATCAACTTCTAAAATTTATTTTGTCACATTTAAAACTAGAGCTGATACATGTATGAACATATCAGAACTAATGATAGAATTGCTTGAGATTGCTTTTACTTTTCACACAAGACTTCACTATAAGTGGAGTGTGGAAAAACTCATATATAGGTATCATGTCATAGCTCAATCCGTTTACTAGAATTAAAAAAAAATGGAAAAGAGGAACCCTTTTCAAGAAATTTGAATGTGATGCATCAATCAAAAGGGGAAATGGATATAAATGATTACATTTAACAAGTTATGATTATCTGGAATCTATCGATCACTTTCTCACTTAGCATGTGTTAATGGGTTACATTTTCTTTGCAGCATATAATTTCTATCACCTTGGGCTGTGTCTGATGTGTCATTTCAGATTGGACCACACTTGGGCTTTCAACTCTAGGCCCCTTTGAACTGCAAGCACCATATTAATGGCACATTACAAATTCAAGTTGGCTGCGATATATCTCAAACACTACTACAAGTTAGTGGAAGGTTGACTATTGATTCCTATGTCCAAAAAATTGTGCTTATAAGCCACACATACTATTAATTACTCCCTCTAGTATAAGCAACCCTGTACTTTTCACTTTTCAAGAACAAAGATAGTTCTTGAGTCTTAATTCAATTAAAATTTGATATTATTAAATTAAATATTATATTTAATTTTGAATCTAATATTTTATAATTGTGTGAAATTTCATATTTATTATATCATCTCATCAATAAAAAAAGAAATATATACATATTCACTAAAAAGAAGAAAATACTTATTCATTGTGTTTAATGTATTTATTTTGACTTTCAAACAAAGTGTCTATTTTATGTATAGACGTAAATAAAATGCATATTTATGTTAATTTTGACTTTTCATATTCCACAACTTTTAGTGGTCTTAATTGAGAGTTAATTTAAAAAAAAACACAATAAATGTATTTAATGATTTGATAAAAAACTTACATTTAAAAATAAATATTTTTATTAAAAATGTTTATAAAAAAGAGACCGAGGGAGTAAGAATTTACCATAGTCTAAAACTAAAAATTCTAATATCTGAATTTTATAGAAAAATTTTGCATTGAAAATTATTGTGTTTAATATAAGTGTGTAAAATTGGGTTGTAGGAATGTTTAGAAATAACAAAACTTATGTCTTTTCAAAAAAAAAAAAAACTCATGTCTCATGGGTCATTTTCACATGCAAGTGCCTAGTCAAGAAAAGGATGACTCTAGCCTCTCAAAGTAAGTAGGCTTTTGGTTGATTGTAAGTGTGGGATTATTATGGCATTGAACATATGTTTGTGGCATGTGCAATGGTCAACTTCATCTTAATTCTCTTAAGAATAGCTTAGTTAGGCTTCAATTAACCAATTATAAGACACCATGGTGGAATGTTGAGTCAAAAGAATCTTGGCTGGGGATAATGCTTGGCTTACAATTCAAAACCACAAGCATATTTTGTAGTAACATACCACATCTATTTCTACGTGCTTGTTGGTCCTGTCATTTAGACAAATAACAGCCTTAAAAGTTCCATTAGATGATGCACTATGTTAATTTCAATAAACAATTAGCATATTTTTCTTCTAATCTCTAACGGTGGTTTCTAGATTTCAATCATTATTAACCAAAACAAAACGTTAGTAGTAGAGCTGCGTATATGGATTGAAGATTGCGGACCGTCTTGTTTAATGTGGGTTAAGATTAATTTTTGGGATCCATTTATATTTTGGTTTGTATTGATTGGACTGTTTAGAGAAAATTGGATTTTATACCAAATCCAATTTTTCCATTTAGATTGTGAGTTATGTGATTTCAATATACAGATTCATGGATTGACATGTGATATGTGTAACTATAATTATATTTTAAGAAAAAATAATGTGTACTTTTACTTACTATAATTTGATCCAACATTTCACTGTCACAAAAAAAAAAAATTAAACCCTAAATATATAAATGAGTTTTTGAATGATTAATGCTTACATAAATTATATTCTATCAAATTAATTTTAGATAAACTATTATGTTGGTTTGAACTAGTGAAGTTTTTATAAGGATTCTTTGTGACCTTTTTTTTTTTCTTACTTAGAACTTATAACCTAATAGTATCAACAATAGTAAATGTTTTTACCTTTAATCGCGGACTAAAATAGGACTACTTTAGACCAACATATTACAACTCGTTATCATTCGTTGATAAACTAACTTCAATTATTTAATGTGCAAGTTTTTATGGAATGAATTAAATATTAGAGTGGATCAGTCTGTATACTTAACTCTAATTATTAGTTGATTCTTTTAAATAGTTTTTGTATGAATTGATCTCTATATCCAATCTTGGTCATTAGCCCAAGTTCCACACAAAATTGTTATATGATTACTATTTTTTGGTTAAATTGAAGGGAAGGGATGAAATTTTGAGTTTGTAGGGGTGGGATTATTTTTTGTCTTCTTTCAATTACATAGGAGGTGCCAAAATGAATTAAGAAGGTGAAAATAACTTTTTCCTTAATTTCATACATTATTTTCCTAAGGGCTTTATTTTATTGGGCCTAAGAGCTTTATTTAGTAACTGAAATATTCAGATAAGTATTATATTAAGAGCAAATCTAGGATCACATCCATAAGTAGCCAATGAGGACAAGCTAAAATATTTACTAAGCTACTATAGGATAAGGAGTTGGTGAAATAGTGTAGCTAGCTAAGCTGAATTGATGTTGCTGTTAGAACAAGTTGATCTTGGCTGCCAATAATTAATCTTAGATATGATTTGAAGCTAACTCCTGTTTCAAAAAAGATTTGAAGCTAACTCAATATATAACTTCCTTTTGAGTCTTTTACCCTAAGAGGACTTCCACTTCCGATCTCCAATTAATGAAAGTATATAAGGATAGTCTATGCTCTCCAAATTTTCATTGCAATCCAAATAAATCATCAAATTAGTGTATTATTGTCTCCACCCCCTCAATAGCAATAATGTTATCTATCTTTCGACAATACACATTCGACGACTCATTCAAACAAGTCTTTATATCTAGTAAATTTCTAAAAGAATACCAAATTGCCCTCACATTTGCCACAAATTACGATGAAGACAACATACCCACAAACGGAATCTTCCGACCAAATTGGGACACAACAAAAATCACACTCGAAACAATTACTAATTTTAAAACAGAACACCCTGAAGTCAACATTAAAATCTACATTAGTATTGGTAACCGTGGCGCACAATTACCCTTTTCTCCACAAAACAACGAATCATGGATTCTTAATGCCACAGAATCACTCACAAACATCATTAAAAATGTTTACAGCTCTCAAGTAGATGGCCTTGATGTTTTGTACGAACACATTGAAGCTTCATCCGTTGACTTTGTTGAATGCATTGGTCAACTTATAAAGAACTTAAAGGAAAATAGAGTAATAAAAGAAGCTTCTATTTCTCCATCTTTTGGTCTTAACAAGGAATATTACTTTTTCTTGTATAGTTCTTATTTTTATCTCATTGATTGGGTTGATTACCAATTTCAAAATGAGGTTGAACCTGTTTTTGCACCTAATAAATTGATGGAGATTTATGATGAATTGGTATTGAAGTTTTATCCAAGAAAGAAATTGTTTGCTGGGTATAGTGCTGAGAATGAGGATTGGGCTACTCTTTCACCGATTGTGTTTTTTCTAGGTGGAATGAACATTCTCAAGAAGAGAAAAGGTCCTGGAATTTCCATTCATTACCATAATTACTATCAAGAAAACTCAAATAATAACAAGTGATTCATGATTATACTAGTGTGTGTGTGTGCATATATATATACACTTGTATGTGTGTGTATGTATACTTTAATTATACTTTTAAAAAATGTATGCTTGATGCTGAAGTAACTCTGCTATTATGTACCCTCTTGTTCACTTTGTGAAATAAAATCATCTCGCTAAATTATATGTGATTAATTTGTACACCTACCTTAACTGGATAATAGGTTTGTAAAAAAATACCTTTGACTATAGGAATATGTTATTTTTTTACTTATATTATTATTAATGTTATTCTTGTATCTAAAACATGAGTAAACATTATCGACGATAAATCGTCATCAATATTTAAATATTTAGTGTCAATAATCAATGAACGACTTAAACTTTTATATTTATAGACTTTTGTTTGTAATCGTCCTCAACTCCTAGTTAGTTGGAGTTCCTCCTCCATTTTTTCATTACTTACTCTATTCCAACTCGACACGTGCTTGATTTTGACAAATAACTGTTTTTTCTTAGTTCATGGGGGTATGGTTGAGTAAATGAGATTAGAAGTGATTATCAACTTAAGCAAATGACTATTTGGAGTTGAGTTCATTGTAGGCCCAACTTAGGTTAACTATTTTATGACGATTGAAGGTGGAAATAGGTCAGGTCGATAGACAAAGACTTATGGCCTAGTCTATGATAGACTTAGGTTAGTCCAAACTTTTGTTTTATATAAGTTAGACCAAAACTTTTTTAAAAACATATTTAACTAAAAAGGTTAGGTCAAAGCCACATAAAAAGTCTTTTAAGCCTATTAGACTGAACTACTAAACCGACTTACTTAATTAAATATAAATAAATTCATTATCATTGTTATTATAAAATTAAGTTTTGTTTTTTTGTGTTCAATTATAAATTTGTTAACATTTTCTGTAATTTAAACATATCGCTCTACATCAATGTTTGAAATATTTAAGGGAATTATTTTAAAATAAAATTGAAATATGATGTAATATAATGTTAAATACTTTAAAAGATCATGCTACATATTAAAATAGAATTTAAGTTTGTTGTCATGTTAACTTGTTCGTCAATTTACAAAATTTTAACGGATATTTCAACATTGATCAGACTTAGTTCTTGCCAAGTATATAGCTCGATCTTATGGATTTCAACTCTAAAAATAGTATAATTATGAATCCGAAGTTTTTTAATGTATAATATATTTGTTAAGACATAAATTATCTTGTGTTGGAAGTGCAAATATACAATTTTAATCAAGAGAGGGAGATATGTGATGTGAAGTGTGAACATATATTTACACTATCATTGCATATAGGTTAGAAGCTACATTTGAGAGCTAGTACTAATTGGGTTAGGATACTCTATTTCGTATATTAAAGAGATCAATTCGTTCGGTGTTAACTAACAATGATATTTTTTGCACGTAGAAAAATAGAAAGGTAAAGGTGTGGTGATAGGTATAGATTTCATTGGCGAGGTTTCTATTTAGAGGAAACATGACAAGTGTCATCAATGTCATCACTTAACTCCATAAACATAACATTAGAGACGTGTTAGTAACATATAATCACCGTGGATCAAATTAGGAGAAAAAATTATCAAAATAATATGCATTCAAGCTTTGCTTATAGTCGAGACCGGATAATTACACAAATCAAAGGGTACTTTTTGTTTGGATATCCAAAACCAAGTGTGATATTTTAGCCCAACTTAATTAGTCTAAATTAAAAATTGAGCTGTTAGATCTTACTAATCCGATAGATTTAGATCAGTCGTGACAACATAACTATGTGATTTAGAAAAAGAAATATTAGTGAATTAAAGTGGTTAATTAATTTTAATTAAAGACAAATTATTAGAATTTTATTTTTTTAAAAGATAAAAAATATTATGTACATTGTATATCAATCACTTACATTAGATCGCAATAATAACTAACTTTTTTTTTTATAAATAAGTTAAAATTTTATCCTTCCAAAATTAAGATATTGATACATCAATATTTTACTCATCAATATTTTAGTTTGATTATTAAATTAACCTTTTCAAAATTTAATTGGCCTCTTCATGTTAGTTGTTTATAAATATTTTCATCCAATTACTCTTTCAAAATATATTTTATTATTATGTGCATACATGAAATACGTCTTCACAGTTCTATAAACAATTGTTAATAAAAACTTAGCTTTTGGTGAGTTTTAAGCAACTCAGTGTTGGTTTCACAAGTACTACTGAGTATTAAGTGGTATCTATCGTACCACATGACACTTAAGCAACCTAAATGCATTTTCTTCAATGTTAAAAAAAGTACAGCATTTTAATATTTGTACTCAATTTTATTTTAAATATATTAAATAATACAAAAATATACTAAATTAATGTTGCAGTACTTGAGCTTTTGGTTGCTTCGAGGTGTTACTTGTTAGTTAAATTATGTTTAATGATTTCCTCATTTGTTTTTCTTTCTAGAATTTCTTAAATGTGTTCTTTCACCTTATCAACCCGTAAATGCCCCCTGTGTTAGAGGGAAAGTGCACATGTCCGATACACATAAGTATTTAAATTCTCTATCATCAACTACAAGTTTTTGTTTTTACCCTATCAAAGAAAGGTTTTATTTTTACAAAATCACTACTTGTTCTTCTCTTTTAAAGGACCGTCACTAAGTTCTTAATACCAGATAATAAAGTATAATTTACTAATATTAATAGACTTAACAAAAGAGATGAGACTTTTATAATATCATGAACCACATTTTAAATTTTGAATAAAAAAATATTTAATATCTAACGATACTTCGAATATAATTATCTCAAGTGGAGACAATTAATTATAAAATCTTGTTGCTCCTGATATTTCCCGGACTTCTAACACAAATATGTGGTTGATTTATTTTTTTATACTGAATTATAAACTCTTGAGTTATTATTAATATTTATTGCAATCTAGCTCTTAGATAAACTCATCAAATCATACAAATTAAAATATGATTAAATAATTTATATTCTTCTTTCTCAATATAAATTGTATGTTAATTTCTTTTAATATATACTATGCAAAATATTTGTATATTAAATGTTTTATAAAAA
>JBBPBP010000002.1:49529321-49573144 GCA_037974735.1 Cicer chorassanicum | reverse complement strand
ATATGATAAATGATCCTATAACATTTTAATCACGTACACTTGAAATATTTTTAGAAATATTTTATAATTTAATTTATATATATAAAAAATTAACCCTCCATTTCCTTCCTCTCTCTTCTAAAAATTAGAGAGCAACAACAAATCACATATTTTAAAATTATAAAAGATTTTTGTACAACATTTCTATCAAAAATCTCAAGATGTTAAATATATATATATATATATATATATATATATATATATATATATAATATTTAACTTATTTATAATTAATATAATGCAAAAAGGGAAAGTGGTGGATGTAAAGCTTTGAAGCGGATAGAACAAGAACCTCGTCATGTGTACATGTCAGAGAGACATAGAAGGTAGTTGCATATGTTCACATAACAAAAGGAGTGAAGTAAAGCATACGAAGCATAGACATAGAGTATGTCCCAAGTAAAGATATTGGGAGATAATCCGTATGTACTTTTTGGTAATTTAGGTGCACCTTCGATACTGCATATTTGTAAGCTTTTATCAGATAAGTTCATCATAAACTTCTTTTTCTCATGGCTTGATTTTAATATTTTATGGGTTTTTATAAATATAATATATTTTTAAAGAATTGTTTTATTAAAATAAATTTGTTTAATTGAGTTTAAAACTACTAAAAAAAATTCAAGTTTCATGCAGAAAAGGTATAATTTATGAATGCTAGAGAGATTAATAAAGATGACCCCATTCATACTAATTTGGTAAAAATTCATTAAACTCAATTTACAATCTAAGATATTATTAAAATCTATGTATCAAACAATTCACTACATTATCTATGTTACAAACCTCAAGTCTCACAATTTAAAATCTCTAAGATAGTATTAGAGTTTATATACTATGTCATCATTATATTATCTATACATCAAATTTAATAATGTTGAATATAAGAAATATATTGACTATAAACACTCAATTTCACTTTGAGAAAAGATAAAATCCAAAAAATGATTGTAAAGGACCACGTCTTAACTTTGTAAGTTAATTTTATAACGATGGATTAAACTCATTCAAAAAAGAAAAAAAAATAATTTTTGAGTGGTTTTACATCAAGAAAAACTACTTTGATAGTAAAAGTTTGAGTGAAGATTCGAAGTGGAATCTTGAGAAAAATTATAGAACCAGACATAGTTTGATTCCTAAGAAAAAAAAATAAAACATAACTTTTAACGACATTTTTTTTAATATTAAAAAAGACGGTAAATTTCACTATAATTAATTCACATAAAGGTCTCGGGATCAAATTTATACAAGACGCTCAATCTAATAATATCAACATTTGTCAGTTGAAATTGAACTTAAGGATAACTTTTAATGATTTTAATCGTCAATAAAATAAACTCAGACACATTGGTACATTAATTTTCACAAAAAAAAACTGGTTTTTATTGTTAATTTATTAACCGACTCATCTAACAGCATGATTGTCAAACATGTATTAATGTTGAATGCATATGTTATTGGAATATTGTTAAGTGAAAATTTGGTCACGCACAACACAATAATTAAAGAGGCAATTTAGTCTTTAAAGTTGATAGAGTGCTATATTTTTTTGTTCATTCCCCCCTTTTGTCTGATTGATGATATCACATTAGGTTTCACATTTAAAGTTTATAGAGTGCTATATTTTTTTCTTAGAAATCACATTAGGTTTCACATTTTTTTCTTTAAGACAACAATGTATATTCACTCTAAAAGTTAACTACAAATATATTAGTATACAAAGTATTAAATTGTTTACTAATATTACATGGTGGTTAAAGACAAAATAAATGTGTAAAATTTTGTCATGTGTAGCTTAAATGTAAAACTTTTTTTAGAGTATATAGATTTGAGACAAATCGTTGGTTTGGTTAGCTTAAGTTTGTAACTACCTACTAAAAATGCTTAAAAAATGACTACTAAAAATTCCAATTAGATTGAACAAAAAACTTCCTTATTCACAAATTAGATTTATCAAGAATAACAAGATTGATTTACGTTAATACTTAACCTTTAAATTCTTTTTTATTTTAAGAATAAATGACAATTTTATCTTTTGAGAGATGTTTAATTATACTACCATTATCCCTTATGTTAAAATATATACTCTCTCGCTCTCTTATGCAATATATATTACTGAAAATTACAATTTCCTCCCCTTAAAGATGATTGAATTACATTCCACTCCTCTCTTAAGTTAAAATCTATCCTCCCCCTCCTTTGATAAACACTTCATACCATTTTCATTTAATCAAAACTTCCGTTGCATATTTTTTCTCTGTTTTTTATTCACAATATCATAATCATATAGTTTATTATAAATAAAGTATGAATCAATAGAAGATAATATATTTTTGTTTGACAAACTAGTAATTATTAAAGGCAATAAGACAATTTAAAATTGAAATTTATATTCTAAAATAATAAATTAGTAAATGTTCAAAGCTAATTATCATTGAGATTGTAGATGGTGGCTTAAAGTTAATTGCTATTATTAAGACATTTATTTATGTTAAAATAGATCAAAGTGTATCGCATATTTAATTCTTAAGGAAGGAGAGTGTAATTCGAACATCTTTTACAGGTAGAGAACGTACTTTACTCTATATTTTGGGAGAGTAGTCTATATATTTAATATAAGAGGGAAGGTGAGTATAATCCAAACTTATCTCAAACGAGGAAAGTATAATTTACTCAATTTTTTTATTAAAATATTCAAGAATTTATGATTAATTTGAGTCATAAAATAATTTTTAAAATTTAGAAATTTAAAGTATAGAATTTTATATTGAATTTAAATAATTTTTGTAAGATTTGAGTTAGGAGTTTCAAGAGTGAGAAAATTTATATTTTTTGGGAAAGAAAATTTATATTTGAGTAGAAACATGAATAAAACAATTTAATCGATTCAATTTTTTCAAAGTTTATCAAGATATCTAATCGTAACCATCGTAAATTTGTTCAAAAAGTTATTGGAAAATCAAAATTACATATTTGCCTTCTTAGCCTGTCTCTCTTCCTTTTGTTTTCTTTTCTTTATTTAATAGAGGTGATTTAGGGTCAATTGTTGTCCAAAATCACCTATGTAAATTATTTTTTTCACTTTCTATTTTTTAAATAAATGATTTTTATATATATTTTTATTTTTATTTTTTTTGTGATTTCGCTGTTTTAGTGCGATGTTTTTATTTCCGTTTAGATGCAGTGTTTTGATTTCTTATCTTGTTGCAATGTTCATTTTGTTCAAATTGACAGATTAGTTTCGACCAACTACATACTCAATTAATGATTTTGGCATTTTCAACATTACAACTCCAAAGACATGAGTATTTCATACACTTCAATTTTATCATATTTGTAAGTTTTGTCGCATTTGTAGATATTTTATCATTTTATGCTATTAATCTAGATGCTGTGAGTTTGTTCGCATATTGATCTTTTTTAATTTTAATTACTTTAAATTGTATTGTTCTTGATCGATTTTTTTTTTATCCATTTGAATAAATATATATTATTTTTAGATAAATAAAAATAAAAACATAATTGACTAAAAACTAACTAACCTTTTTCATATTTGTCAATTTTTTTATCTAATTAATTTATTTTATTTTTATTTATAGAAAAAATAACAAAATCAACCACTAAAAAAAATATTTAGTCTAATAATATTAACGTTGTCAATTGAATAATGTCTTACAAACATCAAATATTTAAAACAATTTAATTAGTGTATCATATATAATGATTTGAAAATTATCATTTGTAATAATTTTTGTATTAGATTCTTTTTTTGTTACAAAATTTTTCTATTAGTTTTAACAAATATAAAACACTAAAGAAAGTTACAATCAATCAATCATGTACATCTAAAAATTAACTAGTTACAATCACATTATTTAAACTTAAAACTTATTAATAGTCATAGGATGCTGTTTAGCATCAAAATTAGAAGCTAAGTAAGAAATAGAAAAGAAGGATCATAAAAGAGCAAAGGGCATGTGCCTCACTCCTTATCAAGTGGGGTAACTTATGCCAGTATACCACGATGCTAAACCCCACTTTATTTTTCTTTTCCCAACCACCAAACTTCTACTCCCTTTTATCTAGCCTCTATCTCCATCATATTTAATTGAAAAAAAAACACTTTATATATAACTTTTGGTTTCAATTACCAACTTTGCATACTTTTACTATGTTTCCCGTAACATGACAAAGAAAATGGAAATTATGTTAGGGAAATTATAGGATGATTAGCTTGATAAATGGTTTATTGTAAATTAGTGTTTAAAAATGACTTAAAATTATAATAATATTGATGATAGTATTCAACAATATATTTAAGAATAGGGATGATAAGATAACCTGCACCTGCAGATATTCATTTGAACTGATCTTAATTTGGACAGAGAAAATCCGTTTGATTGAGAGCAAATGCGGATGTAGATTTTTCTCGAAATTAAAATTCAGAGACAGAGACGAGTTTGGGGTATTAATATCCATCCGGATCCGCTAGTAATATTATTGTAATTTTTAAATTTTATATACATTTACATATTAAATATACTTAAATTTTTTAAAATATTAAAAATTATAATCCTATCTCTATAAAAAAATAATTTTTTTTAATTTTATTATTGTCTAATAATAATTATTTTATTATTTAACTATAATATATATGGTTTTATATATATATATATATATATATATATATATATATATATATATATATATATATAGATGCGAGTGTGGGTGGAGAAAATCGAACCCTCTAAAAAATAGAAGTGGGTGCAGATTTTCTCTGATGAGTCTGGTGTAGGGTGGGGAGGCAAAATCCGTCTCCGCCCCACCCCGTTGTCATGTCTATTTAAGAGTTTTCCTTGTCTTTACAGTTGGAACGATAACTTGATTGATATCGATTCGAGACGAATTGAATTTTAAAGAACACTTTTATTTTTTCTTATTTTATCAAACTAACTTCAATCGAGTTATTGCTCTCATACATAAAAAACAAGAAGACTGTTAACTTATATTTCCAACAAATATTGCGACCGTTGTTAGTGTTTCGATAAAGTTTTAAACATTGATTTATGAGTATGTAGTATAGCATCCACACAATGTTCATATATATTCCATCTATCCCCATGAATTTCAAGAGATATGTACCTTGAATAATTTGTTGTTGTAACGGAATGGTTTAAAAGTAAGTCTAATGCATATAAAGTATATGTACTCTTAAAAAACAGGACGCATATGCTTTTAAATAAAAATTAGTGAATCAAACTATTTGTGGAAAGGAAAGAAATGTTATTATTGTGAGAAATAATATGTTAACATTATTTTGGTTTTCACAAGAATCTATTGGAAACATCAATATATGAATGTTTAATATGAGATCTTTACAAGTTAAAATAAGTTTTAATAAATATATGCAAACATTTCAAGAATGAAATAAGTTTGAAATTTAAATTTCATACGGTTTTCATGAAAAAACCATTTTGTCTAAACATATATGGTTTAAAACGATAATGAATGAATTATTAAATAAGTAAAAAATTGAATTTCATGTCAAAACTAAACTAGAAATGAATATAAAATTAAAATTGCAAAACTTAGCTTTCATTGAGAAAATATTTTCTTTTATTTTTTCTAAGTCCTCAAATTTTCATTTTTGTGATATCTTTCTTGCATGTTGGTCTTTTGTTACTTTGCCTTCTTCGACAAATATAAATTTGTCACTTAACAATATGCAAAATGGGGAACAAGGGACATGTTTTAACCCCAAGTTTTAATTGAATATTTTTTAGACTCTAAATTGTCTTTAAGTTGATTATAGTGATGTTTTGTAGGTCAAATTAGAACTTTGTTTAATTAAGATGAGATCAGACTGATTTGATAGAAAATTAAAATGAAATTATAAAGTAGTTATTCAATTTTGTCTAAACAATAAAAGTAAAAGATGGAGTTTTCCCATTCTTTTACTATAAGTCTAAACTCAAACTCTACTCTTACTATAATACTTTACCACAAAATTATGACATTTTTTATAATTGGAAATTTAGAGTAAGGGAGTTACACTTCGATGGAAGGCGAAAGAAAATTATCAATATCAAAGATGATCTACAATAAAATTTACGTGAAGTCTACCCACATAGAAATTTTGAATTGAAGATTTTGAACTTGAAGTCATACGTAGTATGAACGAAAATATGCAATAACTTATGCCAAACCTTAACCCTTTTATAATCGTTTGAAAAAAATCATTCTTATTTACTTGTCTTTTTCAAAGTTCAATGTAAATTTAATCATTATTTTGTCAATAATACCTTTAGATATTTATTGCATAAAGAGAAGTAGATGAAATGGAATAATAAATGATTAAATGTATTATAAAAATAAAAAAAACAACAATTCTATCAAAAGTAACAAAATTTATTAATTGTGTTGGTATGCTAAAATGTTTTAAAATAACAACTAAAAAGAAACTAAGGAAGTACAAGATTACTACATAAACTAGCATAGATTATGACTTTAATATTTTATTTATAAAAGTATCATCGTTAATGAGAAAAACTAACAATTAGGATTGAAGAGGTAACTAAATACTCATTTGGAAGGAATATACCCAACACAAATCCCACCCCAATGTAACATATTATTTTCCTAAAAGACTTCTAGTGCACTAGTGAAAGTGTTGCATGATGCACAATTTTGATCCACCAAGTATTATGGTATGCTAATTAACCTAAATCCTTTTTATCTCCAATGACAATCTCACTGTCAACCTCATCGAAAACAAAATTGTTGGAAATGATGAGAAATTAATAGAAGATTGTTGGAAATAATTGTGACATTAATGAGCTAATATGGTTGTTAATTGAAAATACTGTTTAAAATTATTCATGCAAAAATATTGTTTAATTATCTATCTGTAAGTATTTTTGTATGAGGAAGAAACAAAACGATAAAATGAAAACATACTAAGCTTGTGGACGAGTAATGCATGAGGAATTAAATGTCAAAATTTGACTCAACTTTGAGAGATAACAATGCTAAATTTTCAAGGAATCATATATGAAACTTCAATCTTTGCTGGCTAGTATGTACACTTATTACCATCTTTAAGTGTGTGTTCAAAAGAGATAGTTCAATACAGTCGATGAAAGTGACAAATTTAGTTGATAATGAGAGAATAAGAATGAAGGAGAGAATATTAATACAACCTTACTTATTAATTTATTTTTCATAAAATAATTTTAGATGAGATGATGATATTTCAAACTAAAAAAAACATTAAGGTTCATTAAATATAAATAATAAAGACCTTAAAATTGATTGAATATTTACCAACAAAAGCCTTTCCTATTTAATTTAAAAATATATGAAATTTGTATATAAATATCTCATATATCAAAATTTAACTAGAAAAATTCCTCCATATAATTTTGTTTATACAACAAAGTTTTGCGGTGGGACCTTGAACATGGTATTGAAGGCCAGCTTTCATGGTCATGATAGAAAACTTCACCTTGATTTTTTATTTTTTATTTTCAAAATGATCATTCTCTCTCTCTCTCTCTTTTTTTATAATAATAATAATCATTTTCTCTATTTTTTAAATTTATACTAAAACTAAAACAAAATAATTCGACGCAATAAGCGGAAGAAATACCTTATTTCTTGTAATCTTCTGATCTTCTAATTCTAAGCTTATATAGAAAAAATAAAATTCTCTTTCCCAATCCATCACTAATTTTAAATTATTGGAGTCGAAGCAAGAGAAAGCAGGAGTGCAATGATGCCTCTTTTGCTAGATTTCAAATCATCAATTTTTATTTTTATTTTTAAAAAGTTTACATTTTTTTTATACTCACGTAGCTTGTCTTCTTTATAACGGTCGGATGATACGAAGAAACGTCCTAATTTCACGCCGTTAACCTTACCCTATCAAAGTCAATTGCCGTCACTATAATTTTCAAACGCCCCGTAACGGCCTTCAAATTCAATTTTTAACCTTTTTTATAGTATATATTAATTTATTAAATTTCTTCTTTCATCTCCCAAAAGAGACACTCTCTCCCACCTCTTTCTTCACCACACACATAGTAACAAAAACAATTTAACAAAATAAGAAAAATAAATAAATATTTATTTATTATAGTTTAAGTTATTGGTGGTGCAGTGTTTTTGTGCAGTGAAGTTCAATTTGTTTGTAGTGTAGTCTTTGAGTTGAAGTTTTCTCACGTGAAATTCCGTTTGAAAAAGAACACGCTAGAACACTGTAAGTTCCGATTTCAATTCCACATTGTTTTCTATAACCGTTTTCTTCTTCCTTTTTCGATCCGCAATTTTTTCATTCTTCGCATTCACTCTTTCATCGCCGATCGCACACCGGAATCTTCATCATCATCATCATTATCGTCATCTACAAAATATTACTGAGGAATTTATTTATATATATATTTTTCAGTTTTTTACCGATTAGGATTAGGTTTGGAAGTGAAATGGAAGTTCAGCAGAAAAGAGGAGGAGGAGGTGGTGGATTGGTGCCGTTATCGCCGTCGCAGACGCCGCGTTCCACGGATAAGCCAGTGCGAGATCTGCGATCTGCTGATTCGAATTCAAGTAGTCATAATAAGTATGATAAAGAGAAAGGAGTTAATGTTCAGGTTCTGGTTCGGTGTAGGTGAGTTTGACTCGGTCTAACTCGTTGCCGAGTTGAGTTGACGAGTTTGTTTGTTTCTGGTTTTAAATTTCGGTGATCGGTTTATTTTTGTAGGCCATTGAATGAAGATGAAATGCGGCTTCATACGCCTGTTGTGATTACGTGTAATGAAGGAAGAAAGGAAGTTGCAGCTGTTCAGTGTATAGCCAATAAGCAGATCGATAGAACCTTTGCATTTGATAAGGTTTTCTGCGTTTTGATTATTATTATTATTTTTTTAATTTCGTGTTTTAATTAATAGAATTGCACATTTAATATGGTAGATAAGTTGTTTGATGTTGTTTTCATGCTGCTATCTATGCATTCTGGAAAACGGAGGAAAATATATTTCTAAATTTGGCAACTTTTAGGTCTTGAAAAGGCAATTTATGAGAGAGAATTTTACTAATTATGCATTCAGATTTCTAGAAAAAGATATCTGCATTTAAGCATTGAATTTTGAGTTTGAATGAAGTTCATTAATTATTATGACATAATTTTGTAGTAACTCTCTATGTTTTTGGTTTTTTTTGCCATAGGTGTTTGGTCCTGCCTCTCAACAGAAAGAACTGTATGATCAGGCAGTGTCTCCTATTGTTTATGAAGTTCTTGAGGGCTATAACTGTACAATTTTTGCATATGGACAAACCGGAACAGGGAAGACATACACAATGGAAGGAGGTGCAAGAAAGAAGGTAATTCATTTCACCTGCTTCTCTCTTTGTGATTATTATAATATAAAATTCATGATATTTTCTCATTGATCTCTGCTAAAAATTTAAAAATTCATTTGTGTGTATTTGATTCCATAGAATGGTGAATTTCCAAGTGATGCCGGTGTCATCCCAAGAGCAGTGAAGCAGATTTTTGATATATTAGAAGCTCAGAGTGCTGAATACAGCATGAAAGTAACATTTTTGGAGCTTTACAATGAGGAAATAACTGATCTTTTGGCCCCTGAGGAGACTTCAAAATTTGTAGATGAGAAGTCAAAGAAACCCATTGCTTTAATGGAAGATGGGAAAGGAGGTGTTTTTGTCAGAGGATTAGAAGAAGAGATTGTTTGCACTGCAAATGAAATTTATAAGATATTGGAAAAAGGTTCTGCAAAAAGGCGTACTGCCGAAACTCTTCTGAACAAACAAAGTAGCCGTTCTCACTCCATATTTTCTATCACAATTCATATTAAGGAGTGTACTCCGGAAGGTGAAGAAATGATTAAATGTGGAAAGTTAAATCTTGTGGACCTTGCGGGGTCTGAGAACATTTCGCGTTCTGGTGCAAGAGAGGTACAAATGACTGCCAAATTTGAGTTGATACATGCTTTTGAATGGCATAATTTGGAATAATATGATAACCAAAAATCAAATTACCCCTCAATCCTTGTCTATTTATTTCTTTTCACGGCGGCATTAGCTCTATCTCAGTTCTTTCACGTTTGTCTTTAAAGAAAATGTTTTCATAGCTTTGGAACTTCACTAAGAAGAAAATACTTGCAGGGTCGAGCAAGAGAGGCAGGGGAGATAAATAAAAGCTTGCTTACACTTGGTCGAGTGATCAATGCTCTGGTTGAGCACTCAGGTCACGTTCCATATAGGTAAGAGTAGCTTCAGTTTATCTAGTTAATTCTCATTGACATATTATGGTTGTTTTGAAATCTAGAGAATGATTTATCATAAAGATATCTCTTATTATATCAGGGACAGCAAATTAACCAGACTGTTGAGGGATTCTTTGGGTGGTAAAACCAAGACATGTATTATTGCCACAGTGTCACCTTCCATTCACTGTCTGGAAGAAACCCTTAGTACCTTGGACTATGCGCACCGTGCTAAAAATATCAAGAACAAACCAGAGGTGACTTCCATATTCGCTCTCCTGTGGTCAATCTTTTGCTCTTTTTATCAAGCAGCGAAGCATATCTAATAGTTTGAAGTTGCTTGTTTTTTCAGGTTAATCAGAAAATGATGAAATCTGCAATGATTAAAGATTTGTATTCTGAAATTGACAGACTAAAGCAAGGTTGCTGACTGTTCCCTTAATAATGAAGTTCTGTAACTCTGTTTTCTCCTTCTGACTCTTTTTTCTCTAAATAGAGAGAAAATAGTATGTTGGTAAACTTGTTTCTCTCTTCCCCTTTACGGTTAAGTGTTGAAATCTGTTACTTTCATTTACGTTGCGCAGAGGTGTATGCTGCAAGAGAGAAAAATGGAATCTATATACCGCGTGATCGTTACCTTCACGAAGAAGCTGAGAAGAAGGTTCCTTCCATGTGTTTTAATATGAATTGTAAATACTATTATAATTTTGGAGTCATTGCTAATTCTAAATTTTTACAATGTTATCTAATCTAGGCTATGACTGAAAAGATAGAACGCATGGAACTAGATGGGGAATCTAAGGATAAGGTAGGTATATTTCATTATTAATTATTATGTGTAGTTTACATGATTGCTTAGAGATTGAAACAAGGACGTGCCATGATATGTGTGCAGCAATTGATGGAGCTTCAAGAACTCTACAATTCTCAGCAACTTTTGACTGCTGAATTAAGTGCTAAACTTGAAAAAACTGAGGTAAGAATAGTTGTGCATAATCGCTTCATTCTTTTGTTCTGGACTTCTGACCTGTTAAATAATTAGACCTAATTCCGGTATCTGTATTCTCAGAAAAGTCTAGAAGAAACTGAGCAGTCCTTGTTTGATCTTGAGGAAAGGCACAAACAAGCAAATGCAACAATTAAGGAAAAGGAATTCTTGATATCAAATCTCCTAAAATCAGGTTAGTCATTTGTGCATTCCCTTTCTCGGGTTGGTTGAATATCATTTGTCTCATGTCTGTTGTAATAGTAATACTTCATCTTTAGCATTGCTACACAAGCAATATATTATACTTCATATTATTTATTATTTATTTTTACTGTTTGTCATGCCTTCTCCAGAGAAAGAACTGGTAGAACGTGCAATTGAACTACGAGCAGAGCTTGAGAATGCTGCATCGGATGTGTCAAATCTGTTTTCCAAAATTGGTGAGTATAATTCTCTAGTGATTTTCTTATGGGCTATCCTTGTAGAAATGCATGCCTCTGACATCAGGGATATAATTGCCCATAAATTTCCTGTTTTCAACCTTAGAGCGAAAGGATAAAATTGAAGAAGGAAATAGGGTACTTATCCAGAAATTCCAGTCCCAGTTAGCTCAGCAACTTGAAGCTTTGCACAAGACAGTTTCAGCATCTGTAATGCATCAAGAGCAGCAACTGAAGGATATGGAAGAAGATATGCAGTCTTTTGTATCAACGAAAGCAGAGGTACGTTCCCAAATGACACAACTATGTTTGTTAGTTAAGCATCAATATTCAGATTTACAGACTTCAATTTGATATATGCTTCTGAAGGCTACTGAAGATCTTAGAGTAAGGGTGGGAGAGTTGAAAAGCATGTATGGTTCTGGCATTAGAGCTTTGGATAATCTAGCTGAGGAGCTCAAAGCAAATAACCAATTAACTTATGAAGACTTGAAATTTGAAGTAGCGAAGCATTCATCTGCCTTGGAAGATGTAAGTGGTCTATTATCCTTAAAAGTTGATTTTATATTTTTACTTGAACTTTTTTGCCGTGTTTAACTTAAGACTATGTGCTTCAGCTTTTTAAAGGAATCGCCTTAGAAGCTGATTCATTACTGAATGATCTTCAAAATAGTCTCCACAAGCAAGAGGCCAATTTAACAGCTTATGCTCATCAACAACGAGAGGTCAGTGTTTTTTTGTTTGTTGATTGACCGAACTTCTGAATTTGAGATGCTGAATTCTCTGCTACTGCATTGCAGGCACATGCCAGAGCAGTCGAGACTACACGTGCAGTATCGAAAATAACAGTTAACTTTTTTGAGACGATAGACAGGCATGCATCCAATTTGACCCAAATTGTGGAAGAAACTCAGTTTGTTAATGATCAGAAACTGTGCGAGCTTGAAAAGAAGTTTGAGGTGACTGCAATGCCTTTTCTGATACACATAAATCATGATTGGAAATGTTTATACTTATTTTCTTCTTCTAACAATAATGATTCTTAATTTTTTTCCTGGTGTAGGAGTGCACTGCTTATGAAGAAAAGCAACTGCTGGAGAAAGTGGCAGAAATGCTAGCAAGCTCAAATGCTAGAAAGAAAAAACTGGTAGCTGTTCCTTTTAAACATGCCAAATTTAGTCATCCTGCATTCACACACAAAATTAACGTGTTTTGTACTTATTAGGTTCAAATGGCTGTTAATGATCTTCGTGAAAGTGCAAACTGTAGAACCAGTAAACTGCAGCAAGAAGCATTAACCATGCAGAATTCCACTTCTACTGTCAAGGCAGAATGGATGGTTCACATGGAAAAAACAGAATCCAACTATCATGAGGATACTTCTGCCGTGGATTCTGGAAAGAAAGACCTTGTGGAGGCTCTTCAAATCTGGTATGTATATATGCTAGGATATTGTATTTTGTCTCCAGTAAATTTCTCTTCTGTTTACTTAATCCTGCTGAACAAATAACTGCAGCCTCAACAAGGCAGAAGTAGGTTCGCAACAATGGAGAACTGCTCAAGAGTCATTGCTTAGTTTAGAGAAGAGAAATGCTGCTTCTGTCGATGCTACTGTTCGGTAGGTTTCGTATTGTGCCTATTGAGATAAAAAAAATTAAAAAAAACAATAAATTTTGTTAACCCTTTTTCTTATTGCTTTGTGTCTAGGGGAGGAATGGAAGCTAATCAAGATCTACGTACCCGATTCTCAAGTGCTGTGTCAACTACACTTGAAGATGCAGGAATAGCAAACATGGATATTAACTCATCTATTGATCGTCAGTATCTGGAGTTACATTTATGCATAATTGTTGCATTAGTAGTTGTAACCATAAATGTCAACTTATAAGTTTGAATGCTTGCAGATTCGTTGCAACTGGATCATGAAGCTTGTGGGAATTTGAATTCCATGATTACCCCATGTTGTGGTGACTTGAGAGAATTGAAGGGTGGTCATTACCACAGAATTGTGGAGATAACTGAAAATGCAGGGAAATGTCTTCTCAATGAGTACATGGTAAGAAAGAGACTTCGAGCGCTCCTCTCATTTGTTTAGCCATGACAATATTTGTTGTTTACTGGATTCTAATTTCGAATGTTGTTTGAATTTCCTATGTGCCATACAGGTTGATGAACCATCTTGTTCAACACCGACAAGACGACTCTTCAATTTACCCAGCGTTTCATCCATAGAAGAGCTAAGAACACCATCATTTGAGGAACTTTTGAAGGCATTTTGGGATGCAAAATATTCGAAACAAGCAAATGGAGATGTTAAACACATTGGTTCATATGAAGCTGCTCAATCAGTAAGAGATTCCAGAGTTCCTCTTACCGCTATTAACTAAGACACTCGACAATCTGTAAATAGCATATTGTTCAGATGTAATTCCATAAAATGATATATTCATTTATTATTATTATTATTATTGGGAAACTACTATTATTCTTATTATTGGGAAATAGAGGGAAAAAATGACGGGTTTTTATTTGAGCAGGCCAGAATATGGCTGCCTTTTTATAGTTTAGTTTTTTTGACTTGGTTTTATGTATAAAGGCTGCCTTTTTATAGTTTAGTTTTTTTAACTGGGTTTTATAGTTTAGTTTTGCTTCCGCAATTGCCAGCTGAGATTGGCACGTAATATGATTTTGGTTTGTTTGTAGTATGGTTAGCATAACTCATATAATTGATATGAAGTCTGAAGATGAGAGTTAAAAAGTAGATGAATTTTTCAATGTAGTAATGGGATACGTTTTTGCACATCGACACGCGCAGCACACAAACAGATAAGTAACTAACCAAAACAAGAAATATGTACATCATCCAACATATGGAGCCATCTTCTCGTGTGCTTGATCAGAATAAGTACTTTGCTTTGGTGTTCATCATCCTAAACATGGGTGGTACTTTGGCAGGAGTAAAAGACAGGGCGAATCCAAAACATGGGAAAAAGTGTTCGTACAACAGCCTGGTCACATGTGAAGAGATAGTTCTCTTGGGAGTAGGGTAAAGGGACAAGTTTGGAGTAGGATATGGACAGATAAATAGGTCCCAGGTCATGGCTGTCTGTGTAAAAAAGCTGCAGCTTGGAATTGGAAGTACTTATTTTTGGGTTTTTATTTAAAAACTATTTTTACTTCAAGCGGCATTTGGGATCTTGATCTTCTCTCAGTAATTGTTTGTGACACTATCATATCATCGTGGAAAACAAATGGCAATCATTTGGCAGCAATTGGAATATTACGTGACCTGGACCACCAACTTGTACAGAGTTACTGTTGATAAACTCAGATACCCTATTGCTAACTAACCAAGAATAAGAATAAAAAGTAGCATGAGTTAAAATTGTCTGAATTTTATGAATTATATAATACACATCAGTTTTAATGTAATCTTTGTCTTTGTTAATTTCGGCTAATAGAGGTTATTAGATGACACATTAAATGAATATATAGTCTTGTATGTAGATTCCACGTCAAAAATACATCACTAAAAACGTCATATGCATATGATGTCAGCTCTAAGGTTGTCACTTCATATTTCAAATGAATTAAATAATTTTTACTTATATACAGCTGTACAATTTAGTTCACTTTTGATTTGAAACTCACATAAGACCACTTGTTTATTTACTGTATCCAATGGATAAACTGCGGAATGATAATTAGAAATATTTATTTGTTAATAAATTTGTAAAACCTAAAGACATTTTGATTGCCATTTTATATATTCACTTAACAATCATCCATAGGTTCTCTTCCAAAGACACAATTCTTACATTTTTTATTATTTCTTGTATGCTTATTTTAAATATTGCTTATTTCAATCAAGATTCCAACCTATTCCTAAATCTTCTTTGTAATTTTAACTTAAAAATAGAAGTTGTTAAGATGAACATGGATAGTTCATCTCACCGTTGTTACTTGTTAGGTTGCTGTAATTTTTTTGACCAAAAAAGAAGGTTGCTATAATTTTAACTTACAGCAACTTCTGTTTCCATTTGCCAAACAACTTTAGCTTTATATTTAAATAAACAAGATCTCCCATGCATAAAAATATTCAATTATGCCACGAGCAAAACATTCCTTCTCTTTTCCATCTGAGTCAACTACTGACACAAAGGTAATTAATATTATGTCCTGTTCATTTCGATTGACAGATTTATTGGATGTACTACCGACATCATGTGTTAATTGAACCGTGTATATATATACACATAAAATAAGGAATTTGATATTCAATACAATAAATAGCGCCACTTGAGCTTCTTGATCCATCACACAAGAAGCAAAATGATATCATTTTATATCGAGACCAAAAGGTATTATTATTTATGAAAAGTAAAGCCACAAAAACATTCAGCTAATCTAACCAGATTCCATGATCTTCAACAAGATCACATTCTATCCTATTCTTTCCGACCGAATCAATATACAGAGATACTGCACTGCACCTGCATTATACACAAGCACAGCTACAACCAGTGGGTATTGAACTCTTGAATGTGGATGGACCGATGCCTGCAGAAACATGTATTTTCTATGCAATAAGTCCACTGACATGACAGGTATTAATAGATACTCCAAATTCAATAAAAAGCGGCAAAAGAGAATTAATTAAATATAGGAGAACAATATTCAAACTTCACTTATCAAGTTCTCCTCCAATGTCTCTTTAAAATTTTAAAGTAGTGTTAAAGGTTTTGTGGTGTATATAGATATATCATGCATCCAAACAGCAAACGGCAATCAGAAAAATGCTACAACTGATGGATGTATAGAACTACCTGCAGAATTCTTCACAATAAGCTCGCACTTAGTAGTCCAACAGGCCTTTCTCTCCCAAAGGACTCATCACCAAAATCTTCATTTGTTGAATTTTCTTGGCATAACTCGCGAGTAGGATTCAAATCAAGAGTCTCCCAAGCCATTGAATTGTCCTCACAAACATTGCCTTCTACAGAAACAGGATTGACAACAACATGATCCTCTGCATTCAGCCTTGTATCATTGGGCAGAAGTTGGACTGCTCCCTTATCATCTTCAGTGCATGATGGATCCACATTGAGATCAGAGCACAAATCATATCCACTTTGTTCTCCAGTCCCATTACAAGCAACAGTTACTGCTGCCTGATCAGATTGATCAGGTACATCTTTTTTCTGCCTCTTCCATTTCTTTGTGGATGACGTACCATCATCCTCGAAATCTTCTTCTTCTCTTTCTCTATGTAAATAAACCCACAGTTTCCTTTCCCCATCAAATTGTACACAAGGATCACGTTCATAATGCAATCTATCCAACGCTCCACTAACTACTTGGTTAATTTGTGCATCAGAGACATCTTCAACAATGTATTGAGAATCTCGAATTAATGTACAGACATCTGCTCTAGTACCAATACTTCCAGGCAACCTAGCAGCTGCATCTCTTACAAGACAGAGAATTGTAACATGTGGTGGGCGATCACGTTTCAACATAAAATGGTCTCTGGCTTTTGATGTTGGCTTACCACCACATCTTCTCAAAGGAGCCACAATAGACTTTTTACCATCAGCTGCAGTATATGAGAATGCTCTGTCTGGAATTGAGTATCTAAGAATTTCCTCCTTGCGAAAATAAGCCCTAACTTCCTCTGAACTTGGGCTTATGGTGTTGAGACTCTTTTGGGCCCTCAAGTCCCTAAACCTTTCCTTCTCATCAAGGTTGCCTTGCATCAATGCCAAGGGTGGTTCCGGGAGACTTCCAATTTGTTGAAGAGTATCCTGACCACATTTCAACCAATTGGCGAAGGAATCGACCAACTTGACAAGCATCTTATGAGGAAGGCCCCAAGCTTCAGGAGATGTCACCTCCTCAATGGTATCATGGTCAGATGAATTATGTAAAACTGGGCCACACCATGACCAACTTCTGGTAGATTTTTCATAAACTGCTAGTACCTTCCAACCCTTTGCTCCCAAAGGTGCCGTTTTCGAAGAAAATATCTTCAGAACACCTCTGACCAAATCCTGTAATGGCTCTTGCGTCTCAAGAATACAGGGATCGCCAGGGTTTGATCTCACACGATTGACAATCTCCTGAACAGTAAGGGATGACATATTCGATTGGTTAGCAGGTTCACCATTGGCAGCCACCTTATCACTAGAAAGAACACCATTGAGACTGTCTTCCGGCACTTTGTCCTGCTGTTCTATAGGTTTCCCCGGCTCTAAACTGGCTTCTGCAGGTGGACTAATCATTGCCATGCGGACTGCTGAAAGAAGATGTACAATAGAAAATGAAAATCCAGTATGAACAGTCGGTGTGATCAAAATAAATGGCTTTTTCTGTGGCTTGGCTTCCAGTTCCATGTCTGCTGTCCCCATATCAGTAACAAGCAGTTCAGAATTTTCCATTTCAGAAATAACCATCTCAGCCCCTGCTTTTTTCTTTGACTTTCTTTTCGAAGAAGGCAAATCATCTGTTTTGGGAGGGTTGCTTGACAGAAGATTGACATCTTCATCTCTTCCACCAAAATCTGTTGCACCATACTTCATTTTTCGCTTCTTCATTGCTGAGTTACAACCAAGTAATGGTGCCTCAGATCTTTCAATATGCTCATCCTTATATGCAACATTTTTCTGCCCTCTTCTCCAAAACCTGCTCTGTCCAACTCCATTTTCATCCCCTAGCAACCGATTCTCAAGTGAGTCATCCTCATCATTACCATAATCATGCAAATATTTTGACCTCATAGTAGAATGATCAAGGCCAGTTCTCCCTTTCTTCTTTGGTTCAGCAGCATACACAGTTGATGAGGGCATGTCAAACCTTTCAACGGGTTCCCTTTGTATTCGGCCATTATTGTTTTTGTATGACTGTCTCCAATCATTCTCACCAACATTTAGCATATTTGATCCTGAGGGATAGCTCTCTTCAATGATTTTACCAGCGGGGTTACGAAAAGGGCCGCCATTGATTATTTTACTCTTTTGCTTTGCATTTTTTGAAAGGTAATTCTCTGCACCATGCATCTGCGCCTGCTCTGAAAAGCCACCTTTCTTTTTGGATTGTGTTATAACATGTGCCTTCATATCTGTCCTACCGAATTTGGCCTTCTTAGGATCTAAATGAGACTTCAATGATTTTGTGAGAGAACCAGCAGCTGTACCGATTGAGTAAGCAAATTTGCTCTGCAATAAAGGATTATTATCCTCATCATCATCCAACCGTTCTGATGAATCTGATTCAGTTTCTTCACTTCTTACGAGCATATGGCTACCCCTCAAAGACTTTATATCTTTTCCTCCATTCTGTACAAAAGGCCCTCTGATCTTCTCTTGCAATGATTTTGTTCGAAAGTCAGAGGATAAGTGTCTATCACTGACCTGTGGTGAGGAAGACCTATAAGCTGTATAACTGAGATCAGGAGACTCTCTCTCTGCTTTCCGTTTCTTGTTCTTTGGATTCCAATCATCATATTTAATTAATGAATCCATCCCAAATTCCTGTGCCGGTGTTTTGTTGCAGAAAAGCTCATCATGATTTGATGGGTCAATCATATCAACTTTAAGTGGTAACTGGAAACCCCTCATTCTTGACTTTGTCTGATCACTTCCTACAAATTGTTGAACATTTTCTGCATACTTGGCCTTCCTTGGATAATCGTGGGAACCTCTCTTAGAAGATGGCTTTGCTGTGAACAATTGCATATCAGAGGATTGGGTTGGATTTCTTGTGTACCCACGTAGATCAGTCTTTGAAGACATAGACAGGCCCATCAAATTGTTGCCCTCTATCTCATCCCCTCTCAGAAGGTCGTGCCTCTTTCCCACTCTCAGAGCACTAGACTTGTCCATCAAGCTGCCACGTAATGTATTACGATCTCGATGGACGTTTAGTCCAAATGACATGTCCTCCTCATTGTTGCCATTCCACAACTGATCCCTCCTCCCGCGGATTGACCCCAAATCATATCCAATTGACTTATTATGTTGAGAACGAGCCGAAGCTGAACCATTAAGCCTGGGGTTCATATCGAAAGGATGGTAGGCAGAAGACAATGTTGGGTCCTTTGCTGAATGTGTCTTTGAACCGGCCAGCTTGAGTATACCTTTAGGGTTTTGCTTGACAGACTTCTCTTGTTCCATACTCGCTGAATGTTCTCGTGGATGGAATTCTAAACCTGAGCCCACACCATGGAAAGGAAAACGACCCAATTTTTGAGCATTTTTCCTATCCTTGTTCTTCCTACTCCACATACCTTCACCAGACTCTTCATCTGAAGAATCAGCCTCCACATCTTCCATCTTCTCACACATCAAGCTCTTTTGACTGGTCATAATATTCAAGACACGGAGCCTTTCTTCAATACTATAGCCCCTACAGTTGAGCCAAGCATCTCTTATCTGACAAAGATTGCTAACCATGGTGTTCTGGTGCTTCCTCAACAGATGATAATGTTGCCGCTTCTGAACAAAATAGTTGCCCTCCCTGTAAAGGGCAACTCTCGGCTCACACAAGCCACCCTTCAGCATACCAAATAACTTCTTAACAGGACTCCCAAATTGAAAGTTACAACCAGTAAAAAGCTCTTTCAAGGTTAGAACAAAAGTCTCTTGGTCCATGTCAGGAAGATACTTAGCAAGTTCAAACCGCTCCTCCTCACTCAAGCATTCATTCCACACATCCACTGAAAGTATATCTTCAAGCCCCGAAAGATCATAAAGTTCCAATGGAATACTGCAAGTCTGATTCCCAATCTGACAAAACTCAGCACCAGTCTCACCCAATTCAAGCAAATCAAAATCATCAGACCCAGCACCAGAATCAGCATCATCAAACTCATCATCATCATCCTCAGATTCAGCATGCCGAACATCATCTTCATCACTAGACATGGTATCTCTACTCAAAGGCGAACACTCAGAATCAAGCCGAGACACCTTAAAGTTGTTCTTCTCAATTGCCATCAAACATAACAAACAACACCAAACTGCCGCCAAAAAGCGCGTTCGGGAACTCAATTTAAAAAATTCAAACCCCCAACGAACAGATCTCAATGAAACCCTAACAAAATCAATACCACAAATCAAACAAACCCTAACCGATCTAAAAAACAAATTCAAATCAACAACAACACCAACAATATTATAGTAACAATTAAACAACAAACACATTACAGAAAATCAAATTTGAAAAAAAATACGAAAAGAAATCAGACGGAGAGAGATTCGAACCTGAAGAATAGCGAGCGTGGATGAAATTGAAGATTGAAGGAGAGAGAAGGGAGTATAAAAAAACATGGAAGAAAGAAGAAGATTGAAGAGAGTGGCGCAGTTTGATTGAGAATGAGAAAACGGAACCCTAAAAGGGTGAAAAAAATGGTTATATAGTGAAAGAGAAAAGAAAGGGGTGAGGCAGAAAGGGAAGGTGGGGAGGGTATGAAGAAGACGAAGGTGACGTGGGAAGAGATGGACCGTGTGATTGGATTTGGAAAAAGGGAGAGTGTGAAAAGACGAAAAGGGCCACAGCAACAATCAGAGAGAGATGAACGCAATGTTATGTTAATACTTATGCAGAGAGAGAAAGAAGCAACGAAAAGTGAGAAAAAAAAGGGTTTGTGTGTGTTTTAGAGAGAGAAAGAGAGAACGAAAGGGAAGACGAGAGAAAGATAGAAGGCGAGAGTGAGAGAGAGAGAGTTTGAGCCATGAAGCCAGCGAGTGAGCCGAGTCAAAGAGACCGTTGTGAGTCGCCATTCGATCCTACGGCTGAGCCTTTACAGAGTTCTATTTGTGACCGTTGGATCTGACGCGTCAGATCCTAATTAACCGCTACTATAAAATTGGAGAGTAGAGACCGCTAAGCAGCGACGTCGTTTCAACTTGGTTTTTATTTATTTCCTTTTTGATGCATGTATTGTGTAGTACATAAATAAGTGAAACCAAATGGAAGATTATACTATGAATTGCAAGTGATGCGGTCGGTGGGAAGTAAACTCATGATTGCTCAACTAGTTAAGGTTTTTCTTCGTTCTCAAGTACTAATAATAATTTTCCTTAAACAAAATACTAATAATATAACTTTTTTTTCTTTATAATAATAATAGTAATAACTATTTTTCAGTCAAAAAAACATCTACATGTTTTAACAATAGAAGCGTTATGTGATTTTGGCGTTCATATTTTATTTTATTTTGTATCATTATTTCTTAACTACATAGCAATATATAAGGGTTAAAGTATTTTAAAGAAAATATAAATGATTTGAAATGAGTATGACTTATTTCTTTATTCAAATATTAAATTTTGAGGAACATAATTTAATTGGTGATAATAGATTATTAAAGAAAAAGGAAATCAAATATTTAAGCAAGTGCCACCACGATTTTTTTTAATCTGTGAGCTTATGTTAGAATATACTTTAGATGTATTACCACTACAAAAATATATCAAAATGTTTTGTTTTGTAAGTTATTTTAATTTTTAAATGTATGTTTAATTAGTTAAATTAATGTGTGTTTGATTTTGTGTTGACAAATATTAATTTTATTTTAATTAAAAATGAATTAAATGTAGAATAATTTATGTTTGTATTTATTCGATATAGGGGAGTTGAACATAAAAATTCATAGCTTCAATCAATTCTAATTGATAGGACCAACACATGTCAAAATCAATTTTTACACCTCTAAAATTGATTTTGACTCATCCAAAGATAGAAACAAATATATATGTAATTTTCAAATGTATTTTTCTTTAGTTAATTTGATCTATAAAATACTAATAAAAAATATGTTACACATTTAAAAACTAAAATGACTATTTTTTGTTTTCAGTATTATACATATGACAACAATTGAAAAAGATATGTGATGCCCTCAATGTTTAAAATTAATGTGTCCATCTTTGCCTCAAGAGTAAAACTTTTTTGTTGGTTATAACATCTCAAATACGGGTAAATGTTTTGATTTGGTGGTAGTCGAGGAAAGGTAAAATAAACACAATTAGGAAAGAAAAAAATATTACCTTAGTTAATTTAATAGAAAATTGTGGACTCATGGTGAGTTCTTAAAAGTGCACTTGATTTGCTAAAAAAAATAAAGAACTGAATAATATAATTTTAATTGTACTGCGTTTGATATTAGAATTTATTAAGGGAACTAGACAAAAAGTGAATGAATTTTTTTAAAGTGGTGTGGTAATGAGGAACCCATTATGTTACTCATTTGAAGATGCTCTTATATATATATGACTAGTGTTAATCAAACATCAATTTTCAAATGAGTGGATGCAAAGAGATATAAGGTTGGTTTAGAGGCTGAAGTTAAAGAATTAGGGAATTACATAATAAAGAGATCGCGAGTTTGATCATCAACAAAATACTGACAATAATAGTTAAAAAAAAATGTGTGCAATACAAGAGAGAGAAATATGTTTCGCACACCTAAATTAGTGTCAAAAAATTATTTTTATTATATAAGAGAAGAGTGACTAAAAAAACATGTATTTCTTTGTTTTTTATGGACCTTACATAATAATTTTTTTTTCGTTGTTAAAATAGAATGATATAATTATTAGAGAAACTCATTTGATTATAATGTTTTTAGTGTTAAAAGTGTTTATTAATATTAATATTCAAAAATTATAAAACAATTAAACACTCAAATGTGAAAATTTCATTGTAGATGTTATAATTTATATATATATATATATATATATATATATATATATATATATATATATATATATTGTGAATTTGTACTATATAGATAATCACCACCGTAAAATTATTAAAAATAATTAATTTTTATTATAATTACTTTTAAAATTAAACAGATTTACAACTTTTTACGTGAAAATCAAACGAGCAGTCAATTCATTGGCTTTGTTTCAATCGTCTAGAAAATCAAACATGCACAGTTACAGATCTCACTGCAAGCGTTTATTTTGTTTAGTTTTTAAATTACATATTTTAATTGACTCGATATTATTCTAATAATATACAAGAATAAGAATTTCTACTACTGACTCGTAATCCCTATTGGATTGCAAATAACTTTAAACACCACAAACCAAAAATAAAATAGTATCTCCATTTCAAAATTACAATGAATAACATAATCAAACTTTACACCACACTGAAGCAAGAAATTGAAATTCCATCAATTTTTCAAAATCGCACACTCATCAAGTGTTTCTCGAATGTCATTCTACCATACTGTTAAACCTACATACCACAAGATAATATGTTAATTAATAAGTAGTCACTATAATGATAAAAGTATATAATATAACCACAAAATATTCACAAAAAGATTATAAGTTAAAAAAGACCTTTCAGAAAACATTTTTCTGTAGATCCTCTAGACCAGGGTCGATTTCTTCATCATCTTCCAGTAAGATAGGACCATCAAGCTCAGGAGGTTTCTATTAAGATTTATACAAATTGCTATAATCAAAGAGTTAACCACAAAATTGAAGTAAATATTGTAGCCACTAAAGTTTAATATTGTGTTACCGTGTCACGAACTAGAGCCCAATTGACATTCCTGAAGAATGGATGGCACTTAATTTCATTTGCTCCTTTCAGTGAACCCAATCTGTTTTTGGGATCTCTGTGCAACAACCAGTAAATTAGCTGCTTTGCATGGGGACTTACCTGCATCAACACTTATTCATATTAGTAAAACAATACTATCAATTTTTTTTAATGTTAATATATAAGTTGTTATAATTGATTATGACTCATATTTTTAGTTGAAGGATAATTTGGTAATCTGGATTAGTATTTAAACACTACATTCTAGTTTATTACTTTAAGTATTGTATGATCGGAAGACTATAGCAGACACTTTGTTCTTGAAGACGTAGTCATAATTGGTCAAATCATTGATATTCTTCTGTGCCTTTATTTGTCTGTTTTTTCTTTAGAACCATACTTGTTATTCTAACAATATTTTTTTTTTTGCAAAGATTTGTTATTCTAACAATTATGTTAAATATTTCCTTCTTCATCAAGATTTAAACCCTGGTCCTTTAATTCATCAAACTCCATCTAAACTTAGCTCATAGCAGTTGAGTAGCAAAGAAACCCGTAGGCAACAAATGCATGATAAGTTAAACGTAGAAAAACAATCTCACCGGTTTGCTTTTAGGAAATTTAAGATCTTTGTGAAGAATATTTGCAAATGTCTTCTGTCTTGTCTTTCCCCTGAATGGCGTATACCCATAAAGCATTTCATACAGAAGAACACCTAAAATAGAGCATTAATTTAAGTCAAACAATGTGATATAATTAATATACTTCCAAATATAAACATATATTTATCTGCGTGCTGTCTTTTGTGTGTGAAAGAGTTGAACAAGTTATAATGTGGCCAATGATTTCAATTAATCGCAACATTTGTCCTCAAACCATGGTCAAGTGATTGAGGACTTGGGCGGGGACACTTAAAGAAGTTTGAGACGTAGTTTCAGGGTTCAAACCTTAGCTACTAATATGCTACTAACATATTAACAACTAACATTTACTTATCAAAAACAATTAATCGCGATATTTAAATGTGATACAGATGCCTGAAGGACTAGGAGATATAAATGTTAATTTCTAGCATTTCAGTTGGCTTTGGATAGCTATTTCAATTTCTACTTTCAAAAACATTAAATTGGATGTGCTTAGTCTTGGGGGAAAATGGCAACAAAGGAAAAGTGTTACAGAGAATTCTCTGTGGAAAGATTAATAGCCACCACTGCCCAAACTAAATATAAAATGCAATCCAACTTTCCTTTTTTTTTTTTAATGTTTAGAACTGGTCTAGATTCGTAAATGCATTTTTTAATGAGAATTAAAAGTTACCTAGAGCCCACCAATCCACAGCACTAGTATGACCTGAACCAGTTATAATTTCCTGCACAAGTTGAATTGCCAGTGACAACAAATTCTGAGAAATGAATACGTTTCCGAAGAAGTTCAAATAGCACCAATGCACAATAAGATTCTCTTTTATACTGCATAGGTAGCCATCGACAATGAATGGAAAAACAATGCAATATTTGTCCACATATCAATTGGTTCATGCTTGTTTTCATTAAACATTCCATACGAGTAACTTTTTTGTCTTTTGATAAAAATGCAACTATACTTTAAATTAAACAAACAGATCCATGATAGTGCCAAGTATGAGCTTGTCATTAAAAACATAATGGAACAATTTTGTTAACAAAATGTGAAGTGTTTGATAATATAAGCAAATGCACCATATCAAATGGTATATAAATTCATGCATTCGACCTAATATGCCAGGAAATACAAACCGGAGCTATGTACTCTTCCGTGCCAACAAAAGAGTTGGAGGCTCTCATTGGTTCAGCCATAAACATTGGAACCTGTTGACTTTTCTGTTGTCTCTTCTTCTTTTTCTTCCTCTTCTTATTTTCCTCTGTAGCTGGAATTATAAGCTGCAAAGAGTGTAGTTGGATGTAAGTGAAACTTTTCAGTGGCCTTAGTTATAATATTGCTAAAACCACATTATATGAAGTTCTTGCCTAAGATACCTGTGGCTTGCAAGATGTTAAACACGATAAATCAAAATCTGTTAGAGATACATGCCCATTGCTCTGGATCAACACATTTTCTGGCTTCAAATCCCGATAAATTATGCCTGCAAGTTTTCACCAATCAATATCATATTAAATTTTATTATAGCAAGTATATAAGTATATACATTAGAAATTCTAAAGTGGCAAGGTTTCTTGTGAAGGACTGAATCTTTGTGATACAAAGGATCATGTAATTTCTAGTAGTAGGTCAGGACACTGGATGACTTGATAATTAAGTAGGTCCTAAAGTTTCAGAAGTATTTTTAATTAAACATCTACCAAGTTATAAGACAGTTTCATTAATTAGAAAAGAAGGCAACAACAATGATTTTATCATAATGTCTGTGTGTGTGTCTATTCTGAACAAGAACCTACCTTGACAATGAAGGTACTCCAATGCAATCACTACCTCAGCAGCATAAAATCTATAAATATCAAGAACTTAATGTTACTTAAAGAAAATTAGAGAAACAGATGAAGTAGCAAACACATAGTTGAAGAATGGCTCTTTGTTATAATAGCAGTTATTGAAAGCCTTAGTGCACTGCTGTTTTTAATTTTTGATGTATATACATAATTTTTTTGTGCAGTAGCATAATATACCTCACAGAATCTTCCTTGAGAACCTTTGTAGGCTGCCGCTCAAGAAGCATGAATAGTTCTCCACCGGAATAGTAATCAGTTATCAAACAAACATGTGTTTTGGTCTGCAAATCATTCAAGTTCCAAATATTAGATAAATTCAATATATGAAGCAAGCAGTTACATGAACATGCTTGCTCTTGCATAAATTCTGAATTAAATAAGTGATAACTACTGAGTTACTTATTTGAAAATTGAAAGTAATATTTGAGTTTCAAACCTGAAAGGAGGCATATAATGCGGGTAAAAAAGGGTGGTCCAACATGTCAAGGATTTCTCTTTCAGTGCAAGCTCTATGCACCTGTGAAAAGTATAAAAGGCCATCCTATTATGACAAGTGGTAAATGCTTCTATAACTTGATTTACACAATCAGAATAGTAATTTTTATGTGATTAGTAGAAAAACATGAACATTCATGCTTCAATTAATAATGGTTTTTAACATTTTTGTATAGATTATCATCTACACAATGTAATATGATTAAAACGTTGGATTGGTAAATTTGTATTTTACGAAGAGTTATAGATAATCAAATTCAGAACCTTGTTGCGATTGAGCATAACACCCTTATCCATAGCCTTCATGGCAAAGTATTGACCAGTTCCCTCTAGCTCCACTAGATGCACACTGAAAGCAAGTAGTATACAATAATATATCAGTCTCTGAAGGAGTAGTTCAGTGGCAATGTTACTAGTTCAAGCAGTTGTGAAATGATGAGAAAAATGGAAAAGAGAACTAGGGAAGAAGAAAAAAAGAGAAACCTTCCAGTGTCTCCAGACCCCAAAGGTTTAATTGGCCTAAAGTGCTTTAAGCCTATCTGTTCTCCATTTTCTAGAATCTGCAAAACAAAGAACCAAGATCACAAAACAATTTGCCAAAGCAACATAATTCAGCATAAGACATTCATCAACCGACTAGGAAGAAACTGTGGAATACAGAAGGATCTATACAGATTTCATTCATGTTATGATTACCAATTCAAATTAAGTAAAATCTTCAATATGATACATGATTTAAGAAAAAACTATGTTAATTTCCTGAAATCTAGAGAAACTATAGAAAGACAAACAAAAAAATATTGACAAGTTAGACCGTCAAATTTGTAATCATAGTGTAAAATAAATTCCTAAACTTTACTCAGTTGACATAAATGGTAAATATTAAATAACAAAATATGAGGAAAATTTGACACATTCTCAAATGCTACCTTTTGGATAGCTCTCCAAGCATCATCATCCTTCCTATGAGGTTTGGGACGAACCACTTTTGAATGATTCATCCATAAATCATCCGGTTTCTGGAGATCATATAAAAGGCGATATCACAAAAAGGAAAAGTCAATAGAACTTCCAAAGACAAAAGGCTAACCAGTACAGTACACCTTAATACCTGATTAGCATCCGGAAGTTCTCTTACTGCCTCACCAACATTTTCTGCTGTTTTTTTTACCTGAGTATGAATGTCATATGAACTTAATGCAAAGCATAATAAATTAAACAAACCTTCCTACTATTACAGAAAATGCTCAAAATAAATGCAAAAAGTTTGAATATTAATGATGTAGCAATAACTTGAGATTTCAATGTATGTTAAACTAACCAATTGTTCTCCCTCCTTTGCAGTATCTTCTGCAATGCAGTTGTGAAGAGGCTCTACATGTTGACTACCATCAAGTTGAACACCAATAAAGTATTGTACTTCTCCCTATTTAACCAACAAGAAAAAGATTACCTTGGTGTATTATCCAAAACAAAAATGTGATACTAATGACCATTTCACAACTATCTTAAAGAAGATTTGGACTCTGTCCCTTAAAGTTACAAGGTTAACCTTTTATCATTAAGCTAACACCTCATGGACAAAACCAAAATTGTGCAGTAAGATATTGAAAGAAAGATGTAACATCTTCAGAGGATTGTCATAAGAAATACCTTATGATCACGCATAGGTTGCAAATGAAATAGGTTCCAGAACTTTTTACCTGGCAATTGCAAGGAAATATCTTAAATAGCAAGTAGAATAATATTTGTAACATTATTTTAAACAGAGAAAGGGGATTCAGGTTTCCTGAATTTTTTTTTGAGGCAATGGTATTTTTTATATCTTTATAACAAACTACATAGTGTGAAATTGAATATCTCCGAAAACATGTCCTATCATTTTAAACTCAATTAGATGTTCCATACAAACTACATATATGAAAGTGATTTTCCCTGCAGAAATAAAAAAAACTTACCACTCTTTGTGTAATTGATTAGTTGCACGGTAACTTCTGTTTGGTTGTCAATTGCCTCTCTAATTTTTCTCACAGTTGCTGGATCAGTTTCTGGTCCTTGCAGAAACCTAAATAGCCAATTAGCATGTAAGGTAAATAAACTAAATTTTGACATTGTAAAATTAACAACTACTTTTATATATCATTACTGTTTCTAGACATATCATCAATCTTTCTAAATTTTCAGAAGGAAATTTGTATCACTAGCTTAGTAGCTTCCATCTAGCATTAGTACACTTGCCATATTTGTTTGCATGTTAATGAAATGACTACAGATATTCAACTTAAAAATTAAAATATACCTGCAATTTCTTCCCAAGATTTCTTCACGACTAAATTCTGTAAGCTCTAAGAAGCTATCGGATGCAAATATCTGAAAAATTAAAAACCAAATGCAAACTTTAATTTACTAGTACAAGAATCCAACAATAGAGGGAAACATTTTCAATGTAATATAAAAAAAATTGACTCTACTAATGTCAGGAAGATAAAGTAAGTAATATTAACATTTGATGAGTAAATTAATTGGTGATGTCGCATGCATTATAAATCATGAATATGTTTGAATATATGTAAATAGTTGAGATTGCTAATTTTACTTTAAATGAATTACTTATTTTAGACGAGTTAAATCCTAATACGAACTATTCAAAGAATCTTACTATAGGATTGTCAGGAAGCCTTGGATCAGTAATGACAAAGTTTTTCTCAATACGCTCAAGTGTAGTAGCAAGATCAAGACCTTTTCGCTTTTCTCTGTGTTTTACTTTGTCATCAAATTCAAAGCTATCAGGTCTCTCATCATCCTCACTCTCAGAGCTGATGTCTACAATAACTTCATCATCAATGCTTTCATCAATGGAATGACTTTTCCTGATGAACCTGAACCATAGAAAGATAGAAATGTAAAATAGAATGATCATATATATAAATTGAAGATATAGTGTTTGTATTGTTCTACTGTGACCAAAATTGATTTTGGTTAAAAGTAATTAGAATGTAAATTAATTTAGGTTTAGATATATTTACGTAAAATTAAGTTGCACAATAAATTTGAGACTGGAGATCACATTTGGAGGTAAAAACTCCAAATCTCATCTTCAAGTTAGATTTCATTCCAAAAGTAAAAATAAGTTTCTATTTGAATAAACAAATTAATTAAGTGTTTATAGCATATCCGCAAGTAAAAATAAGTTTTTATTTGGATAAACAAATTAATTAAGTGTTTATAGCATATCCGCTTATCGTATAAGTGCTTACGTATAAGCTATCTATGTAACAAAAGATGTCAAACTGTTTTCATAAGCTATTCTAAAGAGCTTAAAGAAATAAGCTAGAATAAATTTATAAATACATTATAAACTCTCTCAAACAGTCTCACAAGTGATTACGTGAGTCGATAAACTCAAATAAGATAGTCAAAATAAGCTCTAGTTTACTTAAGAACACTCAAGCATGTCAAATTCGATTTTACATTTCTTAAAACTAGAATCACTTTTGGCTCTCACAAAAGTGAATCCAAACATGCAAATAACTAAAAAAACTTGCAGTTATTAATGATTATTTAAAGAACATGTAAAACTTAAGTAAATAACTATATCTATTAATTACCCCATGAAAGAACGGCGATGAGAGCTTTTGGGTTTATTTTCAGGCAGTTCACTGATTCGTTCCATTGAATTTCTACTTATTCTTGGTTGTGGTTTTGGTCTAAAAGTAGCTGCACTATCAGATTTTCTCCTTAATTTCTTGTCTAGCTTCTCTGCATCTTCTTCATCATCTTCAGAACCTCCTCCTGATTTTCTAATGAAGGGACGGTTTCCGGATTCACTGAATGCACGGGGACGCTTTATGGCTTGTAGTAACTCAGATACAGAAGATGTGGCCTTCTCTTTTTCACGAGCTGCAACACACAAGATGTTACTGCTGTTCAACAAACTCTAGTCAAAATATCTTATTATTGCATGGTAATGTCGGAAAATTAGTTTCAAACGTTTAATTTTTTCTTTTTGACAAAAGTTTGAAACTTGCATATAAACAATGGCGCCATGAAACAATCTAACATAGACATTTATTAGTATACAATTTCTTTTGGTGACTCTAAATAACATAACTGGAAAAAAGTTCATAGTATTGTTCAAAGGGAAATGTTTTCGGGACATCAAAACTTAACACCAAACACCATATACTACACGGTTTAGGCTTGTTTTAATAATTTTTTTCTCTTCCCTTGGAATTCTGCCCCACACAATCTAATCTATTTTACACTATGTTTGATTTGTGTGTTAAACTAATAGAGTTCTTATTTAAACTATTGAAAATGGAAAATATTTGGTGGACATCCAAATACTCATTTAACATGGTAAGTGAGAAAAAAATTACAATAATGATATTTAATAAATATATAAAAATTAGAGATGTTAAAATATAAGGATTAATTTTTTTTAATAAGCAGATTGAAAATGTCTTATTGCATGGTATGTTATGAGGTACTAAAAAGTAAACATCCAAATTATAATAGTCTATCTCTTTACAATATTAACAAATTAATTTGACTTAAATTAATTTGAGTGTATTTTTAGAATAATAACATTAAATGAATCAATAAGTTTTGTTTGTTTTGAATCCAAAAATAAAAAAAAATTCAATTCAAAAAATGTGACATTTTTTTTAATAAATTTTTCTTCATTTTTTTCTTCTTATAATTTAATATATTAGAGAGAATATTATTTTTGGACTGATAAGCGTGTATTTATGTACACTCGAAACCATAATAGTGGTTGTTTTAAAAATAAATTACAGTAATAAAATTGTTAGAGAAAAAAATTATTCTTTCAAATATTATTTTTAACGTAGTCAATCCAAATATAAAGAGTTCCAATTGTTTTTTTATTTATGGAAGAATTGAAAAAATATTTGGATTTTCATTTTTATTCTATTGAGAGATAACTTTTTTCATTTATTTTTTGAAAAAATAATTATTCATATAATGTAAATTAATATTGTGATTTTCACTTTTTGATTGCTTATGCATATTTTCATATTAAACCATCGCTTTTCATTACTTATCCTACTTTTTCATTTTATTTTTGCCTTCCTTTCAATATTTTTTAAAATAATTTGCGATTAAACCATTGTTTTTGTCGTGGTATGATTGCAATGAAAGTGAAATGGAAGAAGATCCATCCAATAATACCATACCATCATATCGAATCAAAGATTCGGGCAATCCATTGGGCCGTAGCTTCTTCTCTTTGGACCCCTCTGTATGTTTGTTAACCTCCACCAGCATTCTGCCACAATCACCGGCCAACACAAACAAAACACATTGGGTAAGCATCCCACTAACTATTTTGCTTTCTTTTCATTAAGGTCCACACCCAATCAATTCAAAGGTTACAATCTTTATCCACACCCAAAAATGTACAAAAGAGAATTATACCATCCACCCCCTCAATCAACATGAAAATCCAATTTTGCCCTTTATAAAATTTTCAATTTTTTTAACTTCTCATTTTGTCACCCCTCTTTTCAAAATATTCGAAAGTTTCCAAAGTTTCGAAATGACAATTTCCATAATTTTCGAAACTTTCGAACAATTTGAAACTTCCGAAATAGAAAATTTCAGAATTTTCGAAACTTTCAAATAATTTAAAACTTTCGAAATAGGAAAATTTCGGAACTTTCCATATTTGAAAATTTTGAAACTTTCCTTATTTTGAAAATGTCGAAACTTTCCAAATTTTCGAAATGTAATATTATTTCGAAAATTTCCAGATTTGAAAACTTTCGAAATTTTTCAGATTTGGAAATTTTCGAAACTTTCCAAATTTTCGAAATGTATTTCTTATTTCGAAAATTTCCAGATTTGAAAACTTTCGAAATTTTTCAGATTGAAAATTTTCGAAACTTTCCAGATTTGGAAACTTTCGAAACTTTCCAAATTTTCGAAATGTAATCCTTATTTCGATAATTTGAAACTTACGAAATTTATTATAAATTGTTAAAAGGATAAAATTGTATTTTCATGTGTCTTGAGGGGGTGGCAGGTATAGGTGTAGGGGTGGATGGTATATTCCTCTATAAATAAATAGGTCCAATTTGGTCCAAAATATTAAAAGATCTGATGTATACACCACCTCATAGTCATAGGTTATTAATAATATGGGACTAATTCTTTATAATCATCAAAATAATGGGATTAAATCTTAATCTCAACCCAGAAAATTACGGTATTGTAGGACTATTTTCTTCTGATAATTAAGGTAGGTAGTGTCAAACAATTCATGATTTTGATTTGAAAAATTATGTACATTTCATGTCATTGGCAAAAAGCACCTTCACCTTCACCAAAAGCAAGAGTCAGAAATTTGCAAACATAACTACAATTGACATAAAAAGTTAGCCGTCTTTGGCAGTTTCTAAATTTAATGAAAACGATATATATAGTGTAGTCCTTATCACACTAGAGGGTAAAAGAAATGCATGCATCTCTTGCCATGCCCCCACACTTTTCATCTTAAAATTTACAACAGACAACACACGACACACACCTTGTGTGACATAGTCTATTATAATAAAACGTCAATTTTGGTCCCCCAACCATCTCCCATTGTCAAATGTAATTAAATGAGTAAATGACAACAAATTCTAAGAGTGAACACGAACCAATATAAACTGGTAATTGAAAAATGTTTAAAATCCCATTCAAATGGATGTTGTTTCTTAAAAGTAAATGTTAATAGTCTCTTTATTATTATGATAGTGGTATGATAGTGGTAGTAACTTAAATAATATTAATTGGATTAAAATATGAAAAAATAATTATATAGCACATATTGATTAAATATCAATTAAATCATTGTTTTATTCATAAAAACAAAGAAAGTCATCAAATTTTATTTTTGAATAGTACTGTCGACCATCGTTAGAATTTACGATGATCTTACAATGGATCACTTATAAAAATAGTCGTAAAACACACCTAAACAATATAGTAAACAAATTAACAATTATTAGTATTATTGTCACGATAACTTTAGTAACAAAAAAAAATAGTACCAAGATAACTTAAATAGAAATGACAACATAACACACTTTTTAAATGATTAATAAATCTAATAAGATGTCATTACTTATTATTAACCATTCACTTATATAACAATATTAAGTACAGTTTTAAATATCATTAAATACAATTTTTTATGTGTAGGTATTTGAATCTAAATAGTAGTTAAATAATATAATGTATTGTTTTTTTTACGGCAACATATATATATATATATAATTCAGATGTTTAATGAATTTATACACATATCTTTATCAAAATAAAAATGAATCCATACATATATTTAAAAAGACTTAAAAGTCATGGTTAATAATGTGTAAATTATAATTAATAGTGTTATATAAATGATTAATGAACTATAACACTTTATTATAATCATTAATCACATATCAATATAATTGTCTATATATTTAAATTATGTTAGTTTATCAAAATTTATGTCAAAATAACATAACTCAATGAAATATATAATAAAAAATTAAGAAAGAAGTTAACTGATTAGTGATTACCCAATGAACTTGAGCACATTGCCATTTTCATCTTTGATGGGTGAAATAGTGAGAAGGTTCCAGAAGGGAGTTCCATCCTTCTTGTAATTCAGTAACCTTCCACAGTAACTTTTCCCACCTTCCAACGCTTCTCTTATCTTTGCCACGTCTTCCGGATCCGTATCCGAACCCTGTAAAAACCGACTGGACCCCACTCCAACCCGCAATCAAAATTCCGTTATTACCGTTAAAACTAAACAGGCCCTTCCATAATAAAATATTATGGCAAGTTATAATATATTTATCATTTAATTTATATAAAAAAAGTTTACATTATTAGTAATAAAATAATTAATTAGTATTCTTACCAGTTTCTTCCCATGATTTCTTTTGATGTATAACCCGTCATTTTGAAGAAACCCGCACTTGCGTACATAATCGGGTAATCGGGTTTGGTAGCATCCGAAACCACAAAAGTTTGTTGAAAAGCCGATAAAGCATCTTTCAAATCCTCCGAAACTCTCGGAAACCCGCGTAATTCACCGCCGTCGGAAGATTCACCGGAATCTCTACCGGAGTTGTTGGAATTCCTTTTAGATGCAACTTTAACATTGGAATCTTCATCGCCGGACTTTCTAACTGCCACTCCTTGCGGTTTCCCTGTCTCAGCGTCTGTTTTGAGTACTAAGCCCCATTCGGCGGCTCTCTGTTTCTGTTCGGCGGCGCAGGTTTCTCCTTCCTTGATTGCCATCCATGAGGTATTGTTGGTGACTTCGTCGGAGAAATGGTTGAGTCGCTCTTCCGTTTCTTTCCAGGTTTTCAGGTTTCCCGGAGAGCGTGGTGAGTTGGATTTGCTTGTTGGATTGAAGACTTCGAGGGAACCTCGAGGATCTCTGGGAAATGATGATTTCTTCGAATGCTCCATTGCTAACTAGTAACTACTTTCTTCAATAGTGTCGCTGCAAATTTGTAAGTATTGTATTTATTAATTACATTACACCAAAAATTTAAATTATAGTTACATCAAATTACAATTGATAGAGTTTAATGGATATAACGAGATATGTTTTTTATATAATAAAAATTGATGATGAATGAATGGTGTTTTACAAAGATATTAATATGCAATTGACATGGGTCAAAGACACTGATTAATATATATATAAATAGAACAAATGATGATATGGAGTTGTGTGGGGTTAGTTTACAGTGTCATTACTTTCAACTATGCTGTCTTCGGCCTGATTTGTGTTCCTTATCAATTTCATTAGTGCAAAAAATTGAGGACCTCACATTTTCCAGAGTAGTTTTTGTCAACTGATAACGAGATTTTATCAAATAATTGAAGGAATTTCAATTTTTATTTATTAGTATCAAAGTTGGGACCTTGGAGATACATCAATTTAAAAATATGTTGTTTTCTATTTATGGCAAAATATCTGTAATAATTACAATCAACAATTTTTCTTACCGTAGGAATTGCATAAAGCAAGCAAGCATAAAACTTGTAATAATATCCAGCTAGCAGTCATCATTTGCTAGCTGAATAATTTGCAAGTCATAAAATTAAATAAGCACTTGAAAAACATGGTTTGTCAGTTTTTAAAAGCAGTTCATGGACTAAGCTAGGTGATCATTATTATTACTATTATTTAAGATTTTTTACATCAATTAAACAATATATTAATTAAATAAAAATATTATTTTACGAAACGAATCGTCTTAATTATTAATAATTTTTTTACTATTATCAATATTAAATATAATAATATTTTAGAAATTATATATATAATAATCATTAAAAAATAATATAAAAAGATAAAATTATATTAAAATTTGTAAATAACATTCATCTTAAAAAATAATTTTTTGTATTAAAATCACACTCTCAGACTGAGAGAATAATAAATATGGCAGAGCATAATACAAGTTACAAGAGGATGCTAGAAATTAAAATACCTCAAGGTGAGTTGTGCTGTGCTGATATATATATAAATGCTGTTAATTGATCGGATTTCTGAAGCAGCACGCTTGAATAGCTTGATATAATTATTACTATAAAGTTTATTTTTCTGAAAATGGCAAAAGAAAAAGTTGTTGGAATCTAAATCATTGTAAAAAAAGATATTTGCCAATTTCCATCTCTGTGTGCTGTTGTTCACATGGCTCCTGCATTGATTCCCATCATTGAGACATCAAGATTCAAGACATTACTTTCAAGAAACAGAGAAAAAAAAAGTGACTAATTTTAAGTTTCTATAAACTTCAATTATGATTTGTGTTGTAAGAGAGAGGAATATGAAAGCGAGTTGGAAAGAAGGAAAAGCAATAAAAGCTGAGAATTGTGTAGTCCTACTTATAATGTGTTTTGTCGCGTTTAAATTTATAATACCGCTTGGACGTAATTTTATTAAGTTACAAATTGTAACTTTTATGTAAATGGTAACCTTCAAACGTGATTATGCAATTTTTCAAACATATGCTTAATAATAATTATAACCACAAACTACTAATTATTATCAAATTTAATTGTGTAAGTGTATGATTTTTATATAAGGAATATTGGAAATGGAGATTTGATTTTGCCTAATTGCACTCTTTATTGTGGCTGCTAGTGTTAAAAGAAGTGGAAGTAAAGTGGTTCCTTAATACTAAAATATCAACCAATTCATAGATCACTCGAAATATGTTATAGAATAGCATATGCATCGCGAATTATATAACGACAATCACTTGAGTCAAAAGTAATAATCATTGTACCAACAAAAATAGTGATGATTTTCTAATATGTAAAAGTTCATTTTTTGTGTAAAAAAAATGTATATCGTCCGCACATCACAATTTTTCATTAGCATGATTTTAGATATAGTTATTGTAAATGTTAAACATTTAATAATCTAACATTTGTGGTTGATTAACAATATAAAAACTTTTTACATTAACAATGTATATGAATTAAATAATGTTTGAAATAAGATATCCTTAAAATTAAAAAATTTATTGACACGTCAACCTGATAACACGCCATAATAATGCTTCTATTTTTTTTAGGTTTTTTCTATGTTGGGTTAAGTATGAATGGTTAAGCCATACATTAACTAAGAATTAGCTAAATATTAAATATATAAGAATCGTGACTCATGTATCTACTATCTTAGGATTTTGAGTGGAGATGTGATGTCAAAGTCTCTTGTAATCCTAGAACATTTGACTCACTGCTGCTCTCGGCGCTCCCCGAACTCCGCAATATTCTAGGTTACCTTTGAAGAGTTGTGAGTAATTTACTCAGACGCTTGAAGTAAAAGTGAATGTCACGAGAAGAAGGTTGAATTGTAACCCTTTTTAAAAATTAATTCTTACACTTATATTATCCTCTCAAATTGTCATTGGAGTGAGGATGATTAGATAAAAAATAATCTTCCTCTTATTGAGGATGATCTAAAGAAGAAGAATATTAGTTTGAAATATGTGTGATAAGTATGCTAAGGATTGAATAAAACAAATATAAAGATAGTAGAGTTTAAATAGATTCACACATAGAATCTATATTTTATTACCTAATATAAGTTACTTTAGTCCTCACAGCTTTGTATTTTTACTAGCCTCAGTAGGCTTACACAATAATTCAAGTTTATATCAACTTGAGGATATACAAGTAGTAATGAGTTTGATTTGTTTGAGATCATATTATTACTTTCTAAGATAAGATAGTGATATGAAGATGTATATAACACACTAAATAAAAATGATCTTCAAATCTATTTAAGTTTGGAATATGTGTGTAGAATGATGATAAGCTTGAATCACTTAGATCTTTTCTTGTAGATGATTTTCTTGGTGTTTAAAGATGAATACTTCTATATATATATATATTAGTTGCCTTTGGAGCTTCAAATATATGGGTTAGAAAAATATAGTTGTTGGATACTTTGCTAAGTTTCTTTGGACTTGTCTTTATTTGCAAAACTATTTAGCCTTTATCCTCATATTAAGTATGCTGAGAGGATGATTGTTATGGTCTATCCTCACATCTGATTTAAGTATGAGGATGAAGCTTCTATTTTCTTGAGTCTTTATGTGATTGTTGTCTTTTTACTATTTAGTAATGTGTTTTTCAAGTCAAGTACATCACAATTTTGTGTTTGTACTTTTCTGCAATGTGTCAAATTTGTTATGATGATATCTTTTGCGTTTGTCCTCGTCTTGAACTGTATTCATCCTCTAGTGTAATTGAATTTGAGGATGTTCATCCTCGGATCTGTGTAATTCTTTGAAAGATAATTGTATGTCTTTTTTTCTTCTAATATATGACTATTAGAATTTGGTGTAAACATGTTGACACCTTTTTAACTTGTTAGGTAACCTTCTAGAATATGATTTGTAAAATACATTATTATTATTCTCTTGATCTATTATGATTGAGAAGGTTCCTTCTTGTTTCAAATACCTTGGAAATCATGAATAATTTTCTTGTCTTATTTCAAAGGCTTTTGTATAAATTTCAACAATGCTAACATAGTGTTTTTTGTATTGTCCACATAAGACCTCATTTTCATATGTGAGATGGTGATTTTTTTCGAGAGTCCATCCTCAGGTTATGTTAAGTGCGACGATGAATGTTCTTATCTCCCACAAAATAGTTTGTGACTAATGTGATGTCACTTTTTCTTTTACTTTTGGTAAACCTTGAATAGTGTGAACAACTTGTCAACTTTTGTCCTGTTGTACTTTTACGACAAATATTTTTTCAATAATTGTGAGATGAAGACTTTAATAAATATTTATCTTTGGATCTAAGAGTGTGAAGAATATTCATCATCGGACTTGAGATTGTGATGAATGTTCATCCTCAAGTTTATCCTCGAATATGAGATTGTGAAGAAAATTCATCATCATTTCTGTTATCTGATCTTGATATTTCACCCTCTGATTTTTAATATATACACATCTTGACGCATAATTCTTCTTGACTTCTTCCAATAGATTTTATGTTTGATTAAGATGCAATATATTGACGATGATCATCCTCAACTTGAGGATAGTCATATTTCTATTTATGAATTAGGCATCTCAATTATTTATGATGGTTAAGTACATGCAATGGTGTGGTAACAAGTTACATTCTCTATTGTAAGTTCCACATAGGGCTGGACAACGGGCGAGTATGGGCGATTTCGGGTCCAAATTCTAGATCTGACTAAAACCGCGGGTGGTGCTCTGAGGCCCATTCCCGACCATTTAGATATAGGGTTTGTGCGGGTCTCGGGTTATACGGGTTTTTGGGTGGGTAAATTCGGGTTGGACTATTGGGCCATTTTAAATTTCTCAAATTCTAATGTTTTCTTTTTTGTAAAATTAAGTGCAGTTTTTTTTATGGGTCCTTAGACACTACTGGCCTATTAAACATTAATAAGCATTTTTATGTTTTAGATTGTTAATTTTAGCCAAATAAATTGTTAATTAATTCTTTCAGTTTTAGACTATTTTTGTTCCACTTTTTCCTTTGAGCATTGAACTTGTAAATTATTCAAAATAGTATCATTTTAACTTAGTCTAATTTAGTCTCACTTTAAAAATGATTATTTATCTTTCAAATTTATTTTGTCCCATTTTTACCTTGCTAATGAGCTTTGCAAAATGAAACATTATAGCATACATCAACAACAAAGATTTAAGCTTTAAATTGTACAACATATCAATTTAAATTTAAGAATAAAATACTAAGTTCTTCAAAAAAAAAATGTGATTCACTTCAACCATCAACCTGCAGAAACATCAACCTACACAGAAAACAAATTTAAAATTAGAATTCAGATTTACTAAGAAAGAAAACATATTGAAAAAGTGGAGGCCATAATATCTCTTTATTCAGGAAACAAAGAAATCTTAAGACCAAATTAGAAATTCAAGATTAAAAACTATCTCAACTTATTATTACCATCATTATCTATGTAATTTCTATTCAAAAAAATCTTTCCATCTACATAGACATATTAAAAAAATATTAAAAAAATACATTAAAAAAACAAGAACATCTTAATGGTGGAAATAGAAAACCAAAACCTAAAAACCCTAAATCTTAAACCAAAACAGAGAAACCAAACCAAATGCCATATCTTCTAAGTAATAAGACACCATAACCCTAAAAATAACCCTAAATCTTAAAACAAAACACAGAAAAAATAATCCTAAATCTTAAAACAAAACACAGAAAAATAGTAAGATTTAACCCAAACCCATATACCCTACGTAATAAGACGCCCTAACCCTAAAAATAACCATCAATAAACATAAAAGACTTAATGATACCGTGTTGATGTGTGAATGTAACCCTTCATTCACTCCATCAAGTTTGTCCGATTACAAATCGCTAATTTTGAAGAAAAAAAAAAGATTAAAAAAAAATCACTAAAAAAACAAAGAGTAAGTATAAAGATGTGAAAAAGAGACACACAGAGAGAAGAGAAGGAGAACCTACCTGAGAGCTTGGTTCTCTTTTGAGAGTTTAGTTCTCTTTTGAGAGTGGAAATGAGGGCTCTCATGAGAGAATGAGTGTTAGTAGGCGGCGGGAGGAGAGAATTAGAGTTTGGTTTGTTACTATCACATTTATATATTGGGTCGTGCTCCTGGGCCTACTAGTTCCAGTGGCCCAAACTCCATTCACACACACACACACATATATATATATATATACACGGTCGGGTTCGGTTATTATCGACCCAATTTTGACAATCCGAACCTACCCGCACATAACCAATCCAATTCGTTTTTCCACATCCGCCAACTCGGTTCACCGACTTCACCTGCCCGAATGAACTTTTTGGGCCTCGGTCCGGTCGGTTTCGGGCGGGCCTGCCATTCTTGTCCACCCCTAGTTCCACATATGTTCAATTCTACAGGTGCAATTATACTTGCATTTTTGTTGATGATCCATCATTGTAGCACTATCTCAGTTAAAGCTCTTATGGTTCAAACGATAGCCAACTCCGAGTATCTTCATGAAGCTTATGATGCTACTTGTAATCTTTCGATGTTACTTTCATTGTTGAGTTGATATAACGCACTTGTTTACGTGAGTGGCTTTAAGCTTGTCTACTTAGGATGTGGATTTGGGTTGATTCCATAAGTGATGAAGGATCTACCAAGTGATTTCTTGAAATAAAGTAGTAAAATAAAGGGGAAATAAATAAATAAACATGGATTAGGTTGAGAAGACGAAGAAGACGCCACAATTAAGCATGATTGATAAGCCAATGAGAAATTGACACAATGGTGAGGAAGCCATTGATAAGATTCAACAAGTCCTAATCCAAGAACTCAAAGAAGAAATATATCCCACTCACTACTCTCATGAGAGAAATTTTAATTCATTTCAAACTTATCCAAAATGAGACTCTTACAAGGTATTTAAATAAGGACTTACCTTATTTCTAAAATGGGGCAAAAGACAATCCTCCAGACCCATATTAGGCTTACACCACTTAACTAAAATGGGTCACCGCGCATGGCCCTAAAATTTTGAGAGCCCCAAAATATTAGTTATATATTGTTAACATTTACAAATTATTAGATGTCTTACAATTGTGCAGTGGCAGAATGCAATGTTTTCATGTAGGAGGTTATGTGATCGACTCCAAACTCTATAGATCACCATTTAGAAGACTCAACATTTATTTCACAAGATTTTTTGTTATTAAAACACATAAAAAAGTTTTGATCTCAACGGTGCTCTTCCAGACTCTCAACATTTGTAAGTTGAGTATGTGACTAATTTTTATTGGATGACGGATAAATTATTCACAAATTTTCAAAACCAACTTGCCTCGTTGAAATAATTTTTTCTCCTTTTTTTTAAAAAGAAAACTCCTATAATAAAGAAATTTTATTTGAATTACATATTTTTTGTTTTATCTTTTCATTCAAAAAAAGATTAAGAAAAATAAAATTATATTAGAACAAATGGCCTACTCTGTATTAATAAATACAGCATATCATCATTTTAGTCCAAAAAAATTATAGGAAAGAAATAATTTGGTCCTTAAAATTCATGAAATGACAAATAGATATACTTGAGATGGAGGGCGATCAATCAATTCATTTCTATGTTACTATCTAACATGGTAAAAAATGCTAAGTTAACACATTGTTTAGAGCACTAACCATATTTTTAATATTACTTATGGTTTTCGTTGATCTTTATTTTGCATAAAAAATAATTGAATTGATTAACAAGATATCTAAATTAATTACGATCTTCGATTCTAAGTATTAGTTTACCATCGAAATTTCAAAATTATGAACAGGGTGAAAGATGGTAAAAATAGATCTTATTGAAGAAAAAGTGGGACAAATAATTTGAGTGGGGGAACATGAGGTGCATAAGAAAGATTGAGATGCGACGTAATTTGAAAGAGTAGCGGAAGAAGGATTCTATAGGCCCCATGCCACGTGAAGTGCATTTTGGACGCTAATTAATCTTATCTTGTTAGATACATTGATATAATCAAACTTTTTTCTTTTGTTTGCAGTTTCTGTAATATAGTCTTCTGAAGTTGTTTTTAATAAACTAAAACATAACTTATAAATTAGCAAATTTCAAATGTCATCATTTTTCATTGTTTCACACACTCATTTACTCTCTCTTCGTTAATATAAGGCCTTGTTTGGATAAAAAGAATATAGCATAAGCATTAAACATTAATGTATAAGTTACTTTTATAAAATAAGATAAAATCATATCAAATTATTTTTATAAAAGTTATAAATTGTTTTCATTAGTTATATGAGATTGAAAATTAGTTAAAAATAACTTATAAATATGTTATAAGTTGTTTTTATAAACCCTCAAATAATTTTACAATTTTACGTCAATAAATAAATTTAAATAAATCAATACAAACAGTTTGATAAAGTAAATTTATAATTGATCGAAAAAATAGTTAATATACTTTTCAAACTTAAAATAATATAAATAAGAACAA
>JBBPBP010000002.1:49518008-49529191 GCA_037974735.1 Cicer chorassanicum | reverse complement strand
TAAGAACAAATTTTTCTTAAAACTTACAATTAAAAAATGATATAATTTATACACACTTTTGATGTAGAAATTCTTTACATTGAAAGTCATTTGTAACAATAAGATTGTTAAAAATATTTAGTTTTAGATATAACATTTTTTTTACGGCAAATATAACAACTTCTAAAATAATATATATGAGTGATTGTGATTTTTTCGACGTTGTATGAAAATTAATCTCTTAAAAAATTAACTAATAATATATTGTTTCCTTCAATTTTTGGTTGAAAAAAATCCTCAAATCTTAATTATAAGCAAAATGGTATAATCTCACATTTATTTAAAAAATATTAATTATAATTAATGTCTTGTTTAATGTTTATAACAAAATTAAAAAAAAAAAAATTGTATATCCTAACCGTGCCTGGACTACGACTACACTACAGGGATCTATCGACATATCATAGATCATATAATAGATAACACTGAAACTTCAAGCTGTTTTGCCCTTGCCTTCCATCGCTTTCACCTTTAACCAGCTCATCCTTCACTCTCATGGGAATCATGCCCTTACTTGGCTTAATTCTGTGTCATATTGTATATACCTAACTAGCTAGCCTTTTCTTCAGAAAAATATACCTACCTAACATATGGTTCACTATCATGTTACTTCACTATGTACTTTAGTTTTGCTGATTAATCTTATGAAGACAACATATTCACATTATCCATTTTTACCAATGTGGTCCATGACCGTTCATCCGTATCTAACAAAATAAGGGAATAGGGTAAACCATCCACTTGGTCCAAATGTAGGTGGGAATGTTGGATCATCTAAGAAAATGTTTTGATGTAAAAACAAAAATATCAGAAAATGGTTGGACTTAATTTTGTTATTTTTTGTTAATGAAAAGAGACTAATAAATTAATTAGAAAAAAATTGGTGACTTAAATCCTTAATAAAAAGATAAGAAATATCAGTCATAAAACATAAAATTAGTGAGGCACGCAAATCCTCCTTAATAAGAAAATTTACATTGTCATTTGCTTTACGAAATATGTGTCGAAGAGAGATGCTCTAATTCGGAATGTGGAGAATAGAGTGTACCTCTTTCAAAAGAAGTTGGAGACTCAAAAGGGTAAGTGATATTCTCTTACTATAGAAATTAGAGACATGTAATTGTTTTCAAAAAATATTTTTTAAGGCCCAAATTTCAAGCCACCCTAACATCATGAAGAAGAACCCGAACTTCAACAAAGAAGACATTATCGGCGTCTAAATTGCCATAGAAACTAGTGCAATAATTACAATTCTCATACCAAATTAAACCATCAAAAGAGGAGTTACAATTAGTAGGTTAGAAAGCACAATTGACATTCACTTTAAAATAGGTAGGAGGGGGTGTTGTCCAATTTTTGTTAGTAAAAGAAGCCATGTGTTCCCAAAATCCATAAGCTTTGCTTGTCTCTTTAACAATTAAATGGATTTGATGTTGAGTTTTTATCCAAAAGTTAGTTTACAAAAAGGAAAAGTTAGAGAAAACAAGCTCATTTCTATCCTTCTAAAGCATCCAAATGATAACTCCAACGCAAGTAGGCTAAGGTTAAGGGACACAACCAATATTATTAATAGATATATTCTAATATTCAACCAAACATGCATACCAAAACTAAAGAAGTCACTCCTCTGATTCGACTTAAAGATACTAGTTATTCTAGAAATAAAAAATCGGCTCGCAATCACGAAGAATATGCATTATGGACTTAGAGCTAGAATTACAATGAGGACAAGTGTCATTTATGGGTTATATCTGTTAAGACAAAATCTCAATTAGTGTTTTGATGTAAACAAACAAAGGTTAATTAACAATGTTAATTATGATTTTAAATGATATGTTAATTTAACATGTATTTTTGGGTGTAATAATCAAAGATAGGTATCAAACATTACAAGCAAAATCACATTGAAAAGAAAGCAAAAATACAAAGACATAACGAAGAATGTTCTTGACAAAAGTCTAGAAAGTCTGGGTACGTTCTCCATAGTTCTGAAATATCAAGAACAAACGATCTCCTCTGTTGACGAAAGATTTGCTCCTAGATTTAACAATCATGTTATCAGTATCCTCCAAGGAATGTACATGATTCATCTCAGCAAAGAATCAATTCAAAATACAAAGGATAAAAGCTATGGTTCATAATAAATCAAGCAAGTTCATTCTCGATAGTCAAGACTGATCATTCTCCAGCTTGATTGGCAAGAACAAAGAACGTTCTTGAAGAGTATGCTTCAACTATATATCTGAGTTATATGTACAAGGGATAAAAGGCCACGAAATAGTGTCAAGGATGGATAATTCGAAGGCTACAAATCAACTTCTTCATAAAGCAATAAAACGAAAAATGTTTAGTCAAGAACATTCTTGTTTCAAGTATGATCTTATCCATAAACTGACACATGACAGTTGGACTCTTTCCAACGGTCATATGAGCTGTCATAAGCCTCATTGAAGCTTATAAAATGAACTCCAAACTTTAGGAAAAAATTAGACATTCAAGTGCAAAGCAAATCATCACTTATTTACAATCATACTTGAAAGTCTCTCATATTCTTACATAGAATCAGTTCTGATTTTTCTCATTTAATTCATAGAATTATTCTATTGTATTTCTCTATCAAAGAATCAAAACTCAAACAAGTGTTGAACTTTCTCAAATTCTGACAAAACACTTTAAACTATTATTGTGTAAACTCAAGACTGTTATATTGAAGATAATTTGAATAGCTTATAGAAAATCCTTTTATGTGTAAAAGGTAAAGTGAAAAAATTCTCTCAAATGTTGAAAGGTAGACGGTTGAAATCCTTAATGGGCAGAAAGGTAAAGCTCTGTAACAGATCAAGGTTGATCTGAACTGATAGTGTAAAAACCAAGAACGTTGTCCGTTTGAACAATTAGTGAAAAATATCACAAACTCTGAGGACTAGACGTAGCCCGGATTGGGTGAACCAGGATAAATCTCTGCGTGATTTCTCTCATCTTATCTATATTTATTTATGTATAATCTTTTGATTTTTAAATTAGATAGATAACTTAAAATTATGTGTTTATTATTAACCAAAAACGTTCTTCGTTTTCTGCTTTCATAACCAAGAATGTTCTCATTTTCGATTTTCACAACCAAGATCAATCTTGAATTAAAATCTTTAAGTTTTAACAGGAAATTTTAAAAACAGTTGATTTACAATTCAAACTCTCTTACAAATCGACAATTCTACTTTAATATCGTGTATCTTCCAATCTTCATTTGTCGTGATCTTTTCAAATGAATGACTTGATATTATCTCAAGCTTTAAGAAAAATAGAATAATGCTCTTGCTCATTATCCTCCACAAGGTTAGAAAAAATGTCATATGCCGACTTGAAAGAAAATTGACCATTTGTTGCAAGAATCCAATTAGGGGGAAGTCGACGTCGGAATTCTGAATAGGTGGCCGTGTAGTTTCAATATTTGCACAACCCACTTATCCTAAGCTAAATAAATAAAAAGTAAATTATCATTTTAGTGGAATTGTCCTTTAAAATTGAAGTAAATAAAAGTCAATTTATTTAGTCATTTTTGAACTTCAATAGTAGGATTAGGAATTGAATCAAGGTATAAATAATAACTAAGAAGAGATCGCCACATATTCCTCATGTGTTTGGAGAATGATGATTTTTATAATAGATAAACTTAATTGGTTTGTAACTTCTTATTTAACGGATAATTTTTCAATTTCATAAATTTAAAAAATTTAAATCTTACAATTTCAAAAAAAAATGATTCACTCGAAAATTAAACTATAATTTGTAATTTATTTAAAATTTGAATAAGATGAATTGAGGGATCAATTGCTTTCAAGCTTTTGTTTTGTCCTTTTTTTTCTTTGGAACTGTCTAAATTTTTTTTTTAATTTAAAACTTATGCTAAAAAAATAAAAACGAGAGAAGCATACAGATAGTGATCAAACAAATCATTTTGCTCATCATCCTCTTCAAAGAAAATTTTAACCCCTACACCACAATTATACCTCTAATCCCACAAATCCATAATTATACCTCAATTTTTTAAAAAATACAAAATTCTTCTGCTCCACAATATTTTAAATATATTTTATAAAACTTAAATTAAATTTTCTAGAACACATTTTATATTTTAAAAAAATTAATTTAAATTTATCGGTATTTTTATAAAAATAAATCAACTCTTTCAAAAAAAAATTTATGAAGTTTCCTAATTACTAAATTTTTAAAAATTAAGCACCGGAAAATTATTTTAAAATCTACTGTAACCATTTTTTAAAAAAAAAATTATTATGTTTTGATAAATTTAAAATTTGAATTTTTTGAAAAACACAAAATTCAAAAATTTTAAAACACATTTTATTCAAAGAACTTAATTTAAATTTATCGGTATAATATTTTTCAATTACTTTTAACTTCCGAAAAACATTTGCTTAATCTATCGGTTCTGCAATTTTTTAAGATTTGTTTTAGAAAAAGGGCAAAATAGGAAGTTTGAGTAAAACGTGGGAGTAAAGTATAATAGTATTGTGAGACTATATTTGGGTGTAATTTAATTTTCCTCTTCAACCCTTCGATATTTGAATTATTGGACCAAGTTTCTCGAGTCGCTGTGCCAAATGGTCCAGTTAATAAAAGAGTCCAAGATCTCGCCCCTCTTTGTCAACTAACTTGCCTTCTATATGGAACAACTTGGTTAGTGTTTTGTAAGATAGTTTCTTTTTTCACTTCTAATGTATCTTAAATTCAAATGTGTATTTTGACATAAAAATATTTTTGAATTTACTAATTTAGAAGTGTATTTTAAAAACTTTTGGAAACATACAAAAGTAAGAAAAGAAACTATTAGTTTAACAAAAAGTTTATGAACATACTCTTTTTTTGAGTTTAACTCTGTAAAGAAAAAACATATATATAAATAAATACATAAAAAATATTAGTAATAGAAGAAGAAATGGATTGGAGAGAAAGTAATTGTCAACACAACATCCATTTAAACCGCATTCAACTTCGCTTCCAACCAAAATAACAAACTTCACTCACATTCACCAAACAAAAAAACAAAACACTATTTAAGATTAACACACACACAGTCTCTCTCTCTCTCTCTCTCTCTCTCTCTCTCTCTCTGTTTCTGTGATCCGAACAATTCTGAACCACAATGCTCCTTCCCAACAACACAACAAAATAGTGTAACACAAATTTAAAACAAACCAAAAATTTCATCTTTAATTAACAAAAACAAAAAAACAAATGCACCATCCTTCTCATCATCGCATGACCCAAACAGGCTCAAGAAGCATAACAACTTGGTTAATCTTAATCACAATTGTTCTTTACATTCTCTATTCTTCCAACACTCTTCTCTTCAACAATGACCAACAAGATTGTCCAACAACAACCGCCACCTTAGATGACACACCACAAGAACATGTTCACATCACAAGTTACAACATTTCCTCTACATCAGACACAAACATTGAACACAAAGTTTTACCAATAGAAGATGAAACAGAAGAAGATGAAGAGCCTCATCAAGAAGAAGAAAAAGAAGAAGAACAAGGTGAAGGAGAAGGAGAAGAACAAGAAAACAAATCACCTATTGTTGTTCGTTTAACAAAGCAACAAATGGCTCAAAGAGAAGAAACAGAATTGAAACACATTGTTTTCGGGATAGCAGCTTCATCGAATCTATGGGATGTTCGAAAGGAATACATAAAAATATGGTGGAGACCAAAACAAACAAGAGGGGTTGTTTGGTTAGATAAAAGAATTAGTACGCGAAGCAACAAAGGGTTACCAGAGATACGAATCTCTGGTGACACTTCGAGGTTTCGTTACACGAATCGACAGGGACAAAGATCAGCACTGAGGATATCAAGGGTTGTGACAGAAACATTGAAGCTAGGAATGAAAGATGTGAGGTGGTTTGTGATGGGAGATGATGATACTGTTTTTGTTGTTGATAATGTTGTTAGGATTCTTTCGAAATATGATCATAGACATTTTTATTATGTTGGGAGTTCTTCTGAGAGTCATGTTCAGAATATACATTTTTCATATGCTATGGCTTATGGTGGTGGTGGATTTGCTATAAGTTATCCATTGGCTATGGAATTGGCTAAGATGCAAGATCGTTGTATTCAAAGGTATCCTGCTTTGTATGGTAGTGATGACAGGATTCAAGCTTGTATGGCTGAGTTGGGTGTGCCTCTTACAAGGGAAGCTGGATTTCATCAGGTAAGTGTGATTAGAGATTTTGCATGTGCATGATGGTGTTCTTTGATGGACAATGTCATTTTTGTGTGCCTAGGAAACTAGATGATTGCATCATTTTACTATATCTAACATTCTAACTATTCTACAATAGTATAAAAAATTTATTATTATTATCCTAATTGAGAATATATAAATATATACTTTAAGATTTTAAATTATCTTGGGTTTTCTTATGCAGTATGATGTGTATGGAGATCTATTAGGCCTTCTAGGTGCACATCCAGTGGCACCACTAGTTTCACTACACCACCTTGATGTAGTACAACCAATATTCCCAAGAATGTCAAGAGTACAATCTTTAAAACACTTGATGGAATCCATCAACCAAGACTCAGGTAGCATCATGCAACAATCAATTTGCTATGACAAAAACAGGTATTGGTCAATCTCAGTTTCATGGGGATTCATGGTTCAAATTCTGAGGGGAGTTTTGTCCCCTAGAGAACTAGAAATGCCATCAAGAACATTTCTGAATTGGTATAGAAGAGCTGATTACACTGCATATGCATTCAACACAAGGCCGGTCTTCAAACACCCTTGTCAAAAGCCCTTTGTTTACTATATGAGCAAAACTCATTATGATTCATCTTCGAAACAAATTGTCGGTGTTTATGCTCATGACAAATCTAAGTCGCCTTTTTGTCGGTGGAAAATGAATTCGCCGGAGAAAATTACTAACATTGTTGTCACCAAAAGACGAGATCCTTCGCGCTGGAAAAAGGTAAGGTTGCTCATATAATTTTTTTCATCTTATATTTTTTATTCAACCAATAAGTAAGTAAAGTCTAATTAAAGAATAAAGATTATTACATCCAGATATCAACATACTATATGAGCAATTCGTCGTATAACCAACTTGTTTAGCTAACATACTTATGGATGGTTTTATTAAGCTAATATTTTACTTGTTTTGCAGTCACCAAGGAGGGATTGTTGTAGAGTCCTGCCATCAAAAAAGACCACAACTCTATACTTATGGGTAGGCAATTGTCGAGAGGGTGAAGTTACTGAATTATAGGTGACATGGTGCATATTGTATGTGTTGGATCACTATTTTTTGTTTCAAATCAATTTGGAAATTGAGCTTTAAACTATATTCCAAATTTCTAACCTTTAGTTGCACCAGAAACAACCCAGAATATCACATGCTAATGTATTGTTTTTTACAGTTTTTGTTTGGTTTTATGTAAATTAAACAAAGCATACTTGGAGTCTTTTATGGTAGATGACTTGGAATGTATTTAATGAAACATGCAAAATGCGGTAAGTTTGACGAAATTATGGTGATACTGCTGAAGCTAAACACTAAGAAATGAGACAAAAAAAGAATCCTAATGAAAAGCATCTTTAATGCAAAATAGCAAGTTCACATGTACAAAGAGGATTTTTAAGAGGGACCTGTTATCTCCTATAAAGCAAAAATTGATAACTAGGCACATTACAATGTTTTTAAGTGTCTCAAAAACACCTCAATTAGAATCTAATCACCAAATCTGTCTGTCTGGGAGTCCTTACTAGTAATGCGTCTATGACCTTCGCTTCTAATTCTTGGAGAAGATGAACTTTTTCTCGTACTTTGTATTGGATGAATTAGAGGATCATATTTTTGTGAAGCAAGGTAATTTAGAGCTGTCACCACATCAGATATAACCGGCCGCATATTAGGCTGCTCTTGAACACACATAGCAGCAATGGCAAGAGCTTGGTACAAACCCCTCACTGGATATTGACCTTCAAGCAATGGATCTACCATCTCCGAGAATCTTCTTCGGTCTCTGAATAACGGCCTTGCCTGAAAGCAAACATACATGCATAAGTTAATCAACAGATATGATTTCCAGCAACAGAGTTAAGAAAAAAGAAAATCGACATACCCAAGCGACTAGATTTTGTTCTTTAGCAGGTTTTCTATGGTCGATCGCCTTTCTGCCTGTGATGAGCTCCAAAAGAACGACACCAAAGCTATAAATGTCTGACTTAAATGTCAATTGACCTGTCATTGCATAATCCGGAGCACAGTACCCATATGTGCCCATAACTCTTGTTGAAACATGAGTCTTATCACCGCTAGGACCTACTTTTGCCAAGCCGAAATCAGATAACTTGGGATGATAATCGTCGCCTAACAAAATGTTGGAGCATTTGAGATCACGGTATATGACAGGAGGCTTCATTTTGTCGTGCAAATACTCCAAACCTCTAGCTGCACCAGAGGCTATTCTCATTCTTGTATTCCAATCAATCGTTTTTTTTCCAGGCGAAAGATCTGAACAATGAGGAAGAGAAAAAGAGATAAGATATGAGAACAAATAATACTTCTACCAATTTAGTCCATGCCTAGAATCACAGTGAGTTTGACAAAATTACGTTAAATCTCCAAACTATAGTTTTAGTCAAAATCATGATGGCACATCGTAATTCTGCTAAACTCACCATCAATCTAAACATGCGATTATTCTAATTTATATTAACAAAAATAAGAAACTAGGAATTTAAGATAAGAAAACAATATGGTATATACCATGCAAATGATTCTCCAAAGATCCCAATGGCATATACTCATAAACCAATAACCTTTGCTCTCCCTCAGCACAAAACCCAATTAACTTGACAAGATTTGGGTGTTCAGCCAAACTAAGTGTCAACACTTCAACAACAAATTCCCTAATTCCTTGAAGTCCATTAGGGTCAAGTTGCTTAATTGCAACAACCTACACATCAAACCATAAAATGTGCAAATTAATATTTTTCATCAGAACGAAAGCATGCAAAGGCATCACTATAACAATCGCGATCGCAACATGCACAAATTAACATTAACCATATATATGCAGATAACATTAATGTATAAGGCATTACAATATGGGAATTTTTTTATAACAAACCTGATTTAATTTCTCTATATACCCTTTATAAACCTTGCCAAACCCTCCTTCACCAACAAAGCAATTTGCCCTAAAATTTCCTGTTGCAGCTGCAAGCTCCTCAAAAGTAAATGTCTTTGCAACTTTTCCATCCTTGGAAACACCATCTTTTAAATTCAAGTTCTTCACGTCAAGGGAAAGTTGATCATGTTTTGAAACATCTTCACTTTTATCATTCAAATTCACATTCAAATCAACTTTGACCTTATCTACAAAACAAAGAACACGTGAGGGATAGAAATCAAACAAAATGGCACACATATCAAATCAATCCAAGGAGACAAAAAAAAAAAACCATAAAACCATCAAAATTCAAAAGCTGATAAAACCACAAAATGACAAGCCCCAATTTGATTTGTTGATCGAGCCATTCCAACCATGCAATAAGCCAATAGAGAAGAAAAAAAACCAGAAATAGAATATAAATATAAATAATAATAAAATAATTAAAATTTGAGCTTCAAAAATATTCCATCCATATTCAAAAAATTCATCAGAGAGAGAGAGAGAGAAAAACAAGAATCTGCTACATGGGAATGTTTCACTGACCAATAAAATTAATTATGATATAAAACAGGAACAGTCACAAATATGAAATTTTCTGGGAAAGAAAAATACAAAAAGCAAAAAAATTAAATAAATAGAAGAATTCAACAATTTTCCCAAATAAAAAAACAAACTTTGACTAATCTAAGACACACCCACATCAAGAATTTTATTTAATTAAAAATTTGAGCTTCAAAATATTAATTACCCAGAAAAGAAAAAAAGACATAAAATAAAACCAATGCATGAATGAAGATCGATTGAAAAAAAATTTACCAGCTGAAGTGAAATCACTAAGCTTCTCTCTATGGCTAGAGTTTTTGTTATCGATCTTTTGGCGTGATTTTCCAACACAACTAAAACAACTCATGTTTTTTTTTCCTCTTGGATGTTTCAAACCCAAAGAGTCCCAGAAACAGAGACCCTCAGAAAATAAAAAACACGGCAATAACAGTGTCACAGAACAAAACCGTGTATGAAAAAAAGAAATAGAGAGAGAATGAGAAATTGAAAAAGAAAAAAGAAAGTTAGAGAGAGAAAGACAGAGTTTCCTATGTTGTGGCAGTTTTGGTTGCTTTAATATATTCTTGGTTTATACAAGGTGGATATGAAATGTAATTTAACATATTTGAGTTCAACCAATAAGAAGAAGCCACGAAAATAGGGAGAGGGCTTTATGGTCTTTTAATAAAAAGTTTCTCGTTTATGAACTTTTTGGGGGTAGTTCTATTTTTTTTTGTTTCATTTCACAGTAACGTGGAAATTACAGCAACATTCGAAGCTGTACGCGGTAAAAAAAACTTTACTGATATGCTGAGGTGGCGAGTTTTTAAATGTGGTAAACGAGGTGTTTTGCAAAACAGATATTTATGTTTGGAAGCATGCAAGGACACCACCGGTGACGCACCAATCAAACCACGCGTCCTCTCACGCTACAATTGCAAATTTGGTCATATTCAAAACAAATTTAGTCAAAACAAATCATACTCAATTTTTGTTGTTTGACAAATTCATCGTATTCAATAATTTCAATTAAAAATTTAAGAGATGTTTGGAAATGGAAAAATATTTTAGAGATATTAAATTATATTTTTGGATTACTTACTATTATTATAAAAATATATTGATTAATTTTGTTTATATTTCATCTTATTTTTTTAATAAAAAAATTATTATTATAAAGTTATATACACCTATAAAATTTCAGATTTAAATTTGAGATAAAGTATCCAACTTTATTTCAAGTTTAAATTTGAGATAAGATATTCAACCTTATTAGTTGAGTTAAGACTTAAAAATTATTAAGATTTTATTGTAAATAGAGTATATTAAACTTGACTTTTTTTAATACTATTAAACCACATTTTGATCTTTAATAAATGTGTGTTGACA